>JANAVB010040818.1:12549658-12819658 GCA_029216955.1 Iris pallida
ACCCCTTTGCACCCACATTTGATGTTTATTTGAACCCCTTTGTGTGTGTGGATGAGTGCTTAGTTAAGAGTTAGTTTCTAGGCCTATGTTATTGGTTATGTGGATGTTAGTTAGTCAATGTTAGAATGTTGTTAGTTAAGGTATTGGCTAGATATTGATATGTTAGATATCTATGATATGTTAGTGTTAGTTAGTGTCTAGATGCTAGAAACCTATAGATAGTTAGTGTCCTATCTTAGTATCTTAGGATACTAAGAGTGGGGTCTTAGAATAGTGGTATTAGGATACCTTAAATACTTTACCGTAAGGTAATGCATTTACCTTATCACAAGGTAATGGTTTACCCTATTGTAAGGTAAGGTATTGGAATACCTTGGTAAGGTATTGTGGAATACCTTGGTAGGGTACTGGGATACCATGGTAAGGTATTGGATACCTTGGCTAGGTATTAGAGTTTCATAAGGTATAGGCAAGGTTTTGGTTTAGAGGCTAAGGTAGATTTACCCAAGTTAAGGTATTGGGTCCCGACCAAGGTATTGGTACCGGGATACCAATATGACCAAGGTATATGGTATCTTGGTAGGTAAATGTGAGGAATAAGATACTTAAACTAGTTTTGACCTTGGTTAACCAAATTTGACTATTTTGACCAAAAGTCAACTACAAGTCAACACTTGGCCTAGAATTGACTAAAACTTAACCAGAGTTGACCAGTTGACCCAAAGTCAAATATGAGTCAACTCTTAGCCTAGTTTGACCTATTTTAGACTAGGAGTTGACCAGAGTTGACTAGTTGACCAAAAGTCAACTATAAGTCAATCTTTGACCTAGTTTGACTTGATTAATTACATGTGACCTGGTGTGATCTAGTTTGACTTAGTTTGACCTAGTGTGACCTAGTTTACTGAGTTTGACCTAGTTTGACTGAGTTTGACCTAGTTTGACCTAGTTTGACTGAGTTTGACCTAGATTACATATTATACATTAGAAAATCATGCCTAACACTGGTAAACCCTAATTAACTCATATATATATATATATATATATATATATATATATATATATATATATATATATATATATATATATATATCATCTTTAGGTCTGTGACATCACTCTGAGCATCGATCCCATTTGACAGCTCATGACCGCAGGCGAGTACATTCTCTGATAGTAGTTCATTGTCTTGATATCTTCTGTATCTAATTCAGTTATAGGGTTTTACTTGATTCTCGGCACAATGGTACACAGACTAGTATACGTCGGATCTTGTTATGCGATGTCATTCCTAGGTTACCATGGTATATTGGTACATTATTCGATCTTTTTTTTCTGTACTTGTATAGACACTGATTCCTGAGGGAGATTAGCTACTCTCTTGGAGAATCCCATGCCATGACGTGATATGTTCGGATCCATATACTATTCGGGGATGGGGAGTTATTAGTAGTTATGTGATCAATATCCCTATTGTATTCATATTCACGTGTGCATAACTCCACCCTCACCACACGTAGGGTGTAGCCTGACCAGATACTACTTGTGGATAGCTTTCCATTCTGGCCGGCCTGATCTCTAGGTTTACCTGTGCTTGTTCTCGTGCATAGCCGGTCAAATGGAACAGCCTGATCCAGACCCAAGCCGATCACATAATGCTCTAATACTCAAGGCACTGTTTATGTTTACATTTATACATCAGATATTCATGTACTGTTCTACATTCCTGTATTTCATATCCTGACATGATATCTAGTTTACATATCCTGTTTATATTCTAGTCTTGACATTTTATCTTGTATTCCATTATAATTGTCTCTTATAGCATTTGTCAATACTATGAAACTACCATTGGTGTTTGTACTTGCTCATTATCCTGACAGGAGTACCCCATTGATGTTTATAGAGGATTTAGAGGCCGACTGCTCTACCTTTTACGGGGATGGCCAAGACGGAGACTTTGACCAAGAGTTATCCTTGGTGCCAATAGAGGATTTACCTCCTGCTTAGACTGTTAGATAGCGGTTTGACTGGACTGCGTTCCAGCTAGTATATGAGACTTATGTTATACGTTATATTTTGGAATCTTGTGTTATGTCTTTAACTCTAAACTGTGTTGTGACTTTGCATCTATTTTATTTCATATATTTCCATCATATCTTTATGATATTCGTGTCTATCTTCCTTAGATGTCTTGTTGTGAGCCCTTGGCCCAATTTTTTTCCCATACATTTTTATTTATTAATATTTTTCTCCTCTAAAATATTTCTTTTGTGGTGAATGTTAAAATAGAAGATAGGTTTTGCAATTAAATGAAGAGAGGGGAGCTTTGCAAAATCCAATTAAAGAAGGGGGTTTGTGCAAATAAATCCAGTACAAATTTAAATTCTATGATCGACCCCTTAGGATCAAACTCTGAGATGCAACCCCAGATTTGCTTCGACTACAGGCTCTATCTGTAACAAATTCAATCATATCTAACTGTTCCTATATTAATACTCGATCAAACCTTCATCCCAAAAACCCTATTGTTCCGCACCCTCAAGTTCGAGTTCGTAGAGGTTGGTGATCGGGAGTTTTCTGTCAAGTAGGAGCGTTCGACTCTTTTAATCAGGTAAGGTTCTCCTCACATAACCATGCCATGAGATTTCTGTTCAACTTTGTTAATCTCAACAGGTTTAAGTGGAGGGTAGATGTTTGTGTAAATACCTAAAGGAAACCATAGATGAAGGTGTAGTAGTATCGGTTATGGGGATACCCGAGGTGGGTTTTAACTAGTTGTCCTGTGTCAAGGCCAAGACTGAATATAGAGAGGACAATTGATGGGGATGTGATCGTAGGTGCTGTGTTTCCAGGAAGCAGGGCATACCATATCCTACCTAAGCTTATGAATCGATCAGATGAAAAAAAAATGCCATTGAAGGCAACCTGTATAGGCACAATATTAGATGGTAGGGCTATTGCTTCAAGAGTACCTATATTAGATCAAAGGTATACCAAGAATCGATGGGACAACAGGTGATAAAAAACCTTGGCCATCATAGGCAGTACCCATGCCTGTACTCTACACTTATGCAGAGGTATTGGGGCTACCAGTCTACAGAACCAAGATTCTACCTACCTAGAAGTCTGGGTACCTGGGAGTGCCGTAAGCCTACATAGGAATACTCCTACAACTTCGGGATTGGTTTAATTGGTAAGTAGCTTAACCCTAGCCGCCTGAATAAACCTAATCTGACCTAATATTATATAATTTAGCTGAATGTTTATTGTTAATAGCTATAGATGTGACACTAGCAATCGAAGACTGGTTTATGGTCTGTTCTGACCATCTTGTAACTATTCAGGATGCCAATGGGCAAGGATTCCTGTATTTTGAATAGCAAAAGCTTGAAGTCTGCCTACTGACATCCCTATATGGACGGATGATGTTATTTATACTATATAATATGGCATTTGGCATTCAAAGTCAGTCTCAGCAACTTTATCAGTGCCAGATTATTGCAGATTAGGTTTATGTTGGGTTTGACCTCATTGCAAAGTCTAATTGACTTGATATCATATTTTGGTGGGTTTGTAAGCCTTAGGAGAATGTCAGGCAGATGAACCAGGAAGTAACAGGGGTGTCCAACCCTTAGAGTATCAGTCCCTTGTCCCTTTAAGTCCAATTCACATATTGTACAGTCCTATTTTGTGTACTGTCCAGTCTACTTGGGCATTGCCATTTAGAGTTGTGTCCTGCTTTTGTAGTTCAGTCCTTAATTTCCTTTTGTTCAGTTTTGACTCATCTATGTATCAGTCCCCCTTCTATTTGCATGCATTCTTACTTAAGGTATGAGCCTCTATAGTTCAGTCTATTCCCTATGGGAAGTCCCCAACTGGTTATTAGTCCAGTCTCTTTAAACTATATGTTCAGTCCATACCATATATTATATCAGTTCCTGTTTTATTTATGTTCAGCCCCTTACAAGGTAACAGTCCTACTCGATTACCTTACCTTATGTTTCAGTCCCCATTAGTTGACTAACAATATCATGTTTCAGTCCCAAACACCCCATCTGGGTATCAGATAGAATCAGCCCTTGAACAATTGCCCATTCCCACTCTCACCTATAGCTGAGTCAAGATATCAGTCTTCTGTACAGGGGTAATGGTTTTAAGGTTCACAACAATATTTTTCCTTAACAGTCGACTAATACTCATAGAGTATCAGTCTTCTTTTACCTTAAGTATTCAGACCTCCTTGGGTTGAGTTTCATTGGTGACCTATAGTGAAGAGCTTGGGGTCCTCTTGTAGTGTACCAGAGATTATAAAGATTAGCACCTATAGGACAGTGGTTATCCCTGCCTGCAAAGAGAACATGGGATAGTGGCCTCTACATTAGGGTGTTAGAGTAACAGGCATAGGGTGTGTACAGATGAGAGGCTTGGAGGAGAGCAGGGGTAGGTGCTGTTCATTACAACAAGAGGGCAATGATATGTACAACTGATACCAACGTATGAGCTTTCCTAATACCTATTAGAGATCGATAGGGAACTCACTTTTGAACCCTCAACTGCATCCTTTAAATATTAACAGGTGAGACCCTTGTATTTGAGGAATACTGGGTTTGGGATGTATCTCAAGTCAAATCAGTATCACCCACTGCTGTGGGATAGTTCCTAGGTATTTCAATTGGAAACTGTAGGAATGTGGAAGCCAAAGACTACTTTTAGTTGCTCTTGGCACGACCGGAACAATAAGAAACCATAACAACCCCTCTAGAAGTAACTGTACATTAGGTAGGGTCAAGGGAACTACCCAGGTTCATGTCAATGTGGAGCAATATAACCTGGGAAGGAGTTTTACCCTTGTCTCGATAAGTAGAGCAGTGAGTAAGAAAATAGTGTGTGTCCATGAGATGGGGCACATATCAAGGTTGGGCTACATTGTGAAAGTTAGAAATACAAGGGTTAGTAGTACCAGGTATGTCCAATGCTCTGTTAGCATGGGATGGCATGTGTGTACTAGGGAGTAAAGATAGGTCATAATTACAGCAAGAAGTTGGTAAGGCCACAACTTCAAGTTTGATGGCATATGTATGTGTACCTTCCTAAAGTCCACCCACAGGTAGAAATTGCGAACATGTAATATCCCTAACTTTTAGAGTATCAGTAATTATTTGTAATAGTTAAGTAGATTCAATGGTTGATTTCATGTGTTGATTAGAATTGATTCACAATATAGGTTTATTGGACTCCGACTCAGTACTCGAACCGTGCAGCAGCTCAGGACCACAGGCAAGTATACCTTGCCTTTCGTTACAGTTTTATTTATATGCTTCTCTGTTTCAGTATTCAGTTGACTGCTGACATGTGCTTTACCATTGCTCACAGTTAGCTTTGTAGCTTTATTGGACATGCTTTTTCACTTGTACCGGTTTGAGTTGTATCGTAGGACGATCACGTTATAGATTGAACTGTTATTTTTCTTATTTTGTTTGTTTCCAACCTGCGAGTCCATACACGGGGCGAGGGTTGTCCTTTGCACCTACGAGTCCACACACGGGGCGAGGGTGACTTGTCTTGAAACTGACCTGCGAGTCCATATTCGGGGCGAGGGTTGGTATTACCTTAATTTTATTGTTTACTTGTTTCTCAGCAGTTCATTTATACGTAACTGTTCCTACATTCATGTCTCGATTGTTTAGTTTTTCTGCTTATATCTTGGATTTCTTTTATGCATGTTAAACTGTTAGAAAGGCTTTTATATTATGTATCTTGCTAGTCCTCTAAGGACCTGATGATCTCTTCAGGTATAGCCGAGTATTGAGCCAGGTGCACGCGAGCAGGTTTTGAGCCAGCATTGGACCACGGTACCACTGCAGACGAGGGTACTTTGATTATTAGCAGTTTTGACTCAGTTATTTCCATTCCATGTATTATTATTTTATCGTCTATTGGTAGTGGATTTGTGTCCACCGGACGTGACCTGGATTCATGATGAGTTTGATATCTCAGTTTATTTATTCTATATTCAGTTGATTGTGTCATATTTCTGTGGATGAGATCTAGACTGTCTTGTTAGATTCTGTAACTTGTTTATGTACTAGACAGCGTTCTACCGCCGATACTGCGGCGTAGGCTGGACTTGGACACGTCTCGTATCCGAAAAGCGGATGCGGGTCGTGACAAGTTTTTTTTGTGGCCCATGCAGGTCTACGTTAATCACTTCGGTTATATTACTGTGCCGTCGTGAGCCTGCACATAGGATTAGAAACTTAGGATCTCATCTACATGTCTTGACTCACTATTGACCTCTATTTTTTATTGAATCTTTGACTTGCATCCTGCTTGAAATCTTCGTGCCATCTAATGTTTCCTTTTATTGCAGTAAATGGATTCTCAAGACAGGAATAACGCTTTCCTGAACACCCCACCGGCTACAGGAGGATTTTTTTTACCTACATGACTCCGCCGACGCAGGGAGGCCAGCTTACTCATCAGGGCGACCCGGCTCAAACGCAATACTCGAGATTCCGTAGAAACGACTTTCCACCCCCAGAACGGTTTCCTCCACCAGCACCCTTCCATCAGCCTGCACCCTTCCAGCCAGCATATGTTCCACATCCAGCACCTACCATGCACCCTGCACCAGTGACGTATCCAGCGCCTGCCATGTACCCAGCACATGTTTTGTCTCCGCCACCACCGCTGGACAACGTTGCCCTCCTCGGGATCTTCCACCAGCTCATGACTTCTCAGACGCGACAGGCTGACGTCTTTCGTGATACCTTGATAGAGGCTCTCCAGACTGGAGACGCTCCACGACCGCATCCTGGAACTTCCAATAATTTTATGGACCTTAGGCCCAGAGAATTCAAAGGAACAGAAGGGATTCTCTACGCGGATGAGTGGTTAAAGAACTTAGACCGCAACCTTCGGAGGGCTCGGGTTCCTGAAGACCTGAAGGTCGATAATGCTAGCATACATCTTTACGACATCGTCCGCACGTGGTATAGAGACGAGCCTCGATTCATCGCACCCGATGTGACTTGGGAGGAGTTCAAGGAGCTGTTCAAGATGAAGTTCTACCCCGAAGCAGCCTGCGAAGAGTTGGAGATCGAGTTCGAGAGCCTGGAGCAGGGCAACCTCTCCGTCGACGAGTACACCGTAGAGTTCTCCCGCCTCAGCCGCTTCGCAGAGGCCTTGACCCCTGCAGCCAAAGCCAAGAAGTTCAGGAAAGGACTTTCATATGAAATTCGTATAGCCATCGCCACCAGCCAGGCCACAACTTACGAAAGGATCTTGAAGGTCGCACAGGCAGTAGAGACAGAATTGAAGCATAATCAAAAGAGAGACAGAGACGCACATGGAGGAAGCAGCAGCCAATCGAGATCGACAAAGCGATCCAATTTCCCAGAGAAGACCGCAACACAACAGTATCAACAGCAGCCACAAGCAGCCCTATATCAAGTACAAGACGCTCCTACCTGCCAGTATTGCATGAAGAAGGGCCACATCCAAGAACAGTTTCGCAAATGGTTAGGGTTGTGTTGGACTTGTGGTTCCAACCAACACATATTTCGATTTTGTCCGAAGAGAAACGCGAGCGCCCCGCCACTACCAGCCGCACAAGGAGGAGCTGACGGAACGTCATAGTAGATTACAGTAGTAATATTATTAGTAGACTTGTAGTGGATTTTGGTTTGTGAGTTTTTTTAATCACAGTAGCGTAGACCATTCTTGCTAATAGATCATAGTTTTTGAATTTCGAGGACGAAATTATTTTAAGGTGGGTAAGTTTATGAGCACTTGGCCCAAAATTTTTTTCCCATACATTTTTATTTATTAATATTTTTCTCCTCTAAAATATTTCTTTTGTGGTGAATGTTAAAATAGAAGATAGGTTTTGCAATTAAATGAAGAGAGGGGAGCTTTACAAAATCCAATTAAAGAAGGAGGTTTGTGCAAATAAATCCAATTCAAATTTAAATTCTATGATCGACCCCTTAGGATCAAACTCTGAGATGCAACCCCAGATTTGCTTCGACTACAGGCTCTATCTGTAACAAATTCGATCATATCTAACTGTTCCTATATTTATACTCGATCAAACCTTCATCCCGAAAACACTATTGTTCCGCACCCTCAAGTTCGAGTTCGTGGAGGTTGGTGATCGGGAGTTTTCTGTCAAGCAGGAGCGTTCGACTCTTTTAATCAGGTAAGGTTCTCCTCACATAACCATGCCATGAGATTTCTGTTCAACTTTCTTAATCTCAACAGGTTTAAGTGGAGGGTAGATGTTTGTGTAAATTCCTAAAGGAAACCATAGATGAAGGTGTAGTAGTATCGGTTATGGGGATACCCGAGTTGGGTTTTAACTAGTTGTCCTGTGTCAAGGCCAAGACTGAATATAGAGAGGACAATTGATGGAGATGTGATCATAGGTGCTGTGTTTACAGGAAGCAGGGCATATCATATCCTGCCTAAGCTTATGAATCAATCAGATGGAAGCAAATGCCATTGAAGGCAACCTATATAGGCACAATATTAGATGGTAGGGCTATTGCTTCAAGAGTACCTATATTAGATCACAGGTATACCAAGAATCGACGGGACAACAGGTGATAAGAAACCTTGGCCATCATAGGCAGTACCCATTCCTGTACTCTATACTTATGCAGAGGTATTGGGGCTACCAGTCTACAGAACCAAGATTCCACCTACCTAGAAGCCAGGGTACCTGGGAGTGCCGTAAGCCTACATAGGAATACTCCTACAACTTTGGGATTGGTTTAATTGGTAAGCAGCTTAACCCTAGCCGCCTGAATAAACCTAATCTGACCCAATGTTGTATAATTTAGCTGAATGTTTATTGTTAATAGCTATAGATGTGACACTAGCAATCGAAGACTGGTTTATGGTCTGTTTTGACCATCTTGTAACTATTCAGGATGCCAATGGGCAAGGATTCCTGTATTTTGAATAGCAAAAGCTTGAAGTCTGCCTACTGGCATCCCTATATGGACGGATGATGTTATCTATAGTATATAATATGGCATTTGGCATTCAAAGTCAGTCTCAGCAACTTCATCAGTGCCAGATTATTGCAGATTAGGTTTATGTTGGGTTTGACCTCATTGCAAAGTCTAATTGACTTGTTATCATGTTTTGGTGGGTTTATAAGCCTTAGGAGAATGTCAGGTAGATGAACGAGGAAGTAACAGGGGTGTCCAACCCTTAGAGTATCAGTCCCCTATCCTTCTAAGTCCAATTCACATATTCTATAGTCCTATTTTGTGTACTGTCCAGTCTACTTGGGCATTGCCATTTAGAGTTGTGTCCTGCTTTTGTAGTTCAGTCCTTAATTTCCTTTTGTTCAGTTTTGACTCATCTATGTATCAGTCCCCCTTCTATTTGCATGCATTATTACTTAAGGTATGAGCCTCTATAGTTCAGTCCATTCCCTATAGGCAGTCCCCAACTGGTTATTAGTCCAGTCTCTTTAAACTATATGTTCAGTCCATACCAAATATTATATCAGTTCCCTGTTTTGTTTATGTTCAGCCCCTTACAAGGTAACAGTCCTACTTGATTACCTTACCTTATGTTTCAGTCCCCATTAGTTGACTAACAATATCATGTTTCAGTCCCAAACACCCCATCTGGGTATCAGATAGAATCAGCCCTTGAACAGTTGCCCATTCCCACTCTCACCTATAGCTGAGTCAAGATATCAGTCTTCTGTACAGGGGTATTGTTTTAAGGTTCACAACAATATTTTTCCTTAACAATCGACTGATACTCATAGAGTATCAGTCTCCTTTCACCTTAAGTATTCAGACCTCCTTGGGTTGAGTTTCATTGGTGACCTATAGTGAAGAGCTTGGGGCCCTCTTGTAGTATACCAGGGATTATAAAGATTAGCACCTATAGGACAGTGGTTATCCCTACCTATGAACATAACATGGGATAGTGGCCTCTACTTTAGGGTGTCAGAGTATCAGGCATAGGGTGTGTGCAGATAAGAGGCTTGGAGGAGAGCAGGGGTAGGTGCTATTCATTACAACAAAAGGGAAATAAGATATACAACTGATACCAACATATGAGCTTTCCTAATACCCATTAGAGATTGATAGGGAACTCCCCTTTGAACCCTCAACTGCATCCTTTAAATATTAACAGGTGAGACCCTTGTATTTGAGGAATACTGGGTTTGGGATGTATCTCAAGTCAAATCAGTATCACCCACGGCTATGGGATAGTTTCTAGGTATTTCAATTGGAAACTGTGGGAATATGGGAGCCAAAGACTACTTCTAGTTGCTCTTGGCACGACAGGAACAATAAGAAACCATAGCAACCCCTCTAGAAGTAACTGTACATTAGGTAGGGTCAAGGGAACTACCCAGGTTCATGTCAATATGGAGCAATATAACCTGGGAAGGAGTTTTACCCTTGTCTCGATAAGTAGAGCAGTGAGTAAGGAAATAGTGTGTGTCCATGAGATGGGGCACATATCAAGGTTGGGCTACCTTGTGAAAGTTAGAAATACAAGGGTTAGTAGTACCAGGTATGTCCAATGCTCTGTTAGCATGGGGTGTGGCATGTGTGTACCAGGAAGTAAAGACAGGGTCATAATTACAGCAAGGGAAGTTGGTAAGGCCACAACTTCAAGTTTGATGGCATATGTATGTGTAGCTTCGTAAAGTCCACCCACAGGTAGAAATTGAGAACATGTAATATCCCTAACTTTTAGAGTATCAGTAATTATTTGTAATAGTTAAGTAGATTCATTGGTTGATTTCATGTGTTGATTAGAATTGATTCACACTATAGGTTTATTAGACTCCGACTCAGTACTCGAACCGTGCAGCAGCTCAGGACCACAGGCAAGTATATCTTGCCTTTCGTTACAGTTTTATTTACATGCTTCTCTGTTTCAGTATTCAGTTTACTGCTGACATGTGCTTTACCATTGCTCACAGTTAGCTTTGTAGCTTTATTAGACATGCTTTTTCACTTGTACCAGTTTGAGTTGTATCGTAGGACGATCACATTATAGATTGAACTGCTATTTTTCTTATTTTGTTTGTTTCCAACCTGCGAGTCCACACACGCGCGAGGGTTGTCCTTTGCACCTGCGAGTCCACAAACGGGGCGAGGGTGGTGACTTGTCTTGAAACTGACCTGCGAGTCCATATTTGAGACGAGAGTTGGTATTACCTTGATTTTCTTGTTTACTTATTTTCCAGCAGTTCATTTATACGTAGCTGTTCCTACATTCATGTCTCGATTGTTTAGTTTTCCTGCTTATATCCTGGATTTCTTTCATGCATGTTAAACTGTTAGAAAGGCTTATATATTATGTATCTTGCTAGTCCTCTGAGGATCTGATGATCTTTTCAGGTATAGTCGAGTATTGAGCCAGGTGCACACGAGCAGGTTTTGAGCCAGCATTGGACCACGATACCACTGCAGACGAGGGTACTTTGATGATCAGCAGTTTTGACTCAGTTATTTCCATTCCATGTATTATTATTTTATCGTCTATTAGTAGTAAATTTGTGTCCACCGGACGTGACCTGGATTCATGATGAGTTTGATATCTCAGTTTATTCATTCTATATTCATTTGATTGTGTCATATTTCTGTGGATGAGATCTAGACTTCCTTGTTAGATTCTGTAACTTGTTTATGTACTAGACAGCGTTCTACTGCCGACACCGCGATGTAGGCTGGACTTTGACACGTCTCGTATCCGAAAAGCGGATGCGGGTCATGACACTTGTAATTGAGTTGAGATTATATACCTCCGTGCAAAGATGACATGTTTATATACTTTGTTTCTAGATGTTATATTTCTAGTTGACCTATACAGCGTTCTACCGCCGACACTGCAGCGTATGCTGGACATACCCACATGCTCTTGCCCCTAATCAGGGTGCGGGTCGTGACACATTTTTGTGGTGGTCCATGCAGGTCCATGTCGCGACTAGTACGATGTCGTAATGGTACTCGACTTAGATTACTAATTACGAGCCCGCAGTTAGGATATAGGTTCTAGGTTATGATAGGAGTTACTCAATCATATTTTAGGAAAATTTTCGATCTTTCGATTATCATGACAACTCTTCTTGCATTTCAAATTCTATTGTCCTTCTTTAATAATATCTTATCTTGTGCCATATTGATCTTTTGCTCGCAACTGTCTTCAGGATGACAGTGACTCGAGCTTAGGCAGCTGGATCCAGTGCAGTATCGGAGAGGTCTGATCTTTTGCGACCTGTTTCTCCGATTGAGGAAGCTGTCGTTCAGGAGCCTGTCCCCATTGTCTCTATCATTCATGAAGGAGTGGCAGCAGCTCCAGAAGGTCATCCACCTCCAGCCTAGAGGCCTTCTATCGTCGTACCGTAGACTCTACCGCCACTACCTCCGATACCGACCGACACAGTTCAGATGTTTGCGCTTCTTCAGTAGATGATGGAGTTGCAGCGAGCCAAGGCCGAGGCATCGCTGTGCTAGGTCGAGGTGCTGAGACAGAGCATGAAGAATGCTCATCAGCTAGCACTTGCAGTAGTAGAGAAGGTAGTCACAACTCCAGTTTAGGGCGCCCCCGTCCAGCAACCGTATCAGCAGAGGCCTGGATCAATACTGGACTTCAATAAGATGTACCCCAGGGAAGTCAAGGGGTCGAAGGGCATTCTTTATGCCGACGACTGATTGGAGGATGTAGAGCAGAGCTTAGAGCTGGCAGAGCTTCGGAGAGGACTGTGGGTTGCACCAGCGGCGAGTCAGTTCTTTGACATCGCCTTAATGTGGTACCGCACGGATCCTCATGCGTCAGTGAAAGGGTTGAGTTGGAAGAACTTCAGGAGGCTCTTCAAGGAGAAGTTCTTCCCCAATGTAGCTCTTAGCATGTTGGAGGGCCAGTTCGCGGGACTGGTACAGGAGATCTCGGTGGTGGACGAGTATGCAGCGGAGTTCTTTCACCTGAGCCGATTCTTCTCGGGGATGGTTCAGGATACGGGGGAGAAGGCTCGCAAGTTCAGGAGGGGCCTGATCCAAGCTGTTTATTCTCGCACATCTGGGCGTCGTGAGGCGACATTTGAGCAGATACTGTTGGATGCTCAGATAGCGGAGGAGGACTACGGTCTCAGGCCGAAGAGAAGCGATGATGCTCTGGGAGCTAGTTCTCGTACGGGGCCGGCCAAGCATCCTCACACTCAGCAGAGGCAGTTTCAGCAACAGCCACAGTTTGAGCAATATCAGGCACCAGCACGTGCCCATCAGCAACAGGGGCAGAGACATGCCCTTCAGTGTGCCTTCTGTAGGAAGCCGGGGCACACTCCGGAGGTTTATCGGAAGAGGTTGGGCTTTTGCCTGTTGTCACCTCCAGTTTTCAAAATTGAGGGCAAATTTGTCATTTTCAATATTCTAATATTTTTGTGAATATTTATTTGTTAATATTGTGTTTTGGGGTTTTATTTCATCATGTTTGAGTTTTGTCTTATTTCGACTTGTGCTAGCGACCCGGGTCAGTTTTGGATCCAACTAGACCCGACCAACTTGTCATGACCAAACCCAAATATTTATATTTGACTAATCTCATTTGATTTAGTGGGATTAGGGATTAGAATTAGATTTAGAACTTAAAATTATGAGTTTTCAAGTTACCGTTTTGACTCCACCTCAAAACCACTCATTTCTTTGACTTGGAGGGCATTTTGGTTAATTGTCAAATGCCCCCAACCCTCTAAAATAGGGCCGGCCAGCAGCAAGCACTCCCTCCCTTCTTCTCATTGCAATAAAACTCTCTTTCTCTTCCTTTCTCTCATTCTACAAAAAAGCTCCTTCTTTTCCCTTTGGATTTTAAGCTCCAAAGTAAGTTAAATCTCTTCTAATTCTCTTCCATAATCTAGATCTCTATCTAATCTTGGTGCTAATCCTTGTTTATCTCTTATTTGTGATTTTTATCTAGGTAGAACCTAGCATGGAGGGGTTGGAAGCTTAGATTTGGCTCTTGACCCAAAAAGAACCAATTTTGGGGCTTTTCCTTGGGATTCCAACTCCCAAGAGGTAAACCCTAACTCTAACTCTTGTAATTGCTCCTAATTAGTGTTATTTATATATTAGAGGATGTTCGAGGTGTAGGATAACCCGTTAGAAGTGGTTTGGAACCCATTGGACTCAATTCGGGACTTTCGGGTTAGGTTTAGTGCCAATTTTGGAGAAAACCCTAAATTGACATGTTTGGGTGTTACTTCTAGCCTAATTAGACCTAATTAGGTTAGTTTGGGTGAGATGAGGCTAGGTATGCGTCTATATTTGGATACGTGGGGTCGTTTCGCGAGAAATCATAAAAATAGGCTTTTTAGGGATTTTTGGGTTCCAACACACGGGTGACTTTTTGCACCGACAATAGAATCGGCAAGTTAGCACTTAGAATAGGTTTTAATCATTATTTAGAACTCGTGGGTAGAGTTTGGGTCGATTTCGGATAGGTTTGGTGTCCGTATCGTGCGGTATCGCGAATCGGACACCCCGGAGTCGCCAGAATGGCCATTTGGCTATTCGGACCTCGTTTCTCGTTTTCGCTCGCGTGCGCGAGTTAGATTTCTTGTGTAGGGCATGTGTCTAGGCCCTAGAGGGTAGAATTGCAAGATTTGGGTATTCGGATAAGGTTTTGGGTCGTTTAGGAATATATATGTGTATGTATCCATGTGTGTGTGTGTGTCTATATATGTAGATATAAATTTGTGTGTGTGAGTATGACATATATATAGAAAGAGATGGATATAGAGAGTGGTGGTGGAATAGAGATTGATTTGGTTTGTGTGTATGTGTGTTTGCATAGAGAGAATTAGAGAGTGAGTGAGATATTAGAAGGATAGAGGGGATAGGATTAGAGTGGGTTAGAGAGTGAAATGGGGGAGGGGAGAGCTGTTTATAACAGCAGTAAACCAGTCCCATTTCAGTCCCCCCCCCCCCCCCCACATCAGCAAGCAACCCCAATTTAGTCCTAAAACTGTCAACAAACAGCCCTCCCAAAACAGTCCTAAACCAATCCATGTTAGCCCCAGGTATTAGCCATTTCAGGCCCCCAAAAACAGCATGTAGCTGCCCCATACCAGCCCTTTGTTTAGCCAAAACTGTCCCTAATCCAGTCCCCATTTGCTGTCATAAACCAGTCCCATTGACAGCCAATTGCTGTCACAAACCAGCCTACTTTTCAGCCAATATTTGGCCTCCCAAAACCAGCATATAGCTGTCCAAAACCAGTCCACATTCAGCCCAAACTTAGTCCCTATTATCAGTCCTATTCAGTCCAAATTGGATAGTCATTTAGTCTCTAAACCTGTCCACAAAATCAGCCATTAAGTTGTCCTAAAGCTGCCCTTAAATCAGTCCTTACTTGTTCCTAAACCTGTCTCTACTCAGTCCTAAAATGGACACCCATATAGCCTCATATCAGTCCACTAATTGGCCTATATATCAGCCCATTGAGTCCTCTTATTAGCCACTATATTGGCCTTAGATTCAACCCATATTAGGCCCCCAAAATCAGTCCTATATATATGCCTATATGTGTGTGTGAGTGAGCTTAGTGTGTGTGTGAGTGAGCTTAGTGTATATGTGTTAGTGTATATGTGTGTGAGCCTATAGAAGAGCCTAGGAGTTAGCCTATAAGTGTGGTATTATGGGAGCCATATGTGAGTGAGTGAATTTGTGTGTGTGAGTGTTTAGGTAGATGTGATAAGTGTAAGGTAATGAGGATAACCAACATGTGTCCTAAGATGGACTAGATATATAGGAAACCTATATTTTTTGGTAGGTAAACCCTAGATAGGATAGTATCTAGCTACCCTAAGAAGCCTAGGCTAGTATCCTGAGATCTAGAGGGGTTTCCTTTGTAATGGACAAGGTATCGGGAATACCTTGTAAGGATAAATTATGGGGTATAGGGTAATGTAAGGTATTGGGTTTCTGATTGCTAGATGGGCTTAGAAATAGGTTGTCTTGGTAGGTAATGACTAGATGAGGATAGTTTAGACTAGTCTTGACCCCCGCTGACCAAGAGTTGACTTTTTAACCGAAAGTCAACTTCAAGTCAACACTTGACCTAGAATTGACCGAAACCAAACCAGAGTTGACCAGTTGACTGAAAATCAACTGTAGTCAACATTTGACTTGTTCGACCTAGGGTTGACCCAGGGTTGACTCAGTGTTGACCAGAGTTGACAAAAGTTGACTTTTTAACCTAAAGTTAACTATAAGTCAACCTTTGACCCAGATTGACCTAGTTTGACTTGGATTGATTTCCTGTGACTTTTTTTGACCTTGGTTGACCTAGTGTGATCTAGTTTAGCTTGGTGTGACTTAGTTTGACCTAGTTTTGACTTAGACTTGCATATCATGACTCGATTAGCTTTCCTTTCATTATTAAACCATGTTTTGACTTGTAGTATCTTATCTTTAGGTCTGTGATTACTCTGAGCGTCTGTTCACCTTATCAGCTCAGGTCCACAGACGAGTACATTCTCTGATAATATTTCTGTTTTATGATATCGTCTTTGTTTCTAGTATTTAGTGTAGATATCCTTGTTCTCTTGACACATGGTGCACACAGATTGGTATTGTCTAAATCCCGTCATAAGATATTATTCCTGTTATATATGGTATACACTGGGCAAGTCTTCATTGTTTATTGTTCATTGTATAGATATGATTCCTGCGTAGGCTCGCGACCTCCTCAGAGAATACGTATCATGACGTGTCATGACTGGATCCACTATATTATTTAGGGATGGGGGTGTTAGCGTAGATATGTGATCAATACCCCATAGTATTATATTGTATCATCATTGTATCACTATAGTATCCTTATTATATAGTATTAATCATACACTCACGTATGATTAGCCAGGCCAAACATTGTATCATGTTCTAAGCCGATCACATGTTGAAACTAGTGCTAAACTCACATAGATAGCAGTTCCAGATTTCGTACATATTATACATTA
The DNA here is from genome assembly GCA_029216955.1 of Iris pallida. Lineage (NCBI taxonomy): Eukaryota > Viridiplantae > Streptophyta > Magnoliopsida > Asparagales > Iridaceae > Iris > Iris pallida. The sequence continues at coordinate 12,566,661 of JANAVB010040818.1, forward strand.
TTTTCTTGCCTTATCTCATTACAGTTTTGATATACTCTGCCAGAATACATGTACGCTCTACTTTACCTAGTATATTCTCTCTATCTACTGCTACATTTTCAATATCGTATAACTAGAACTGTTGTTTGAGATTTTGTACTCGTTCCTGTCCTGACTGGACCTGTTGAAAATATTACAGATGATGATGGTGACTGCCCTACCTTCTATAGGGCACATGAGGGTGACACTCAGGAGCCCGAGGAGCATCTAGCTCAGTAGAGGGTGCTTACTCTAGTCTAGTATTTTTAGTTTTTAGTTTGTATCGGATTGTTTCGATTGTCAGTTGAGAGTTAGTTATATTTCAGGACTTGTATTTATTTGTGTTAAACATCTACTTTGTGTGGTGTGATAACTCTATTTATATTCAGTTTCTTCCTTTTATCTGATTTCATATCGTGCTCTATCTTTCCTAGACTTGTGATTGAGATATAGAGTTGAGATGTTATATTATACCTCCGTGCGGAGATGAAAGGTTTATATATCTTATTGTTAGATGTAAGTTGTTATAGAGGACCTATACAATATTCTACCGCCGACACTGCGGCGTAGGCTGGACGTACCTACGTTCTCGTGCCCCTAAATAGGGTGCGGGTCGTGACACGTTTTTGTGGCAGCCCATGCAGGTCAGTATCACAATTATTACGATCTCGTATGGTGCTCGACTTAGAGTACTAATTACGAGCCTGCGACTAGGACATAGGATCTAGAATATGATAGGAGTTACTCAATCACATTTTAGAAAAATTCTGATCTTTTGATTACCATGACAACTCTTCTTGCATTTGAATTCAATTGTCCTCCTTTGATAATATCTTATCTTGTACTATATTGATCTTTTGGGTTTAATTCGTCCCCAGGATGTCGATTACTCGCAGTCAGGCACCAGCAGGGTAGAGTGTAGGTTCCAATCTTTCGATCTCATTTCCGCATTTGCCTCCTTATAACTGTTTGAAATTCGATTCCATCTGTACCTTGATTGGTTGATGAAAATTTTGTCCTTGTGATGTGATTTTCTCCTGAGATAAGTCGTATGGGCTAGGTCGCCTTGATTATGAGATTTAGAATCCTCTAGGGTCATGCTAGCAGGCATAGTAAGGACATATAGTCGGATTACGGATGTATTTCTAGGATGTGGGAATTTAAGATTTTTGCTGCCAAGCATACGGCAATGCAAAAATTTTAAATACCATAATTCTAGATGTATGTACCTTAGTCAAGGACTCTATGATTATCGTAGCCTGGCTCACTAGCATGACGGAGATTCTGAGTATCATGATTTTGGACAGACGCATATGATTATCGAATTGCATAATTTTTCTGTGTTTACTTTGTTTTAATTTTAGAGGATAAATTCTTTTAAGGTGGATAGACTTGTAGCAACCATTTTCTAATTGAGAGTAATTTTATAATTTTAGTCATTTAATTCATGTTTTGATTTTGGAGATTTTAAATTATTTTAAATTTTTAAGCCATGACTTGAGATTTTGATGTTTTGCTAGTGAAACCTTAGATACTGTTTGACCTAGAGCCTAACCATGTGATTAGGATATTTTCAGTGTCATTTTTGGTCCAAGAATATTTTGGTCATTGGACCTCTTTGATTTATTTTGATATTTTGTATTGGTGATTGTTGATTTGGCTTTTGATAGGTGAGATTTTGTGTTGGTTTCGTGTCCGTGTCGGACACGTAACAGTTTTTATTTACAAGTGTTGTTGTGCCTTAAGAGATTTTTATTTTGCTGAAAAAAATTTTAGTATTGAGTGGGATTGTTTTTCTGCATGTGTTTCTTGTGATTGCTTGTTTTAATTTCGAGGACGAAATTTTTTTAAGGTGGATAGATTTGTCACCTCCAGTTTTCAAAATTGAGGGCAAATTTTTCATTTTCAATATTCTAATATTTTTGTGAATATTTATTTATTAATATTGTGTTTTGGGGTTTTATTTCATCGTGTTTGAGTTTTGTCTCATTTCGACTTGTGCTAGCGACTCGGGTCAGTTTTGGACCCAACTAGACCCGACCAACTTGTCATGACCAAACCCAGATATTTATATTTGACAAATCCCATTTGATTTTAGTGGGATTAGGGATTAGAATTAGATTTAGAACTTAAAATTATGAGTTTTCAAGTTACCGTTTTGACCCCAACTCAAAACCACTCATTTTTTTGACTTAGAGGGCATTTTGGTAAATTTCCAAATGCCCCCAACCCTCTAAAATAGGGCCGGCCAGCAGCAAGCACTCCCTCCCTTCTTCTCATTGCAAGAAAACTCTCTTTCTCTTCCTTTCTCTCATTCTACATAAAAGCTCCTTCTTTTCCCTTTGGATTTTAAGCTCCAAAGTAAGTCAAATCTCTTCTAATTCTCTTTCATACTCTAGATCTCTATCGAATCTTGGTGCTAACCCTTATTTATCTCTTATTTGTAATTTTTATCTAGGTAGAACCTAGCATGGAGGGGTTGGAAGCTTAGATTTGGCTCTTGATCCAAAAAGAACCAATTTTGGGGCTTTTCCTTAGGATTCCAACTCCCAAGAGGTAAACCCTAACTCTAACTCTTGTAATTGCTCCTAATTAGTGTTATTTATATATTAGAGGATGTCCGAGGTGTAGGATAACCCGTTAGAAGTGGTTTGGAACCCATTGGACTTAATTCGGAACTTTCGGGCTAGGTTTAGTGCCAATTTTGGGAAAAACCCTAAATTGACATGTTTGGGTGTTATTCCTAGCCTAATTAGACCTAATTAGGTTAGTTTGGGTGAGATGAGGCTAGGTACGCATCCATATTTGGATACGTGGGGTCGTTTCGCGAGAAATCATAAAAATAGGCTTTTTCGGAGTTTTCGGGTTCCAACACACAGGTGATTTTTTGCACCGATACTAGAATCGGCAAGTTAGTACTTAGAATAGGTTCTAATCATTATTTAGAACTCGTGGGTAGAGTTTGGATCGATTTCGGATAGGTTTGGTGTCCGTATCGTGCGGTATCGCGAATCGGACACCACGGAGTCACCAGAATGGCCATTTGGCAATTCGGGCCTCGTTTCTCGTTTTTGCTCGCGTGCGCGAGTTAGATTTCTTGTGTGGGGCACGTGTCTAGGCCCTAGAGGGTAGAATTGCAAGATTTGGGTATTCAGATAAGGTTTTAGGTCGTTTAGGAATATATATGTGTATTTATCCATGTGTGTGTGTGTGTCTATATATGTAGATATAAATATGTGTGTGTGAGTGTGACATATATATATATAGAGATGGATATAGAGAGTGGTGGTAGAATAGAGATTGGTTTGGTTTGTGTGTATGTGTGTTTGCATAGAGAGAATTAGAGAGTGAGTGAGAGATTAGAAGGATAGAGGGGATGGGATTAGAGTGGGTTAGAGAGTGAAATGGGGGAGGAGAGAGCTGTTTAAAACAGCAGTAAACCAATCCCATTTCAGTCCACCCCCCCCCCCCCCCACATCAGCAAGCAATCCCAATTCAGTCCTAAAACTGTCAACAAACAGCCCTCCCAAAACAGTCCTAAACCAATCCATGTTAGCCCCAGGTATTAGCCATTTCAGGCCCCCTAAAACAGCATGTAGCTGCCCCATACCAGCCCTTTGTTTAGCCAAAACCTGTCCCTAATCCAGTCCCCATTTGCTGTCCTAAACCAGTCCTATTGACAGCCAATTGCTGTCACAAACCAGCCTACTTTTCAGCCAATATTTTGCCTCCCAAAACCAGCATATAGCTGTCCAAAACCAGTCCACATTCAGCCCAAACTTAGTCCCTATTATCAGTCTTATTCAGTCCAAATTGGACAGCCATTTAGCCTCTAAACCTGTCCACAAAATCAGCCATTAAGTTATCCTAAAGCTGCCCTTAAATCAGTCCTTACTTGTTCCTAAACTGTCTCTATTCAGTCCTAAAATGGACAGCCATATAGCCCCATATCAGTCCACTAATTGGCCTATATATCAGCCCATTGAGTCCTCTTATTAGCCACTATATTGGCCTTAGATTCAGCCCATATTAGGCCCCCAAAATCAATCCTATATATATGCCTATATGTGCGTGTGAGTGAGCTTAGTGTGTGTGTGAGTGAGCTTAGTGTATATGTGTGTGAGCCTATAGAAGAGCCTAGGAGTTAGCCTATAAGTGTGGTATTATGGGAGCCATATGTGAGTGAGTGAGTTTGTGTGTGTGTGAGTGTTTAGGTAGATGTGAGAATGAGATAAGGGTAAGGTAATGAGGATAACCAACATGTGTCCTAAGATGGACTAGATATCTAGGAAACCTATATTTCTTGGTAGGTAAACCCTAGATAGGATAGTATCTAGCTACCCTAAGAAGCCTAGGCTAGTATCCTGAGATCTAGAGGGGTTTCCATTGTAATGGGCAAGGTATCGGGAATACCTTGTAAGGGTAAATTATGGGGTATAGGATAATATAAGGTATTGGGTTTCTGATTGCTAGATGGGCTTAGAAATAGGTTGTCTTAGTAGGTAATGACTAGATGAGGGTAGTTTAGACTAGTCTTGACCTCCGTTGACCAAGAGTTGACTTTTTGATCGAAAGTCAACTTCAAGTCAACACTTGACTTAGAATTGACCGAAACAAAACCAGAGTTGACCCATTGACTGAAAATCAACTGTTAGTCAACATTTGACTTGTTCGACCTAGGGTTGACCCAAGGTTGACTCAGTGTTGACCAGAGTTGACCAGAGTTGACTTTTTAACCAAAAGTCAACTGTAAGTCAACCTTTGACCCAGATTGACCTAGTTTGACTTGGATTGATTTCCTGTGACCTTGTTTGACCTTGGTTGACCTAGTGTGACCTAGTTTAGCTTGGTGTGACTTAGTTTGACCTAGTTTTGACTTAGACTTGCATATCATGACTCGATTAGCTTTCCTTTCATTATTAAACCATGTTTTGACTTGTAGTATCTCATCTTTAGGTCTGTGATTACTCTGAGCGTCTGTTCACCTTATCAGCTCAGGTCCACAGACGAGTACATTCTCTGATAATATTTCTGTTTTATGATATCGTCTTTGTTTCTAGTATTTAGTGTAGATATCCTTGTTCTCTTGACACATGGTGCACACAGATTGGTATTGTCTAAATTCCGTCATAAGATGTTATTCCTGTTATATATGGTATACACTGGGCAAGTCTTCATTGTTTATTGTTCATTGTATAGATATGATTCCTGCGTAGGCTCGCGACCTCCTCAGAGAATACGTATCATGACGTGTCATGACTGGATCCACTATATTATTTAGGGATGGGGGTGTTAGCGTAGATATGTGATCAATACCCCATAGTATTATATTGTATCATCATTGTATCACTATAGTATCCTTATTATATAGTATTAATCATACACTCACGTATGATTAGCCAGGCCAAACATTGTATCATGTTCTAAGCCGATCACATGTTGAAACTAGTGCTAAACTCACATAGATAGCAGTTCCAGATTTCGTACATGTTCTACATTATTTTCTTGCCTTATCTCATTACAGTTTTGATATACTCTGCCAGAATACATGTACGCTCTACTTTACCTAGTATATTCTCTCTATCTACTGCTACATTTTCAATATCGTATAACTAGAACTGTTGTTTGAGATTTTGTACTCGTTCCTGTCCTGACTGGACCTGTTGAAAATATTACAGATGATGATGGTGACTGCCCTACCTTCTATGGGGCACATGAGGGTGACACTCAGGAGCCCGAGGAGCATCTAGCTCAGTAGAGGGTGCTTACTCTAGTCTAGTATTTTTAGTTTTTAGTTTGTATCGGATTGTTTCGATTGTCAGTTGAGAGTTAGTTATATTTCAGGACTTGTATTTATTTGTGTTAAACATCTACTTTGTGTGGTGTGATAACTCTATTTATATTCAGTTTCTTCCTTTTATCTGATTTCATATCGTGCTCTATCTTTTCTAGACTTGTGATTGAGATATAGAGTTGAGATGTTATATTATACCTCCGTGCGGAGATGAAAGTTTTATATATCTTATTGTTAGATGTAAGTTGTTATAGAGGACCTATACAATATTCTACCGTCGACACTGCGGCGTAGGCTGGACGTACCTACGTTCTCGTGCCCCTAAATAGGGTGCGGGTCGTGACACCTGTTCTGCGAAGCGCTCAACCAACTGCTGAAGAATTGTCATGTTCGTGCAGCCAAGGGAGGTCAGGACAGAGCACCACCTGTAGCTCAGTAGAGGGGTCCGCCACTTCAGATGTAGCAGCAATGTTTTGTCCAGCATCAGAGGGAAGCACCCCAGGGTAGAGCATTCGTGCTGGCAGCTGAGGAGACTAAGCCTATGGGAGATGTAGTGGCAGGTTCTGTTCTACTCGATTCTTTTTCTGCATTAGCCTTGTTTGATTCTGGTGCTACGTACAGTTTTGTGTGTGTTTTTTTTGCTCTTAGACATAACTTTATTGCTGAATTTCTGGGTAGGACTTGCAAGATTATCACCAGTGGCATTATCCTGGTCAATAATATTTGTAAAGGGCAGAGTGTCACGACCCGCACCCTAGAGTAAGGGCACGAGACGTGGGTACGTCCAGCCTACGCCGCAGTGTCGGCGGTAGAACGCTGTCCTAGGTTACAACATCTAACAGTTTAAGGTAATAACAGTTATACTCCCCGAATGGGGGTGACATAACATAATATAACTCAATCACATCTAAGGTAGAATACGATAAGATAGAATGATATAAAAGATGCACGACCCAAATCCACAGGAAATACAAAAAGAGAGAAAGCTAAGTGTCTATGATAACTCCACTGACAACCAGAAATAACACAGATCCAAATAAATAACTCAAATCTCCAATACAATGAAATAAGATAAAGATATCTATGGAGCAACAGTCTTTACAGCTAAGGGATCTGACTGGAAGTCCGGATCGCAAGTGTCCTCTAAGGATGTCCCATAGAAAGTATCTAAGCAGGCCTTCCTCCTCGTCCTCTGTAAAATTTTCAACAGGTCCAATCAGGACGGGAACGAGCACATATCTCTCAAAATAGTTCATAACAGGTTAGGAGTATAAAGCATGCAATAGAGTAAAATACAGGAAATACTGGAAAGGAAGTAGGGGAAAACAGGAGATATTTTGTAACTGAAAGTAAATACATGATAAGTAAAGACTGTAAGTGGCTAAGTGATTTAGAGTACAATATGGTTATGTAAACGGCTTAGAAGCACATGAATACAACTAAGAGGCACATGAATACCTACTGGGGATAATGATCACATAACCAATTCTACTCACCCTGCTCCAATCAATACACAAGGATCCATTCAAGTTACGTTATTGGCACATGAATATAGCTAAAGATATGTGAACTCATGTAATGATTAGTACATGAGGCACATGATAGTACATGAAGGCACATGAGAACATGTAAATACATGAACTAGTACGAGTACAAGGAGTACCTGATGCACATGATAAAGTACATGAACATGAAATACCCGATGCACCCGTAGAGGGATAACATCTCAGGAAGGGATCCATATAGTACTAATCTATAAATATACGTGTCAGCATCAAGTAAAGTAATCTAGAGCAAGAATATAGTCCCAGATAGGTATAAAAAGATCAAAGAATGTACTCGCCTGCTAACTGAATGTCCAAGATGAAAGTACTGTCCGAGGAGTGGTGTCTGGCTCCTATTTAGAACAGTACAAGTCACAACAAGTCCAAAATAGTAATAAGATGCACTACGATGCATACTACATGAATCTAGGTCAATCTAGACCAAAGTCAGCTATTGGTCAACTCTGGTCAACCCTAGAAGTCAAACTAGGTCAACCAAGTCAAACCTAAGTCAAACTAGTCTATACTAGGCTAACAAGGCTAATCTAAGTCTAACAAGACTACATAAGTCTAATCTAGACTCTATACTGACACACAGACACTTCCATAGGCTAAGAGCTCTAGACTAGCTATTAGGCTATACCATGCCCAAACCACCTATAACACATATCTACACAAGATTATACCTATATCTAAAATAATACACAAATTACATATAGGCTCCTATGTGAACGAGTTACATACGGATGACCCTTGATAATCTTTTTTAAATTTCAATTTGAAATCCTTTCCTTTTGTTTCTGTTCACCCTTATTCCTTGTTATCGAATTTGATTTTGATGGATCATCGCTAATTTGACTTTTCATATCGAGATGAATGTTATGGCCTGAGTTAGGTATCTTCTGATAACATATGTTGACGAAAATGGCAGGGAAGGTAAAACGTCTACTTGGTTAGGTAACCTGGAGTTTATCGCAGCCATATTAGCTGGCATGGCAAAAACGTAGAGACCTAACTTCGGATGTACATATCTTAATTATGAGATTTGGGATTTCTCGCTGCTATACTAGTCGGCGTAGCGAGGATTCCAGACGACATGATTATAGAGGTGCATACCCAGTTATGGACCCTACCGTTTATCGCAAGTCTTGCTTACTAGTGTGGTGAGGATTCTGAGTATCATGATTTTGGACAGAAGTATATGATTATCAGATTGTATCCTGAGAAGGGTCCTAACATGTCATCTCTATCACTTTACTTCTGTTAATATAGATTATGTTTTAGGCCATTTGACCCGTCCCTGCATTCAAAGCTCTGTAGTCGATGCACATGTGCACTGTCCCGTCTTTCTTAGGCATAAAAAGAATGGGCACTCCCCATGGTGACGTACTGGCATGAATAAAGCCTTTCTCCAACAAGTCGTCAATCTATGTCTTCATCTCTACCAACTCATTGGGTGCCAGATAATACACTCGAGATGAAATAGGCTCGACTCCGGAAATAAGCTCAATAGAAAACTTAATGTCTCAGTCAGGTGGCAGTCCTGACAAATCCTCGGGGAACACATCCTCGAACTCAGTGATAACAGGGTGCTGAGAGGTGTCCTGCATCATCATGTGAGTGCATCACAACTCTCTCCTTGTTCTTTGGTGAACTCGAACTCCCCTATATTTGGTGGTCTAAAGATGATACTGCCCCTACGGCAGTCTATGAGAGCGAAATGCTGGCTCAACCAGTCCATTCCGAGAACCACGTCGAACGTAGGTATAAGAAATACAAGAAATTGTGCTTTCATCTCTCTACTACATATCACTACAGGATAAAGTCTACAAACACCACTAACAGGTACAACTCCTCCTTCAGTGAGGATTCTAATATTCTTAGATAAGGGTGTAATAGAAATGTTGTGTCTAGTGGCAAAACTAGTGGCTATGAATGAATGAGTGGCTCCAGTGTCAAATAATGTAATGGCAAAAAATGAAGCAACTAAAACCATACCTGTTATGACCTCTGCCTCAGTCTCTATATCCTCCACAGCAAGCTAGAATGTCTGCCCATAATTTTGTCCTGTACTCTGAGCTCTGGCCTTGTTGTACTGTGCACCTTGGAAAGGCAATGGTGGGCGAGGTGGTCCTGCTGCTGGTCGAGGGGTTGGGGGTGCTGAAGCTGTAGGCCTCAAGGTCTGATGTGCATGTACTAGTACTCGCTGCTCGGGGCAATCTCTGGCCAAGTGTTGTCCCGATCCATATCTCATATATAATCCCAAACCGAGTCGACAGTCATCTCTGATATGACCTTACTTTCCACAAAAGTGGCAAGTGGACTTCTTGTAGGGTGTAGTCCTATGCTGGTACTGTCCTGTGGTCCTCCTGGTAGGTCCTCCCTGAGTAGCTTGGGCTGGTGTAACTGCTGGTGTGTGGTGCCTCGATGTCTGTTACTGCTCCTTGCGAAGAATCTCCTGAGCACGAGCTTCTTCCAAGACAACTGAATGGGATACTCGAGACTGGGTAGTCGTATAAGACTTGAGCTCTGGTGCAAGCCCCTGATGGAATCTTCTTGCCTTCTCTAACTCTGTAGGGATCAGTCCTGCACCAAATCTGCTCAGGCGATTAAATTTTGAGTCATACTCATCAACCGTCATATTTTCTTACTTCAGATGAAGGAACTGGTCGTATAGACCATCTCGAACATGGATGGGGAAGAATCTCTCATAGAATAGATCATAGAACTGCTTCCAGGTGATCCCAGCGCCTAATCGTCTACCTTTCGCCTTCCACCAATGGTGGGCATTATCCTCTAACAGTAGGTCTACTGCTGTCATCCAATCTCGAGCTGGCAACTGGGATGCCTTTAGTAGCTTTTTCGTACTAATAAGTCATTGTGACACCTCTAGTGACTTCTCCATTCCTCTGAAGGCCTTAGGTTTCATGTCTGTAAAGTTTTTGATAAAGCCTTCATAAGGATGCAGAGCCGGTGCTAGTGCTGGTACCGATACTGGAGGTGGAGATGGAGGTCTAGCCAATGTTGTCATCATAATCTGTCTCATCAGCTCAGTCTGTTGCCACTGAGCCTGCATTATAGCATACATAAACTGGAAAGTAGGGCTCCCATCCGTCGGTGGTGGAGGCATCTGAGGTCCCGACTGTGGTAGAAACTATTGAGGGAATGGTGAAGGTGGAGGCAGTGGTACATTCCCTTCCGGTGGCACGGTAGTGGTATGTCCAGCCTAGCTAACTGGGGGTGCCACAATCTCTGGATGCACCGTCGTCGGCGTCGTATTAGGCTGCGACTGTCCTGGCTGGTCTGGTTTCACCGTAGTCATTAGAGGATTCTGTCCCTCCGGGGTAGCCTCTTCACCAGATATGAGGGCCAAGGTAGAAGTGCGTCCGCTTCTTAGATTCATATTGTTGGCACGAGGAAGAATAGAACGATATTAGAAAAGGTTAGATATGAGGTAAATCAAATAATCAGGGAAGTTTCGGAAAGGTTGGAAGTCAAAGGAGGTAGTAGTTCTGGATGATATACTATTCATATTCCTATATGCAGGCTTGTTAGGTACAGTCATGTAACTCAACAATATTTTTTGACCTGCATAGGCCACCACAAAAACATGTAATACCCCAGTCCCAAAATACATAAGACCGAGTACGTGAACATGCCAGCTGCACATATACAAAGAATAATCCAATATATGGAATCCTCGTATACGTACATAAGCTGTATAATAAATCATCGCAGGCCAAAATAATATAATCTAATCCTATCACAACTCAATACAGAAGATAATAAAGTCCAGATAATAAATGAGTGTACCAAAAGATAGTCGGGTGAACATACTCACTCCAAACAGCTATAAAAATTGTCTCATAAGATCAGAGTCCAACCCTCGCAAAATATAAAGAAAGAGATATAAAAAATATCCACTAATGCCTCAAATAAGGAATAGACTAAAAATCAGTAGGAACTGCCTCGTCATCGATGTATAAAGGATCCAAAGCCGCTCCGTACTCCTGCGGAAAGTCGTCTAATCCTGGAGAGATAACCAGGTCCTCAGAGGGACGTAACAAGATACAAGAAAATACCATGCCATGTAAACTATGATATATAATATAAAAGAAAAGATAATACATGCAATAGGGTTCCTGACCAGTCTACTGTGAATATGTAGTTTGAGAAACAATCCTTCAACGCATGAGCCCTGGCTAAATATAGGATCCGGTATAGTCCCCTCCTGGGCACCAGTGACCAAGCGTATTACGTTCAAAAATGTCAGTGGCCAACCTGAGAGGATAATCATACCCGTATCTCAGCAGAGCTTCTGGGTTATAGGGGAAGTGTAATCGAAGCCCATACGTCAGGTATTGTTCTCCCCACCCAATGCCTAGTATCATCATCTCGATGACTGTTATGAACCTATAGTAACCGCCAAGTCTTCTAGCATGCAATTCTAATGGCAGTTACTCCTATCCGTCGTACGCTCCATACGTATCGGTGGCCAGCCAACTGTACGGGTACGTTGCCTACATATGGCTCACAATACGTGGTAAAGCGAATGTCGAGGCCGTATGGGATATACCAATACCTCACCAATAATGGATGGTCACTAGACTAAGTCAATGCAAGAGAAATAAATAAAAGCAAGAAAACGACTGATAGAGTCGCTTGCACCCAAGTGTGACTTGGACACACAATTTTATAATATCAACAAATAAGAAATGCTAAAAATAATAACTAAAAATAAGAATATAATAATCACAGAGTAAGGTGGCAAGGTATCTTGCGTGGTGGTGCGAAGGTAGCAAGTCCAAGAATCATAATGTCAGCAAAAGAAATGTCAAAATTTCCAGACAACTCCGGATGTTGAAACAAACATCAAGAACGTACTCGAAATAAGTGATATACCTAGGAATCGTCTGTCCAAAAGTCTAATTCTAGAACAGGGGCAAAATTGTAATTTCGGGTCAAAATGATGTCCGTCGTTGGACCCATTTTACACCGAAACGCATGCCAATGTCTACCTTCTCTAAAGTCATCAAACTATATATTTACGGATCCGATTTGAGGATGCGAACTCAACGGTATGTCCAATTTTGGATTCTTATGAGTCGTGCACAAAATTGCCCGTTGGATCGGGTTGCGGGCCCACCAATTTGGCGTTTCGATCAATCTTTTCAGAATCGGACCACATTTGGCACCAGAAAATCAATTCGGTCCTGCTGACGCAAGTTTTGCGTCGATTCGACGAACGTGCACGAAGTTATGACCAAGTTTGCAAAAGGTCGATACGGGGGTATCTCGACGAATACGCACCGATTTCGTCACGCATACGCAACGAAATCGAGTTCCGTCAGTTCCCACACGTCGACAACATCCGTACGTGCATTTCGATGCATATAGTGCACGACCACGTCGCCCGATTTGTCGAACGCACGCCGTATCGAAAAGTTTTCTAAAGTTTTTAATATTTTTAACACAGTTTTTCGCACAAGTTTAACATCATGCAACTTTCTGTACAGTAAACGAAATAAAATTCTATGAAGTGCGTTTTGATCTCGGTTATATTGTTTATGACTATTTTTAATTAGTTTATTAAAAATCCTAATGTGCAGATCAAAAGATGGCCTCCAAGTTAGGTTCCTAGGTTATTCAATACTTTGTTTTCGAGACCGAGTTTTATTCGACTTTGCATCGAGTTATTTGTCATACCAGAGGGTTATATCTGAATCTCTTTGAAGGGACTCAAAGAGGGTTACATTGTTTATACGTAGCAACTTTCGGATCACAAACGATTAAACGAGAGAAAAGTAAACAAGGCCGAAAGGGGGTACCTTGTTGTCGAGACAGAGCAGGGCCCTCTGTTTTTCCGTCGGCCAAGGGAGTGCGACGGCGCTCCGATGATCCGTAGTGGGTCTCAGGTGCTCTAACAGTCGTGCGGGGATGCAGAGGGAAGTCTAGGGTCGAAGAAATTTGAGGGGGTAGCGAGTTTTTATGGTTCCGTTCGAGCTTCGGTTATTATTTTATATAAAAAGTTAGTTTGATATGTATCCATATTAGATTTGATTTTTTTAACCAAATCTCCATTGTTTAGGATTCAAATTTTTGATTCAAATCAGAAGAGAATCCTTCAGGGATTCGGATAAATCAAATTTTGTGTGATTTGGTTTTGAATTGGCCGAGTTTGGGTTTAAGAAAATTCTATTTTTCTTGCTTCGTTTCCGAAGGTTACACAGCGGGGGGTCGGCTTGGTCGCGGGCACTGTAGCTCGCTACAGTGTGTGCCTTTAACTTTTTTTTCTCTAACTCTTATATATATATATATATATATATATATATATAACACAACCTTTCCTTTATTTCATAGATCAAAAGTACAAGGAAACAAAAGATCTATAGCAGCAAACTACAAATAGAGATATCGACATGCGAACATCGTATCATAACCTTCTTCACTTGCCTTTTCACTTCTGTAATCAGTTGGATAAAGGAGAATGAGTAAGCTTCATACCGCGATTTGTTACAGTTTTTCCACAATACCCAGCAAATGGCGCCCACTACAACTTGCTTGACATGCTTCTGCCGCTTGCGCCACCAACACTGGAATCTCTGTAGCATATGAACCCGACTAGCCCTGACGCCAGCCAATACTTGAAAATAACTCCACACTGCAGTAGCTAAATCCCCTTCTTCGAAGATATGAATCACAGACTCGACATTCGGAATTGAACAGCAGTGACATGCTGAGGCCAATGAGAAACCAAGTTTTTGGACATTATCATCCGTTGGCAATTTGTTGAAGAGGATTCTCCATAACAATATAGACCACTTAGATGGCATACATTTGTTCCAAATGTTCTTAAAGTAAGCCTGTTGAGGATGTTGGACACGGATCTGATTCCAAACCGAAGATATTGAGAACTCTCTAGTCGGGTGAGGGAGCCATGCAACATTTCCTTGATCATCTTCAAGAATGAATTCATCACCTAACTGCCGACCGCATAGGAGACACTTCCAAACATGCGAAGCTGCCGAGGTAATCTCGAGCTGTTGAGGATAAGAATGAGCACAATATTTTGCCTTCATAAAACCTACCCATAACGAATTTGTCGACCTAAGCTTCCACCATAGTTTAATAGTCATCGCATCCAAAACATCCCCAAGTTTTTGAACACCAAGTCCACCTTCAACAGTTGTTCGAGAAACACGCTCCCATCGGAGCCAAGACCTCTTAGGCAATCCATCTTTCGATCCCCATAAGAAACTATCAAGCATGCTCTCAACACGATTAATAACTGACATGGGGGGATTACATGCCGATAAACAATGTACAGGGATAGAGGAAAGCACAGACTTGATAAGAACCAACCTGCAACCGTAGGAGAGTAGTTTATTGTTCCAGACAGATATTCGTGCCTGGATTTTTCCTTCATCATACATCGAAGCGTTTCTTCGACCAGCCATAATAGGACATCCCAAGTATACCAGTGAGCCCTGATTGAGTTGAAAGCCAGTCATCTGATGCAGCTCTAACGCTTTGTCCTGCAAAATTTTCTCAGATAAAATCATAGCAGACTACGAAGTTGCTAATCACCTGCATAAGTAGCTGGACCGAACGTTTATCTGCTCCAGAGAAAATGAGCACGTCATCGGCATACGCGAGATGAGAAACTCGAGGACAGCCTCTCGGCGAGTAATAGCCTGAAAATCCAGTAGCAGAGTTAAGTCGAATAAGGCTCCTGCTCAACGCTTCAGCTGCAATAATAAACAACGCAGGCGAGATCGGATCTCCTTGTCGTATACCACATTGGCCATGGAAAAAACCCGACGACCGCCCATTTATGAGAGTGGAGAACCAAATATTATCAACCAAATGAAGTATCATAGATCTTCATTCATTGCAAAATCCAAACTGCTTCATAACCCTCAGTAAGAACGCCCAGCTAATTCGATCATAAGCCTTGCTCATATCGAGTTTAATTGCCATGTTGCCTCCCCAATGTTTGTGGTCAATAACCGCAATCATTTCTTGAGCCATGATAATTTGTCAACAATTTCCCTCCCTCGAACAAAACCACTTTGTTCTGGAGATATAATCCTGGGAAGAATATCCACCAATCTTCTTGCCAATAGTTTAGATATAATTTTGTTGACAAAATTACACAAACTAATCGGTCGGTAGTCATTAAGCGCTTTGGGGTGTTTTGATTTAGGAATAGGAAGCAAGAAAGTACTTGTGATAGATCTTGGTAGAGCAAAGCCATCGATGAATAATCATACGGCCTCAAGAATATCTTTGCTGATAACCGACCAACATGCAAGGAAGAAGGTTCCTGTGAATCCATCAGGACCTGACGAACTACTAGGATCCATACTCTTCACAGTAGTAAATAGTTCTTCCATGGATGGTTTAGCAATCAAAGCATCATTATCCTCTTGAGAAATAAGACAAGGAATATGATCTAGGTAATCTTCTTCTAGAGCAGAATGATGGAAAGAAAACACCTTACTATAATGCTCACTGGCCTCTTGTTGAATGTCTTGCAGTGATGAAAGAGTAGAACCATTTGCAGAGAGGATGTGATGAATATGTAGGCGATTGTGTTTTGAAGACACACATGAATGATAGAACTTAGTGTTACGGTCGCCATCCTCATCCCATTTGACTCGTGCTTTTTGCTTCCAGTATGCATCTTCAATACGAAGTCGCTGCTTCAATTGAGCCCGGGCGAGCAACCATTGAGGCCGAAGAGAAGGGTTGGCTTCATACTCCGCTTCTATCGCAGTAACCGCGTCCTCAGCCTTCTTCACTTCTTGAAAGATGTCCCCAAACGTAGCCCGACTCCAAGCAGAAAGAGCCCTTCTTGTAGCCCCAAGTCGAAGGCCAATATGAACAAGAGCATTGGCATGATCAACTGACGTCCAAGCAGACTCCACCACCGAGAGGAAAGTACCATGATCTTTCCAAAAATGAAGAAACCTGAATGGCCGAGGAGTCGAAGGCTTCTCACTCTCAAACGATAATAATATAGGAGCATGGTCCGATTTCGATCTATTTAAGTGCATGGACGCCGAGAGAGGGGCCCAGGCCAACCATTTTGAGTCAAGTAATACTCTATCAAGCCAAGATTCCATCTTGGGCAACCCACATTGCCTGTCAACCCAAGTGTAACAATTGCCTATGTATGCAACTTCATGCAAGCCAGCGGCGGATTGAAACTCCTAAAAATCCTTCATAGACACAGAGCATGGCGGTAGGCCTCCAAATTTCTCCTTCATACTAGTAATGGCATTGAAGTCGCCACTTACCAGCCAAGGATAATTCCATCGCTGACGCACCAATAATAGCTGATTCCATAGGAGTCTTCTACCCTCCTTAGTGTTGCTTCCATGCACAGCAGATAATAAAGACAACTCCGACAATAGAGGAGATGAGACAGTGACTGTAAGACATTGATCAGAAGACTCAACGACAGTAATATCCGACGACTGCCGAGCCATAATCTAAATATTGCCTTTACAA
Source organism: Iris pallida (assembly GCA_029216955.1). NCBI lineage: Eukaryota > Viridiplantae > Streptophyta > Magnoliopsida > Asparagales > Iridaceae > Iris > Iris pallida. The sequence goes on from JANAVB010040818.1 coordinate 12,583,533, forward strand.
TTGCTAACTGAAACTTGAAAACCCAGCTTGAGTTGATAGGAAAGTAGCTTGTCAGGCTGAACCTTAGGTTCAATGATAATAACTATAAGCAGTTTATTTGTGCGACATAGAGATTTAAGCCTCTTAAAAGCCATGGGATTTACAATTCCTCGAATGTTCCAACTAAGGATTTTAATCATGAGAGGAGGATGAGGGTTGAGTGGTGGCAACCTTAGAGGAGGATCGGAGAAGGCGAGGCACTAGGGGAGGTACGGTCTTCTTCTTCTTTTGGCCGCCTTGGGGAGCTGGGGGATGAGGCGGATGTGTCTCTTGCGGGGGGATCGTCTCACCTAAGTTAAGTCCATCCGTCACCGCCGTCGTAACAGGTGGATCAGTCAGTGCAGAGGGAAGAACTTCAGTAGCAGTTTGCCATTTTACAGCGTCAACTTTATCCGCCCACGAACGAAGCTCGCCCTCCTCTAGAGTTTGTTCCTGGTCAGAGTTGGAAGGGTTTTCAGAATTATGTGGGGCCGGGCTAAGAACAGGTGACACTGATTGATGAAGGGAAGGAGGAGAGGAGTTGACGTGGGGAGTAATGGCTGCGGGGAGAATAATTCCATGGTCGGGAGGCGGGTCTTCAGTGATAGGTTCCGCATCAGCTGAGGTGGCCAACCGCCCATCCTCTGGCGGTTGAGAACTAATATCACCCGCATTAATGGCTGGATTAGAGGTCTCCCCAGGTTCATTAACAACAGGAGGATCATTGATATCAACAACCAAGAGTTCTTTATTCTTGAGTGGAGGGGGGTTTACTTTATTTGGAGCGTGTGTTTTGCATAAGTCTCGCATATGTCCTTGGTGTTTGCAGATGGAGCAGTACTTTGGGATGTGTTCGTACTCAATTTTCTGAGAGATTGTCCTTCCGTTAGGCAAGTTTATGCGTACCATTGGAGGTAGGGGTTTACTCGCGTCTACCTCAACGAAGACTCGAGCAGTGCTGGGTCTAGTGAATTCCTCTGTAGCCCGATCAATTTTGAGAGGGGTACCAATCCCAAGAACGATTGAGAAAAGCGCATTTTTGGCAAACAGCTGATGAGGAAGACCAGGCAATAAAACCCACGTCGGGGCCAATGGCGACTCCTGGGAGGCACTGAAATCCATTGACCACCGAAACACATGCATGGGAGCCCGTGATAGATACCACGTTTCCCGAGCCCTAAGACGGAGGAATTCCACCTCAAGGGTAGGATGGATAATAATATGCTTCGGGTCGATGACCCAACCTTCACCTCTCCAGCAAACTAGAAACCCATGAAAGCTTTCTGAATCACATCTATCGAGGGCCGAGCATGGAAAAAATTTTCGATCAGGGCAAACATGAATGGTTGAACCAAGATCTGTTCATCATCCTCCGAGAAGGAGACGATAGGGACCCCCTTCGAAAACGAAGAAGCACGAATAGTGATCGATTGGGCCTCGGAGACGACCCCAACCACTTCCGCAAATGTCCTCGCCGCCATGAACCGTCAAGACTGAAAAACGTGATAGTCAAGTGATCCGACCGCGTGGGGGAAGACGCCGGCCCGGCCAGAGGCCAAGCCGGAGTCGGTGGAGATTAGGGTTCTAGGCGCGGCGCTCCTCTCCAAGAAGAAGAAGAGAGCTATATTATATATATATATATATATATATATATATATATATATATATATATATATATATATATATATATATATATATATATATATATATATATATACCTTTATAATCAATCTTATAGAACAATAAAATAGCCTTAGAAAATATCTAAAAATATATACGAAAATATCTAAAATTCCAAATCATAATGTAGACTACATTTGATAACATAATGTACAAGCATACATACCTATACATTATTAACTAACAACTAATGACTTAATACAAAAATATATATAACAAATAAATAATAAATTATTAAAATAATTAGGAATAAAATATGGGGGTTTACAATATGTGTCCTAAATAGGATACGTGGTATTGTGTCATGGTATCTCATGATACACATGGTTAGATTTGGGTATATACATGTGTTTCTTTTGTCCAAAATAACCCAAATTTGTCATAATCTTCATCCACGTTTTTAGTAGCCATAACAACTTAGAAATGTCATAACTTTTAGCTCTGAACTCCGATTAATCTCCCATTTTTTTTAAAAGAACCGTATCGAAGTTAGCTTTCCAAATATATATATTAATAGGCCAAAATCATTCTAGAACTTTCTGTAAAACTGTTTGAGTGTCAGTTGTCCAAAAGACGAACGTGTTTCGGTATTTTTGCAATTTCGGGAGCTTTCGGTCACAAAAATGCGATCCGTTTGAAATTTTGAAAAGCTAATACGAAGGGCTACGACATACTTTAATCCTAGAATTTACTGAAGGTCTTTGGTACAATATTAATTTTAAGTAAAAAAGTGACTATACGATATAGGTATTTTGTGTAACCTATGAGCCTATGTAGTATGGATATTAAGTGAATGTAGGTACCATAGGTTGTCGAGTATATGTATGATATAGTACATATATATGTATGTATATATATATATTGATACTTGGTAATATTAGCTATTATGGCTAATACCTTCAAGGTATTGACCTTAGAACTAAGGTATTAACTAATAGTTAAGGTATTTGAGATATGGGCTAAGGGTAAGTTGATAGTATCTATAGATGATATATGTGATTTGAGATAGCATAGTATATGTGGCTTGTTAAGAATTCATGCATGAAATATATGTATATGATATAGTACTATAAGGTATCCTATAGTATATGGGTCTATGGTTAGAATTATGACTAGCTTAGATACAGTTGACCAAACCCTAGATGTTGACTTAGTTTGACTAAGAGCTGACCAAGGGTTGACTTTTGACCTAGAGAGGCATAGTAACATGTAGATTGTATTGTACACTTTAATTATTATATATTGAATACATTATAACCTGTATTGCTCTAAATAGGACCTTGTGACTCCGGTTCGGACATATGTATACATCAGTCACTCAGGGTATCAGGCGAGTACATTATCTGATAGTTCTTTCATTTAATTGGTGATTACTGTATTTCAGTTCTAGTTAGTTCTATTTGATGTCGACTATGAGTTTTGGCACAATTGTACACAGATTGGTATTGTCATTGGATTTTTAGTCATGAGATGTTATTTTAACTCATCGCGATGGTATCGAATACTGTTCTTATTGGTATTGGATAACATTGGATATATTGGTATCGAATACTATTCTTGTTGGTATTGGATAACATTGGATAAATATTGGTTAACATTGGCTAATAACGTGTCATGGTTGGATCTATCATATCAGTTGGGACGGGGGTAATACTAGTTAGATATGTGATCAAGAAATATCGATAAATAGTGTAATCATCGGCTACTAGCTAAGCATACATTGCACGTATGGTTGAGCTAGCCTTAGTGTAAGCATTGAATATCCCAAGCCGATCACATATCCAACTGGTATTCCAAAACACATTGTGTATTACAGTGGTATACATTCAGTTCACCATTACATTGTTCTATCTTGATATAGTAGTTCTTTCCATTATTTGTTCTCACAGATTTCTGTCTATCTTACCATCTTCATCAATATAACTGTCTATAACTATTTTATAGTCCTTATCATTTACTTGGGATTTCTAGATAAGATGTGCTCGTTCCATCCTGACTGGATATGTTAACAATATATTACAGATGATATAGATGACTGTCCTACATTCTAAGAGGCATACGAGGGTGGCACACAAGAGCCTGAGGAGGATCTAGCCCAGTAGATACTGCCCAGTTGTAGTTTAGAAGTTTAGTTTTTATGTTGTATCGGATTGTTCCGATTGTTAGATGAGACTTATTTATATCCAGGATATGTATTTATTTGTGTTGGACACATAAACTTGTGTGATGTGATAACTCTACTATTTATTCAGTTTTTTCCTTTTATCTAATTCCATATCATGCTCTATCTTCCTTAGACTTGTGATTGAGATTGTATAGTTGAGATGTCATATTATACCTCCGTGCAGAGTTGATAAGTTATATGATTCATATTGTTAGTTGATAGATGTTATAGATGACCTATACAACGTTCTACCGTCGACACTGCGGCGTAGGCTGGACGTACCCACGTTTTCATGACCCTAAACATGGTGTGGGTCGTGACATATCCAAACCCCAATTTTTGATACATATATATGAACTATAACTCACACACCCATACGAAACCCAAATACATGTGTCAAGTGGTGTCTACAGGTGTCAATTGTGTCGAATGAGTGTGTGAGCATGTCAGTGTGTCCAAAATCGTGTCCAAGTGGTCTGCAAGTGTCCTACAAGGTGTCCAAACCCAAATACATAATATGCATGCATACATAGATACATACATACATACATAGATACAAATATATATATAATAGGAAGGGCAAATAGGTGAGTCAACTCTGTGTTAACCAGTGTCCACATTCGTGTCCAAACTCGTGTCCAATTGTGTCAAAACCAAGTGTCAAACACAGCGTCAGGAACAGGTAGTACACAGCATCGTGCTGAGGTGTTGAGCACCCTATGTCACAACGTGTCCTTCCAATGGTCTCGTGCTCGTGTCTATAGGTAGGGTAGGTCTAGGGCTAGGTCCTAGGGTGCCTGCACAAAGCCCAATATGTGTTGTGCCTAAATTATCAAACCGTATCAGTGGCAACTGTTCGACAATGCACAGGCAGTACATGGCCACTACGGGCTAGATTTCGTATCCGATATAACACAAAATCCTACCAAAATTGGGAAGGGCCTGACAGAGGTTGCCCCTACCTACCTGTCAAATTTCATGGCTCCAAGTGGGCTGTACAGGAAAATATATGGGTCAGGTAGCAGGACAGTGTCCCGATGCCCCTGTTGAGTCTCGTGTCCTATTTTAGATACGTAGATCGTGTCAAAATCAACTCAGAGCTCAATAAATCCAAATCAAATGTAAACAGCAATATAAATGTGAAATTTGTTTTGAAAAACATCAATAATCATTCTATTATGGCATTTCATCAAACACATACAACAAAACTCTGATACGCCTCCGATACGCATATCAAATAGACATGAAATCCTACCAAACTTGGTCGACATCAAGGGGGACCTTAAATGAATGCATCTATGGAAATAAATCAAAATTTTAATAGGTTTAGGAGCCATTACCTATTGAGAGTTGGAATCTGAATGAACAAGCCTAGAAATGATATCATTCTCCAATTGCTATGGTCCAAATAGCTCCCAATCCTTGCTAGCTATCCTCCAATGGTCTCTTCTACAATAGGGGAGTGTGTTGCAATTGATTGGGCTCAATTTGGAGGTGATTTGAGGAAATAGGGATAATTTGGAGGAGAACACTAATTAGGGTTTATGGGGCTATGTAAAGAGGCAAGGGGTGTGATGAGATGTTTTATAGGGGAGAGGGGATGCTTGATGGCAGCCAAGGGCTTCTCTAGGGTTAGGGTTTAAGTTCAGTAGGAATTGAAGGCCCTTTACAATATAAATTAAGCCCTCAAGCAAAGGCGCAAAATAAAATATCTAATCTTTACAAATATCCTACTCCTAAATTAATATCTAGATATTACTAACCTTGTCATGTGATGGAAGCTTCTAATCTAATATATAGGATCATGATTAACCTCTAGATTAGGGCAATTCGAGGTTAAGGCTTAATAAAGAGATTAGCACAATATTAATCAATCAAAATTCATTTTCACCAAAAGTCAAAAATGACCAAAATACCCTTAACCTAAAAAGTGGTAAATAGTCAATCTAAACACATGGTTCGGTCTCTATGGTCATGGTTAGTCTCTAGGTTAAGTAGTTCTAGGGTTACACTAGTAAAAAGGCCAAAGTCACAAAGCACCAAATTAATTAGTATTAAATTAACTAAAAATCACCAAAAATCACTAACATGATTTAAATCCTATTATTCAATGGCCAATTTTATAAAAGTTTAAAATTACCATTATTTTAGAAAAGTGGTGGTTACAATGAGGCGGTCCATACTTTCTTTCAGCCCGGTAACGCATATGATTGGTACCGTGGTTCTGGTGCTACTCCACACCCTTCTGGAGCTGGCACTTTTGGAGCTAGTCCATCTGGACATGGTGGTACTGCTGGCACTGCTGACGATGATGACTCAGAGGATATGTGATCTAGACTTGATGTATTTTATCTAGATGTCATTTAGTGAGACTTTATTATGTCCATGTTTACTTGAAAATGCTCTGACATTCCAAGATATCATTTAGTACTTTTAACTTTTTATTTGCACTGAGACTATGTTGACTGAGATGATGTATTGAGAACATCTATTTTATGCTTTGCTTAGCATATTCTATTTCAGTTTAGTATTATTTCTTACTTCTTGTTCTAGCACTATCTCTTTATGCTTCAACATATAAACTACCTGTGAAATATTTGTTTATCCTTATTATTTTTGTATTTCTTCAACGCTTGTTCCTTATGCATGAATTGCGGGAGAGCTTCTCTCTTTGTAATTATTTTGCTAAGTGACAACGGGGGAGAAATAGGATCTAACATCTTTTGCAGGATACAGGAATTTTTTTCCAGGACACAGTACAGTATTTTGATTATTTTCAAATCTCAAAGATCAAGATGTTATATCGGTCAAGGTTTGTCAATTATCAAAATAGAGGAGATTGTTGGCCTATTGATCATGGTCGAACCTAATTTTAATAATTGATCAAACTCTGTCTTGATATATTGGCTATTTGGACACTTGGACAAATGCCAAAGAACTGCTACCTATCTGTTCAAGACCGAAGCTGATTTTGTCGTATAAGTCTGTATTTCCTTATGAAATGTAATTTTCACATTTATTGAGTCTAGGAATAGATTGAATACCGAGTCGTACTGACAAATAGGCTAACCCAAAATCGTTTTCAAAATATCCTATATTTTGAAAAGTAGCCCATTTTACAAAAGCTCCTAACTGCTTAAAATTTTTCAAAAAGCCAGAACCCAAAATCTGCTTTTAAAATGGCCAGAAAATCAAAAACCAGACTATGAGAATTCGGCCAGAATTTGCCTACTTCCCGTTAGATTTTGAACTTGGTCTTCCCGCAGTTACGGACGCAACGGCTACTTGCCGAGATTTTCTCATAGAACTCTGTCCGAATTCTGTCAGACCACTCGTTCCAAAAAAATAGGATTCCGTGTAATAAGTTTTTGATATTCAACAATTCCTGTTAAAGAATAATCGCAGAAATCCAAACATTTATCTATCCATCCATAAGGTAGATCGGCAGCTACTCCCCCGATACGGAAATAATTATGCATCATTCGCATACCTGTGGCGGCTTCGAATAGATCATATAACAATTCCCTCTCTCTGAAAATATAGAAAAATGGAGTTTGTGCACCGATATCCACCATAAAAGGTCCTAGCCATAATAAATGAGAAGCTATACGACTAAGTTCCAGCATAATTACTCTAATATAACTAGCCCTTTTAGGTACTTGAACACTTTGGAAAACTTATAAATAGAGAAGGATTTCAATCATTTCAATACACTCATTTACTTTCTCATCTCTTCTCTCTAAGCTTAAACGTCTTCCAAAGTGTTCTAAAGCTTTCATTTTTAAATCCCAAGCCAGTTACAATCCTCTAGTCGATTTGCCAGTACGGTATGATCTAGATGCTTTAGAGTGATTGTAATCAGAGGCTTGATTGAAGAAAGATACTTCACAATTGAAGTTTATCGAGTACTTCGTATCAAAGCTCGCGTTTGTAGAAGTTGCAAGGACTTCGCATGAAAACTTGTGGTATTTTCCAATAGTGGATTCAACTGGAAGCTAGAGTTCTTTCGACTGTAATAGTCCTCATAAGAGGGAAACCAGTATACATCACCGTGTTTGCATTTACTTTCTGATATCTGCCTTTACATTTATTTACTTGTGATATATACATTCTTTGTGATCTTGTTGCTAACTTTTTAATTAGCTAAATTTTGTTGCCTACTCTATTCACTCCCTTCTAGAGTATTGCGCTCTACGATTCGTTCCTATAATTGGTATCAAAGTGGGTTATACAGGTAAAACGAGGTAACATTGCAATTATATTCTTATTATTTTAGTTGTTACATAGATCACAGTATAACACATGACAACTGTAAAGTTCACAAGTGAAGGCCAAGCCACAAACAAACCTCCACTGTTTGACGGTACAAATTACACATATTAGAAAACACGGATGAGTTTCTTCTTGAAATATCTAGATTTTGACTTATGGTCTATTGTTATTGATGGCTATAAAAATCCTCCTTGTATTCTTATTGAAGATATTTTGGTTGAAAAATCCCATGATAAGCATTCTGAGGATAAAAACAAAAATGCCAGTCTTGACGCACATGCTATTAATGCTTTATTTTGTGCTTTAGACATGACTGAATTTAACAGGGTATCTACATGCACAATATCAAATGAAGTATGAAAACTTCTCGAAGTAACCCACGAAGGTACGACGCAAGTCAAGAAGTCAAAGATCAGCAGACTTACTCAGGAGTATGAGGCGTTCAAGATGAACCCAAATGAATCTGTCACCCAGATGTTTACAAGTTTTCTGGGTATTGTAAATCCTCTGTCATCATTAGGCAAGGAGTACAGTAACCATGAGAAGATTAGCAAATTTTTACGAGCTCTCACGAAAAATTGGATGTCACGTTCCGATCCCGGAGGATCGAAAACTAGCCATTGGGCGTGATGCCATACAAGTCTAGATTACACTTGTACAAGGCAAAACCATTACAGTTCCCGGTATTTCTCAAAAAACATCGACAGCGCAGCAAAACCAAGCAGATAAATTAAAGTCACACAAGATATGAAGAAATGTATCTCTTTATTGATAATTACAATGGATTACAAGACTTACAGCGGAATACAGAGTTTACAACTGATTACAAGACTTTTGAATAGCCAACTGAATATATACTCTTGCCTTTTTAGGTTACAATTGAATATGCTGACTTCTTTATAATGAACTTGCCAATTTGGCTACAATCTCACTGGTACAAATGAGTTACACTATTCCATACATTATGTCCTATATAGCAAAAGATATCGTCTTGAAAGAAGAGCTTCTGCACACCCATCCGAATCATCGATGCCAAGCACTGATCAAACGATTTTCCCCATACGCAAGCACCTGTAATATTGTCCACAACGTGGGTCAGTACATCATCAATGTACTGGCGAGCGGTGCTGGCCCAACTCACCTAAGAAGGCAACACTAAGTAATCATGTTATAGAATATTATTAAAAGTGGTCTTTCTTGTTGCCTTAGGGTCAATTTCATATTTATAGTCGACAAGAGGTAACGCCTGCAAATCTCATCGCCAACATAATTTAAAGCATACAGTTATCACCCTTTGGTGATTCTTACCCACGGTCGTGTAGCCATCCCTGTACATTTATAATACTTACTCCTCCTGCACAAGACATTGTTAGGAACAATATCATGATTCATATAATTATCACCGTTCAGGTGATTCTTACTAACAGCCGACATCCTTCCCTGTATTTGAGTAATAACATACTCTTCATGCATAAGACATGATTAGCACTGGACCTATCTATATGAAAGTCATTGGCGACACGCCATCTTGGACCGTCTTCCAGGTATACGGTGCCCCTTACAGTGCGAGTAGCTAGTCCCACTGAAGGTCCCGTATACCGATGCCAGTACGTCGGCACCAATCCTTGTTCCCCCTAGGATGAACCAGGTCCGTGGCCTCGTATTACCATTCAAGAAACTACCTTATCGACAAGTTGTCCATGACCATGCAAGTATATGCAACTTATCTATAAAGAAACATATAATGCATGACAAGAAAGACTAAGTACTTCAGCCACCATTCTTATTCGTATTGCCATCTTTTTTCATTTCAGGGTCTTGGCATAATCAACATTCTACATCGGCGATGGGATAATATAATATTGTTACTCAATTCCTTTTCCACATCTTTGATACCATACATCTTTCCAACCAACTCAACATACTCATCGCCCAATTCTTGGGACTTAGCATCTGTTTTAGCATACATTCATTCGGACATAATTCAAACATACTCACTGCGCAATTCTTGGGTCTTAATATCTGCTTTACCATCTATTCGTCGAGCTAAGGCTCGATATACTCACCGCCCAAGTATTTAGGACTTTGCCTTCACCTGTCATGTAATTCATCACAACATCGTACAAGCATACAGTTCATCGAGCAACAATAGTTTACGGTCATGTGATTAATTATCTTTCATTATCTTTCCGAATTCCATGTAAGGTGCTATTAAACAACTCAACAAGAAACATAGAATACTCATCCTTATTTTAAGCGTGAAGCTAAAGGATCTTCGAAGGGTTCACCACTACTCACATTTATAAGACGATTCTTGCCACGATCGCCTAGCCTTCCAAGCGACCCTTTGCATAATTCCAAGTCCAACAAGGCTTCATCGAACCAACCATCCATCATAAGGCATCTTACGGGTTGGGGCACTACAATATGTACCACTCAGAAAAAGTTTCGTCCTTGAAACTTAAAACAAAACTCTTCCCCAAAACTTAACCGACTTTTATGAAACTTTTCAACGATCAACTTGCACTATTTAATATTTCTCCGTAGTCTCTTGATTGATTTCAAGTAATGTACCGTCTCGTTACCGCATCCCAATTGATTCAAAATAGTTTACCATCTTTGATCTTTCCTCCGACACTCGTACAAATCCTTAGCACATGATAATCCTCCCCATGGCTTCGTTTAAGTTCAGCGTACCACTTAATTGGAATCATACACATATTTTAGGCATCCCAGAAATACATGTATTTCAGCCAAGTTCAGTGATAGAGAAAACGAACGAGCTACGGTGTAACTTCTTTTCTGAATATCAGTGATTGCTCTGAGCATCTCGATTATTCCCAACTTGTTTATTCAACTATCCAACCAACCAATAACACAATGAATATTACAAATTTTAGCTTGAGAAGTTTTTCTACAGCCGATCCAAAATATTTTCAAAGTATTCCTTCCAAGTTCATTGTCATTCATGCCACCAAAATTGATAAATCCAATAGCCACATTTTATTTTGATACCCCGATTCTCATCGATCAAATCTTGTACTCGTCATCGTTCGCATCCATACACTTTGTTTGCAACTCGTAAATTTTTGTTCTTTTTTTAATTATGATCCATCTTTTAATTTGTACCATCATTCTACTCTAGTAACAGTTCTCGCTGTTCCCAAACATTTTTTCGTATTGATCAAGCCAACATATTGTCATCTCGCATAAGCAACTCTCATTTTCAACAACATTAATCTCGAGGGTCATTCCTATTCATATTCGCTCTCGCCGATCTCGGCTACATGTACTATTATATTCCGTCGTACACTTATTTTTAATTCTGATCCGATCAATAAAACTATTCCAACTGTCTCAAGGCACTACCATCAATTTATGTAGCTCAATATTAATCAACCAAATCCAACCAGTTCTAACAATTTTCGGCATTCCAACAAGGCAACCAAGTTTTCGAAACCAACATGATCCGCCATCCCATCCAATATTATAACACTGAATTTCCCAATCTTTATTTTATTCTGAAGTTTACTTTCTGACACGTCTTACTCATTCCGACTATACCCACGCAACATTAATAGGAACATCCTATGGGTTGCCAACAGTCAACTTAGCGTTCAGCCAAGTCTCTACAGCCAGCTAATCTAAGCTAAACCAGACATTCAGCTAACTCATATGAGATGGATAGCTATCAGGGACATACTTATCTCTTATCTTAGAGGCAATCAATTCTTATCATAGGGACAACTCTATCTTATCTCAGGGACAATCCATGATCTGACCAACTTAGGGACATGGGACACCACCCCAATCTTATGAACTTATTTTCAATACGGACAACTGAAATGACATAGCCAACCAATCTGAAACTTAGACAACCAACCGACATTCTAGGCAATCAACCGACATTCTAGGGTCAAGTCTTTCTACCCGTACTCATACTCGGGCCATACCAACGAAGTCTCATTCTAGACTTATCCGCAACTGACAAAAGCTATCCGACAATTCTATCCAATAATTCTTATGGGTCACTCCCGAAACTATCATATAAAACTTCTCAATCGAATATCCAAACCTTCAATTTCCACTTGTATAGACATAGCATCTGTTCAATCCGACTTGCATCCTCATATCGTACTCAAATTTTCTATTCAATCGGGTCAACTATTCTGAGTCATAATCCAATCTTGCTACCTCAATAGTCTGCTATTTAGCATCTTTTCTATGGTCTCTTTTCGACATATTCATTTTCCATATTTTTAGATCATCGATACAGTCTGTACTCTTTTAACCAACAAAATAAGACAACTACATAATCGTATTTCTTCCGAAAGCATCCTTTATGAATTTTCTCTAGCAACAAACACGGATATCTCTTAGCAATTTCTGTTAACCATCAACATTCAGTTTGCATTATCTTCTTTTGATTCAATAAAAAGATTTACTATTCATGCACCGATCCAATCTCTATGGCACCAATCAACTAGCATTCGTATTTCGGTCATCTAGTGGATATAACATAACTCATTAGCTAAGTCATAATCCAACAATTCTATATTCCACCCAAACTCGTTGTTAATGCGACAACATTATCTACCGACAGGGTATATTACATAATAATGCATCTCGATATTTATTTGTATTCCAGTCATCAGAGTCTCATAAGGAACATCTACTCTTTCATGCAACAAGGGACAAGTACTCATTCTCTATGCCTCAAAATAATCAAGGATCATAACTTGTTAATTTCGGACACATAGAATTCTTTCAAGCACAACTGCACAACGTGCTAAGGTCATCTATTTCTCAATTCCATTCTCTAACTTTTCGGTCGCTGATGCAACTCTCTGCATCTTCTAAATCATTCGCAACATCCTAATAAGCGCCTAACAACACCATCAGTTGTTGATGTCCTACATGTAATTTTATTTACTCAATTTTAACATCGTTCAATATTCGGTCTATAGTTGTTCTCGCAAAATCTTTCGATAGCAACACCCCACCATCGTTACTAAGCCTACAATCCTTTTACCCAACTGATTCAAGTAATGCTTGAATCTGTAATTCGTTTTCTTCCCAACTAAGGCATTCATTTCATATTTTTAATTTCTATTACCCAACATAATGCTAATCGTCAAAGTCTAGCGATGGTTCATTCGAACATATTAAAATCTTGCAACGGATTATCCGAACTTAATAATCAAGGGACACGTCTAGCCGTCATATTTCAATCGTAATCCCAACTACGACTCGATACTACCCAATACCTTACAGGTAAAGCAATCACTATGCCACAAACAGGGTCAAGGGACATCTCATCATGACGAGGGTATCTGCAATATATCACTCAGAGCTCAAGCAATTCCTGACATAATATTTCCTTCGCATCAAACCAACGTCCAATATGGACTATCGTTCCTGTAGTGGTTATGCTGACCACAAATACCGACTCAAGATTCTGTCGATTCCTATCTACTGAAATCCATGCACATTCTGTTCCAACATACCATGCCATCACCCACAGTCGATTGCTGCATAACAATCGACTTCAATGAATCCCACACATAAGACATCTAGCACGCATACCAACTTATTATTGTATCGCATTATTGTTATTCATTTTGGTACCTTTTAGAAATTCAATAGAGCACACATCACATAGCCCGCATATTTAGACTTATTGTATGGAACACCCAGTGAGCGGTCATGAGGATCAACGAAATTTTAGTAAAGGGAGCAACTTAGAATAATTTGAAAACAACACTAAATAACCATGGAAGCACTTTGAGTCATCGTAGAGGCAACTTTAATTCATTATGGACGCAACTTTGGGTATTCGCGGAAGCAATTTTGATTCACCGTGGAAGCAACTTTGAGTAATCGCGGAAGCAGTCTTTGAATTATCGCGGAAGTAGCTTTGAATCATCTTAGTAGCAATATTGATTTGAAATAAATTGAATAAGAATCCAATAACGTAAAGCCGTGCTCTGATACCATTATGTCATGTTCCGATCCCGGAGGATCGAAAACTAGTCACTGGGCGTGATGTCGTACAAGTCTAGATTGCACTTGTACAAGGCAAAACCATTACAGTTCCTGGTATTTCTCAGAAAACATCGACAGCACAGCAAAACCAAGCAGATAAATTGAAGTCACACAAGATATGAAAAAATGTATCTCTTTATTGATAATTATAATAGATTACAAGACTTGCAGTGCAATACAGAGTTTACAACTGATTACAAGACTTTTGAATAGCCAACTGAATATATACTCTTACCGCTTTAGGCTACAATTGAATATGCCGACTTCTTTACAATGAACTTGCCAATTTGGCTACAATCTCACTAGTACAACTGAGTTACATTGTTCCATATATTATGTCCCGTATAGCAGAAGACATCATCTTGAAAGAAGGGCTTCTGCACACCCATCTGAATTATCGATGCTAAGCACTGATCAAACGATTTCCCCCATACGCAAGCACCTATAATATTACCCACAATAGGGGTCAGTACATCATCAATGTACTGGAGAGTGGTGCAGGCCCAACTCACCTAAGAAGACAACACTAAGTAATCATGTTATAGAATATTATTAAAAGTGGTCTTTCTCGTTGCCTTATGGTCAATTTCATATTTATAGCCGACAAGAGGTAAAGCATGTAAATCTCATCGCCAACATAATTTAAAGCATACAATTGTCACCCTTTGGTGATTCTTACCCACGGTCGTGTAGCCATCCCTGTACATTTATAATACTTACTCCTCCTGTACAAGACATTGTTAGGAATAATATCATGATTCATATAATTATCATCGTTCAGGTGATTCTTACCAATACCGACATCCTTTCCTGTATTTGAGTAATAACTTACTCTTCATGCATAAGACATCATTAGCACTGGACCTATCTATATGAAAGTTACTGGTGACACGCCATCTTGGACCGTCTTCCAGGTATACGGTGCCCCTTACAGTGCGGGTAGCTAGCCCCACTGAAGGTCCCGTATACCGATGCTAATATGTCGTCACCAATTCTTGTTCCCCATAGGATGAACCGGGTCCGTAGCCTCGGATTACCATTCAAGGAACTACCCTGTAGATAAGTTGTCCATGACCACACAAGTATATGCAACTTATCTATACAGAAACATATAATACATGATAAGAAAAACTAAGTACTTCAGCCACCATTCTCATTCTTATTGCCATCTTTCTCATTCCAAGGTTTTGGCATAATTAACATTCTACATCGGCGGCTGGATAATAGAATGTTGTTACCCAATCCCATTCCCACATCTTTGATACCATACATCTTTCCAACCAACTCAACGTACTCATCGGCCAATTCTTGGGACTTAGCATCTGTTTTAGCATACATTCATTCGGACATATTCAAGCATACTCATTGCCCAGTTCTTGGGTCTTAATATATATGTTACCATATATTCATCGAGCTAAGGCTCGATATACTCACCATCCAAGTATTTGGGACTTTGCCTTCACCTGTCACGTAATTTATCGCAACATCTTCAAGCATACAGTTCATCGAGCAACAACAGTTTACGGTCATATGATAATTATCTTTCATTATCTTTCTGAATTCATGCAAGGTGTTATTGAGCAACTCAACAAGAAACATAGCATACTCATCCTTATTTTAAGCGTGAAGCTAAAGGATCTTCGAAGGGTTCAATACTACTCACATTTATAAGACGATTCCTGCCACGATCGTCTAGCCTTCCAAGCGATCATTCGCATAATTCCAAGTCCAACAAGACTTCATCGAACCAACCATCCATCATAAGACATCTTACGGGTCGGGGTACTACATTGGATTCCAAAGGCTACAGCAATTATTGAAAGGAATGATCTCTCAACAATGTCTCTTGAAACACTCATGGTAAGCTACTCACTCATGAGCTGGAACTTCAAGACTTTGAAGATATTGCACCAAAGGAGAAGTCAGAGAATTCGATCGCTTTCAAGGCTCAACATAGAAGAACTGTCGAAGATAAATCCGACGACAGTGACTCTGACTCTGAAGATCAAGCTCTCATGGTAAGAAAGTTTAAGAAGTTGATGAGATTCAATAGAAGAACAAAGGACTAAAACAGTAACAGTAATAGCAACAACAACAAAAAAGATCCTATTTGTTGTGGCTGTAAGAAGAAAGGACATATGAAGAAGGACTGTCCAACAGCATCATCATCAACCAGGAAAAGCAACAAATATGACAAGGGCTACCTGAAGAAATCTACATCTAGAAGGTATGCCAATACAAGCATATGGCATGAAAGTGAAGCTAGCGACTCAAAAGACGAACAATCAGATAACGCTGCAAATGTATGCTTGATGGCCTACGATCAGGTAACTACTAACCCCATGTTTGATACTTATGATTATTTTACCTTTGAACAATTAGGTGAAGTCTTTACTGACCTCTTAGGAGATTAAAGAAAATTGCGTAGTAAATACCAAAACTCTAAGAAGGTACTCAAAGAGTACAAAGGAGAAATTAGAAGACTTATCGACCTACTAGCTGAGGTTAGAAGTAGTGATAATTCTAGTAAGGTAGGTGAGCATTCTTCTGTTGAACTGTTATTACACGAGACCACAAGACTATCCGAAGAGAAAGACAAGACCATCACCCAATTAAAGGAAGACTTACTCAAAGAGAAGAAGAGTCTTCAGCAAGCACTTATTAGAAATGATGCACTTTCTGTTGATTATAATTCTTTATATGATACTTCCAAAAAGTTAGAAATTAGGTTAGAAAAATAGCCTGAAGTTGTTGCTTCCCACCCTAACACGTGTCACTTACCGAAATATCGGAACACTGTCAAACCCAACATTGTCAGACTAAACCAAACCAAACCCTTGTCCAAGAAGACTAATAGGCATGAATTCTTTTATACTAGAAAACCAAGACCTACTAATCATACACAACACACTGCATTCAACATTCAACATGCTAGATGTCACTATTGTGGCACCATTGGTCATATCTCTTCTGCATGTAGAGTTAGAAAGCTTGTTGATTTAAAGATTTGTGCATGGATACCGAAAACTAATATTTTAGGACCCTACAAGAAATGGGTACCAAAGTTTTCATCTGCAAATTTTTTTGTAGGTGAAACACCCTTCACATGCTAGAAGCAAATGGATCCTCGACAACGGTTGCTCACGACACATGACCGGTGATGCTTCATTATTTACAACACTGTCAAAGAAGAAAGAAGGATACATTTCCTTCGGTAATAATCTTAAAGGGTACATAATTGGTATTAGCAATATTGGTAAGGTCCCCTATCCTGTGATTAAAGATGTTTGTCTAGTTACCAAGTTAAAACATAATCTACTCAGCATAAGCCATTTAGCTGACCATGGTTATGGTATTAACTTCGTCAAAGACAAGTGTACTATAGTTGATAGCTCAACTGGTAGTACTATCTTTGAAGGTATCAGAGAAGACAATATATATATTTTCTATTTGTTAGAAGATGCTAACAAAGCAGGTAGATGCTTAATGGCCAAAAGTGATAAGAGTCAACTATGGCATATGAGACTCGGTCATGCAAATATGGACACAATTTCAAGATTATCCACAAAGAACCTGGTACGAGGCTTACCGGACATTTCTTTCAAGAAGGATATGGTACGTAGTAAATGTGAAAAGAACAAAGCTATCCGATTCGCATTTAAGTTCAAGAACGATGTAAGTACTATTAGACCTCTACAATTACTGCATATGGATTTATTTGGACCTAATATAATTGCTAGCCTAGGTGGTAAGTTATATGCTTTGGTAACAGTAAATGATTTCTCTAGATACACGTAGGTATATTTTCTTGCACACAAGAACGATGTATTGTCAAAATTCGTCACCTTTTACAAAAAAGTACAAAATGAGAAAGGTTTCATGATCACTCATATTCGAAGCGATCATGGCGGCAAATTTGAGAATGCAGAGTTCAAGCAATTTTGTGGCACACACGGTTACCTGCATGAGTTCTTTTGCCCTAAGACTCCACAACAAAATAGAGTTGTGGAACATAAGAACATGACTCTATCCAAAATGGCTAGAGTAATATTAAACCAGTTTAGTCTACCAAAATACTTTTGGACTGAAGCTGTCAATACAACTTGCTATGTTCTCAATAGGGTTCTAATTCGACCTATATCGAAGAAGACTCCCTATGAGCTATGGTTTGATAGAACACCCACTGTTTCATATTTTAAAATATTTGGCTGTAAATGTTTTATTCTTAATACTAAAGACAAACTGGGAAAGTTTGATGAAAAGGCCGATGAAGGTATGTTTTTAGGTTATGCGGCAAAGAACAAAGGGTACAGAGTCTTCAACAAGAGAACCATGATCATCGAAGAATCAATAAATGTTATATTTAATGAACTAAATCAACATTCAGTCTGTAACACCCAGTTTTCCAAATGAGGGTAATTTTGAACTTTTATAATTTTGATTAATCGATAATAAGATTTAACTCATGTTGTAATTTTTGGTAATTTTTTAATCAATTTAAAACTATTTAAAATGTTGAATTATGATTTTGATGGTTAACTAGTTAATCTCTAGTTTTGCTAAGCTTAGAGACTAACCATGGGGACCTAACAATGTGATTAGAATGACTATTTACAACTTTTTAGGCTAAGGGTATTTGGATCATTTTGTGACTTTTAAATTATTTAGGATTTTGATTAATTGGTGAATTTTAGATTATTTTTAATAATAATTAAATTGATGTATTATGATTTTGGTCATTTTTCATATTTTAATATTTTGGGAAAATTTTATATTTTTAATATTGTTTTTATTGGATTTGTTTAGTCGGGTTTGAGTTTCGTCTCGTTTCGACTTGTATTGTGACCCGGGTAGCTTGAACTCTAGATGGGACCCAATATTAAGTTAAGCATGGCTCATAAGACCCAACATTAAGTTAGTTAATTAAACTAATTTTTATCATGTTAGAATGGTTAAGTTAGAGACTCAAAACTAGATCATTTTGACCCCAAAATTGAACCTAGTCTAGACTTAACCATATGAGACTAGAGAGGGGCAATTAGGATATTTCCCATTAGCCCTAATGGACTCTTTATGGCAGCCACCTTTAGGAGAGAATGATTCATTTCATTCATTACAATCTTGCCTCTTTTATTTTCCTTTTGTTCTTTCCCAATTTTAGAGAGCCTTTCCATTGATTTGATCTCCAAATCAAATCATTCCTTCACCAAACCTTCCCTCAATCATTCCCATTCTCCAAGGAAAGGATTCTACCAAGGATTGGAAGAGGAGTGCAAGGAGGAGTGTCCACTTTGAGGGATCTTCCTATCGGAGCCGTGTCCTAAAGGATTTCATTGGGATTCTACTCCCAATAGGTAAAACCCATCCTCTAAATTGATTTCCTTTGCATATAAATTAGTTTTGAATCCGTAGGATCCATCCTCATGCATGTGTCCCATTTAGATTCAAATTTAAGGCCATTTGGAGCTCTCTTGAGGATTTTAGATATGTGTCTTGTGTCCTACTTGATAGATCCCAAATTAGGACACCCCATGTGTACGTATGTATGATAATAGTTTAAATAGATATTTAAATTCAGTTTTATAATGGTTAGAGAGTGGATTGATCTTAGTTAGGATGGTTAGAATGAGTTTCATTTGGATACCTATGTTTGTATCCAAGTATCTTGGCCTATATGTGTTCTTTTGTCAAATTCGTCATAATTTTCATCCACGTTTTTATTAACCAAAGCAACTTAGAAATGTCATAACTTTTAGCTTAGAACTCCGATTTATCTTTCGTTTTATTAAAAGAACCGTATCGAAGTTAGCTTTCCAAATATATATTTTAATAAGCCAAATTCTTTCTGTAACTTTCTGTAGAATTATTTGAGTGTCAGCTGTACGAAAGACGAACGTGTTTCGGTATTTTCGCAATTTCGGGAGCTTCCGGACACGAAAATGCGATCCGTTTGAAGTTTCAGAAAGCTAACACAAAGGACTACAACATACTTTAATCCTAGAATTTAGTGAATGCCCAATTGGTACAGTATTGGTTTTAAGTAGAAGAGTGACTATACGATATATGCATTTTGTGTAACCTATGAGCCTATGTAGTATAGATATTAAATGAATATAGAGTATGTAATGCATGATATGTTAGATGAATGAAATAATATATATATATATATATGATATATATTCTTTTTACATTAATGTATATATATGGTTGAATGCAAGCATGTAGGAATGCAATTAATATAATGCATATGAGCAATGCATGAATGAAAGAATGATATACAATGTATGCATGAAAGTATATAATGAATGCTAGATATGAATGCAAGATATATATGTAATGATAGATATGAATGCATATTGTATAAATATTATAATACAATATATAATGATAACATGTATGGTAATGTAGAGTATATGACGCAAGCATGAATGAATGGAGGAAATACATGTATATAGGTAATATAGAATGTAATATATGAATGCAAGCATGCAAGATAATGTATTGTATCCATATATGATGTATTCAACTTAAAGATAATGTAATATATGAAAGGAATGAATGATAATATATAACATGATATGTAGGGTAATACAAGGTATGAAATATATGATGTGTGCATGTTTTTATGTCTCTATGTTAATGTATGAAATGATATGAATATACAATATATGCATATGTATAAAACATGTAGATAATGCATAGATGCATGAATGAAATGAATGTTTGCAATATGTTAATATAAATACAAGTATCTAATATGCATGAATGTAAGTATAATATAATACAAGTATACATGTATGTATCATATAAATGTAATATACATGATATGTATGTATGCATGTATACAAGGTAAGTATGTATGTATGTATTTCTATAAACTGAGTTAACCTATAACCTTTTACTCACATGCATTCATATACCCTTTGACATCATGTATCCCATGTCACATACATCTACCTATCACTAAATTTTAGAACATTAACACATATCCTTTCACACACATGCCAAACACACACATACTCACTTACTCTTTTACCTCTCTTTCTCTCTCTATATATATGTATGTGCCTACATATATAGCTTTCCTATATATATATCTATGTATATGAATATGTAACTGTGAATAATATATATACATTATATGACTAAGTTTGTGTGCCTTGTTAGCTTATGGTTTAGTTTTGTGCTTGGTTTAGCAAGTGACTTAGGCTATGAGTTAGTAGCTAACTTGGGTACTTGATTTGCATATACTTAGTTTGTTTAGACCTAGAATAACTTGTTTGACCTAATTTAGACTTGTTAGACCTAGTTTGACCATAGTTGACCTAGGTTTGACTTTCAGGGTTGACCAAATTGACCAAGGGTTGACTTTGGTCTAGATTGACCTAGAATCATGTAGAATGCATAGTAGAACTTCATATTGCCATTTTGGACTTGTTGTGACTTGTGCTGTTCTGATTAGGAGCCAGACACCTCTCCTCGGACAGTATATTTACTTTGGACATTCAGACACCAGACGAGTACATTCTCTGATCTTTTCATACCTGTCTGGACTATATTCTTGCTCTAAATTACTTTACTTGATGCTGACATGTATCTTCACGGATTAGTACTATATGGATCCTTTCCTGAGATGTTATCCCTCTACGGGTGCATCGGGTATTTCATGTTCATGTACTTTATCATGTGCATCAGGTACTCCTTGTACTCGTACTAGTTCATGTTATTACATGTTCTCATGTGCTTTCATGTGCTTTATCATGTGCCTCATGTACTACTCATTACATGAGTTCACGTATCTTAGCTGTATTCATGTGCCTATAACGTAACTTGAATGGATCCTTATGTATTGATTGGGGCGGGGTGAGTAGAATTGGTTATGTGATCATTATCTCTAGTAGCTGTATTCATGTGCCTCTTAGTTGTATTCATGTGCCCCTAAGCCGGTTACATAACCATATTGTACTCTAAATCACGTAGCCACTTACAGTCTCTACTATCATGTATTACTTTCAGTTATAAAATATCTCCTGTTTATTCGTACTTCCATTCAGCACTTCCTGTATTTTACTCTATTGCATGATTTATACTCCTAACCTGCTATGAAATGTTTGAGAGATATGTGCTCGCTCCTGTCCTGACTGGACCTGTTGATAAATTTTACAGATAGCCTGGAGGTTGCCTGCTAGCCTAGAGAAGACACATTAGAGGTTGTATAGATAGCTAGGGTTTGCTTATAGCTTATTTTCAGTTGTCTTGAGTTGTATTTATTTTATGGATTACTGTATTTGAGCTTTGAGATGTATTTCTGGGTTGGTGTATCTTAGACACGTAGACTTCTATCTGCTTTATCTCTTTTGGATTTCATGTTTTATCTATCTTCCATTATGCTCTACCTTAGATGTGATTGAGTTTACATTCTGCTATGTCACCCCCATTCGGGGACTATAAACTGCTTAGCCTTATACTGTTAGATGCATGAGACCTAAGACAGTGTTCTATCGCCGACACTGCAGCGTAGGCTGGACGTACCCACGTCTCGTGCCCTTACTCTAGGGTACGGGTCGTGACACAGTCGATGATGATGATGAAGAAGACATAAGTACACCAAGTACAGTACCTGCAGAACCTTCGTACAAAGCACCAGCTGATTCTTCCAGCAAATTACGTATAGAACTACAAGTCGGAACCAGCAATCCTGAGGATATGCCAAAAGAAATGAGATTTTTGGCAGACCATCTCAAGGACTTAGTAATTGGTGAGATTAGCAAGGGTGTAAGTACTCGTTCCTCCAGTAAAGATATAGCTTTCTGGGTTGCATTTATTTCACAGCTAGAACCCAAAAATTTTAAAGAAGCATGTAGTGATAATTTTTGGTTAGATGTTATACAAGAGGAATTGAACCAATTCGAATGGAATCAAGTTTGTGAACTTGTTCCCAAGCCCATTGATTTCGAAATAAACTGAATAAGAATGGTTTAGTGACTCGTAATAAGGCTCGACTCGTAGCTCAAGGATACAATCAAGAAGAAGGTATCGACTACGATGAAACCTATGCCCCAGTTACGAGATTAGAATTCATTCACATGCTATGTGCATTTGCATGTTTTTATAACTTTAAATTATTTCAAATGGATGTCAAGAGTGCATTTTTTGAACGGTTTTATAAAAGAAGAAGTTTATGTAGCTCAACCTCCAGGTTTTACTGATTTCAAAAATATGATTATGTTTTCAAGTTGAGGAAAGCCTTATACAGTTTGAAACTAGCCCCTCATGCTTGGTATGATCGTCTAAGTTCTTTTCTACTTGACAATGGATTTACAAAAGGCAAGGTTGATACTACACTTTTTATAAAGTCTTTTAATGGAAATCTTCTTTTAGTTCAAATTTATGTAGATGATATCATTTTTGGATCTACTAATGAATCTCTCTGTCAAGAATTTTTAAAGTGTATGCAGAATGAGTTTGAGATGAGCAAGATAGGAGAACTGAAATTCTTTCTCGGACTGCAAATCAAACAAACCAGCAATGGGACGTTTATTAATCAAATCAAGTACATAAAAGATCTATTGAAGAAGTTCGATTTGGAAGCAGTCAAACCACTTGGCACTTCGATGGCAACTTCAACTAAGCTTGATATTGATGAACAA
The DNA here is from genome assembly GCA_029216955.1 of Iris pallida. NCBI lineage: Eukaryota > Viridiplantae > Streptophyta > Magnoliopsida > Asparagales > Iridaceae > Iris > Iris pallida. Next base: position 12,607,362 of record JANAVB010040818.1, read on the forward strand.
GGCAAACCGGTCGACATAAGTAAGTATCGAGGTATGATTGGTAGTTTATTTTATTTAACTGCTAGTCGACCAGATATAATGTTTAGCATTTTCTTGTGTGCACGTTATCAAGCTAAACCTAAGGAATCACATTTGTGCGCGGTTAAGTGTATCTTCCGATACCTTAAAGGCACTTCTTCTGTCGGCTTATGGTATCCCAAAACTACGTCGTTTGACCTAACCGGTTACTCGGATGATGATTTTGCTGGATGCAAAGTGGATAGAAAAAGTACCAGCGGCACATGTCATTTCCTAGGCAAAGATTTAGTCTCTTAGTTTAGCAAGAAACAAAATTATGTCACATTATTAACGACTGAGGCTGAATATATCACCGCAGGACGTTGTTGTGCACAAATTTTGTGGATGAAGCAAACCTTAGAAGACTTTGGTTTACTTTACACACACATACCCATTTTTTGTCACAACATTAGTACTATTAATTTGACTAAGAATCCAGTATGTCACTCTTGCACTAAGCATATCGAGATTCGACATCATTTTTTAGAGATCATCAACAAAATGGAGATATATACCTTGTATATGTAGACACTGAGAATCAACTAGCTGATATCTTTACAAAACTATTAGTGGAAGATCGTTTCAATTATTTATGTCAAGAATTAGGAATTTTAGATATCAATAATATTAATTAATCTTGTCTTATAGATTATTTTCAATACTCAAAAACTGTTTTGGAGACAAGCCTACAAAGGGTTTATCTATCACCACGACTACGGTCGAAGCGAAGCGGTATTTAATTATTCCCCGATGAACTCCCGTTAGCTGGGACAGTACTCCTACAGCTAATCTGAAACAGTCGCTGTGTAACAAAATTTAATTTATAAAATAATATTAACTATATTAATTGAAATCTAAAATAACTAAACTTGGAAATAAATAATTGAAAGAGTTGATGAAAAGAAAGTGGCCTACAAAATTAAAAAAAATAATCAAAAGAACCCTGCGAACTCGGCCAAAATTTGGCCCGAGTTCGGCCAGAGTTCTATTGGTGATGTTGTGTTTTAAGTCAAAACCCGAGGCCCCCTTCTTCTTATCTCCACCAAACTCCTCTATTCACAGCAGCTGCTGCCCGAGCCCCTCTCCAAACCCTAGTTCTTCTCCAAGCTTTTGCTGCTAATCTACTTAGAGATTTCCATCCAAACTTTGAATTCGTGGGAGATTCTCGTTATCTACCACATACTCCAATCTTGGAAGGTATAAACTCCTTCTTCCCTCTCTTTTAATTTATTAGTATTTCATTACTTTTTGGGAGAAAATGCCTATGTGTTTTAATCTCTCCAAGAGGAAGAAGACCCAAGCCAGTGAAGAGGCTTCATCTTTGAATCCGCAAGAGGATTCACTCTTTTCCCCGGTCCAATTGGCAGATGGTGCGTTCAATGAGTTCTACTTTGAAACTCAGGATCAATCTTTGTTATGGTACGCCAATTTTGCGATGCGTAACATATGCACCGGAGCCCCGATTAAATGGACTGTATTTCCTGAATACCGTCCATTGTTTGAAGCATTAGGGTTACACAAACTTGTCATCCAGAAATTCCATATAGTTACTAATGCCATTAGATTATTCTATTGCAACTTCATATTGGACACTTTTAATGTTAGAACTCGTGTCGGCGGTATCAACATCGAGTTCAATGATACCATTCTAGAGGAAATCCTTGGTGTTCCTAACGAAGGTGCTCTGCTTAATGATATCACTGAGTTCGATTTCCCCGATGGCACGACTTATCAGTTTTAAGAACGAACTTTGTTTTTCCAGGACACAGTACAGTATTTTGATTGTTTTTAAATCTCAAAGATCAAGATGTTATATCGGTCAAGGTTTGTCAATTATCAAAATAGGAAAGATTGTTGACCCATTGGTCATGGTCGAACCTGATTTTAATAATTGATCAAACTCTATCTCGATATATGGGCTATTTGGACACTTGGACAATTGCCAAAGAACTGCTACATATTTGTTCAAGATCGAAGCTGATTTTGTCGTATGAGTCTGTATTTCCTTATGAAATATAATTTTTACATTTATTGAGTCTAGGAATACATTGTACATCGAGTCGTACTGGCAAATAGACTAACCCAAAATCGTTTTCAAAATATCCTATGTTTTGAAAAATAACCCATTTTACAAAAGCTCCTAACTGCTTAAACTTTTTCAAAAAGCCAGAACCCAAAATTTGCTTTTAAAATGGCCAGAAAATCAAAAACCAGACTAGGAGAATTCGTCCAGAATTTGCCTACTTCTCGTTGGATTTTGAACTTGGTCTTCCCGCAGTTACGGACGCAACGGCTACTTGCCGAGACTTTCTCATAGAACTCTGCCAGAATTCTGCCCAAATTCTGTCAGAATTCTGACTTTGGAAAACCTATAAATAGAGAAAGATTTCAATCATTTCAACACACTCATTCACTTTCTCATCTCTTCTCTCTAAGCTTAAACGTCTTACAAAGTGTTCTAAAGATTTTATTTTTAAATCCCAAGCCAGTTACAATCCTCTAGTCGATTTGCCAGTACGATACGGTCTAGAAGCTTCAGAGTGATTGTAATCAGAGGCTTGATTGAAGAAAGATACCTCACAATTAAAGTTGGTCGAGTACTTCATATCAAAGCTCGCGTTTGTAGAAGTTACAAGGACTTCGTATAAAAACTTGCGATATTTTCCAATAGTAGATTCAACTGGAAGCTAGAGTTCTTCCGACTTGAATAGTCCTCACACGAGAAAAATCAGTATACATTACCGTATTTGCGTTTGCTTTCTGATTTCTGCCTTTATATTTATTTACTTGTGATATATACATTCTCTGTGATCTTGATTCAAACTTTTTAATTAGCTAAATTCCGCTGCCTACTACATTCACCCCCCTCTAGAGTATTGCGCTTTACGATTCGTTCCTACACTTATACTCCCATTATTCCTTCTTCTACTACCACCACTCCACTTCCTGAGTTGACTCACATTTAGAGTCCTTTATCTTTACCCTCCATTGTAATGCTCCAGTCCCAAATACGTATAAGTTGACTCACATTTAGAGTCCTGTACCTTCCCGAGTGGACTCCAGCCCGTCTCGAATACGTATAAGTTATCTTGATGTTCTAATTCTATCGATCAATCAACTATAAATATATCTATCCCAATCCAAATGATAAGTAACATCAAGAATGAACAGTATATGTCATAGTCTGCAGTCCAATAACATATATGTTCGATTAGACCCGAAGAACGATATGGGTCTACAAAACAAGACTAAATATCAGAATAAAAAATAATGAATAAATATAAAAAGTATGATAAAATACCTGAGCCAGATACAGCAACCTCCATGATCAGCGGACTATCTCTGCATGACCAACTACCTAGAGAGATCACCAGGTCCTCAAGGGCCATAGCAAGGTACATAATATACATGCCAAGGTATATATGGAAAATATGATTTAAGGCAATTTAATGTATCCGGTCTACGTGATATGCATGTGAGAACATGTACTAGAATATCAGACTTTGCTACTGTGGCTGATAAGCTCCTCAGCAGGCTATTGCCCCCAATACCGTGTCATGGGACCAAGGACAATCAATCAATAAATAAAAACAAATGCCAGAACTCTGCTACAGAGACAAAGGTAAACAATAATAACAGGCCACAATACAATTAGTCTGATATCATAGTCAAGTTCTATCAATCCCATGTCTAGAATATAGCAAGTCAAGTCGATATAGCATCTCTATAAACAAGAATAATAAATAATCTAGTAAACTACTAAGAAGTCAATACCATGAATACTCATGTAAATCTTGCATCATGAACGTGTCGGTGTCCTAGGGTCAATCGTGTCAAAGAATACGAAGTAATGCACGCAATGCCTAATGTCGATATACAATATCAATAAATAGACATCGATACTCGAATCCAATCCGGACGCTAAATATCGACTAAATTCTACGTCGATAAACTAAATAGAAACAACAAAAGAAAGAAATAATCTATAGTGATGGCAAGGTACAGTTGCCTGCAACTTCTAGCTGAAAAAATGGCGGTCCGGCTCCAATGTCCTCGCTACCTCCATCACGTACACCTCTAATAAATATACTATCTATTAGTATCACACTAGTAACTTAACATATATGGAGTTACCTTATATAGACCATAATAATTTATATATATCAAACTAGTCATATTAACTATCCTACTCAATATAACATACATAACATTGAATCTACTTATAATAGTAATATTTTAATAACATAAAATATCTTATTTAATTCTGTAAAAATAAATATAAATATTCTATAATAATAATTAATATATTTTATTCATAGAAAAATATGCATACAAGTCTTATATTGATTCTACATCAATATTCTTAGACTTCTTCCATAGTTTGGCTTCCAAAATGACGAATTTTCTATATATATTAATTTTGGAAAATTAGTATAAATATGTAAAAATATATTTTTCTTATCAAAACAAGCACAACAATTATTTTGGACAAGTCTCATGAAGTTTCAAAATATTTGGACACATAGAATTTATGAGTTTTCAGTGTTGCGACATTATGGTGACAAGTCCGGATTTTATAAAATATCAACTAAATGTTGCAAAAATATATTCAATGGAAATCTTAGGATGTCTAAAGTCTTAGCAAAAATATGACAAGGGTCGAAGTGGTCCGCAAGTTGACGAAAACTCGCTTACGAAAGAATTGGTCCTGGCTGGACACCTTGTAGTAAAATGGACGCCCCTGACAAGCTATTTGGATATGTGTGGATGGCCAATTGGAAATAAAAATAGACACAGATATCTTTATATTAGTTTTAGTTTCACGAAAATATGAGGTCGAGAAGTACATGAAACCTTAGATGCAAAACAGCGTACCTGCTAGAACGAATTCAAACTTGGAATCCAACTTTGGTGACTTCTAAAGTTCGCAACTCCTCACAAAGTTGTCGTGGCTCTCGACGTCTTGCTAGGATGTTAGAGGGTTTCATTAGCTTCACAACAAATATTTGTGGAGCGTCACGGGAGGTTGAAAAGGGGTCGAAACTGCCGGCACGCCACGCTGTCGGCGGCCAAGGCTGGGAGGGAATTTCGGGATTGAAACTTTTGGAGGAAGGTGGCAACTGAAATATTAGGTTAAAATACAAAGTTTGAGGCTTATATATTTTAGGGTTTGTCTAAGAAATATTTTAGGAAAGTTTGGTGAGATTTGGTTACACCATTTGAAATATATGCATATTTGAATCAATAGGTAATTAATGGGTTTCCTAATTTAGAAAGTCAATGGTGGATTATTTCAAATCTATTATGGTTGTACAAAATCCTCTAAAAATTAATATAAATTATCATAATTAGTTAGGGTAACATATTATAGGCTCAACCAAGGCTAACTGAACTAGTTCTAGGCCTATAGGGTTTATGGAATTGAAATTGATTACAAAAAGTTATTTAATTGGTCTTGTGTGTCATTTGAAAATAAATAACATGTAGGAACTCAATTGAGTAGGACACCATTGGCATGTGTGTAGTAGGCTCAAAATAGGTCAAAATCATATATTGGGTCTAATGGTTTGGATCGGGTGTGGGCCTCAAATCGAAATTGGAAAATACATCTAATTTTACGGTAAGGACTAAAATGGTCATTTTGACCCAAAAGTCGTAAAAGAAATATGTATTGAAAGGGAAGATATTTGAGTGGGACATGATATATCAAAATGAAGGTGGAATCGTCTAGATTACGAATATGGAACTAGATTTGATAAATTGACAATTGTTGTGCTTCAAAAATTAAAACTACGGTAAAGTACCTCTATAGTCAATATTGATTACAAAATATAGTTTAATATTAAATATTCATACTAAATAAATAAAGTAACTAAAAATAACATCCAAAAATCAGGGGGCTTACATCCATATTCTACCTTGATGCTCCAACAACTGACAATACTACTACAACTATTGGATCTTCCTCGGATGATATTCCTCCCCGTCGCAATCCTGCACGATGTGGACAACCTCCTGCTTGTTGTAATTTCTCAATAGCAAATTTATTTTCACCTTAGTCTATTGTTGAAGCCCTAGATGATCAATTTTATTGTCACCTTTATTGACCATGCTTTCTACTCAAGCATCAACCATCTTAAAATCCTATCCCTGACTACCTTTGTTGGACCTTAACTCAATCATGTAATTTTAGTATCTCTTTATTTGTTCATATACTAAGAACTAGAGGTCCCCTTCAGATGGCACAAACTTTTGTGGCACCAAAAATGCCTTTTAGGGTGTCTTGGTTTGGAGACTTGTGTTAGATGGATTACCCACTCACTTTAGAATTATCAAAATGTAAATCTTCTATCTTTCTAAATATAGATGTTGTACAAAGCCAAAATGAATAAACACCATTTAGCCACAGTGAACATGCAAAATCATATCTAGGCATATCCTTCCATTCTACGACCCTACCCATAACCTTACCATTGAGGGCTTGTTTGTAACTCCGTAAAATCGCATTTCTAATTTTGGAGAATTTATATAAAAAATCTGGAAATTGCTGAGAAACCCAATTTCGAGATTGGTTTTTATGAAAAAATCCACCAGCGGGATGGATTTTATGAAATGCCCAGAATTATATATTTCCACGTTAAGTATTCCAAGATTCCCTTTAGATGCTCTGTATTTACAAAATTAATACCATAACTACCCCCCGCACAAACTCATATTTGGATTGCGATTCTCGTCGTCGTCTTCTTCTTCTTCTTCACGAGAGATCTGAATTCCATTGATCTCATCTTCAGCAGAGATCGCAAAGATCGTTCATAGTTCACCGTGTTTTTTTTTCAGTCGAACTCCGATCATCGCTCATCTTCTTCTTCTTCTTCTTTTTCTTCTTCTTCTTTTCCGACAGTTAGGTCAATTATGGAGAGAAGATCTTCTTCTTTTCCATAAGAGTTAGCATCGTTTTGAAAGAAGAACGAAAACTCTTGAATCTTTATTCATGTTAAAAAAAATTCATAAAACAAAAAAATTAGGTTTATGTCAACTGTTCTCCGTCGATATAACATGAAGAATAGTCATTATCCTGCATTTTAACAAGGAGAATGGCATTCTCCGTGTAAATTAATATGGAGAATGCCATTCTCCGTGTTATGGCTATTCTCCTATGTTTTAACATTTGAATGACCATTCTCCGTGTTATTTAACACGAAGAATGGCCATTCTCCGTATAATTTAGCACGGAGAATGGCCATTCTCCGTACTAAATTACACGAATAATGGCCATTCTCCGTACTAAATTACACGAAGAATTGTCATTCTCCTACGTTTTAACACTAGGAATGGCCATTCTCCGTGTTATTTAACACGGAGAATGGCATTCTCCGTGTTTCTAACACGGAGAATGTAGCATCCACTTTTCATAGAAAGGGTATTTTAGTCATTTTAGCTATTTTGGCCATTTTATGATTTTTCTAGATATTTTGACTTGTGTTGTGCTAGCAACTGGTTTAACCTTAGTGGACTTTCTATAGGAGCCTAACCATGTCTTAGAATTTATTTTTTACCTATTAGAATTTATTTAGGGCTCGGGTTCAATTTAGAAGGCTTTTGGATAATTTTAAGCCTGTTTTGCATATAGCCTTTTTGAGCCTTTGTGACTTGGGCCTTATTACAACTTGAGGGAGTTGGCCCATGTGAAACCCTAACCCTAGAAACCCCCTATATGGCCGGCCACAGCAGTACCCTCCCCCTCTCTCATTCATTTGTGAAGCATAGCCTCCACAAGTGAAACCCTAAAAATTCTCCTTCTCCAAAAATTCTAGTTTCTTCATCCGGAGTCCGTTTCTCCCCAAACGAACTCTGTTGCACTCGTCTAGAAGAGGAGGATTTGCTGGAGTATTACTAACGAGGAGTCGGTGGCAGTTACTTGAGGGGAATCGACCGACACGACGACCGAGGGACTCCGTTTATTGAGTTTTCGACACTCAATAGGTAAACCCTTTTCTACCATAGTTATTCTGAATTTTCTTTCATATTTTCATCTATATAGATGCCCTAGACATGCCCATAAAGTTTGGTTACGTATCGAGTTCGTTTGGTAGCGGTATCGGACATGTGTCGGCCCGTCAAGACACGTGTTCGACGAAATGCCGCTAAGAAACGAAACTTGTTGTTTTTCAATTCTGTCTTCACGAATGTTTAGATAATATTAATTTAAGAAACTTTCGTGAAGACGGATCGAAAATCGATGATATTTCAGCGGCGTTTCGGGCATCGGTCCCACGTGCACCGATCCCGTGCACGAGGCCGTGCATGCCCTGCTGTCAGCGTATTGTATCTCGATGCACAGATAATATTTTTGCCTAAAATTTCTAGAGCACGTGGGGGAAACCTCTACCCACATGCTCCGAAAATTTCACGGCTTTTCGTTGAGCGAGCGCGAAGAAATCCGGCATGCATCGTTCAGCCCGTACAGTGTACTGTGCTGAAATTTGTCGCTGAAGCGGACTTCGTTCGCGTTATCGACACGATGAGGACCCATTCCAGGACCTTGGACGCATAGACATATACCTAGACTACCCGGGGAATCAACCCCAAGTCGTGGCGTGGCCCGACGAGCGATCCACGAGGACCGAACCGCGCGCACGAGGGACACGCGCGGGCGCACGCATGGTACGTGGCTGCGTGCGTCACCTCGGTGCGACGTGTCGCCATGTTATCATGTCCTAGACCTACCCCAGGACCCCCTAGCTACGTGCACGAGCACGGGGCTTCTCGTTGTGTGTGCGGCACTCAATCGAGCGAGAACGCACGCATACGTGCACGTTGACACGCGGTATCGAGTTTTTCCGATACGCGTTCTGTGGACACAACACAGATACGATTTCGAACCCAGGAGTACCCGAGCGCATCACGTAGGTTGAGACCAACGTGTATGCCTAGTTTCGCCGGTTGATTTGGTGTATTTTGTATTTTGAGTCGTTTTGTCGAAATTGGATTCTTCGGGTTCAAAGTTTTTGAATGGAAATGTGTTTTTTTTGATTCTTTGACTTTTAACCCGTGTTTTCTGATTTGTTAGTTCATATATGATAATTAGAACTTGCGGAAAGAGGTCCGCAGAATTTTACCTATTTAATTGCTATTTTCAAGCATATATGAGTTTCTACTTGTAGGTTTAAATATATATAAGTAGTATATATATATATCTTTCAAATGAATATGGTTATATATGTTTGTAAGCACTTTTTTGAAGCAAGGTTCAGTTTTTTCCAGATTTGTGAGTCTCTCGGATTTGCGTAATCGATCCGTTTCTCACAAGTGCATCTCTATACATATATATATAATATATATATCTTTGCATAGCCTATATATATGTAAGTTTATATATATAAAAATACTTGTGTAATATATTTTTGGGTAGGAAGATGATTTGGGGCTGATTTATTTCCAGAATTCTGGAGTTGATAACAGTCCGTATTCTTCGCACCACCATTCTTTTATATATGGGTTATGTATATATGTATGTGCTTAGAGGGAAGACTATATATATGTATATATATACATATATGCCTTGGTTGATAGAATGTAGTTTATGTGTGTTTGTATGTTAGTGCTGTAACCATTGGAGTATTGGGACAGATTAGGATCGACCCAAAGACCTTAGTTTAGTCGAGTTGACCGACAAGTTGACCAAGTTGACAGAAGTCAACTTTGGGTCAAACTTGATCCAATTCAACTCAAACGAACTTAGAATGACCTAGAAACTTGTGTGTGACCTAAAAATTAGTAAACGGACTAGTTGACCAATGTTTGACCAGGTTTGACCAATGTTGACCAGGTTTGACCAGAGTTGACCAAGGGTTGACTTTGACCAAAAGGAACCTAGAAGCATTTAGTCTTGCATTATAGCTATTTCTTTTGATATTGTAGACTTGGTTGTGATATGTGTATACTTTAAATAGGTTTATATTGTCCCGGTTTAGCTACACTTCATCGTCAGCAGTTCGGTTTACCAGACGAGTACATTCTCTGACCTTTTCATACTTGTTTGGATATGTTCTCTTGTTATAGACTTGTATACTTGATGCTGACACAATGTTCACACGGATTAGTACCCTATGGATCTTTTCATGCGATGTTATCCCCTCGGATACATCGAGTATATCATGTTCATGTACTTTATCGTGTTCATTATGTACTCCATGTATTCATATTTATCCATGTACACTCATATGTTATTCATGTACACTCATGACCATATGAGCTCCATGTATAAAAGTAGTTGTTATTCATGTGCAATAACATATCATGACTCGATCCTTGTGTATTGATTGGGGGCAGGGTGAGTGTAGTTGGTTATGTGATCATTATTCCCAGTAGGTATTCATGTGCAACTCCATAGTTTATCCATATGCAACCCAACCTGTTTACATAACCAAATTATGCTCTAAATCACGTAGATAGTTACATTTCTCTATTTATAATATTTATATCGCGTCTTGATATTCTCTCTCTTGTTGATTTCTTTGCAGCGTTTTATGTATAATTTTCTATAGCTTGCTTTATATGTCCAATCCTGATATGATCTGTTGTGAGAGATATGTGCTCGTTCCGTCCTGATTGGACATGTTAAAAATTTTACAGGTGATGATGAAGAGTTCTGTCCTACTTATTATGGCACTGGCTTAGGTGACACTGGTGACGTGGACCCTCAGGAGAATCCAGCTGTCGCTGAGGACTTGCCCATAGTCTAGCTGAGACTTTAGTATCTTATTGTCTATTTATTTGAGACATTATGAGTTGTACTTTGAGATTTTGTTCTGGTGGTTTTACACCAAGACTTTTATTATATCTGTGACTCTCTTGAGATTTATTCTTCTATTCCATCTTAGTTATTGTGATTGAGTTGCTTATTATTTATTCTCCATTCGGAGCATATCCTAGACTGTGTTAGATATTGTGACCCAGGACAACGTTCTACCGCCGACACTGCGGCGTAGGCTGGACGTACTTCACTTCTTGTGGCCTTTCACTGGGTGCGGGTCGTGACAGAGAATGGTCATTCTGAGAATGGCCATTCTCCGTGTAAATTAAGACGGAGAATGGTCATTCTTCGTGTAATTTAGCACGGAGAATGGCCATTCTCCGTGTATATTAAGACGGAGAATGCCATTCTCCGTGTTACTAACACAGAAAATGACCATTCTCCGTATAAATTAAGACGGAGAATGTCATTCTCCGTGTTACTAACACGGAGAATGGTCACCCTCATGTGAAATTAACATTCTTCGTATTCTAACATGGAGAATGGCCATTCTCCTGCATTTTATGGTCAGTTGAAACTTTGGAGGGCCATAACTTTTGATTTGGAGGTCGAACGAGGTCCGGTTTGTCGCAAAATAGCATATTTTCGAGGAGCCTGAGATAAACAGCTTCACCGTTTTCAAAATTTTAGAATCGCAAAAAAATGATGTTTGGACCTCCGTTTAGCACTTTTGCCGTTTGTCTCGGTCTTTCTGAAATTTTTCGACGAGGTTTTGAAGCTTTTTGAAGAGAAAACCTATATTCGAAAGTGAGCAGTGTATGGAAGAAGATGAAGTATCGAAACATTTTTTTAAGAGTAGTTTCGTGGGTGTTTTCAATAAATTAGAAGGAAGGGCAAAAATGTCATTCGGAACCCTCTTTATATATTTTTTGCTAATTCTGGGCACGCGATGAATGTTATTGCGCGGTGGGTTTTTCATAAAACTTTTTCATTTTTTGGGCATTTCATAAATTTTCCCTAGAAAAATTCAAAAAAGAATCAATTTATTGAGAATTTTTCTTGAATTTAATTGAATTATTAAGGGTTAATTAGTTGTACCCCCTATGGTTTGTACATATTTTGGTAACTGTCCCCGTTATTTCAAAAATAAAGAACACCCCCTGGCTGCTTAATTTTCCACTCATTTTCTTCTATGCACCAGGGGGGTACAACTAATTAATTTTATAAACCAGGGGGGTGTTCTTTATTTTTAAAACAACAGGGACAGTTACCAAAATACGTACAAACCGTAGGGGGGTACAACTAATCAACCCGAATTATTAATTAATAATAATAAGTTTTTATTTTTAAAAAATAAAGAAAAAGATTTCTATTTATTAATAACTAATAACTATTATTAGTCCTAAGTAATTACTAATTAACTAGTCATGGATTAACTAACCATGTGATTAGTTAATTCATAGAACCTTCTACCATTTCCCATGTCCCTCCCATGCCCCTCTTTTCGTTACTATTTGCTAATAGAAAAATACTTTATGTACCTCCAAAATCTCATCCCTCTATGTCCCTCCGCAACGTGGTCCTCTTCTCTTCGCTCATGTCTTCTCCCAAACACCCCCTCCCCCCCCCCCCCCCCCCCCCCCCCCCCCCCCCCCCCCCCCCCCTCATTTGCTTCGGTCAATAAGAAAGTGCCACGTGACGGAAGGACGTGGAGGAATAAAATTTTTAGAGGTACATATAGCATCACTCTTACTAATAGTCACTCCCCAACTTGGGGAGCAAGCACTCTTCATGCTCCATATTTTCACATACAAAATTTCACACACACTTCCAATCACACACTGTCCAGTCCAGCCTCCCATTCCCGACCATCTCGTCGGAGCAAGGCCGACCGCCACCCTCCTCCCCCTCTTCCACTCCTCCTCCCCCTCTTCCACTCCTCTTCCCCCCGCCTCCCCTACTCGCCACCGTTCCTGTCCCAACCACCCCCTCGCCACCACTCACCACTGCCTCTCCGGCCAAACTCACCCGAGCCACCCCGGCCATCCACCTCAACCACCAATAACACCCAGACACCACCGCCACTCCAGTCACCATCACCACCACAACCGATCACCCGAGCAACCACATCACCGTCTCCACTGCTGACTCCAGTCACCATTAGCGATATACTCTTGTACACAAATCTATCATGATCAATTATTCTCCTCAATCTCTCTGTGATTATAATAGTCAAGAACAATGGTTAACATGTGCACTGCCAGGTAATGTGGTCCTATGTTCAATATGTACATGACAGTAAAGTTTCTGGTAGAGCAGGTAAGCCATTGCAAGCAGACATCAAACAAAGCATAACCTACTCAAAACCATCCAAGCAAAGAAACTGATTGTTGACAATACTTTGATTATAATCGTGGAATGAGTGGCTAAGTATAATTAATATACATCTGAGTCTACTATTGTTCTTATTCTAAACCAAGAGCAGCGGATTTTTTTGTTACAACCTTGAGCCGCAGAAATTGCCAGTAGGTTTTCCACCAGCCGAATCCAAAGAATGAGCAGTAATGAAGAATGTAACCCGAGTAAACATTTCACTCCAAAACTTCAACAGGCCACAGCCGCTTCCATGTCGCGATCTCATTGTTACTATAGAGCTTCCTGATCCCTCCGTAAAATCCATCAGCCTCGTTTCCTTCTTCTCTGTGGTCCTTCCGATTTATGATTGTTCGCCTCCATCTAGAGCCAGGTGTGTACTGATTGAACTCTAGCACAACAGTTTCTGCAAGCATTTGATTACACAGAAGGAACCATTATAAACCTGTAACTGAATCTCGGATTTGATACAAGGGCAGTACAGTGCATATCAACAGAAAACAGTAAAGTTAAGCTTCAGCATTAACAAGAAAAAGCTTGACATGGTGAGAGAGAGATTTACTAGGCAATTCTTATTAATAGATTCATAAAATGAAACATTGCAGTGGACTAATTGTTTTTAATATGAGCCAAACATTCACTCAACGAATCAATACCTAACATTTGTATAATGGACCGTCTTTTTACTCAAAAATACATTAAAAGCACCAGAATTATTACATGAACGGCGCAACTAGAAACAAACAGTGGCTCTCTTGATGTTAAAAGCTAGAACACCTATCATATATATATATATATATTTTTAACACCTATGATATATTGAAGTATATTAAAACCAAGGTTCACAGTATCGGTATCGGACCCTTCCTATAAGTATCTGTATCAGCAGTTTCGGATCAGAGTATCATATTTTTTGTGGGTATCGGAAAGCAAATAATTATTAATAAATTATTACAAATTTAGTAAAAATATCTTATACATTTAGTCATAAATTTAAGTATTTCATCTGTCATTTCTTAGTAATTTTGAAATTGAATGAAATAGTAGTCGTCATTGCCGATTGATTTACCTGCGATAGATAAGTTTTTTTTCGTTTACATGCTTTTACAACTTTACTATGCTTTTACAACTTTACCATGCTTTTACACCCTTGTTGATTGGTCTTTTTCGTTCAACTTTTTTTTTACCGAATGGACTAGAAAAGAAACCCTAATGTCGGTATCGGTCAGTATCGATATCAACCGGTATCGGATCTGGACATGCCAAACCGTAACAATATTGGTCGTATCGAATCGGTATCGGCCGATACTGCAAACTACAATAAAAACACACGAAGCCGTACTATGACACATTTTTTTCACGTGAAACCTACGTTGTAGAGTTAAGAACATGATACAATATGAACAACGTGACATGGTATCAATTTTGCCTCGGTGTTTGTATTTGCCATGTATATCTTGATTGACGTGGACACACTTATAAGACAATGGCATTGAACCAAATTTTTTTAATAAAATAATAAAATAATAATGTTGCGTCTGACATGTGCATAAGACGTACGATATGGATACAACATGGACACGACACTAATCTTGCAGTGTTAGCAAACATGCACCCAACCTAATTTCCATAAATTCAAACATACTTTAGAAGAATAACCCTCTTAGATAAAGAATTACACTCTTAGATACAAATTAACATGATTCTAGGATGACATTAATAGTAAGTAATGATATCTATAACTTGTGAACTACATAACACTTTTCCTACAAATCGAAGTAATCTTTTCAAAAAGAAGAGTAAAGCTAGCGCTTTTTTAATTAGCATGTGCATACAGCTTTAAAGAAGGAAGGAAACATTTAGTTTGCAAGTAAGAATCAACCAGAAAGGCTTTCACGTTGCTCTTGTTGAAAACTACTGCCAGATAATGGGAAATTTTACTACTCATTCCCATTTCAAGTAAGGTTTAAATTGAATTTATAATAGGATTTATGTTGCATCCACTTTGAACCTATGAACTTCACAGAAAATAAATGTAAATTTATCTGAAAGCTTTTATAGTCATTACCACTTTTATGACAGCGGCAGAAATGTTCACTTCCATCACAGGGCTCCAAGTGTCCTACAATTCCATACCACCAACCTGCCAAACAATGTAACATGATTAAGCTTAATAATTGCAATACAAAATTAACATACTTTCTTGCTATCAATGTTTTTGGAATTGAGAGGGGATAAAAAGTTATGTTTAAAGCATACTTTTACAGTATTAGCCGATACCATCCGATACAGTCGATACATTTTGGCATGTCCCGATCCGATACCCGACATCGGGGGGCTCTTTACAAACCAATTTGGCAAAAAAAAAATGAACGAAAAAGACTAACAAGCAAGGATGTAAAAGCATAGTAAAATTATAAAAGCATGTAAATAAAGAAAACTTATCTATCACAAGTAAACCAATCAGCAAGGATGCATATTATCATTCAATTTCAAAACTAGTATGAAACAACACATAAAATACTTATAATTATGCCAAAATGTCTATAAAAAAAATATCTAACTTTATTAATAATTATTTGCTTTCCGATACCAAAAAATCTGCAATCTGAAACCGCTGATATTGTTGATCCCGAAACTCATAGGAAGGGTCCGATACTGATTCCGATTATGCGAACTTTGGTTTGAAGGATCAAAAATTCATTAATGGATATACACTTCCTACGGCTATTATAATTTCAACCATCTTTTTCTCCTTTCAGCAAAAACAAAATGAATTTTATTTCCATCTTTAAAGAGCACTTGAAAACAGTAAAAGCGTTCTAGAATAAATGCCTACTAATATTTCCACCGTGGAGACATGGACTTCTAGTAAGCATCAAAATATGCTCACAATCACATACCATAGTATATTATAATTTCAACCATCTTTTTCTCTTTTCAGCAAAAACAAAATGAATTTTCTTTCCATCTTTAAAGAGCACTTGAAAACAGTAAAAGAGTTCTAGAATAAATGCCTACTAATATTTCCACCATGGAGACACGAACTTGAGAAACTATTAAACATCAAAATATGCTTACAATCACATACCATATGGGAACTCTTTGTTCCTTCTCCACTGAATCTCTATATGATCGCCCGGGCGCAGATCGTACAAACAGTCAGAGGCATGAAGATCATGCGCAGGAGTATCAAGAGGAGGTGCTCTTATCCTTTCCCATTGCACTCCCTCCTCTATCACTACTGTTCTTCGCCCGTGTGGTGGGTACCTAAAGGGGAAACAATGCAATAAGTATAGAATTGATTCCCAAATTATAAAATCTAAAGAAGGTTTCCACAGGTCAAGCATAAATGCTTTTATCGCTACCAATTGGATTATAGATCTCCTTCATGTATCATGTCATAAAACGAAACCAAATTCTACACTCTTCCTACTTTCCTGAAAAAGACTGATGAACAAGAAGCAGAAGGTGAACTTCAATTGCAGTAAGCTACACGCACCTCGCTTGAAAGCTATCGGTGTGGCTATCATAGCTTAGTTCAGCATCATAACATGACAGCATAAACCCGACATGCCCATGCTGCCAAAAAAAGAAAAGAACATTTGACACTGATTAGTTGCTTGTTCAGATGGTTAACCACAGCTGCTATACCAAAATTATGCAATGTTTGTAACTTCAAATTTGGCAAGCTATTGTATAAAGTAAAGTATGACTTCTAATTGTTTCCAAATCGAATAAATCGTTCATAATTATAACTATCAAGACTTGTACCAGAACTTGAAGTTGCTATAGTATGCAATGTTTCATATAAACAGTAACTTCAAATTTGACAACGTAATCTTGGATAAAGTAAGATATGAATAATTTGTTTCCATATTGAATAATTCGTTCATAATTATAACCATCAGGACTTGTACCAGAACTTGAAGTTGCTATATATGCAATGTTTCATATAACCTGTTAACTTCAAACTTGACAAGCTAATCTTGTATAAAGTGAAGTATGAATAATTGTTTCCATATCGAACAAGTATGTCCATAATTATAACCATCCAGACTTGTACCAGAACTTGAAGTTGCCATTTCAAACAGAGCAAGAGCATGTCAGAAAGACGAAATCGATAACATCCAAGAAATTGATGATCAAATCGATATACCTCGCGATTGTAGACTTGAGCAGGGAACCAAAATCTGCCGCTCTCGAGAGACAGGTACCAAGACATGACGGAGTCCCGAGGCAGAGGACACCTCTGCTTGTCCCCGCCACCGAGCCTAGACCTGCGCCACGAGAGAGGCCAGACGCAGGCGAGAGACTCGATCCACCTCCTCGATATCCCGCCGCTGCCGCAGCTCTCCATCGTTGCGGCAGCGGCCGAAGAATCCTTCCTCGAAGCCAAGTAGGAATCCCACTCCCTCCGTGCCGCCCCGCCGACGACCGCCCCCCATTTATCCCCCATGTGCCTCCTCCACAGGTAGTCGCTCCTGCACCTGTCCTTCAGTTCCCTGCACACGCCCGCCATGCTGCACAACGCGGGCGGCGGGAGCTTCTCCAAGATGCACTCCAGGGCCAGCTCCGGCAAGTCCAGGACCGACATCTCCTCGCACCCCGCCACATTCTCCGCCGCCGCCGCTGCTCTAGCGGCGCACTTCCTCTTGCAGGCCATCTCCGACGACGGAACCCCGAGCGCCCACGAAGTGAACCCCCTGAAGCTCCTCAAGGAGAAGAGCTCTTGCAGGAACAAGACCGAGAGCAGCCTCGCCTCACTCGCCCATGCAGGGAGAGGCTGCTGGGGGAGGAGAGACTTGGAGAGGAGGAACAAGAAGGGGAGGATAGATATAACCAGGAAAAGCATGAAGGAAAAGAGGCTAGGGACCACTCCAAACAAATAATTTCTTTTATTTTTTTATCTTTTATTTTTTCAGACAAAAACTTCGGAATGGATACCAATTAAATCCAATAATTGACCAACAGTCAAGCGCATCAATGCCTAAAGCAGGATTCTGACGAATTAGAGGAGGGGAAATTTGTTCATGTCCAAATTAACATATATATAAAAAAACATTGGATAAAAAGGGAAAAGAAAAATTCAAGATACCACCGAGATCAGCAAATCAAGGAATTTGAGATCTGGGAAGTGAGAGGGAAGTGGGAGGATGAAGAAGGAGATGAACATGAAGTGGGTCCTTCACCAAACCCTCTTCAAGTTCATCCGAATCTCCACCACAACCTACCAAATCCTCTAAGTAAAGAAGAAAACAAGAAGAAGGACGATTGGTGAAGTTATAAAAGATTCTTTATGCAATGGGAAGGCATTATTTATAAGGGGACAATGAGAAAGAGACAGTGTGGTCAAATGAGGGATGGACACGTGTACCACCGTTGTCCTAACTTTCAGATTTTCTCTGGCCAGTGACGATGCAACTGGGAGAGAAGTTAGGGGCAGCCAGCAAAAAATGTAACTGAATTTCTACTGGTGGAAGAAAAGGTCCAATGACAAGGAGTGGCTCACCACATCTATCTACCCCCTCCTCTCCTACCCATCAATCCAGGCCTTTAACTTGCCTATGGTTTCTCAACTCCACCCCTTTTGCTTCTTTCTTTATTCTTACTGTTAGTCTAGTGTTTTTTGACTGTAAGTAGACCATTGGTGGTCTACTTGACCCAGGGCCGACCAAAGACTGGGTTATCCTATCCAAGGTTGCTTCTTGATCTTTATTATGGCCCGATCTTAGAGCTCGTGATTCCGACCTCTTGTGTGGGTTATGTTGAGTCTGAGATTGCCCTAAATTAGTCCGAAGTCTTATCTGACTTACCATGGACCGGCCATGACTTGATTATAACTAGAAGAGGATATTAGGTTAAATTGGATTATGTTGGTAGAAATTTGTACCAACTTAAGTGACATAGAGAACAATCCTAGTTTGGTTTTCTCGGGTAGAAGTATATTTCGAACAACTTGCCTTTTGATGAGGTGGAGTATCCATCAACTCAACCCCAAACACGCACAAAATGATAGCTAAGGGATTCGTTTCACCTCTTGGTGATTCACTCACATAGAGTCCTTAATGTCAACTTGGAGGAATTACCTCTTGGTGATTCACTCACATAGAGTCCTTAATGTCAACTTGGAGGAATTATATTGAAGTCGATGGTCGTGCTAACCTCTTGTTATATATATATGACTTAATTAATTTCTTATAATTGTAACTCTCTTAAAAATAATATAAAAAATGTGTGTTGTCATGGACATAGGAGAAATTTTTTGAACCACATTAGATCTCGTGTTTGCGATTTGTTCGTCTTTGATGGTAGCATTTGCGACATAAGCGATCATCCACCCATTTTAGAGGAAATTGAGGGATTCCCATAGGATCATCATCAAGATGAAAATTAGCATTATAAAAACTATATTTTAATGGGTTAATGCAGATATATTTATTATACTATATAAAGCCAAAATTTAACTTCACCGTAAAAAAATCTTTCCAAAAATGCCCTTCAACGTATTTACTAATTAAAAAAGATTAATTAAAGTTATAAGGGGCATCTAGGTAAATACGAAAGTCGTAGTTAAAGTTGTTAAAGTTTCTTAAGCAAATGTGAGTCTTTCCATTACCATCATTCAACGTTTAAAAAAAATTAAATGAATGCATTGAGTACCTAAAAAGAGTTAAAATTGTTAAATGTGAGTCCTTCTATTACCATCATTCATTCATTTAAAAGAATTAAATGAATGCATTGAGTACCTAAAAAGAGTTAAAATTGTTAAATGTGAGTCCTTCTATTACCATCATTCATTCATTTAAAAGAATTAAATTAATGCATTGGGTACCTAAATGCATTGAGTACCTAAAAAATTTAAAGTTGTTAAAGTTTCTTAAATATCGCATGCATTCATTAGCATCATTTATTGATTTAAAAGGATTAAATGAATACATTCATAGAAAAATGTGAGCATGAGTCTTTCCATTAGTTAATGAACGTATTGGTAAAAAGCTACTACCAAAGTCGAACCGTTCTGGTAGTGTGTATAGAATCACTATCATACGAAAGCTACTACTGAACCAATAAAATATTTAGATCATATGTTTTTTATGTTGCCTCAATGGTCATGATCACACCTGATTTTGATAATTAACGTCAAGTTTGGTCGAATCGTAAAATATACATACTGCTACAAGTTTCAAGTTTACACCTACTACTGCCAAGCTACAAAAGTCTCGTCATCGTCAAGAACCACAAGCAATGGAATCAAGATCAATATTTTTACATATTTCTTCTGTATTTTATTTTTATTGAGTCTAGGAAAAATATGTAAGATTGATCAGGATCGGTACAGACTTAGCTACTCTCAGTCCACAAAAATCATAGCCTACATATCCACATATATATATTCAAAGTCCACATTCCAAATTAGCCCAAAACCTAACCATTTGGCCCAAATAGGTCTGACAGAACTCAGACAGAACTTGGCCCGAGTTCGACCGGAGTTTGGTCAGGGTAGTTTCATTTTATTTTTGAATTCCCTCTATATCTGCATCCAACGTTCGAATGCAAGATTTCTGCATCTGAACTCTGTCCGAACTCTGACCGAATTTGATCTACAAAAATAATATAAATAAAGGAGAACTTTCACATTTTTAAATCATTCATTCACTTTCTCTTCTCTATCCCTTTAAGTATTTTTTATGCGCTACACTTTCAAATCAAGCCTATACTACTCTTAGCCAAGTCAGTACAGTTTATGTTTAATCTAGAGTTTGGTGTTGAAGAGTTGTATCGGAGGCTAATTCAGAAAATATTTTATTTTTTAAATCGCCTTCTGGAGTCGGTCGTGCACTCGTCGTCAAGCACATTGTTGTTAAGTCGGTCGTGCACTTATCTCCAAGCACAGTGTTATAAGAGTTGCAAGAACTCAGTTAAAGCTTATGCCATTATAAATTAACATTGAACATAAGACTCGAGACTGGATTAGTCCTCCATGAGGGTAACCAGTATATATTACTGTCACTGAGTTTGATCTTTTAACTCTTACTTCTAGTGCAAGTTATTTACTGTTATTTCATTTTCTCTTACTTGCAATAGTACATAGACTAATTAGTGATATTTTTTGCTGCACACTCACACACTCTATTCAACACCCCCCCAATCTAGAGGTGCTCAATGGTCCTACATTTTAGTGTTAAAATATTTAAAAATAACTAGCCTCTACAAGCATATATAAAATATAAAAATACAATATGTGAAACCTAAGAAGAAAGCTCAAGGGTATTATATACAAAAAATATGGTAAGCTGGAGCAGCTTTTTTAAACAACCTTCTCCCTATTATTATTGTTGAAGTTACTGGAAGTAACCAACGTAGAAAAGTTAAGGCTTCACCGTAAAAAAATGTCGTAAAAATATCCTTACATATATTTGCTAATTAAAGTTGTTTATTAAGTAAAACATGCATAGATAGGTAATTGCGTACTAAAAAAAATAAAAGTTACTCTTTTTCAGTAGTATGAAATACGTGCAACGTGTCATGCTCCGCTCCCGAAGAAGCAATCGCCCTCGCTAAGACGTGATGGTGCGTGAGCCTAAGTTGCGCTCATGTAAAGCGGGTTCCATAACTGCCGATTATAGGCTAAGCGACAGGGTCATCGCACAGAAGTCTCGAAGAAAAAATATTCAAAGACGCCAGCCAGAAGTTGAAACCAAACACAAGTCATATAAAAGATACTCTTTATTGATATTGAATAAGGATTACAAATGTGGCACGAGACCATGATTACAATCACTCAGTCCTACTCTTCTCAACACAAGGCTCAAGGCTGCAACTTTACGGATGCTTCAGAAGGTGATGTCCATACTGTTTGCCATTAAATATCAAGAACAAGAATTACAAAGGAATTGAACTTGATTGCAAACTCGCTTGTACAAGAGAAAGCCTAGAAAGAAATTCTAGGAAACAATCTAAGTACAATTGTTTAGTTTTGATTTTGGAGGGTGACGATAGAGGCTCGGAAAAGTGTAGCAACTCTGCCTTACTCCTTGGACTATATGACACGATCCTCGCTATTGAAGAAATTTTCCTTCGTAGGTTGCCAATCTTTTGCATGGGTGTGGTACCCTGCTATTTATAGTGATTTCAGGATGAAGGATATTTTGAGCCGCATAGATGGCCACGTAGCTACAACAGCATACAAAGACCCGCTCTTTGGCCGCCAGCTGATGACTTGTTGAGATTTTGTTGCTGCAAATCTGGGTGGTTGAGACTTGGTCAGCTTGCCAGATGTCCTATTGCAGGATAGGATTAGTCTGCTTAAGTCATTTTGAGCCGCATAGGCCTTACAGTGTTTGGCCATGCTGGGCCACATAAGACTCATGCGACTTGAGTCGCAGTCTTCTTTAGTCCGCATGTAGCTTGGAAACTTTTGAGCCGTATAAATTCTATATTTTGGGTCGCATAAAGCTCATGCGGCTCAGGTTGCAGTCACCCTTGACCGCATAAAGCGCATAGATTGAGCCACATAAGGTTCATGCAGCTCGGGTCGCTGTCCTTCTAGCCGCATAACTATGTCCAGTCTGGTGACATGATATTTTGTCTGATCATGTCTTATCTTATTTTTGTCAGAGTGTCAGAGGTGTCAGAGCTGTTAGTTTTGTTAATTTTAACAGAATTTGTCAGCTTTATCAGAAGGGTTGATCAACTTAGCCGCATAAGTAACTATTCTTTCTACGGCTCAAATCAGTCTGGTGAAGGTGGGCCGCAGGGGGCATGCCGAGGCTGTCATACGGTTCTTCTTCATGCGGAACAATTTGTCCCAAAGTACTCATGCGATCAGTTGTGATTCGCATGAACCCCATATTTTCCATACTTCCACAAGACCCCCTTCAAAGTTGTCAAATTATAAATTTAGAATACTTTGAATAAGAAGCATAGAAATATGTCAAGCCGTAGGGAATCTTCGAGTAAGGAGAAACCTTGAGTCGTAGTAAAATTTTAAGTTACAGGGAGATCTTGAGCCGCGGGAAGATCATGAGCCGCAGGGCGATCTTGAGCCGTAGGGCGATCTTACCTGCCAGCTGTCACTGCTGCATTGGATTTGGGTTCTGTTTTTGAGATAAAGTTGACGGTTACTAAGGATAAAATCTCCAAACGTCATCAATATCTTTAATAGATACGAGAATCGAAGCGACGATGACGGTTATTAAGGATAAAAATCTCCAAGTGTCATTATTATCTTTAATGTTACGATAACCGATGCGACGTTCATCTGTTTTCGCTTTGAAGAGCTATAAATATGGGCCATACGGAGAGAGAATTTTTTTCTACCAACTTTTTCTCCTTCGTCTTCATCATCTTCGTCATCTTTTCTGTCCCGGTTAGCCATGGCTCCGAAAGCTTCCAAGTCGACTGGTGCTACGGCCAAAGGGAAGGGACTTGCCTCTCCGTCGAGAGCTGCGGACTCTCCTCCCGTTCATCCTGACGTGCAACCCCCTATCAAGGGTAAGGGCGGCAGGAAGACGACGATTTTAATTTTTGAATGGCTATATCGAATATTTTATGTGTCGGCCTGTCATGCGTCGCCACTGTACTTTAGGCATGATTGATGCACACCCTATCTCTTTGGACCGCATGTATTCTGTATGATGGGGCCGTATAAGCGTCACTGACCCTCGTGGATGCCTCATACCTAAGCCGTATGAGCGCTTCATGGCTGAACCGCATGGATGCCTCGTGATCGAGCCGTATGTACATCTCATAACTGATCCGCATAAGTGTCTCATGGCTTAGCCGCATGAGCACTGCATAACAGAAATGCTGTAATGACCCGCTCTGCCCTAGCGGAACGCCGATTCAAACGGCAAGTACAGCGACTCAAACAAGTCGTCGACCCGAAGAGTTGGCATCGCCCTGATGAAGAATCAATGCAAGGCTTACATTGGCCCGTCAAGATGAATCCAGACTTAGACTTTCAAAGGCGCGCTCGGAGTATCGTTCGGCCGATGCAAACATCGCTAAGGTGGGTGGCTCCGATGAACCCGTCTTTGCTTAGCCTAGACACATAACAATACGGACACTATTGCTAGAATCGCCAGGCGATAACACCGTGCATGCTAATAAATGACTCAACACACCTAGCTAAGGGAATAATCCCATCTTGTATGCTTGTATAAAAATATGGAAAAGAATATGGAAAATGTGAGAACTCTCGCACCACGCTCTACGCTCGTGCTAAGGCACAAGCTTACATTCAGTTTCCTATGCATTCAACAATGAAAGAATAAACGGTTTACAACAAAGAAACGGAAGACTATAGATATAGTCATTTCGAGTAGAGTATAGCAACATAGGAAGACTTCGGGACCGATGGGTCGCCAAGGCGACTCCCGTACGGGGAGTTGCATAATGAATGAATGAATGAATGAATGAACGAATAAGTGAATGAATGAATGAACAAATAAGTGAATGAAAGAATCAACGAATGAATGAATGAATACGGAAAGAATGAATGAATGTACGAACAAGTGAAAGAAAAAAATGAAAAAGTGAATAAAAGATAAAAAAAAGAAAAGAATGGTTAGCGACAGGTATGACGGGCACGTGCAACGGGGCTCGCTACCCGCGCTG
The DNA here is from genome assembly GCA_029216955.1 of Iris pallida. Lineage (NCBI taxonomy): Eukaryota > Viridiplantae > Streptophyta > Magnoliopsida > Asparagales > Iridaceae > Iris > Iris pallida. The sequence goes on from JANAVB010040818.1 coordinate 12,632,170, forward strand.
CACGGACGCCAACCTGGTCGATAACGTATTATGGCTCAGAGACAGCCTATGGCTCAAAGACAGCCGTTAAGTTAAATGACAAGTCAATACGAAATGGTCGTGGACAACCGGCACGGACGATGGAGGAAATACCGTGGCCGTGAATAAGAAAGATTCTGCGGCACGATCGAGGGGGAGGTATATCGTGACCGGCCTAGGCAGAATTATACAGGGGGCTTACAGGCTGCTTTGAGTGGGGGCTAGGCCACTCAAGGAGACGTAAGGCCAGGCATTTCAAGAGACTATCAAGGTGTACCAGCCATCACGCTTCGATAGGTGAGAATGCCAAAGAGAATATGTCCAAAATGGCTTGTGATGCCAGCAACCCGTGCATGTAGATTAAGTAGGCTATGCTGGTGGCAATCCACGTACAAGTCCTTGCATCGAAACAAGTAGTCTAAGTTAACTAAATGAAGTGTCTTCTGAACATGCTTGAAATATAACACACCAAATGATAAAGAGTACTTCATGTAAATGAGTAAGAGAACGTGCCTACGACGTGCTAGAACCTGAGGCAGGGACACGCACTTGACATTGACAGTTTATATTGCATTGTTGACTAACTTGGTTTACTTTGGACAGGGAAGGCCGGACGGTAAGTATGGGTAAGTCGTGCATGCATTTCCATGCATACACTTGAATTTGGCAACACGGGATAGGTTATGAAATATGCCATAAAACTGACCCTGAGGCAAGATTAGAAAGACAATGAATGATAGACGGTGCACAAAAGTAAATGGAACGTATTTGGTAATGATAGCATTGTGGGCGAGCTAGCCTCCCCACCGGTACATAACAATGTACTGATAACCCCATAGTCTGCTTGCAGGACGCAGGAGATATCGTCGGGTGTGGAGTTTTCCTCGAACGTGCTAAGGTGCGGAGCTAACTCTGGAGCCTTGGAGCGTTGCACGGAGCTGATGCACCGTATACAGGACATAATGTATCGGAACATCGCCATGAGTCATTCTACGTTGTAAGCCACTTGGCACGCCTTTTATGTTTCAGAGAGAGAGAGCTTGAGAGACTTGTAAACTCGGCCTAGCGCCGCTTGTAAACTTCTTGAATATCAACAAAGAGTTTGAATTCACTTCAATTTGTGTTCTTTTACTTTTTGCTGCAAATGGGGACACTCTGTGCGACTCTGTGGCCTAGCTCAAATCGGTCGTTTCTGGGATTAGCCTTGCACGGGCACAAACTAGGCCCGTGCGGCATCATGCCTTAGCGAGGACGATCGCTCCTGCGGGAGCGGGGCGTGACAGATTGGTATCAGAGCACGACTTTACGTCCTTGGACTTCATTTCGATTTTTTCAGTTTTGAAAGCTCGTTTTGAAATAAAAGAAGTGTACGCTCTCTCTCGTTGTGCCTTGGGATGTTCCATACAATAAGTCTAATATTTTCAAAAGCTCGTACAAGTACTCGGTTGAACAAGATCGATAGGCGAAGGCCATTGTGCCAAACCATGACGGACTTAAGTCGAAAGAAAACTAAAAATGCTAGAAGTTAGCAAACGCAAAGGCATGCTTGAATAACCTTACGCTGACAATGGCGAGCGAGTACACGAGACCAAAGTATAGTTCGAACGGGATGGTTATGCACGCAGCCTTTTGGCTAAGTTGTACGGAGTATCGCGCACCTAGACCTTCTGGTGCAAACGAGTTACGAGCGAGATCGATTATCGCTCAAACGAGAATAAATGAGCGTGCAAACTCGAATATAGTCCGCACGAGATAGCTATGCACATGGCCTTTTGGCTAAGTTGTGTCGCGTGTCGCGCACCTCGACTTTTTGGTGCAATCGAGTTGCGAGCGATATCAAGTACCGCTCGGTCAGGAACGAAGCTACACTTAGAGTGTATATCGATAGAAATGCTGTCAAACTAATGCTTAGATGTGCACAGAAGATTGATTTAGATTTTGAGAAATAGTGCGTCGATACGACGTAAGCAATTACACTAGAGATTCGTCGAACGAATCTGAAATATGTCTTAGCAAATAATACGGATGTGATTGTGGATTAAATAGGATGGCTCGAATCCGAGTGGTGTATGGATTTTCTTGGAAATCATTCGAGTAAGATTGAGGATTACGAGTAATGGCGAGTATGTCAGCGAGGCGATACTATCGTGCAAAGCCTTAGAGCGCGTCACGCTTAGTTGGTCGTGACTTCGATTGTCCCGAATGAGATGTCTTTCGGACAACTTGTCAATGGGCAATGCAAGTTAGAAAATAACTCGAAATGATGAATAAAGATGTATGTCTTGATCAAGGAAGCTAGAGGATAGCACTTGTGATTTCGGATTGGGTCAAATGAAATGTGACTTGAGTTTTGGAGAACGATATTGAAACTAGCTTGAAGAATAGCGATTGAACTTGATTGGATGGAATTAAAGAGAATTATGGTATATCCAGTTCGGACAATAGCATCAGTCGTACGACTCGAAATTGGTTGCAAAGGAAGATCGTCAGGTTACGCATATCGTCGATGGTATTGAGGCGTATCAAAGATCGATATGCGATAACTCGGGAGTACTCTGACTCGGCGAATGACGATCGTACAAATGTCATTATTCCGATGGATGCTATACTCGAGATATTGAAATGTGTCGAGGAAAAGATAAACTTGGCTCGAGGATCTTATGGTTGAATGAATGACGGTCGGACCATCGAATAGAGATCTTGGCTTGGAGGAAAAATGAAATATTTGGATTTGCTCCGACGATAACCACAATATTGACGTTCTTTTCTTATGCGAGCGCAACTCCAACCTCGCACATGCGTCGCACCGATAGGGGCGATCACTCCACATGAGCGCTGGTATGGTGATTCATACAGCGGAGGTGATCGAACTTGCATGGCATGGCAAATTTGATACATCGACTTATAGTTTGACGCGAATATGGACTCGAGAATGACTTAGCGTGCATGACGGTTGAATTTGAGGATTGCGTAGGTCCAATCCGCGTATCGAGAATGAATTAGTCTAGACGCAAGCAAGAATTACGCCCCGATGAGAATGATTATTCTGCGGGAGCATTGTATGGTGATTCATGAACCACCGTGGATAATTGGACTCGCGTGAGATTGGGGCACAACATATTGTCAAAGCTAGATGAACTCGTGATCGAATACATAAATTGGTTAGAATGGATAAGTGAAGGATGTCGAATTGGTGATTTGAACAGATTCGAATTCGTTGCGCTGCGCGACGAATGCCTTAATTCGAATTAGGCGATCATGCTCGATGTTTAGAAATCTGAGTGACATAAGCTCGGGTAGGAAACCTCGTACTACCGACTTTGGTTTGACCCTAGGATTGGGATCAGTATTGGCATTATTGTTGGGGAACTATGATTTCAATCCTGAAATTGACTTAGCCTTGAGAAATGGCCTAGCGGTTAGGCGAGATGCACCTGTTTCAATAGTTAGCAATTGAAAGATCGATATTGAGGATTGGCATGGATGGATAGTGTGAATCACGAATATAGAAATACCCCTCACGAGATTCGGCTGACATGCATATATTTCAGGGACGTCGGAGTATGTGCACGATGCGACTCGAGTGAGAATGATGAATTCTCTATCACGCGGTTTGGTGAATACATGTATTTTGGGAACGCCTGAAATGCGTGCACGATCCAACCAAGTGACACGTTGAATTCCAAACGAGACTTGAAGAATGGAAAGTATCGAAGATTGAGATCGTGTTAAATTGTGAAACCCAATTTTATAGTGTGATTATTATTAATATTAAAATATTATTATTATCATTATTAGTATCATTTTTGGGTTTTTAAAATCAATTTCAGAAATAATAAACATGGCTTTTGTTTGCTGACCCAGACCCGAGCCCGGACTAGTTCTCGAACCCAGACCCGGCCCTAACCTAATCTTCTAAATCTGGTTTCTTTTAAAAATATATATATATATTTTTGAGCTGGTCCACCGTTGGACCAGTATTTCCCCCACACGTTCTCCCCTCTCCCCCATATTTCTCTCCCTACGTTCACTCATGCACTCACAACTTTCCACTCTTCACTCTTTTAAACACACAACTCACTACCACCCCATTACTTCATCCCCCTCTTTATTTCCCACTCCAGTAGATAATCCCCACACCACCACCATTTCCCTCCTGCACTCACAACTCTCACTCCAGAGAACCTTCACCCTCCCCCTCTCTCTCTCAACCCTTCCCTGTCGAGCGCCCCTGGTCGACCCGACCTTCGTCGACCCATGCCCCGACCCCCATCGCCGGAGCCGCCCGCTCGGCCCCGTGTCCGTCCGCGGTCGACGCCACCACCGGCGCCCCGATCGTCGCTCCCGCGGCCGACCTCCCTGTCGGTTCGCCGACAGCGCCCCGCCTGCTCGGCCCCGACTCGAACCACCCGTGGCTGTATTTCCGCGAGCCCCGTCCCGCTTCCGGTAACCCGCAGGTTTCCCGATCTGCTTCTCGGCCGTAGCTGCCGCCTCTCGGCCACCCCGAGCTCCGTCCGTTGTTCCTGTGCCCTGATCCGCTGTCTGCAGCACCTCGTGGGTCCAGATTCGCTGTTCCCGTGGCCGATCTCTGCAGTTCGTAAGATTTTGAGTTCGTACTGTGGATTTGTGCGTCCCGAGTCCGAGGCAACCCTTCGGATTTCGTCGATTTGGGTAATCTCTGGTTAATCATAGTAGTTCGTCCCTCCCCAGTGTCAATGATGATATTTGGTCCGCAAATTTCTTCAAAAATTTGGTTTTTGGTTACGCGTTTGGTTCCGGGAATTTTTCGGAACCATTGTTGGATTTATTCTGTAGATTTGGCTTAGTTCTGTTCGTTTCGGGATTTCCCGAGAACCTTCGGGAAGCTCCTGTTGGGTTGTTTTGCTTTTCCGAAACTTTTCGGAAATGGGTTTCTAAAATATTTTAGTTTCGGATCTTTCCGATTTTTGTGCTCTGACATTTCTGGTTGGATTCGGACTCTCGAATTCGTTTCGGGTCGTTCCGAATTAATTTTGGAAAATGGTTGTGGTTATTTTGATATATATATTTTGGGATTCCCTGGTTTGGGATTTTGCAAGAAAATATTGGCATATTTCCCAGTTTTTGGGTTGACCAAAAATAGAGGAAATGCTGTCGGATTTTTTCGTAAATTTAATTATATTTTAAAATAGATTTCGAAAAATATTAATATTTTGGTTTTTGGGTGACGACCGTATTGGTCAATGGGCCCCGGCTAAGTGCAAACGAAACTGGCATCGCCCGGACGTTGAGGCATTAGCCTAAATGACGATTGGACCATATCTGAGACTCATTAAATATTTACTTTATTTTTATCATTTAATTTACTCATAATTAATTATAGAAAGTTTTAGAACTAACGACCATTTTGTCTTATTTTAATTTATGTAAATAAATTGTAATGGGCATAAGCCCAGCTGGTTGTTGGCTCTGTAACTTGTAATTTGGTAGCGTAGGATTTTCTGTTGTTTGCTGGTTTTGCGAGTTCTTTTAGCGTACGCGTAAATCGAAATAGATAATTATTTTCATATAAAAATTAATAAAGTTTTCTTACATTAAAATTTACAAGTTTTAATATTTAACAACGATCATGTATTTCTCATTAAAATAAGAAATTTAGTTTTATATGTATAATTAAGGAAATACAAAGTTTTAATCAAATTAATTTGGTAACTACGAGATTTTTCCAAAAATACAAGTTTAAACGATCTTTCCCTCGTTATTTAATTACAACGTACCGATAATCGCATTTTTGTTCGTGTTTAATAAATAAAGATTTAAAATTGATTAGGACACAATTAGAGATTTCAACTAGTATAGTTAGCTTGGTAACCCTGGATTCTGTGTCAGTTTCTCGAATGTAGGAATTCGAGGACGATCCTAATTCCCATCTTGAAGTCTTCAACCTTTCCAGTCCAGTCCATTTTGAGGCAAGTACATTTTGTGTTAGTTTGCAATTATTTAGTAATCATTTTAATGCAAGTTTAAACCACGATGCAACACGGGACTCTCTCTGAGAGCACTGACTGTAACTACTGTAACTGTTTGGGGACTGGGGGAGTAGTGTAATGATTATGACCACATCTAAAACAATAACTTAGGCTAGTATTAGCTTGCCCCTCTTACACACGGGGATAAGCCGAATCGTATCAATAGGATACAACTGTACAACCCAAGTCGGTCATATTCATTGCCTATTCAAATTACACTGTTTTACTGCTAGAAAACTGTTTACTTCAAATTGTTTAAAAGTGCATGATTCTATTATTATTTTAATTGTCAAATTAGCATGAATTGTACTTTGCTCCCTCCTGACTGGAGATAACATTTTTAGAGAACATTGAGGAAGCTGAGCTGTTATACTATACAACAGCTAATATGACCCGGTTCTGTACCCCGTGGTGCTGTCAGAGTCCCCTTTGGAGGACGCAGGACCTGAGGCTGACGAGCCGAACGCCTAGCTAGATTTTCTGTTTCTAGATCTGTTGTTTTAGAATTTTGTAATTTGTTTTCAGCTTTTAATTCAGTTCTTTCACTTTCCAGTTGTATCTATTTAAAGGTTTAATAAAGTTTTAAATTCCCAATTATTGAGTTGTGACAAATATAGATGTTGTTGTGGTTACCTGCTAATGGAACAGCTTACTGCCGACGTCTCAACAACGGTGCAGGCTGAGCATGATCCGGTTCGACCCAATTATTTGGGATCGGGTCGTGACATGTTTTTAGTGGTGGCCTATGCAGGTCAAACAACAACTTAGGAAAACATACCTAGAAACAATTAGAACACTAGAACATTGATTTGTCACAACATAGGTCCGAATTATATATAAATAAATATTTTTGTTTGCTTATAGACTGGTTGGCTACCTTGCTTATGTGTGCATCCTAAACCTTCCAGAGAATGGCTATTGACAAGACCAATCCTGCTGGCGATGAGGTGTCATCTCCGGATCATACCCCATCTCCTCAACCAAGTCCAGGGTTTATTCCCTCGCAGCTGATTGACCGTCCCCATAATGCAACCAGTGAAGTTTTTACTACATCGGCGGATCCTACCTCTTCTCAAACTGAGCTGCATTTCCTTGAGGAAGTACCCATTCCTGATGCTCCACCAGTACTAGCGAACATCTCCCAAATGGTTGCCCTATTTCAAGAAATCCTGGAGTCCCAGAAGGCTTAAGCTGAAGCCCAGCAGGAACAGATGGATATCACGAGAGAAGTCATGAAGAACGTCAATGATGTAGCCTTAGCTATCTCCAACCAAGTTGGGGCGGAACCTCACCTAGGAGGTATACCCCTGAATCTAGAAGATGTTTGGGTCCCATCAAGTACTCTACTTTTCGGCAGTCTTGTCGTAAGAGGCTATTGGCTTGTGACTACTGCAAGAGGCCTGGTCATCAGGCCGTTAGTTGTCGGAAGAGATTGGGACAATGTTTGGCATGTGGATCCACTGAACATCGGGTAAAGAACTGCCTCTTATCTCCCCATTATACCAAAGCACCTGTCCCAGCAACACCTGCTACGCCGCAACCTAGGGACTCTCTTCCTATTCAGCAGACCTTGCCTCCTACAATAAGGCATGATGCAGACTCGAGGTTCATAGAAGATGAAGCAGTTGGAGACTGCTCATGCAAGAGCCAGAACCATGAAGATTAGTACCTAGGACTGCTGAATAGCATTTTCTATTTTTATAAGAAGTTGTAACAGGATGTCCTTAGATCAATCATAAGAGTTTTTGTTGTAATTCTCCACATGAATAAAATTTTTAGTTACACCTTTATGGCAGATGTTTCTCTGATAGTCTTCCCGGATTACCCCAGACCTAGACATAGAGTTCACCATTGACCAAGTCCCCGGCTCATTCCCTATTTTAAAAAGGGACATTATAGAGTCAACCCGAAGGAGGCCAAGAAGATGAAGGACCAGATCAATGAAGGCTCTAGGATTTATCCAGGATGGAACTTCATCCTAGGGAGCGTCTGTCTTGTTAGTGCATAAGAAGGACGGAACAGTACGGATGTGCATCGACTATCGGGCGCTGAACAATATCACCATCAAGAACAAGTACCCTCTGCCCCGGATCGATAACATATTTGATCAATTGAGTGGAGCCAAGGTGTTTTCGAAGATTGATCTTAGATCTGGCTACCACCAGATCAGGGTCAGGAAGGAAGACTTTCCCAATACGGCATTCAACACCAAGTATGGGCATTTTGAATTCTTGGTCATGCTATTTGGACTGACGAATGCTCCTGCGGTGTTCATGAACCCTATAAACAAGGTTTTTCATGAATACCTAGATCAATTGTCGTTGTCTTCATCGATGACATTCTGATCTATTTAAAGACGAAAGAGGAGCACGAAGAGCACCTCAGAAAAGTTCTGGAAACTTTGAGGAAGGAGAAGCTGTATGATAAGCTTTCCAAGTGTGAATTCTTTCTAGACAAGGTGGATTTTCTTGGCCATGTTGTCACAGGAGAAGGAATTTCGGTGAATCCGAAGAAGATAGCCGCGTTGAGAAGTGGTCTACCCCAAGCTCAGTTGCTGAAATCATGAGTTTCATGGGCTTGGCTGGCTACTACCGGAAGTTCGTGAAGGGTTTTGCCAGAATTGCTGAGCCGATGACGAAGCTCACTCGGAAGAATGAAGAGTTCATCTGGACGGAAGATTGCCAGGCATCATTCGAGGAGCGGAAGAAGAGACTTACCACTGCACCAATCCTTGTGCTACTCGCAGGAACTGGTAGTTTCTCAATCTACAGTGATGCCTCAGGTAAAGGACTGGATTGCGTTCTTCAACAATATGGAAAAGTGATTGCTTATGCATCTAGGCAATTACGGACTCATGAAAAGAACTATCCCATACATGATTTGGAGCTTGCGACAGTTATCTTTGCTTTGAAGCTATGGAAGCATTATCTATATGGAGAGAGAGTGGAAATATATATAGACCACAAAAGTCTGAAGTATGTTTTCACTCCGAAGGAGCTGAACATGAGGCAAAGAAGATGGTTGGAGCTGATGAAGGATTTTGGCATCGATCTACAGTACCACCCGGGTAAGGCTAATGTGGTCGCAGATGCACTTAGTCGATACCCTATGGCAATGTTTTGACCAGGGAGCGGCACCTGCTAAAGGACATCGAGAAGCTTGGACTGGAGATTATACTGCCTGGAAGGAAGGAGCTGGATGCTGATTCATTGTTGATGAAGATACAAGTGAGCTCGAGTCTGATGGACAAAATCAAGGAGACGCAATTTCAAGACGAGACACTTTGTAAACTTAGAGATCAAGTGCTGGCAGGAACACTTGAAGGATCCTCAATCGCCAGTGACGGAGCGCTGAAGAATGGTACGAGGCTTTGTGTACCAACTAGCGAACTAAGGAACGAGCTGATGCAAGAAGCGCACCAGTTGCAGTATTCCATACATCCTGGAGCCAAAAAATGTATCAAAATATACGTACCATTGTTTGGTGGTTTGGAATGAAGAAAGACGTGGCCAGGTATGTTGCAAGATGTTTAATTTGTCAACAAGTAAAAGCTAGCAGACAGAGACCAGCAGGACTATTGCAGCCGCTTGACATCCCGGAATGGAAATGGGAGCACATAACAATAGATTTCGTATCGGGACTGCCTCGATCCCAAGGAGGGAAGGATGCCATTTGGGTTATCGTGGACCGACTGACGAAGTCAGCTCATTTTATCCCCTTTAAGGTTGGTTTATCCACCGAGAAGTTGGCAGCACTGTACATGCGACATATTTACCGGATTCATGGAGTTCCGGTAAGTATTGTGTCTGACAGAGATACTAGATTTACCTCTCACTTTTGGAAGAGTTTGTATGACAGCTTGGGAACACAACTGAAGTTCAGCACCGCCTACCACCCCCAGACTGACGGGCAATCAGAGAGAACAAATCAAGACGCTAGAAGACATGCTGAGATCCTGTGTCTTAGAATTTGGAGGGTCTTGGGAAGACCATTTGCACTTGGTAGAGTTCTCTTACAACAACAGCTACCAAGCTAGCATTGGTATGACACCGTTCGAGGCACTCTATGGACGTCGTTGCCGCACTCCACTTGCTTGGGACGACATCGGAGAACGAGCGTTGCTTGGACCTGAGAAGGTGACCGATGCAGCAGAGAAGGTGAGAATGATCAGAGACAAGCTCAGTATTGCCCAAGACAGACAGAAGCATTGGGTTGATAGTAGTCGTCGACTAGTGGTGTTTGAAGAAGGAGGTAGCATTTCTGTAAAGTTTCTCCTACCAGAGGAACAATCAGTTTTGACGGAGCTGGGGAAAATTGAGGCCAGGTACATAAGGCCATTTGAAGTTTTAAGACGAGTTGGAAGTAGCGTACCGGTTAACTCTACCGGCTAATCTTGAGAGTGTGCAATGTCTTCAACGTATCACAACTCAGATGCTACATTTCGGATCCGAGTCACATATTGGAAAATTCAGAGCTGAAGTTTGGACTCAACGTTTTAGTGCCAGAGAAACCAGTTGCAAGTGTAGTCAGAGGTGAGAAGAAGATCAGAATTTGAGCCATCACATAAACTCCTATTTCTTATCTTTTCGTTCTAAACTTGACTGATGCTGCTAAGTTAGCCTAGTTTTGCAAGCTATCTCTTTATCAAGCTTGATCATGACAGTATTTTATTGGGTGCACCCACTAATATATTGTCTAATCAGGACCGGTGCATGATGGTCTGATCAACCTCGTGTACTTTGGTTCGCTTTTGTATTTTTCTGCATGGATGATATCATAAATGAAACTTGTCCCTAAACCGTCTCATCCATGACTGCCTTGAAAATTCTTATTGTTGGACCTGAGTTACGGGCGTAGTACCCGTACCTGTTTGATTTGAGTTTATCCAACCCCCCTAACCCTGCCTTTAATTTCGAGGACGAAATTTTCTAAGGAGGGAAGATTGTAAAACCCAGTTTTATAGTGTGATTATTATTAATATTAAAATATTATTATTATCATTATTAGTATCATTTTTGGGTTTTCAAAATCAATTTCGGAAATAATAAACATGGCTTTTGTTTGCTGACCCAGACCCGAGCCCGGACTAGTTTTCGAACCCAGACCCGGCCGTAACCTAATCTTTTAAATCTGGTTTCTTTAAATAAATAAAAATATTTTTGAGCTGGTCCACCGTTGGACCAGCATGTCCCCCACACGTTCTTCCCTCTCCCCCATATTTCTCTCCCTACGTTCACTCCTGCACTCACAACTTTCCACTCTTTCCTTTTTAAACACACAACTCACTACCACCCCTTTACTTCATCCCCCTCTTTATTTCCCACTCCAGTAGATAATCCCCACACCACCACCATTTCCCTCCTGTACTCACAACTCACACTCCAGAGAACCTTCACCCTCCCCCTCTTTCTCTCAACCCTTCTCTGTCGAGCGCCCCTGGTCGACCCGACCTTCGTCGACCCACGCCCCGACCCCCATCGTCGGAGCTGCCCGCTCGGCCCCGTGTCCGTCCGCGGTCGACGCCACCACCGGCGCCCCGATCGTCGCTCCCGCGGTCGACCTTCCTGTCGGTTCGCCGACAGCGCCCCGCCTGCTCGGCCCCGATCCGAACCACCCGTGGCTGCATTTCCGCGAGCCCCGTCCCGCTTCCGGTAACCCGCGGGTTTCCCGATCTGCTTCTCGGCCGTAGCCGCCACCTCTCGGCCACCCCGAGCTTCGTCCGTTGTTCCTGTGCCCCGATCCGCTGTCCGCAGCACCTCGTGGGTCCAGATCCGCTGTTCCCGTGGCCGATCTCTGCTGTTCGCGGGATTTTGAGTTCATATTGTGGATTCGCGCGTCCCGAGTCCGAGGCAACCCTTCGGATTCCGTCGATTTGGGTAATCCCTGGTTAATCATAGTAGTTCGTCCCTCCCCAATGTCAATGATGATATTTGGTCCGCGAATTTCTTCGAAAATTCGGTTTTTGGTTACGCGTTTGGTTCCGAGAATTTTTCGGAACCATTGTTGGATTTATTCTGTGGATTTGGCTTAGTTCTGTTCGTTTCGGGATTTCCTGAGAACCTTCGGGAAGCTCCTGTTGGGTTGTTTTGCTTTTCTGAAACTTTTCGGAAATGGGTTTCTAAAATATTTTAGTTTCGGATCTTTCCGATTTTTGTGCTGTGACGTTTCTGGTTGGATTAAGACTCCCGAATTCGTTTCGGCTCGTTACGAATTAATTTTGGAAAATGGTTGTGCTTATTTTGATATATATATTTTGGGATTCCCTGGTTTGGGATTTTGCAGGAAAATATTGGCATATTTCCCAGTTTTTGGGTTGACCAAAAATAGAGAAAATGCTGCCGAATTTTTCCGTAAATTTAATTATATTTTAAAAATGATTTTAAAATGGATTTCGGAAAATATTAATATTTTGGTTTTTGGACGACGACCGTATTGGTCAATGGGCCCCGGCTAAGTGCAAACGAAATCGGCCTCGCCCGGACGTTGAGGCATTAGCCTAAATGACGATTGGACCATATCTGAGACTCATTAAATATTTACTTTATTTTTATCATTTAATTTACTCATAATTAATTATAGGAAGTTTTAGAACTAACGACCATTTTGTCTTATTTCAATTTATGTAAATAAATTGTAATGGGCATAAGCCCAGCTGGTTGTTGGCTCTGTAACTTGTAATTTGGTAGCGTAGGATTTTCTGTTGTTTGCTGGTTTTGCGAGTTCTTTTAGCGTACGCGTAAATCGAAATAGATAATTATTTTCATATAAAAATTAATAAAGTTTTCTCACATTAAAATTTACAAGTTTTAATATTTAACAACGATCATGTATTTCTCATTAAAATAAGAAATTTAGTTTTATATGTATAATTATGGAAATACAAAGTTTTAATCAAATTAATTTGGTAACTACGAGATTTTTCCAAAAATACAAGTTTAAACGATCTTTCCCTCGTTATTTAATTACAACGCACCGATAATCGCATTTTTGTTCGTGTTTAATAAATAAAGATTTAAAATTGATTAGGACACAATTAGAGATTTCAACTAGTATAGTTAGCTTGGTAACCCTGGATTCTGAGTCAGTTTCTCGTATGTAAGAATTCGAGGACGATCCTAATTCCCATCTTGAAGTCTTCAACCTTTCCAGTCCAGTCCATTTTGAGGCAAGTACATTTTGTGTTAGTTTGCAATTATTTAGTAATCGTTTTAATGCAAGTTTAAACCACGATGCAACACGGGACTCTCTCTGAGAGCACTGACTGTAACTACTGTAACTGTTTGGGAACTGGGGGAGTAGTGTAATGATTATGACCACATCCAAAACAATAACTTAGGCCAGTATTAGCTTACCCCTCTTACACACGGGGATAAGCCGAATCGTATCAATAGATACAACTGTACAACCCAAGCCGGTCATATTCATTGCCTATTCAAATCACACTGTTTTACTGCTAGAAAATTGTTTACTTCAAATTGTTTAAAAGTGCATGATTCTATTATTATTTTAATTGTCAAATTAACATGAATTGTACTTTGCTCCCTCCTGACTGGAGATAACATTTTTAGGGAACATTGAGGATGCTGAGCTGTTATACTATACAACAGCTAATATGACCCGGTTCTGTATCCCGTGGTGCTGCCAGAGTCTCCTTTAGAGGACGCAGGACCTGAGGCCGACGAGCCGAATGCCTAGCTAGATTTTTTGTTTCTAGATCTGTTGTTTTAGAATTTTGTAATTTGTTTTCAACTTTTAATTCAGTTATTTCACTTTCCAGTTGTATCAATTTAAAGGTTTAATAAAGTTTTAAATTCCTGATTATTGAGTTGTGACAAATATAGATGTTGTTGTGGTTACCTGCTAATAGAATAGCTTACTGCCGCCGTCTCAACTGCGGTGCAGGCTGGGCATGATCCGGTTCGACCCAATTATTTGGGATCGGGTCGTGACATAAAAGAAGGGAATGATACTAGTACGAGCGTGGCTCGGAATCAAAAAAACGTGTGAGCGGAGTGTGCGTGAACGACGACGAGATTGGCCCCAAACGAAGGGAATAATAGGAATGGATGATGCGCAAGTAAAGTTGGGATAACGAATTAAATCATTGAGAGGAAGATATACTCGATGATAGTACAATACTTGGTCTTGAATTGGACAGAAATTACTTAGACTTGGTCGACCCCGCTAAGAAAAAATCATACTGATTTCGTGGACAAGAACGCTTGAGAAGAGAATCGGGTCATCTCGATGACCGAGATAAACGAAAGTGAGTTTGCCTCAGCCTACGACCCTCGCATTTGACGAATTACAACGTACCCCGTGCGACCATTTCAGTCCCATGACACGAAGAAATAGCAACCAAGACGAAGAAACACTTGAATTGAATAAGTACCATCAACTCTAAAATGAATAAAAAGTAATTCAATAAAATCGACCAAACGTATGTGACACGGAACTTAGAAAGGTATCGAGTATAGTTCGATGTCATCGAGCGGTAAAGCCATTCTATAGGGATTATCTAAGAAACACGACGACACGAGATAAGGAATGGTAGGATGACCTATACTCAGGAAGTCTCGAGGACGAGACTTATTTTGAGTGGTATATTATGTAATGACCCGCTCCGCCCTAGCGGAACACCGATTCAAACGGCAAGTGCAACGACTCAAACGAGCCGTCGACCCAAAGAGTTGGCATCGACCTGATGAAGAATCGATGCAAGGCTTACATTAGCCCGTCAAGATGAATCCAGACTTAGACTTTCAAAGGCACGCTCGAAGTATCGCTCGGCCGATGCGAACATCGCTAAGGTGGGTGGCTCCGATGAAGCCGTCTTTGCTTAGCCTAGACACATAACAATACGGACACTACTGCTAGAATCACTAGGCGATAACACCGTGCATGCTAATAATTGACTCAACGCACCTAGCTAAGGAAATAATCCCATTTTGTATGCTTGTATAAAAATATTGAAAAGAATATGAAAAATGTGAGAACTCTCATACCGCGCTCTACGCTCATGCTAAGGCACAAGCTTACATTCAGTTTCCTATGCGTTCAACAATGAAACAACAAACGGTTTACAACAAAAAAATGAAAGACTATCGACATAGTCGTTCCGAGTAGAGTATAGCAACATAAAAAGACTTCGGAACCGATGGATCGCCAAGGCGACTCCCGTACGGGGAGTTGCATAATGAATGAATGAATGATCGAATAAGTGAATGAATGAATGAATGAACGAATAAGTGAATGAAAGAATCAACGAATGAATGAATAAATACGAGAAGAATGAATGAATGTACGAACAAGTGAAAGAAATAAATGAAAAAGTGAATAAAAGATAAGAAAGGAAAGAATGGTTAGCGACAGGTATGACGGGCACGTACAATGGGGCTCGCTACCCGCGCTGCACGGACGCCATCCTGGTCGATAATGTATTATGGCTCAAAGACAGCCATTAAGTTAAATGACAAGTCAATACAAAATGGTCGTAGACAACCGGCACGGGCGATAGGGGAAATACCGTGGCCGTGAAGAAAAAGGATTCCGCGGCACGATCGAGGGGAAGGTATATCGTGGCCGGCCTAGGCGGAATCATACATGGGGATTACGGGCTACTTTAAGTAGGGGCTAGGCCACTCAAGGAGGCGTAAGGCCACCATCAAGGTGTACCAGCCATCACGCTTCGATAGGTGAGAAGGCCAAAGAGAATATGTCCAAAATGGCTTATGATGCCAGCTACCCGTGCATGTAGATTATGTGGGCTATGCTGGTGGCAATCCACGTGCAAGTCCTTGCATTGAAACAAGTAGTCTAAGTTAACTAAATGAAGTACCTTCTGAACATGCTTGAAATGTAACACATCAAATGATAAAGAGTACTTCATACAAATGAGTAAGAGAACGTGCCTACGACGTGCTAGAACCTGAGGCAGGGATACGTACTTGACATTGACAGTTTATATTGCATTATTGACTAGCTTGGTTTACTTTGGACAGGGAAGACCGGACGGTAAGTATGGGTAAGTCATGCATGCATTTCCATGGATACACTTGAATTTGGCAACACGGGATAGGTTATAAAATATACCATAAAACTGACCCTGAGACAAGATTAGAAAGATAATGAATGATAGACGATACACAAAAGTAAATAGAACGTGTTTGGTAATGATAGCATTGTGGGCAAGCTAGCCTCCCCAACAGTGCATAACAATGAACTGATAACCCTACAGTCTGTTTGCAGGATGCAGGAAATGTCGTCGGGTGCAGAGTTTTCCTCGAACGTGCTAAGGCACGGAGCTAACTATGGAGCCTTAGAGCATTGCACAGAGCTGAAGCACCGTATACAGGACATAATGTATCGGAACATCGCCATAAATCATTCCATATTGTAAGCCACTTTGCACGCCTTTTATGTTTCAGAGAGAGAGAGAGAGCTTGAGAGACTTGTAAACTCGGCCTAGCGCCGCTTGTAAACTTCTTGAATATCAATAAAGAGTTTGAATTCTCTTCAATTTGTGTTCTTTTACTTTTTGCTGCAAATGGGGACACTCTGTGCGACTCTGTGGCCTAGCTCAAATCGGCCGTTTCTGGGATTAGCTTTGCACGGGTGCAACCTAGGCCCGTGCGGCATCACGCCTTCGCGAGGATGATCATTCCTGCAGGAGCGGGACATGACAACTGCATAAGTTCTTTAAGAATGAGCTGCATGCATCTCATGTTTTTAAGCTGTATGTACAACCCTCATAACTAGGCCGCATAGGGTCTGTTTGGCTAGGCCACATAGCTGAAATGGAGCCTATAAACTTTGTTTTTATTTCTTTGATTTTTGCAGCATCCATACTGAAGGCTGGGACCATTGTGAAGGAAGAGATGTCGTCTCCTCTCATCAAACAAGAGTCACCATTTGTTAAGGAGGAGGTGACACCGAAAGTTGAGGTAAAAGAAGAGATGGCGTCCATCGCAGAGGGAATTACTCCCAAGATTGAGGCTGCTGTAAAAGAGGAGCCCAAGTCTGAGGGTAGTAGCACTGGGAGTTCTGACCCTCCTGCCTCCGCCGAGGACCTTAATCGAATAGATCCTTTGTATGCAAAATGGTTAAGGGAATGGTATATGCCTCAGCACACCTAGGATCCGTGGGTTCCCATAAATTTTCGTATTTTGTCTTGATGTTTATGTCTGTCTTTAGCTGTAGTTTGTGTTTTGCTTCTTTTGGACATCGATGTAATCCTTTATTTCCTGTCTAAATGAAGAAATGAAGAACTTTTTAGGTTGCTCACTCTTGTGACAAATCTGTGATTTTTTTTACCGGAGATGTAATCCTATGAATATAAATAATTTTGAATAAATAGAATACATTCACCCCATTCTTTGTTTGTGGTATTTTTGGTGCTTGTACTAGAGGGCCTAATATAACATTTGTGTTTTATAAAGGATATCCCACTGGAGGACTTTTTGTGGACCTATTGCCCTTTTGTGCATCTGAAAATAAGAGCAAATAGATTTAAATGATATTTTATTGACCTACTACTCTTTGGTACACCGATGGTACGAGTAATAGATTAGGATAACTTCTGTAGACCTATTACCCTTTTGCGTATTGGTGGTACGGGTAATAGATTTGAAACAAAATCCAATAGATATAATATGGACGTGATAGGTTTTGTGGTCTTAACACCATGTCTTTTATTCTGGGTTGGATACAGATGTTAAGTCGGGAGACTATCGATATCAGAGGTAATATGGACGTGACACACGATAATCAGGAATAATCTTTGGTGGACCTATTACTCTTCTACGCACTGGTGGTACGAGTAATAGATTTTGAGACAAAATCCAACATAGGTAATATAAACGTGATAGGTTTTGTGGACTTAACACCATGTCTTCTTTCCCGGGTTGGGTATAGGTGTTAAGTCGGGAGACTATCAGTATCAGAGGTAATATGGACGTAACACACGATAATCAGAAATAATCTTTGGTGGACCTATTACACTTATGCGCACTGGTGGTGCGAGTAATAGATTAGGAGACAAAACCCAACAGAGGTAATATGGACGTGATAGGTTTTGTGGTCTTAACACCAAGTCTTTTATCCCGGGTCGGGTACAGGTGTTAAGTCGGAAGACTATCGGTATCAGAAGTAATATGGACGTGACACAGGATAATCAGGAATAATCTTTGGTGGACCTGTTACTCTTCTGCGTACATGTGGTACGAGTAATAGATTAGAAGACAAAACCCAACTGAGGTAATATGGACGTGATAGATTTTGTGGTCTTAACACCATGTCTTTTATCCCGGGTCAGGTACAGGTGTTAAGTCGGAAGATTATCGGTATCAGAGGTAATATGGATGTGATACACGATAATCAGGACCAGGAAGTTTGCTCAGAGATAATGATAAGCTGGGCAGACTCCTGTGTGATCAAGTATTAGAGTGAAAGTTCAAAGGTATCATCATACATGACTCGCCACTCAGGGAGATACGATGTAAAAAAATAGAGTGTGAGTTCAGAGGTACTTGGTGTACATAATTCGATGGTCTGGGAGATTTGGTAGTTTGAGGAAGTACCAGCATGTCCTTAGACATAGTATTTCTTCAAGAATTTGTCGTTCAGGAATTTGGAGAATACGGTCTCGATGATGAATGAACCCTCCCACTTGGGCTGGAATTTGTTGGCAGTTTTGTGAGTCATGACAATCTGTCTGCAAACGGCCAAGACGAGATCGCCTATTTGGAATGTCCCCTGCTTAACTTTCTTATTGAAGGCCCGAGAGATGTGTGCTTGACAGAGCTCGATGCTTTGTTCAGCTTGCAAGCGCTTCTCGTCTAAAGCTTCCAATTCTTGTAGTCGTCGGCGGTAGTTATCGTTCGATGTCAACCGGTAAGTAAGGGCCACACGAAATAAGGAGATCTGAGTCTCCAATGGGAGAACTGCCTCGCTTTCGTACACCAGAGAGAATGGTGTATTTCCTGTAGCCGTCCGACTCATAGTGCGGTACGCCCATAAACATTCGTCCAGCTTTTCATTCCAATCGCACTTGTTTGAAGACACGAACTTCTTGAGAAGTTTGGTTATGGTCTTGTTAAAGGCTTCAGCCACTGCAACACCCACTTTTCTAAAATGAAGGTAATTTTGAACTTTTGTAAAAGTTAATTATTTAATAATAGGATTTATGATTTATGGGAATTTTTAATTAATTTAATACTATTTAAAATTGGTGAATTATAATTTTGATGTATTAGCTAGTGAATCCTAGAACTGTTGATCCTAGAGACTAACCATGACCTTGGGGACCTAACCATGTGATTAGAATGACTATTTTTAACTTTTTAGGCTAAGGGTATTTTGGCAATTTTGTGACTTTTAAATTATTTAGGATTTTGATTAATTGGTGAATTTTAGATTATTTTAATAATATTTAAACTGATGTACTATGATTTTGGTTATTTTTATTTTAATATTTTGGAAAAAATTATATTTTTAATATTATTTTCATTGGATTTGTTTAGTCGGATTTGAGTTTCGTCTCGTTCCAACTTGTATTGTGACCCGGGTAGCTTAAACTCTAGATGGGACCCAATATTAAGTTAAGCATGGCCCACAAAACCTAACATTTAAGTTAGTTTGTTGGACTAATTTGTATCATGTTAGAATGGTTAAGTTAGAGACTGAAAACTAGATCCTTTTGACCCCAAACTTGAACCTAGTCTAGACTTAACCATATGAGACTAGAAAGGGATAATTAAGACATTTTCTATTAGCCCTAATGGACTCTTTATGGCAGCCATCTTCAGGAAAGAATGATTCATTTCATTTATTACAATCTTGCCTCTTTTATTTTCCTTTTGTTCTTCCCTAATTTTATAGAGCCTTCCTTTTGATTTGATCTCCAAATCAAATTATTCCTTCACCAAATCTTTCCTCAATCATTTCCATTCTCCAAGGAAAGGGTTCTACCAAGGATTAGAAGAGAAGTGCAAGGAGGAGTGTCCACTTTGAGGATTCTTCGTATCGAAGCCGTGTCCTAAAGGATTTCATTGGGATTCCACTCCCAATAGGTAAAACCCATCCTCTAAATCGATTTTCTTTGCATATAAATTAGTTTTGAATCCGTAGGATCCATCCTCATGCATGTGTCCCCTTTAGATTCAAATTTGAGGCCAATTGGAGCTCTCTTGAGGATTTTAGATATGTGTCTTGTGTCCTACTTAATAGATCCCAAATTAGGATACCCTATGTGTATGTATGTATGATAATAGTTTAAATAGATATTTAAATTTAGTTTTAGAATTGTTAAAGAGTGGATTGATCTTAGTTAGGATGGTTAGAATGAGTTTTATTTGGATACCTATGTTGGTATCTGTAGCATCCACTTTTTCATAGAAAGGGTATTTTAGTCATTTTAGCCATTTTGGCCATTTTATGATTTTCTAGATATTTTAACTTGTGTTGTGCTAGCAACTGGTTTAACCTTAGTGGACATTGTATATGAGCCTAACCATGTCTTAGAATTTATTTTTCACCTATTAGAATTTATTTAGGGTTGAGTTCAATTTAGAAGACTTTTGGATAATTTTTTAACCTTTTTTCATGTAGCCTTTTAAGCCTTTTGACTTGGGCCTTATTTTAACTTGAGAGGGAGTTGGCCCAAGTGAAACTCTATCCCTAGAAACCCCCCATACTTGTCGGCCACAGCAGTACCCCCTCTCTCATTCATTTGTGAAGCATAGCCTCCACAAGTGAAAACCCTAATAGATCTTCTCCTCCAAAAATTTTTAGTTTCTTCATCCGGAGTCCGTTTCTCCCCAAACGAACTCTGTTGCACTTGTCTAGAAGAGGAGGATTTGCTGGAGTATTACATTCGAGGAGGCGGATGCATTTACTTGAGGGGAATCGACCGACACGTCGTTCGAGGAGTTTCGTTTATTGGATTCTCGACACTCAACAGGTAAACCCTTTTCACCATGGTTATACTAAATTTTCTTTCATATTTGCATCCATATAGGTACCCTAGACTTGCCCGTAAAGTTTGGTTACGTTTCGAGTTCGTTTAGTAGCGGTATCGGACATGTGTCGACCCGTCAAGGCAAGTGTTCGACGAAATACCGCTAAGAAATGAAACAAGCTATTTTTCGATTCTGTCTTCACGAACGATTAGATAATATTATTTTAAGAAACTTTCGTGAAGACGGGTCAGAAATCGATACAATTTCGGCATCCGAACGGACACGGACACGCGTGCACGAGATCCCGTGCACGGTCCTGTGCACGCCCTGCTGTCTGTGCGTCATAACTCGATGCACAGAGCTCCATCTCGTATGAAATTTTACGAGCACGTAGGGACAACATCTGGCCACTCGCCCGTAAAATTTTATGATGTTTCGTTGAGCGAGCGCGGAGTTATTCGTCGTGCACTGTTCAGCCATTCTGTGTACCCGGCTGAAATTCGGGACAGAAACGCTCTTCGTACGTGCACACAACGCGACGAGGGACAGTTCCAGGAGTTCGAACATGTAGCCCTATACCTAGACTACCCAAGGGATCGACCCCGAGTTGGAAGTGGCCCCACGCGCGATCCACGAACGGGGAACCGCCCGTACGAGCACACACGCACAGGTCGCGCACTGTGTGTAGGCCATTACGTCGCGTCGTTACGACTTCGTGTCATATCGACGTGTCCTAGACCTACCCAGTGACCCTACCTAGCCATGTACACGAGCTCGTGGCTTCTCTTTGTGAGTTTTTCCGATACGCGTTCTGTGGACACAACACGGACACAATTTCGGACCCGTGAGTACCCGAGCGCATCACGTAGGTTGAGACCAGCATGTTTGCCGAGTTTCGTGGATTGATTTGGTGTATTTTGCGTTTTGAGTCATTTTGTCGAAACTGGGTTTTTCGGGTTCAAAGTTTTGAATAGAAATGTGATTTTTCAATCCTTTGACTTTTAATCCATATTTTCTGATTTATTAGTTCATAAATGATATTTAGAACTTGCGGGAAGTGATCCGCAAAATGTTTACTTAATTAGTTGCTCTTTTCAAGCATATATGAGTTTTCTACTTGTAGGCCTATATATATATATATATATATATATAAGTATATATAAGTATATATTGTTTGCCATTGATTATAAAAGAACAAAACAATTATATCGGAGGACTGGACTTTTACTTCACAATACAAACTCGCTCGTACAAAGAAAGCCTAGGGACGAAAACCTAGGTACAACAATCTAAGTACAATTGTTTAGTTTTTTCTGGGGGGTGACGGTAGAGGCTCGGGAAAGCGACGGCAGCTCTGCCTTACTCCTTGGACGATCGGACGCAGCCTTGGCTCTCGTGAAGAAATGCTCTTGGACGTGTGGGGAGACTCTCTTGCGCCTTCGGTTCCTAGATCTCTGGATATCTCTATAGTGCTCTCTCTCTCTCTTTTCTCCGCTCTGTCTATTTCTTTCCTTTTTCTCCACTCTTTTTTCTGCAAGGGAATGGCACCTTGCTATTTATAGGAATGGGCTGTGCTCATTAGGGTTTGCAAATGATTGCCTCCTTCAGAAGTCGGTGGTTAAGGATCAATGAATCTGGGCCACTCATCTTGAATATAATAAATTTGAGCAATTAATGTGATTGCATCAAATCTTTGTGGACAATAAATGTTGATTGCCATGAATATTCACGATTTATGATAGCCTGCCACGTGTCCAATTTGTTTGATTTGATTTGATCTGGGCAATTATGATGATCGCACCAAATCTGATTTTGTTAGGATTTATTAGCACCCATAGTTCCAGGGAAGATAAGACTGCCACGTGTCTCAATTGTAGCAAAGAGCGCCCCGTGTCTCAACTGGACCGTCCTAGATGAGCCGCATATGGGGGGTCCTCTCAGCCGCATGAAACGTACAGCCGCATGAGGATGGGCAACCGCATGAGGATGGACAGCCACACGTGGATGGGCAGCCGCATGGGGATGGACAGCCGCATGGGGATAGGTAGCCGCATGCAGCGGGGCAGCCGCATGGCGATAGGCAGCCGCATGCAAATGGGCAGCCGCGTGGGGATAGGCAGCCGCATGCAGAGGGGCAGCCGCATAGGGATAGGAAGCCGCATGCAGATGGGTAGCCGCATAGGGATAGGCAGCCGCATGCAGATGGGCAGCCGCACGGAGTGGCCTCGGGACTTGGTGGATTTTGCCAGCTGTAAGGAAATTTTCTCCTCTTTTCGAGGATCATACCATCATGTCAGAGACATTATTGCGTCCTTCTGTAAGAGCTGTCATGGCTATTTTTTGTCAAAGCAGCCGTCAGGGCATTAAATGCAACCTAATGTAGAGAAGAACTGTTGAAGGCCACGTGGCTTCTTTCTGAGCCGTATGGATCTATCCGAGCCGCATGGACCCTTGAGCCGCATGGATTTCTGAGCCGCATGGGGATCCTTCTGTCGGAGTCGCATAGGTCTTTCTTTATTCTTTTCCATGCTTCTACAAGATTCCCTTCAAAGTTTTAAATTTGCAAAATTGAAATACTTTGAATAAGAAGCATGGCCATGTAAAAACTCTTCGGGCCGCATAGGATGTTCTGGCAGTATGGATGTCTCAGTCGCATGGCCTCCTCAGCCGCATGGCTATCTGAGCCGCATAGGCTGTCTGGCCGCATAGGCTCCTTGCCACATCTTCATGCCACGTGTACAAATATTTGCATTGATTGCCTTTGATTTGCTGTCAGATTTAAAGTCGCTTTTTAGGACAGGATCCCAAGAGTTTAGCCTTGAACAGTCGGATCGCCTTGATAACCGAAGAGACGGTTATATTGTACATAGATCGATGCGTCGGTCTATGGGCTCCCCCTCATGCCTATAAATAGAAGCGTATTTGGACGGACTTCTCTCCTGTCTTTAACTCTTCTTGACTTAGATTTCTGCCTTGTCTTCCTCCTCCGATCATCAGACGACAATGGCTCCCAAGTCTTTCAAGGCGGCGGCGAAGACTGCGGCAAAGGGCAAGAAAGCGGCTTCGTCTTTGACTGTCACGCCCCCCGTTCACCCTGACATCTATCCTGCCATCAAGGGTAAGGACTATGTAGAAGATCGAATAATTCGAACCCTAAAATAATGGCTCTGTTGCATATTTTTATGCACAAGCCTTCTTCCCCATTCAATGTGTTCTTTGTCTTTATGGAGCCGCATATGTGGTATGGGCCACATAAACTTCTTATATCCGAGCCGCATGGGGTATGCCCTATGTTTGAGCCGCATGAGAACGTCTGAGCCGCATAAGCGCCTTTTGGAACTGAATCGTATGAAGTCCTGGCCATCTTCTAACTTTGTTTGATTCTTGCAGCCTCCCTGCCGAAGGCTGAAACCGTTGTGAAGGAAGGGCGGCTGCCTCCTTTCATAAAACAAGAGTCATCACTTGTTAAGGAGGAGGTGATACCAAAAGAAGAGCTGACGCCTGTAGGGGAGGGAAACGCTCTCAATATCGAAGCTGCTGAAAAGGAAGAGCCTCCGTCTGAGGGTGGTAGTGTTGGAAATTCTGCCTCTCCTGCTCTGGACGAGGATCTTTCTCAATTAGATCCCTCATATGCAAGGTGGTTGAGGGAATGGTATATGCGCTCCCGTAACTAGGATTCGTGGGCTCCCGCAAATGTCTGTCTTTTCGTCTTTTTGATATTTATGTCTGTCTTTATCCGTAGTTTGTGTCTTGTTTTTCTTTCCTTCTTGTCTGAATGAAATGATGAAGAGCTTCTTTGACTTGCTTGTAGTTGTGTGAATGTAACCGCTTTTTAAATGAATAGAATATATTTGCTTCAATCTTTGCTTGTAATAGTTACCCTAATGGAAGATTTTGTGTGGACCTATTATCCTTGGTGTACTCCGATTTTGGGTACGGATAATAAGTTGGAATAAAACCGACATGCTTACTCAGAAGAAGTGAGGTCGGGGTAAGTATGGGGGTTTTATGCCGCGGAGTCTTCCTGCTCAGAGGTAATAAAGATGTGGCAGGAGCGGACTCGGCGGAGGATATTTGTGGTCAACAGAGGACATTTGTGGACCTATTATCCTTGGCGTACTCTGGTTTTGGGTACGGATAATAAGTCGAAAGGGAACCCGCATACTTACTCAGAGGTAATAAGGACATGGCAAGCGTGAGGGTTTCTTCGATGGAGCCTTCCCACTCAGAGGTAATGAGGACATGGCAGGAGTGGGCTCCATGAAGGGATACACATAATGACTCAGAGATAATAAGGACATGGATGTTTTATGTAGAGGGGTGATTCATTTTTGGCGAAAGTGAAATGACTCAGAGGTAACATCGACGTGGTCGTTTTGGAAATTTGTGGATCCGTTACCCTATTTGTGCACTGAGAGTGCGGGTAGTGGATCATGAGGGAGGAGCTCTTTCAAAAGAATAAGTTCAGAGGTATGGTTATACAGGACTTACTGCCTAAAAGAGTGACCGGAATGTAAGTTCAGAGGTACCTGCGGGTACATAACTCAGCAATCTGGGATATTTGGAGGAAGAATATGAGTTCAGCGGTACTGGAGGGTACATAACTCAGCAATCTGGGATATTTAGAGGAAGAATGTGAGTTTAGCGGTACTGGAGGGTACATAACTCAGCAATCTGAAATTTTTGGAGGAAGAATGTGAGTTCAGCGGTACTGAAGGGTACATAACTCAGCAATCTAGAATTTTGTGAATGTGAGTTTAGCGGTACCGGAGGGTACATAACTCAATAATCTGGAATTTTATGAATGTGAGTTCGGCGGTACCGGCGGGTACATAACTCAATACTGTAGGAGCATAAAAAGTGCTTCACAGAATGAGTCAAATTGATCTACTTTACGCCGCAGAGAGGCTAAATACTTTACGCCCAAGACAAGGCTAATCACTTTACGTCTAAAGTAGGCAGATCATTTTACGCTCGGGTCTACACCCATGATTTTATGCCAAGGACAGATCAGCCACTTTTACGCTGGACAAAGCTGTCAAGTCTCGCATTTAATGCAAACTCTGACATGAAGATATTGATGATGGCATATACCACAGATTTCGAAGGAATTTGTTTTATACAGAAACCAATATTGTCGTTTAGTATGTGGACTGAGCTACTTTACGCTCACACTATGACTTCTTTTACGCACGGAGATTATATGAGCTTTTACGCTCGAAAGTCGACGTGTGCGTAAAGTCTATTTGGGCTACTTTACGCTCAAGGTTATTCAATAACCACTTTACGCGGGAAATCTATGACAGGGCTATTTTACGCCTAGTCCACTGCTTTACGCTCGGAGTACATTGGGATTGTTTTACGCCCTATTCTTCTTCATCAGTTGAGAACGTGGTCTGCCTACATGGCTTTCATGCCGCACATCTCGAAGAACATGTGTACGTGCATCCTATTCTTACTGGAATGATGGGACACGTGTCAACATATACAGACGATGACTTCAGTCTTGGGTGACAGTTGTTAGCGTAAAGACGGAACTTTTGCTGAGTTTTTACGTACAAGAGCCCAAGTCTATAAATAGACTTATTTTTTCATATAACACACACACAGAGACAGGAGAAAAGACAGAGAGATTAGAACTCAGAGATTTTTGATTCTCTAGAGCATTCTTCTTCAACCTTTCTTTCAGAACAGAGTGAAGCAAAGCAGGAAAGCATTCGGCCTCGCCATCAGTGCCCAAGTGCGTCGATACCTTTATGGTGACTTAGTTCTTCCAAGTTGTTCATCTTCAAGCAGCGATCTTCATCATCATCGTATGGTCCAAGGAACAAAGTGATCATTTACAGATCAGACTTCTACAGCAATACTTTCCCAGAATCAAATTTGTACTTCTTGTACTCTTCTTCGTTTTATTTTCAAAATCCGACTTCCAGGCATTTTATTAAGTGAAACAAAAATGGCGACTCTGCTGGGGAAGACCTTCTCCTCTGACGAGGAGGCAATTGCTCAATACGATGATGTGTCAATTGGATCGACAAAGAAGACTCTAGTTGTACACTTCGACCAGACTGCTTATGAAGGGATGCTCCGAACTGGGGGTGGTTCTCGCTACTCCAATGTTCAAAAATCTCGCAAAGCACGAAAAGTTTGGATTCCTAAATCCAAAATAGCTTCTGATCTCTCTGTTGCTGCTAGTGGCAAGAGAATTCTTCCCACTCCTGTCGTAGGGGCTCCCGTTTGTAACGAGGCAGTCCTTACTTCAGAGTTGCACTCAAAGTGTGACGATTTATCTTCCGTTTGTAACGGTGAAGATAATCAGGTTTCACGCCCACTGCGTAAGAACCAGGTTTTACGCTCAGTGGGTAAAAACCAACTTTTACGCTCAGTACATAAAGATGAGTCTCCCATTTGTAATGGGGCAGACTCTAACGATTGTGCTTCTGGGTGTAAGAATTAGTCTCCCGTCGGTGACGTGGTAGGCTCAAATAAATTACGCTCCTCGCGTAAAACAAAATCTTTCGTCTGTGACGTGGCAGATAACCAACTTTTATGCTCCACACGTAAAGGCAAATCTCCTGTCTTTGATAGTGTAGATAAAATTCGTAATGATATTTTTACATATAATATGAATGCACCTAAACGTGTGCAGCATAAAAATGCTGTTGGTAAAGCTTCAGTTCTACACCAACAGCCTTCTTATACTGCTCTACGCAAAGTACCAAATCTACAAATTACACGCAATGAAAATGGAGTCCTTCGTGCTAAAAAATCTCAAGATTTACGCACACAACTCCAAATGCGTAGAAATATACAATTTGGTTCTGCGAATGCTGCCAGTAATCTTCTTTATACACAGGGGACTAAACGTTTCTCTACCCCAAATGTAATAAAGAAGTCTACTCCCTCCACTCCTTCTGACTTACGTGAATTGCTAATACAAAAGCGTAAGAATAGACAATCTCCGGTGACATTTCCCCAAGAAAAACATCATTGTGATTATCACCAGGTTGTGATCAATTTTTGTTGTTCGGCTTCAAAACGGTCAGTTTTTGATCGATTGAGTATTAATGTGTCTCAACAACAAGCTGAAGACCAAGAACATGAGTTGTCATATGCGTCAGTGAACATGGCATCTCATACTAACAGAGGACGACGTCCAAGACGAAATACGTCCCAAACCCCAGGTCAGCAACAGTTCAACAGACTTCTTGATTCTTTTGAGGGAGTATATCAGAACACTCGATCAAGAAGACAAAGACAAATACAGACTTCTGATTCAGAAGCTGAAGGTACTCAATCTTTTGAGTCCGAGACTGACAGTGTCGATTCATACTTCTATACTGATCCTTCTATATCTTCAAGAGAGGTTGAATCCTATGCTGTTGGAGATGAACCAGAGACCTTATCCGTTAATACAGAACAGCGTCTCACTGCCGTTGAGCAATCACTGAAAGACATGCTTAACATGGTGCAAAACATGCATCAGATAATATTGAATCAGCAAACTGCTCAATCGACAGTAATAGCAACAGTACCAGTAGCAGCACAAACTCAAGATAGTCAAGGGGCTGATATACCTTTGAATGTTCAAGATCCTACTGTTAATCAAAATTCTGCATCTCCAGATCCTATTATTCTAGAAGATGTACCATCTCCGGTGGAGATTATGGTACATCCAACAACTATTCAATCAAATATGCTTCCGCAAACTACTGAGGCCATTCAAGCAGTGCGTGAACTCAAAGCACAGTTTGAAGTCTTGAGGCACAAGGATCAACTCCAGAGGTTAGGGATTAAACAACCTTATCCTCCTCATTGGAACGATGTACCCTTTCCACCAAAATTCAAGCCACAATCCATGATATTATTGGATGAAAGGACTTCTCCTAGTCAATATATCAATTATTTTGATATTATGACTGTACATCTGCAGAAAAATGATGCTCTTCTCACTCGAGTGTTCATTAGTTGCTTGACAGGTTCGACTTATGATTGGTATCGAAGTTTACCCAACAATTACATTTCGTCTTTCGACAAATTTAAGGCAATGTTTCTCTCCCGCTTCTATGAAGGAGGTATGGACATGAACATGTCCTCCTTGATAGAAATCAAGCAAAAGGAGAAAGAAGATACTCGGACGTTTATTGAACGTTTCTGACAGGCTACTTTAAAGATGCCTCCTGGCATGCCAGATTCAACACTCATTGATACATGCAAGATGAATCTGCGACCATCTATTGCTGTTTTTACGGGTTCTTAATTCACAGATTGGGCTTCGTTCATCATAGCAGCAGTTTCTGCCGAGACCAATGGTAGGTTGGCTCGTGAACATGGGATGATTTTTGCCTCAGATGATAGAGGAAAGAAAAGTAATCCTGGTAATAACCCCGGTAATCGTATGTGAAAGGAAAAGATACCCTTATGGTTAATCTTTCCAAGAACAAAACGACGCCGAATAGCCAAGAATCTTCCAGGCCAAAGGAAGAACACTCTTTTGATGAGAGTGATATCCCATGGATATTTCAATATCTGGTAAAGAGTGGCAAACTTCAGATTCCAGAGCCAAAGAGGCCCAATGAGGTGAATCTAACTGACAATCCCAAATATTGTATCTATCATAGATACATTAACCATTCTACCAGTGCTTGCTATGTCCTGAAGAAGAAAATCCAGAAGCTGATAAATGGCGATGCTATCGCCGTAACTAATGATGACCATACGGTTACAACCAATATGGTTTCTCTTCAATTCGGGGACTTTCCTCCACAGCAAGTAGCAGATGGAATCATCCCAATCCCGAAGGCGACGATGAAGATTGTGAATATCCCGCCTCCTAGAGAAGAAAATGACGGATTGCTGCCTCTTACCTTAAAAAATGGTAAAATTATGTGGGTACATCCTGACTTAATACCTGAATTGGAAAATGAAAGTAAAACTTCAAAATCCAAGAAAGGTAAGAAAGTCAGAACCTGCAACATGATTTCTCATGTTATTCCAGATCCCGACGATTCAGATTATCTATGGGATGGCGTTCCTTTGGAAGATGGGCTAAGAGGATTGGACATATGCCCTCCAAGTCTAGCTCCTCCTACCAAACTCAAGCTTACTCATCAGCAGTGGTTAGCTATGAATAGTGTCCCTTTATACCGGGCACAACAAGTCTTCGCTACTTACGAAAAAGCTCCTACAGGGATTTTTCCTCGTATCCCGAATCCTTCTCCTCCTGTAGTTATAGAGACATCTATTCCTCATTCTCCTGTGGATACAGAGATCTCTTTTTCTTTCTCTGTGGAACCATTTGTTAAAAGCCTGCTGCCCATTCATCTATACAGTCAGCAATCTGTCCTTCTCATGAAGAAAATGGATTATGACTTTCAGAAGGCAGAAGGTTTGAATTATGATAAAGGAATACGACTTCCTTTACAAATTCAAAATCAAAAATCCACTGTTGGATTGGGTTCTGAAATTCCCCACGACAAACCTTACAAGAAAAGGGTTAAAGGGAGGAAGACTAAATCCTGTAATATGGTACTTCCTTCTCTTGAGTCTGAAGAAGAAACTTTTACTGGTACAAGATCCGGGAAGGAGTACCACAAAGATTATGAGGGATCTTCCAAAGAAGCAGAAGATGTAGTGGAAACACTACCAGCTCAACCTTCTCATGTTCCTACTAAACCCTCGGTGGTTGAAAAGGGGAAACAGAAAGCAGTACGCTTTGACGTTCCATTGAAGTCTGCTTCCAGTCAGGGGGTGGTGATGAAACCTTACAAGTTTGATATTCTAGCTCAATTAGCCAATACTCCGGCTAGACTATCTATATTTGAACTGCTTCGCCTTTCTAGAGAAAGCAGGAAGACTTTGAGTGAAGCTCTACTTCAGGCAGATTCTTGCTTGGCTCAACTCAAGAGTCCTAATAATACTCCAGTTTCATGTCCGCAATGTCATAGTGTGATGGAAGCAATTCCCAACATCACCTTTACACAAGAAGATATGCTGTTGAACCATAACAAACATGACAGGCCTCTGTGCTATACTGGGTATATTGGATCTACTGAAATTGACAGGATCTACATTGATTCTGGGTCTTCAATTAGCATAATTCTTCAGAGTATGCTAAGACCCCTGAGGGTTCCTACTAGTGATTTGACTTACACTAGTACTACAATAGTTGGTTTTAACTCTGGTAAGAGTAAACCACTGGGGAAGATTCGTCTGCAGATTCAGATTGGCGATCTCCGAACTATGGTAACCTTCTATGTTATCAACTCAGATGTATCCTACAATATCCTTCTTGGAAGACCATGGTTACATGAGCATAATATCGTGCCTTCAACTCTCCACCAATGCTTCAAGTATGTGGATTCCCAAGGAGTTGTGAAGACTGAGTTTGCTGATATCATTCCTTTCAAGGGTGTCGAAGCCTATTTTTCTGATTCAAGGCTTTATAAACAAGAACATATGAAAGAGATATCAGACATAGCTGAGGATCAATCATCTACTGAGGATCAGTCTCTTAATGAAGATCCGCCAGAAGAGCAACCTTTGAAAATCATAATCAAGGGACGAATCCAATCACAATCTGTCAATGATCAACCTTTGGTAATCAAGGTTAAAGGAAGAACTCAAGCTTCATCTGAGAAATCAGTAAATGTTCCTACTAAGAGCCAAGTTCAACCCTTTTTGATTAATGTTAAAGGGCGTACCTCTTGTACGAATGATCCAGAACCACCATTGATTGTCAATCTTGGCAAATCTACGCAGAAGACAGATAATGGTCCACTGATGATTAATCCAAAGCGTAACAGTCAAATCGTAAATGATGTAAATATTGATCATTCTGTACTCTTTGATATCAATGAAGATTTCCTTTTCGAGTATATGGTTGCCAAGTTTATTGAAAGAATGACTTTATCTTCTGATAATCAAAGTCATCAGTCTAAAGGCGACATAGAACCAGAAGAAACTTTATACATCAACCATAAAGAAAATTTCTTTCCTCTTCAGGTTGATGTTGGACCTTATGCTCAAAAGTTCTTGACATCTTCTCCTTATCTACTTCCGGTATTTTCAGCTTACATGGTTCAAATTGATGATGAATCTGAGCCATTTAAAAATGACCCTTGGGCCCAACAAATGGACACTCAATGGGAACTTCATTTTGAATAGCGACAGCCACCTACAGAGGATGAGGTTGTCCAGATTGATGTCGGAGATGGAACTACGTCCAAACCAATATTCATCAGTAAGAACCTTCCTGACGATTAAAAGGAAGAGTTGATAAAACTGATCAAAGAATATATTGACATCTTTGCATGGAGTTATGAGGATATACCGGGTCTAGATCCTAAAGTAGCTACTCATAAGCTCAATATTTTGCCTAACACCAAGCCTGTAAAACAACAGCAACGGCGCTTTAGACCAGGTATGATGGATGCAATCGAAGTAGAAGTCAAAAAGTTGATCACATGTGGATTTGTGCGTGAAGAGCAACACTCGGATTGGGTTGCCAATATTGTCCCTGTTATGAAAAAGAACGGAAAAGTCCAGGTTTGTATAGATTATCGAGATCTTAACACAGCTTGTCCAAAGGACGAATTTCCACTTCCCATTACTGATGTCATGATAGACAATACATGCGGTTTTGAACGTATGTCTTTCATGGATGGATTTTCAGGATACAATCAAATCAAGATACATCCAGAAGATGAGAAACATACTTCTTTTCGAACACCCCTCGGAGTTTACTGTTATACGGTTATGCCGTTTGGTCTTAAAAATGCCGATGCCACATATCAACGGGTTATGAGCAACATCTTTTAAGAGCATCTACGAAAGACTGTTGAATGTTACGTAGATGACATCGCTGTTAAAAGTCGATCAAAAGATGATCATATTCAAGACTTAAAGACAGTATTTGAATTGATGCGTCAACATCAATTGAAAATGAACCCTACCAAGTCTTTCTTAGGGGTTTCCAGTGGCAAGTTTTTAGGATTTGTTATTACTTCTCAGGGTATCCATGTTGACCCTGATAAAGTTAAAGCAATCCTCGAAATGCGTCCTCCTCGCAATCTGAAAGAGCTCCGTGGTTTTCAGGGCCGCATTGCTTATATCAGGATATTTATATCTAATTTCTCTGGAAGATGTCAACCTTTCTCCCGTCTGTTGAAGAAAGGTGTATCTTTTGTCTGGGATGAAGCGTGTCAAGAAGCCTTCAATGATATTAAACAAAACCTTACAAATCCGCCTGTCCTGGTACCTTCAGTGGTAGGAAAACCATTTTTGCTATATGTTCGAGCCTTGGATCATTCACTTGGTGCTCTTCTCGCACAGAAAAGTGATATGGGTCATGAACAGGCGATTTATTATCTTAGCCGAATGATGGTTGGAGCTGAACACAGGTATACTCCTGTAGAAAAGGAATGTCTGGCTTTGGTTTTTGCCGTACAAAAGACAAGACATTATGTGACAGGACAAACTATTCATGTCATCTCTAGAATAAATCCTATTCGGGTATTGATGAGAAAGCCAAGTATTCTTAATTCCAGATTAGCTACTTGGGCAATGTTTCTCACTCCTTATGATATGATTTATGTGCCTCAAAAATCAGTAAAGGGTCAAGCATTAGCTGATTTCTTAGCTGCTCACCCTATACCAGAAACATCAAAGTTATATGAGGACATTCCAGATGAAGTCGTGGATTGCAACATGATTTTGAAGAATGATATATGGCAATTATATTTTGATGGAGCATCACGAGTAGGACCAAAGACAATATTGTCTCTGGGGTAGGAATCGTCTTGGTTTCTCCTGACAAAATGGTCATATACCGTGCCTATTCTCTCAATGAGCCATGTTCCAACAATGTAGCAGAATATAATGCTCTATTGATTGGTCTCCAAGTAGCAAAACAATTGGATATTGAGTTCCTAGAAGCTTATGGAGATTCTCAATTGATTGTTAATCAAGTTAGAGGAACTTATGAGGTCAGAAACCCTGATCTCATCCCTTACCATCAAGTGGTAGTCGAGTTGGTCCTTTCATTCAAAGGATTCTTCATTGAATTTGTACCACGTTCTCAGAATGTTGAGGCTGATGCTCTTGCTAGTCTAGCTATAGATTTGGCTGTTCCAATCCGAAGGCAAAATACAATTACTTTGTTGGACCGAGATCTATGTTGTATCAAGAATAATCTGTATGTTGAACAAAGTTATACTACAGAGGTTAGTCCCCAAAAGAGGGATTGGAGAACTCCATTCATTGACTATGCGGTTCATAGAATTTTGTCTGAAGATCCAAAAGAAGCTGTATCAATTAAGAGACGATCATTTCGATTTTATTATGATTCGTCTTTACATATGTTATATCGTCGATCATATGATGGACTCTTACTGCATTGTCTCTCAGAAAGTGAAGCCAAACAAACACTACGAGAGGCTTATGATGGTGTTTGTGGTGCTCATCAACCAGGTCCTAAATTACAAGACCGTATTCGAAGAATAGGGTATTATTGGCCTTCTGTGATAGCAGATGCTGTAGACTATGCCAGAAAATATAAAGCATGTCAGATTCATGTTGATTTTATTCATCAACCGTCTGAATTTCTACATCCTACAGCAGCTTCTTGGCCCTTCGAAGCTTCGGATATGGATGTCATTGGTCCTATTAACCCTCCTTCTGTTAAAGGACATCGGTTCATATTAGCTATAACCGATTACTTTTCTAAGTGGGCAGAAGCAGTTCCTCTGGTTGAAGTGAAAACATCTAATGTGATCAGCTTCATCAAACATCATGTCATTTATCACTTCGGGATTCTTCGACGAATAATTCATGACAATGGCCCACAATTCGCCAGTCAGGCATTTTATCGGTTCTGTGATAAGAATCGAATTCAAAATTTGGCTTCTACGGCTTATAATCCAGCTGCTAATGGTTTAGCCGAAGCCTTCAATAAGACGATCATTAAACTTCTTAAAAAGTTTGTCTCTTCTAATAAACGTGATTGGAACGAAAAACTTGGAGAATGTTTATCGGCTTATCGAACAACAGTCCGAACTCCTACTGGTTTTACACCATTTTCATTAGTTTATGGATGTGAGGCTGTTCTTTCCTTGGAAATCCAAATTCCATCTTTATGGATAGCCATTGCTAATGAGCTAACTATAGAGAATAATGATCGCTTACGACTCCAAGAACTTGAAGGATTGGATGAGAAGCGTCTTCAAGCACAACAACATATTGAGCTATACCAAGCCCGTATATCTCGAACTTTCAATCGCAAAGTTAAAGAGAGGGTGTTCAAGGTTGGTGAACTAGTATTGGTTGTTCGAAGACCGATGGTAATGACTCATAAAAGCAAAGGGAAATTCCAAGCAAAATGGGAGGGTCCTTATGTTATTGAGACCGTATTTTCTAATGGTGCCTATCGGTTATCAAAGCCTAATGGAGATCTGCTCATGATGCCTATCAACGGTAAATTCCTCAAGAAATACTATGTATAAAGAAGAAGGCTGATAAAAATAAAATTCCTTTATTTATTTTTGTTCTGAACAAAATGTTAAGGGCCACTCCTTTCCTTATTGAATACATAGTCAGCCAATGCATAGAAGGCATCGTTTCCTGAGCCCTCATATGCAGTCGGGGGACCACCATCGATGCGACTGAAGACTGCTGGAGTTAATCCGAAGCACTCTACAAAGTTGCGTGCTCGTTCAAAGTCAATCCTTGAGCCCGAAGCCTCTTCATTGTTAATCTCCTTCTTTGGCGCCATGTCACTATGGAGATGAATGACAAGAGTGAAGAATTTCTTCTCATTTATACGATTAAATCAACTCTCCATATTCCTCATTGGAAACTGTTCATTATTAATGCAAACTCGGGAAAGTGAAAAGGCGTTCGAAAGTTTCGAGAAGAAAATTCATTGTGACGGTTGAATGTTGACCGACACTATTTAATGATGTTTTACGCCGACTGTTGGATATCCTCGCTTTTACGCGGATGACTGTTGCATATCCCGAATTTTACGCTGACTGGGTAAATCTCAACTTTTACGCTGCTGTTCAAAGTGTTTCGAATTATGAAGACATTTAGGAGCGTAAAAAGTGCTTCACAGAATGAGTCAAATTGATCTACTTTACGCCGCAGAGAGGCTAAATACTTTACGCCCAAGACAAGGCTAATCACTTTACGCCTAAAGTAGGCAGATCATTTTACGCTCGGGTCTACACCCATGATTTTACGCCAAGGATAGATCAGCCACTTTTACGCTGGACAAAGCTGTCAAGTCTCGCATTTAATGCAAACTCTGACATGAAGATATTGATGATGGCATACACCACAGATTTCGAAGGGATTTGTTTTATACAGAAACCAATGTTGTCGTTTAGTATGTGGACCGAGCTACTTTACGCTCACACTATGGCTTCTTTTACGCACAGAGATTATATGAGCTTTTACGCTCGAAAGTCGACGTGTGCGTAAAGTCTATTTGGGCTACTTTACGCTCAAGGTTATTCAATAACCACTTTATGCGGGAAATCTATGACAGGGTTGTTTTACGCATAGTCCACTGCTTTACGCTCGGAGTACATTGGGGTTGTTTTACGCCCTATTCTTCTTTATCAGTTGAGAACGTGGTCTGCCTACATGGCTTTCATGCCACACATCTCGAAGAACGTGTGTACGTGTATCCTATTCTTACTGGAATGATGGGACACGTGTCAACATATACAGACGATGACTTCAGTCGTGGGTGACAGTTGTTAGCGTAAAGACGAAACTTTTGCTGAGTTTTTACGCACAAGAGCCCAAGTTTATAAATAGACTTATTTTCTCATATAACACACACACAGAGACAGGAGAAAAGACAGAGAGATTAGAACTCAGAGATTTTTGATTCTCTAGAGCATTCTTCTTCAACCTTTCTTTCAGAACAGAGTGAAGCAAAGCAGAAAAGCATTCGGTCTCGCCATCAGTGCCCAAGTGTGTCGATACCTTTCTGGTGACTTAGTTCTTCCAAGTTGTTCATCTTCAAGCAACGATCCTCATCATCGTCGTATGGTCCAAGGAACAAAGTGATCATTTATAGATCAGACTTCTACAGCAATACTTTTCCAGAATCAAATTTGTACTTCTTGTACTCTTCTTCGTTTTATTTTCAAAATCCGACTTCCAGGCATTTTGTTAAGCAAAACAAATACTCCAAAATTTTGTGAATGTAAGTTCAGTGGTACCGGCGGGTACATAACTCAATAATCTGGGGTTTGGAGAATATGAGTTCAGCGGTACCGGCGGGTACTTAACTCAATACTCCGGGATTTGGAGAATGTCGTTTAGACATAATATTTCTTCAGGAACTTGTCGTTGACGGGCAACATGAGCAAGTCTCCGTTTTGTTTCTTGTTTCGCGAGACGGTAAGCACCATTGGAGAATACAGCCTCAATGATAAATGGCCCTTCCCACTTTGGTTGGAATTTGCCGGCAGTTTTGTGAGTCATAACCATCGGCCTCCAAACTGCCAGAACGAGATCGTCCACTTGAAATGTTCTGATTTTAACCTTCTTGTTGAAGGCTTCGGAGATGCGTTCTTGGTATAGCTCGATTCGTTGCTGAGCCAAGAGACGCTTTTCATCTAAGGCCTCCAACTCTTGTAGCCGGCGACGGTAGTTATCGTCCGTCGTCAATTGGTAAGTGAGAGCGACACGGAGCGAGGGTATTTGAGTCTCCAATAGAAGAACTGCCTCGCTCCCGTACACCAGGGAGAATGGTGTGTTCCCAGTGGCCGTTCGGACTGTAGTACGGTACGCCCATAAGCATTCACCAAGCTTCTCGTTCCAGTCGTATTTGTTGGATGATACGAACTTTTTGAGCAACTTGATGATGGTTTTGTTGAATGCTTCTGCCAACCCATTTGTTGCCGGATTGTATTGTGTCAAAGCAACATTCTGAATTCGGTGCTTGTCGCAGAATCGATAGAAGGTGTGGCTTGCGAACTACGGACCATTATCGTGGATGATCCTTCGGGACAGTCCAAAGCGATAGATGACATGATGCTTAAGGAAGTTGTTCACGTTTGAAGTCTTCACTTCTGCAAGCGGAACGGCTTCCGTCCATTTGGAGAAGTAATCCGTGATTGCAAGTATGAAGCGATGTCCTCGGGACGAAGGTGGAGTGATTGGACCGATGATGTCCATTCCCCATGCTTCAAATGACCAGGACGCCACTGTCAGATGTATAAATTCGGATGGCTGGTGGATGAAGTCCGCATGGACTTGGCAGGCTTTGTACTTTCTTGCATAGTTTATCGCATCTGCTACCATCGTGGGCCAGTAGTAGCCCATTCGGCAAAGACGGTCTTGTAATTTTGGGCCAAGCTGATGGGGCCCTTTTTGCTTCTGCGTTTGATAGACATCAAAGTAGTAATCCATCGTAGGATCGACGATACAGTATTTTTGTCTCTGTATCGTAGAAGAATCTGAGAGAACGCCTTCTGATAGAGGTGGCTTCCTTTGGGTTCTCAGGCAGGATGTCGTAGACTACGAAGTCTATGAATGGTTGTCTCCAGTCTGGTACTTTGTCGATCGTCTGAGCAGAATAACTTGCCACAAATTGAATGTTGTTCTTAGGACAGACCAGTTCATGGCCTATCACGTCTACCAAATGATGAATATGGTTCGACACTGCAAGAGAAGCGGCAAGGCCTGCTAGGGCATCGGCTTCGATATTTTGGAGTCGGGGGACGTGTTCGATGAAGAACCCTTCAAATGACGAGATGATGTTGATCGCTATTTGGTGATATGGGATCATGTCTTCATGGCGGACTTCGTACGAACCCCGGATCTGATTGACGATTAACTGTGAATCGCCGTATGCTTCAAGATATTCTACCCCAGCTCTCTTGTAAGTTGGAGGCCAATGACTAAAGCATTGTACTCGGCCACATTGTTAGAGCAGGGTTCCGTGAGGGAGTAAGCGCGATTGATCACCAGTCCGGAAGGAGAAACCAGCACCACCCCGACTCCGACGACGATGTTGCCCTTGGGTCCGGTCCTTGAAGCACAGTCGAAGAACATTCGCCATATATCATCGTGAGAGGTCGCATGCGAGTCGGCGATTGTTTGCAAAAACAAAATTAAGAAACTTTATTGATACAAACTTTGTAAAGATTACAAGAATTCTGGAAAAGTACAACTGTAGGAATCCAATCTAGAAGACGATTGCTTTATCCCTTGGATGATGTGAACTTTGAAGACGGTAGCCTCTGAAGTTGAAGGCAAAAGCCTCGGAAGTTGAAGTTGAAGGCAAAAGCCTCGGAAGTTGAAGTCGAAGGCAAAAGCCTCGAAAGTTGAAGGCAAAAGCCTCGGAAGAATGCAGCAGCACTTGGGCAAGAACTCCTGAACTCTCTGAACGTTTTATGTCTGATCTCTCTATCTGATCTTCTTGAATGAAGACTTGAAACTCTATTTATAGAATTCTGGAAATAACTAATTTTTAGTTATTCTGAATGGCGCAAGTTGGATTGCGCAGGAACTGGATTGCGCAACATCATATTGCACAGGCAGTTGTCTGGTCATGGGCCGACTGTCTTGGACACATGGCATTATTTGATTGAAATGTGCATAATCGTATGAAAACGGTTGCCATGTAACGAGCAATTGATGGCATGAATGCCACGTGTACTTTTGTCAATTGATATGATGAAGTGTGCCACATGAATTGTGCTGACTTCGAATTACGCTGAAGTGGATTACGCAGACACTGGATTGCGCAGACACTGGATTACGCAGGTACTGGATTGCGCTGCATGTACAGCTGTCCTCGAGCGCTGTGCGGCGCAATAAACGAACAGTCTCCTCATTCTTTGTGCTGTCAGTTGTCAGAAAGATTTGATTTTATCAGGTAATGATGATTATTTGCCACGTCAGCCTGCGCGCTTGAGAGTGTGCGCAGTCTAGTGTGCGCAATCTGTATGATGCGCAATCTGATATCTGCGCAGTTCATTTGAAAGATTCATTTCTCGATCTTCTGACTTTGTTAATAGGTGCAACTTGATTTTTTTAGGACCTACAAGACCCCCTTCAAAGTTTTCGAAAGTTTAATTTATTCAAAGTTTCGAAATACTTTGAATTTTGAATTTTAAATCAAGTTGCGCATGAGCTGTCTGCGCAATCGAAATGGATCAGTCCGACTTTTTCGGCGCAGTCTGAGGCAGCCGTTACTCTTTGAAAAACTATAAATAGTTCTCTTCAATATTCATTTCATTCTTTACTTTGCTTTTGTGATTTAAGAGAGAAGTCTCGAGCCTATTCCTTCTTTCTTCTCCATCGAATCTCTATGGCCCCCAAGCGTTCTTTCGCCGCTGCCAAGGGAAAGGCCTCCGCCGAGCCTTCGGCTAGGGTTGCACGTTGATTTGCACGAGACTACCAGCGCAATCTGATGTTGGCGCAGACTGTTTGTTGCACAATCTAATGGTTGTGCAGTCCGATGGTTGTGCAGTCTGATGGTTGCGTAATCTGATGGTAGCATCCTTGATTTTTTCTTGTACTGAATTTTTGTTTTCTCTGTTTGAAGCAGTTAATACCAGAGAAGATTCGGGGTATGAGAACTTTGTAGGAACTCTTTCAGAATAGAAATTCAAAGAGGACCTGTCCCATGTGCACTATCCACAGTATGATCTGCCAGCTTCCCGTCAAGCTATCTTGGTAACCCAAGATAATGAAACCCTGTTATGTCTGATGAATGGGCAACCTTTGGAGTCGGCAGATGTCATTGTTCACAAGAAGCCCCTATTTCTGTTTGGCGAAGCTTTTGAGAAGAGTTCTCAGCCGAGGCCACGGATGGAAGAACGGATTGTCCAACAGAAAGACAGGACAATCTCGATACCAGATGTCTTCCGCTGCCTCCTTTTATCTCTATATGTTCATGCAAGCTATCCGAGGAAAATAGAATGGAATCTCACACCTTTCAGGATGCCCGCCCAGGAAAGATTTATGTGAAGAAGGGGCCTAACAAGAAAGACATGTTTTACAGTTCTTCAGAACGATACAATGTCTTGCTCAGAGGTTTAAAGCCCGGTTGTATTCCGTCGAAAAATTCTTCTTTGTTATTGCCCGTGAGAATTCCAATATTCGCGAATGAGTTTGCGAAGGTCGAAGGGAAGTATCCAGATCAAGACCTCAGATTAACTGGATTGGTGAACCCAGACTATAAGAGATGGAGTTGTATAGCAAACTGGATTTTGACTAAGTTTGAAGACAAACTTCAACAGATTAAGTTGTATCAAGCAGTGCATGCCACTGTTTACGGTTTCGCCCCCAATCCGTATCTATTTCTGGCTCTAGCAGAAAGATACAACTACAGGACAGGGACTTTTATGACTGCCTGCGGAGAGATCGGGTTTGCCCTTCACGAGATGCAGTACATCTCTTACCTGCCGATGGGGGATGCCCGTATGAGGAATTTGTCCCAACTAATGATGAGTTGGACAAACTTCAAAAAGAGAACGCATCCATGGTAGCAGTCTTCGAAGAACTGCTGTGTCATTATAAAATCTGCTCTTTGTTTTACCAAAGTGGTACATATGGTACCTGTTATTCATCTAAATGGTTGCCTTATCTGTTCTTCAACCATATTGAAGAAAAGAAGACCAAGGAATATGACAACTGATATCCCGACTTCTTTAAACCACTGAGCAACACTGAAGTGGTGAAGTTAATGGAGAGAAGTGGTGACTTGGATGTCAAGATCAAGGACGATCATCAATGTCCTCCTCTAAAGAAAGGAGACATTCTTGAGAGTTATATGAGAGTGGGATATCGATTTATGTCAAAAGAAGCCCAACTGGCGGGTTTTTTGACATACTGGCTCCGTAGATTCGTCGTTCCCGGAGCAAGTGTCGTAGACCGCTTCCATCGCGGTGTTCTTTTTGCTGTCGTTCGATTAGTCTTCGGCTACAAGATGGATCTCTTATCGGCGATGACTTGTAGAATGAACGCCAGTCTCCGCCTGTACGTCGATTTGATGCTGAAAGCTAAGGACGAGAAAGAGTTTCCTCGGCTAGAATTGCCGTATACTTATCTGTTCGGGTGGTTGCTTCTACACCATCCTACTTTGATGGACCCCGACATGGGACCAGTCGGTGGCAGCTTTTTACGAAGATTCTCCCACGGTAAGTGGAAATACACTTCCTTGAAAGATTGCAGATATGCTTTGAACCTTGGCAAAGGATGGAACTTCTATTACACTCCTCCTTCCGTCGGATATGAACAGATACCGACCAACATGGTTGACTCAAAGATGCAACCTTTGAGCCGTACAGCTTTTAATTGGTTGAAGACAATTCGTCCATCCCACTTGGTGTATCGATTTGAAGAAGAATGCTACTTGGAGCCATATCTTTCCAGCCGGTTTGCTCGGCAGTTTGGATATGACCAATTCCACGTAGGTAATGCTATCTCATGCCTACAAGGAAAAGGTTTCTTGATAGATGGAGCCCGAGCTTGGGCTTATTACAACGCTCGAGATACGAAAGCAACGTTCTCGATGTCGGTGAATAGTAATCATGGCCCTCGTATGCTGTTCACATATTCGGTGTTTTATACATCAT
Organism: Iris pallida; assembly: GCA_029216955.1. Taxonomy (NCBI): domain Eukaryota; kingdom Viridiplantae; phylum Streptophyta; class Magnoliopsida; order Asparagales; family Iridaceae; genus Iris; species Iris pallida. Next base: position 12,674,758 of record JANAVB010040818.1, read on the forward strand.
CGAACACTTTTGTCGAGAACTTCAATCTTACAGATAGCTTCGCGTCTGCAACGAGATTGAAGAAGGGAGAAGTCAATATGTCACTTCCAGGTAATGATGAGGTGCACGAGCCAATGGATGCATCCTTAGAAGTTTCGAGGGACGTCATATTCCCTGAAGAGATTAACGCGCCACTGCGTGTTTCTTTGAAGGTCGCTAAATCTCCGGCCAAGAAGAGAAGGAGAGAGGGGCCTTCCGTCCCAGCTGCGAAGAAGAAACTGATCTTGGATCATTCTTCAGAAAAGATTACTACCAGATCTCAATCTCGGCAGCTGGCCAAAACAATTCAGCAGGAAGAAGCTGCCACACCGACCTCTGTTCAAAAACAAGTCGAGGCAATAAACGTAGAGAGTCCTGAGAGACCTCTGCATAGGAAGAAAAGGTTGGTCCGCAGAAGACAAGTTTTGTCTTCAATCGTGATAGACGCTGCAGCGGGACTCACCATGCCCTCTCCCACTCCTGTTTTCGAGGCTGGAAATAAAACTCCCAGTCCAGAGCAGAGAGAGGAAATTAAGCAGAGGGAAGAGCTGGACCAGAGAAATGAGACTGAAGAGCCCAGAGATAACATTGTAGAGGAAGAGCATAACCCTTTGCAATCTCCATTGCCAACAGCAGCGGAAACTCATCTTCCTGCCACACCGGGAGCAACCCTTGCAGAAGAAGATCGTTTGATGATCGAAGCTTTATATGGCTGTGACTTCGGTTATCAAGAAGAAGCTGATCATGACGCTGATGCTGCTAGTGAAGAGGCTCCCGAGGACAGCGAGAACGAGGAGAGCACCTCATCAGAAGCTGCTGATGAGACACAAAATTTGGAAGAGAATGTTGAGATCCAGACATCCCCTCGAGACACTCTGACTCTTGAAAAGGAGGCTGAGGTGCCAAGATCTCCGGAGAAGATTGCTGATGAAGAGGTAGATTTGGAGGAAACTCCAGTTGCTGCTCCCGAAGGTATTGTAATGAAATTGGCGATCTTCTTTTAATAAATAACTTGATAGCTAACATCATTACTTTTATCCATACAGAACCCGGATCCTCTTCTGCTCCTCCAACATGCATGGACATAGTACTGGCAACAACAATTGCCAGTAGCAGCCGCCATTTATCTTGTGGCTCTGAAGCAGGTAGTAGCCAGGCAGTAGCATTTGAAGCTACTTCTGTTCAGCTAGAGTCTGTTCCTGCAGATGATAGGCTTATTGCTGGATCCACCCATGGTAAGACTGTTTTCACTTTTGATTCTCTTTATCAATAACCAATGACAGGCAAAGTAACAGTATTTGATTTTGCAGAGGAACAACCAGGAGGAGCAACCAGCTCCACTTTGGTTCCCTTATTCAAAGAGCCTGCAGTTCAGATACGAGAAATTGAGCGTCCTGCTGCTTCGTCATCAACAGGAGTAGCTGCGACTCCTGGTGCTCTAGCGATTAATCAGCTTGTCATCCAATCATTCACCAAATGCTTCTTCGAATCCTTGGGACCTCTGATCAATAGAATGATGGACAAAGAAGACGCTAATTTTTACATGGTTAGAGATCCGACCTCTTTTTTGGTGAAGGCCATCCGAGAGCAAGGTGATGAGGCTCATGCCACTTTTCTTGACCATATATTGAATGAGCTAGAAATCTCCATAAAGAACTATAAAGATCTCAACAAAGGAGAAGTGGAACCTTTAGTACAGGCAAAGTTTGAACAAATGGCTCAGGCAGCTGCAATTGAAAGAGTGAATCTCCAGAACCTCTTGGATGCCTATACTACTAAATCTGCTGAATATAATTCCAAGTTGGAATCGGTGATCTCAACTGCTGAGAGAAGAGAGAGAAGGATTGCCGAGCTGAGAGTGGAGATTGCTCGTCTCCAAGAGGAGCTAGAAAATAAAGTTACAGAGCATCAGACTGCAGTCCAACAAATTGATGCTCTAACTCATGAAAGAAACGAGTATGTAGCAACTCATGATGCTGAAATCACCTGCCGAATGGTATCCATGCCCGTTTTTAATGATGAATCGGGGATGGAAGAGGCCAGGAGGAGAGTGATGGCATCTCACAAAGAACGGCTGCAGATTCTGAAGCAGCAAATTGCTAATCTGATAATGCCTCCATCTTAGTAGAAAGAATATCTTGTATCTTTTTGTCTTTCTTTATGCTATGTAATGTAATGTCTTAAATTTTGATCAAATAAAAGATATTTTGTTGTGGCTCTATTATTTCTTGTATATCTTATTCAGATATAAATAATAGCGATAGAAAATATATTCAGAGGTGCAGGACATGATATATTTCTTGATAATTTTGTAGAAAATAATTATATTCATTATATCTCAGAGGTAATGTGGACGTGGCAGAATATAATTTGTCGAATATTATTATTTCAATAGATAACTTAATCAAGGATGATAAGTTACTGATGTGAATGATTAAATGAACGAAAATGAATCGTAAAAAGGTATGAACAAAATGAATCGTCATAATGAACGGATAAATCGTCGGATGATGATGAACGGATGAACCGTCAAGTGATAATGAATGAACGGGTGAACCGTCAGATGGATGTGAATGAACGGATGAACCGTCGGATGAATATGAATGGATGAACCGTCGGGTGATAATAAATGAATGGGTGAACCGTCAGGTGAATGTGAATGAACGGATGAACCGTCGGATGATAATAAATGAACGGGTGAACCGTCAGGTGAATGTGAATGAACGGATGAACCGTCGAATGAATGTGAACGGATGAACCGTCGAATGAATGTGAATGAACGGATGAACCGTCTGATGAACGAATGAACCGTCGAATGAATGGACGAACCGTCAGATGAATGTGACGTTTCATTATTTTGAGAATCTCTGCCTATAAATAGAACAGAAATCTGGAAGGAATGATTATTTCCACTTTTCAACATAAAGATGTCGTCCGGAGATGCATCCAAGAAAGTTGAACTCACCCCAAAGATTGAAGCAGGCATTGAAGAACATCCGGCCGAACTGGTCCAGCCAAAGCAGGCAGAGGCAGGCGAAGGTTCGTCTGTACCCAAACTACCGTAAGATATCCTGGACTTCCTGCTTGAACCAGGAAAGACTGAAGAGGAAGAGGCCATGAGGATGGCTGCCTGCAAGTTCCTCGTGGGTTCCAGCAAAGATGTTCTTAGCTCTTTTGTTGATTATGTATTTGATAAGGACGGTAGTGGTCCCCGTCCCAATGTCGATAAGGATGACAGTGACCTTCCTTGATATCATGTAACATCACTTATGATGAAATAAAAATCAAACTTTATTTATGAATTGTCTGATCATATTTACATAAATTTTTGTTATATTTATACATAGTATTTCTTGAGGAATTTGCCATTGATAGGCATCATTGCAACTCGACCATCTAATTCTGCAAGTTGATATGCTCCATTTGAAAAGACTTTGCTGACAACATAAGGTCCTTCCCACTTCGCGTCGAATTTGCCTTTGCTCATGTGAGTCATAGTCATAGGACGTCTGACCGTCAGAACAAGTTCTCCTTGTTGAAAGGTTCTAACTTTAACTTTGGGGTTAAAAGTCTTCGAGATGCGGGCTTGATATAGCTCAATATGCTATTGAGCTAATAGCCGCTTCTCATCGAGTGCCTCCAATTCTTGAAGTCGTAGAAGATCGTTGTTCTGTATAGTGAGCTCGTTAGCAATGGAAATCCATAAAGAAGGAATTTGAAGTTCTAGAGGAAGAACTGCTTCACAACCATACACCAAAGAGAAAGGTGTAAAGCCTGTAGGATTGCGGACCGTAGTTCGATAGGCCCAAAGACATTCACCAAGATTTTCACTCCAATTTCGTTTGTTAGTAGATACAAACTTCTTGAGGAGCTTGATGATAGTTTTATTGAAAGCTTCAGCTAAGCCATTAGCAGCAGGATTGTAGGCTGTCGAAACGACGTTGTCAATCCGATGATCATCGCAGAATCTTGTAAACTTCTGGCTGATGAATTATGGTCCGTTGTCATGGATGATTCGTCGAGGTACACCAAATCGATAAATGACATGGTGTTTGACGAAGTTGATGACACTGCTGGTCTTAACTTCAGCCAGAGGTATAGCTTCATCCCACTTGGAGAAATAGTCGGTTATTGCTAGTATGAACCGATGTCCTATAAAAGAAGAAGGATTGATAGGACCTATAATGTCCATACCCCAAGCTTCAAAAGGCCAGGAAGCAGCGATCGGATGAAAGAATTCTGAAGGTTGATGAATGAAATCTGTATGGATTTGACAAGCTCGACATTTTCTTGCATAATCGATGGCATCTGATACCATAGAGGGCCAGTAATAACCCATTCGTCGGATGCGATCCTGTAGCTTAGGACCGGGTTGATGTGCTCCGCAGACACCGTCATGAGCTTCACGCAGTACTTGTTTTGCTTCATCACCAGCTAGACAGCGCAAGAGTAGGCCATCATAAGTTCGTCGATAAAGAGTCTTTGTAGTTTGGTTGTAGTAGAATCGTAGAGACCTTCGACGAATACTCGTAGCTTCTTTAGGATCTTCAGGGAGTATGTCATGAACAACAAAGTCAATGAAAGGAACTCTCTAGTCTTCATTGATAACATTGGCTTCAGTAAGATTACTGAACTCAATATTACGATTGTTTTCGATACAGAATAACTCTCGATTAGAGATGACCACTACCTGCTGTCTTCTGATAGGGATGGCTAGGACTGCTGCAAGATTGGCCAAAGCATCCTCCTCAGTATTGCAAGCTCGGCGTACATATTCAATAAAGAAGGCTTTGAATGATGTAGCCATGTTGATTGCTACTTCATGATAAGGCACTAGGTTTTGATGACGAACTTCATAGGTTCCTCTAACCTGATTAACAACCAGCTTAGAATCGCCATAGACTTCAAGATACTCGACGTCCAATTGTTTGGCTAATTGAAGGCCGATGAGTAGAGCATTGTATTCTGCTACGTTGTTGGAGCATGATTCATCTAGAGAGTAGGCTCTTTGGATATTTGATCCGTCTGGTGAGACGAGAACAACTCCGACTCCTGCTACAATGGCACCATTGGGTCCGATTCTGGATGCTCCGTCAAAGAATAGACGCCAAGTAGGAAATTCTTCAGAGATTGTATTAGATTCCAAAGTCTCATCTGGAATTTCATCGTAGAGTTTGGATGTCTCTGGAACAGGATGGGCTGCTAAGAAATCCGTCAATGCTTGACCTTTGACAGATTTTTGAGGAACATATACCATGTCATATTGGGCTAGCAGAATGGCCCATGTAGCCAGCCGAGAATTGAGTGTGCTAGGCTTCTTCATCAGTACCCGAAGAGGATTAACTCGGGATATGACATGAATGGTTTGACCAATGATGTAATGTCGAGTCTTTTGAACAGCAAACATAAGAGCTAGACATTTTTTTTCGATCGGACTATAACGGTGTTCAACACCAATCATAGTACGGCTAAGATAGTAAATGGCTTGTTCATGACGTTCTTTGTTCTTTTGGGCAAGTAAAGCACCCAATGAATGGTCCATAGCACGGACATACATTGTAAAACCCCTAAATTTTTACTATTTTTTTATTTATTAAATTTAGTACCGATTTAAATTTTTGTATTGTACGTCGCGTAGTCGTATTATACGAATTTTATTTTTCGAAATTGCTCGACGAGTGCGATTATGTGCGAGCGTACAAATTTTTGAAAATATTATTTTTCTATTTTTGAAGTTTCAAAATAATATACATAATAATTATTTTGTTATCGTTCCAATTATTTCCAAGTTTGTTATTTTGCTTATAAAGCCTTACATTTTCGCAATTATTAATAATAAATAATATTTTTATTTGTATGCTAGAAAAGCATAATTATAAGAACATTATTTGTGCATACATATATATTTGTAATTATTTATTGGTTTATTTTAAATATTAATGTAATTTTCGAAATTAATATTATTAGTATTTTTAGAAAGCATATTTTTATTTATTGTGGAGATTTAAATATTGATTTGAATTTATGTATTTATTTAAATAGTTAATATTGAAATTTGATTTATTGATTTGATTTTAAATTAAGGTAATTAAATTAGATTTAATTGGATTTGGATTGGATTTGATTTGATTTGATTGATTTTAATTAAATAGATGATTTATCTACTTGGGTTTTAAATTTTCCTAATCCTATCCAAATTGGGAATTCCCACATCCTATAAATAGGCAGGTACTCCTCCAATTCATTAGTTATTCCACAAAATTTCCTCAACCCAATCGTGCATCGTGTCCGTGTCCCATCCACTATTCTCCTCTTTTACACATACATTATTTTTCGTCCCATGTCCGACAACTCCGAACATCCTTCCCCGTCGTGTCAGACACACCCGACACGACGTTACACTAAACCCACAACTACAGACCCAAAAATCCTAAACCTAATCCCCTGTCCTGGCCGCCTCCGCCTCGACTTCCTCCACAACCCCGTCCCCTGCGACCATCACCGTCACCATCACCCCAAACCACCGTATCCACAGCCAGCCACCACCGTGGCACACCCGCACCCAGCACCATCACCCACGACGTCACCATCTCCATTACTCCCAGCCCTGCCACAGCGCAACACCACCGCCGTCGACATCCCCGACCGCCGCAAACACGTCATCAGACCATTTTTCTCGACCCCTGCAGCCAACTCCACCACCACCAAACGCCACCACCATCGTCATCATCATCACCACACAACCACTGCCATCACGGCCGTCGCCGTCGGCGCCACCACCAAAACCACCAGATCTCAAATAAAACCCCAAAATCAAAACACACACACCTCACATTTGCCGACGATCGACCGCCACCGTGTCCACCGCTGACCCGAGCCGTCCTTGAACTCCGGCGACCCATAGCTGTGTCCGCCACGACCAGTCCAGCCTCCAGAAACCCCTCCTCCAGCGCGTCGTGCCCTAGGTTTGCCCGGCGCCGGCGACTTCCCCGACGTCCTCCGTTATCCTCCGAACAACCTCCGACGAGCGCCGACCTTTCTCCTCCTTTCCGTCCTCCGAACAACCTCCGGCCGAGCGCCCTCTCCAAACCCCCTTCATCTCCGACTTCCCACACTTCCCCCCGTCGCGTGCTCGCCGGCGAGCCGCCGCGCGAGCCACCGCCTACCGCCGCTGAGTCCTCCGCAGACCCAAGCCCCGCCAGCGCCTCCGTAGGCGCTCGACTCTTCCGGCGCTGCGCCGCCCCACCGCGTGCGCCGCTCTTCTTCCCTTTCCCTCCGGCCACCGCCGCGTCAGCGCATCGCCACTCCTCGCCGCCCCGGTCTTCCACTCCGCCGCCCTTCGACTTCCCTCCGCCGCTCCGTCCGGCCGAACCCCGCCGCTTCCACCGAACCTTCCCTCCCGCTTCTCTCTTCCCTCTCCGAGTGACAGTCTTCTTTTCTTTTTCTTTTTTTTTGCTCTGTTTGTTTTTGTTCTTAAGCCACTGTTGTTCTCCTCGAAAGAGGAGAACATTATTTTTTTATTATTATTTTATTTTATTTTTATTTTATTTTTTTGTTTGTTTTTATTATCAGTATTATTATTTTATTATTATTATTATTATTTAGTTATTTAATTATTTATTTGGTAATTATTAGTTTAATTAAGTAGAACCACAGTACATGTACTACTGTTATTATTATTATTATTATTATTATTATTATTATTATTATTATTATTATTAGTATTATTATTATTATTGTTATTATAATTTTTATTATTATTATTTTAGGCATAATTTTATAGATATATTTTGCTTCCATATTGGGTTACAAATACCCAAATGGTTACAAAAATCTAGTTTCCTAGGATATGGAGAATGAGTTTTTCTACCTAAATTATTTTTATTAGTAAAAAGAATAGTTTAAAATAGCTATAAATATATTTCGATTTTTCAATAGTCAATAAAAGTATAGATTTTATCAAGATATTATTTTTACAAAACATGTTTCTTAGCCTTAAATAAATTTTCTAATATTATTTAGTTTCGCTTAAAATATTTTTGTCTAAAATATTATTTGACAAAACTTACAGTTTGCCTTAAATCGACTTTGATTTTTGGATATTATTTGTAAGCATATTTGGACTAATAAATATTATATTTCAAGTATTATAAATTATTTTTCTAAAAATTATATAATTATTATTCTTTCTTTTGAATCTCCTCCTGCCCATAACCAATCCCATTATTCATGTTCTCTATCAAATTCAAGCCTACCTTATGTCCACCCTAACTAAATTGACCCTTCCGAACTCAATGACACGATCCGTGCCGCCATCAGAGGCCACCTTGTATAGTTATTACATCGAAGTTGCAGTTTGTGCCACATTGATCATTGCAGCACACCAGGCGTCCTACCAGGCAAGACACCTTGCCATTTGCTGTTTATTTATTTTTAGCTCATATTTCATGCATTATTTATTTTTTTTATGCAAAAACTGTGATACATGGCATAACTGTTAGAACTTACTGTTCATATAATTTTCCTGCTATGTATTATTTTTCTCATATTAAACCTAGATTTAAGGGACCACCTTGTGTGTTGCATTTATTGGCCTTGATACGTTGTAACACGAAGTTGTGTGTCGCATGTAGGACACGGAAGTGCGTGATTGGCTGGCCACCAGTATGTACAAGCCGTACGATAGGAATAACCGCTAATAGAGGTTGCATGCTAGTTTGACTTAGCGGTTATAGAGGTTTGTGTTGTGGATACAATACAGTAGGCATTGGGCGGGGAGGACAATTCCTTAGCGTATGGGCTTCGATGCACTTTCCTTGTGACCCGGACTCTCTGCTGGAGATACGGGGTTGATGATCCACGATTACTGACGGCCACTGACGATTCTGCGGAACGTCATGCTCTTACTGATGGGGCCTCTGGTGCCCAAGGAGGACTATGTCGATCCTATTCAGCCAGGGTCCATACGTAGGAAGGATTGTTCTTAACAACATTTCACTTAGAATGGATAGGCACCTTTATCCGTTAGGTACGAGTACTTTTGGTTTGGGTACTTGTATCTGACCGTGGCTTGGAACAATAACTTGTCGTGGATTAGTTCGTCACATCTTGTCCTTGTTTGGTTGTAGGTGTGACTTACTACTTCGATGAGAAGGTATTGAACCTTGTTGGGGTCCGGATACCATATTGGATTCATAGCATGGGAAGATACGTTACCGTGAATTAGTTTACCATCTCCTGTCCTTGTTTGGTTAGGGGGATGGTACGCTCGTTCAGTAGGTGCGTATTGGAACATGTTATAATTCGATTTACTTATTTAGTTGAGCAATATTTATTCAGTTTATATGGCATGCTATTATGTGTCTTGTTACGTCCCTCTGAGGACCTGGTTGTCTTGCCAGGTGTGTGCTATTGTCTTTCGCAGGTGTTCTAGCTCTAGCCGTAATCTTCACTATTTCTTCGAGGTTGATTGCATTTGGATCGTCTTCGCTTCGCTCGCCACTTATTTTATTTTCTATGTACTTTTCCTTATTTTGTTGGTAGTGGATTTGTCTCCGCCCAACATATTGTATCAAGACAAATTTATTCTCATTATATGATCTTTTATTCATTTATTCTGTGTGGATGAGATTAGTTATGGTTCTACTGCATTTTACAGCTTATGTATTTATACGAGGCTTCCATATATTGGAGTATACTTCGTATGAATACAGCTGGCATGTCTACGTTCCTAGTCCTACGTATTTTGGGACTGGGGCGTTACATGTTTTTGTGGTGGCCCATGCAGGTCAAGATAAATTGTTTGGTTACTTTACCGTACCAAGCAAGCCTGCGTATAGGATTAGAAGTCTAGGATCTCATCCACATACTTGACCTCTTTCCTTGATTTTATCTACCGTTTGACTCATCAATTGCATCTTACTTGCTTCCTTACATCCCTATTCTTATCTTCCTTTCGTGCTTACTAGAGATTGACCCTACCAGTTAGATGTCCCAAACGCCCTTAGCTTAATTCTTTTAAGTTGGGTAGAACACCCCACGACCCGACACGCCCTTGACTATTAAGACCATAGAGACTAGAGGAATCTAACCCATTTGGTCAACCAAGCCTTGGTCAATAAACCATAGAATGATTGTATAGGAATAAAAGACTTAGATCCTTATGACTCTTGGACTATTCATAATTGATTTTATTTATCTACCATCGTGCCTATATTTTTACTATCTAAACTAATGATGGTAATGTAGCCTAGTTTTTGCAAGCTTATCTTTTTATCGAGCTTGTTCAAGACATATGTTATTGGAAGAGCTCCCACTAACATGTTGTCTAATCAGAACCGGTGCATAATGGTCTGATCAACCAAGTGCACTTTGGTTCGCTTTTATCTATCGTTCTACGTGGATGGGACATAGCTAAACTTGTCCTCTAGAATTCCATCCACGACTGCCTTGACAATTCCTTTGAAATTTTTCGGTCGCCTTTGAACCACGTATTCGCATTCACCTCCTTCGAACTCTATATTGCTTTCGCCTTCACCTATTTTAGGAGGACGAAGGCGTTATACTAGAACCTTTTATCTACTATTCTCACTCGATGTTGTTATATCTTCATCCTAAACTACTCGTCCTTCTCTCGGCCCTATCAAGACCCTCTAATCGCTTAATTTAAGTGAATCTTTTTTTTTCTTTTTTTTGTTCTATTAATCGCGACCCTCATTCATTACCCGTGACCATACCATATTATATTTTTTATGATCTAAATCATGATTTCTTACGACATGATTTGTATTCGATCGTTTCTCATCGAAACCCTCTTGTGTCCTCTCACCCCCCTACTAATTCTTAATTTCGAGGACGAAATTCTTTTAAGTTGGATAGGATGTAAAACCCCTAAATTTCTACTATTTTTTTTTATTTATTAAATTTAGTACCGATTTAAATTTTTGTATTGTACGTCGCGTAGTCGTATTATACGAAATTTATTTTTCGAAATTGCTCGACGAGTGCGATTATGTGCGAGCGTACAAATTTTTGAAAATATTATTTTTCTATTTTTGAAGTTTCAAAATAATATACATAATAATTATTTTGTTATCGTTCCAATTATTTTCAAGTTTGTTATTTTGCTTATAAAGCCTTACATTTTCGCAATTATTAATAATAAATAATATTTTTATTTGTATGCTAGAAAAGCATAATTATAAGAACATTATTTGTGCATACATATATATTTGTAATTATTTATTGGTTTATTTTAAATATTAATATAATTTTTGAAATTAATATTATTAGTATTTTTGGAAAGCATATTTTTATTTATTGTGGAGATTTAAATATTGATTTGAATTTATGTATTTATTTAAATAGTTAATATTGAAATTTGATTTATTGATTTAATTTTAAACTAAGGTAATTAAATTAGATTTAATTGGATTTGGATTGGATTTGATTTGATTTGATTGATTTTAATTAAATAGATGATTTATCTACTTGGGTTTTAAATTTTCCTAATCCTATCCAAATTGGGAATTCCCACATCCTATAAATAGGCAGGTACTCCTCCAATTTATTATTTATTCCACAAAATTTCCTCAACCCAATCGTGCATCGTGTCCGTGTCCCATCCACTATTCTCCTCTTTTACACATACATTATTTTTCGTCCCATGTCCGACAACTCCGAACATCCTTCCCCGTCGTGTCAGACACATCCGACACGATGTTACACTAAACCCACAACTACAGACCCAAAAATCCTAAACCTAATCCCCTGTCCCGGCTGCCTCCGCCTCGACTTCCTCCACAACCCCGTCCCCTGCGACCATCACCGTCACAATCACCCCAAACCACCGTATCCACAGCCAGCCACCACCGTGGCGCACCCGCACCCAGCACCATCACCCACGACGTCACCATCCCCATTACTCCCAGCCCTGCCACAGCGCAACACCACCGCCGTCGGCATCCCCGACCGCCGCAAACACGTCATCAGACCATTTTTCCCGACCCCTACAGCCAACTCCACCACCACCAAACGCCACCACCATCGTCGTCATCATCACCACACAACCACTGCCATCACGGCCGTCGCCGTCGGTGCTACCACCAAAACCACCAGATCTCAAATAAAACCCCAAAATCAAAAACACACACCTCACCTTTGCCGGCGATCGACCGCCGCCGTGTCCACCGCTGACCCGAGCCGTCCTCGAGCTCCGGCGACCCATAGCTGTGTCCGCCACGACCAGTCCAGCCTCCAGAAACCCCTCCTCCAGCGCGTCGTGCCCTAGGTTCGCCCGGCGTCGGCGACTTCCCCGACGTCCTCCGTTCTCCTCCGAACAACCTCCGGCGAGCGCCGACCTTTCTCCTCCTTCCCGTCCTCCGAACAACCTCCGGCCGAGCACCCTCTCCAAACCCCCTTCATCTCCGACTTCCCACACTTCCCCCCGTCGCGTGCTCGCCGGCGAGCCGCCGCGCGAGCCACCGCCTACCGCCGCTGAGTCCTCCGCAGACCCAAGCCCCGCCAGCGCCTCCGTAGGCGCTCGACTCTTCCGGCGCTGCGCCGCTCTTCTTCCCTTTCCCTCCGGCCACCGCCGCGTCAGCGCATCGCCACTCCTCGCCGCCCAGGTCTTCCACTCCGCCGCCCTTCGACTTCCCTCCGTCGCTCCGTCCGGCCGAACCCCGCCGCTTCCACCGAACCTTCCCTCCCGCTTCTCTCTTCCCTCTCCGAGTGACAGTCTTTTTTTATTTTTCTTTTTTTTTGCTCTGTTTGTTTTTGTTCTTAAGCCACTGTTGTTCTCCTCGAAAGAGGAGAACATTGTTTTTTTATTATTATTTCATTTTATTTTTATTTTATTTTTTGTTTGTTTTTATTATCAGTATTATTATTTTATTATTATTATTATTATTATTTAGTTATTTAATTATTTATTTGGTAATTATTAGTTTAATTAAGTAGAACCACAGTACATGTACTACTGTTGTTGTTGTTATTATTATTATTATTATTATTATTATTATTATTATTATTATTATTATCATTATTGTTTTTATTATTAGTATTATTATTATTATTGTTATTATAATTTTTATTATTATTATTTTAGGCATAATTTTATAGATATATTTTGCTTCCATATTGGGTTACAAATACCCAAATGGTTACAAAAATCTAGTTTCCTAGGATATGGAGAATGAGTTTTTCTACCTAAATTATTTTTATTAGTAAAAGGAATAGTTTAAAATAGCTATAAATATATTTCGATTTTTCAATAGTCAATAAAAGTATAGATTTTATCAAGATATTATTTTTAAAAAACATGTTTCTTAGCCTTAAATAAATTTTCTAATATTATTTAGTTTCGCTTACAATATTTTTGTCTAAAATATTATTTGACAAAACTTACAGTTTGCCTTAAATTGACTTTGATTTTTGGATATTATTTGTAAGCATATTTGGACTAATAAATATTATATTTCAAGTATTATAAATTATTTTTCTAAAAATTATATAATTATTATTCTTTCTTTTGAATCTCCTCCTGCCCATAACCAATCCCATTATTCATGTTCTCTATCAAATTCAAGCCTACCTTATGTCCACCCTAACTAAATTGACCCTTCCGAACTCAATGACACGATCCGTGCCGCCATCAGAGGCCACCTTGTATAGTTATTACATCGAAGTTGCAGTTCGTGCCACATTGATCATTGCAGCACACCAGGCGTCCTACCAGGCAAGACACCTTGCCATTTGCTGTTTATTTATTTTTAGCTTATATTTCATGCATTATTTATTTTCTTTATGCAAAAACTGTGATACATGGCATAACTGTTAGAACTTACTGTTCATATAATTTTCCTGCTATGTATTATTTTTCTCATATTAAACCTAGATTTAAGGAACCACCTTGTGTGTTGCATTCATTGGCCTTGACACATTGTAACACGAAGTTGTGTGTCGCATGTAGCACACGAAAGTGCGTGATTGGATAGCCACCAGTACGTACAAGCCGTGCGATAGGAATAACCGCTAATAGAGGTTACATGCTAGTTTGACTTAGCGGTTATAGAGGTTTATGTTGTGGATACAACACAGTAGGCATTGGGCGGGGAGGACAATTCCTTAGCGTATGGGCTTCGATATACTTCCCTTGTGACCCGGACTCTCCGCTGGAGATACGGGATTGATGACCCAAGATTACTGACGGCCACTGACGATTCTGCGGAACGTCATGCTCTTACTGATGGGGCCTCTGGTGCCCAAGGGGGACTATGCCGATCCTATTCAGCCAGGGTCCATGCGTAGGAAGGATTGTTCTTAACAATATTTCACTTAGAATGGATAGGCACCTTTATCCGTTAGGTACGAGTACTTTTGGTTTGGGTACTTGTATCTGACCGTAGCTTGGAACAATAACTTGTCGTGGATTAGTTCGTCACATCTTGTCCTTGTTTGGTTGTAGGTGTGACTTACTACTTCGATGAGAAGGTATTGAACCTTGTTGGGGTCCGGATACCATATTAGATTCATAGCATAGGAAGATACGTTACCGTGAATTAGTTTACCATCTCCTGTCCTTATTTGGTTGGGGGGATGGTACGCTCGTTCAGTAGGTGCGTATTGGAACATGTTATAATTCAATATACTTATTTAGTTGAGCAATATTTATTCAGTTTATATGGCATGCTATTATGTGTCTTGTTACGTCCCTCTGAGGACCTGGTTGTCTTGCCAGGTGTGCGCTATTGTCTTTCGCAGGTGTTCTAGCTCTAGCCGTAATCTTCGCTATTTCTTCGAGGTTGATTGCATTTGGATCGTCTTCGCTTCGCTCGCCACTCATTTTATTTTCTATGTACTTTTCCTTATTTTGTTGGTAGTGGATTTGCCTCCGTCCAACATATTGTATCAAGACAAATTTATTCTCATTATATGATCTTTTATTCATTTATTCTGTGTGGATGAGATTAGTTATGGTTCTACTGCATTTTACAGCTTATGTATTTATACGAGGCTTCCATATATTGGAGTATACTTCGTATGAATACAGCTGGCATGTCTACGTTCCTAGTCCTACGTATTTTGGGACTGGGGCGTTACATACATTAAGAATGGTATGCCAGAAATTGGTGGCACTAAGACTGGCGGGTTCATGAGATATCGCTTGATATCTTCAAATGCTCGTTGACATTCTTCGGTCCAAACGAAAGATACACCCTTCTTTATGAGTTGAGTGAACGGTCTGCAGCGTCCAGACAAATTCGAAATGAATCTCCTGATGTACGCAAGTCGACCTTGGAATCTTCGTAGCTCTTTTAGGTTGCGTGGAGGACGCATATCTTGAATGGCTTTGATCTTCTCGGGATCCACGTATATACCCTTAGAGGTAATGACGAAGCCGAGAAATTTACCACTAGAGACACCCAAGAATGACTTGGTGGGATTCATTTTAAGTTGATGTTGACGCATGAGATTGAAGATAGTTCTCAAGTCTTTGATGTGATCTTCCTTTAGACGACTTTTGACAGCAATATCGTCGATGTAGCATTCGACAGTCTTACGCAGATGATCTCGAAAGATGGTACTCATGGCTCGTTGATATGTTGCACCAGCGTTCTTGAGACCAAATGGCATCACAGTATAATAATAGACTCCACGAGGAGTGCGGAAAGAAGTATGCTTTTCATCTTCAGGATTCATCCTAATTTGATTGTATCCGAAGAATTTGTCCATGAAAGATATTCTTTCGAACCCACAGGTGTTGTCAATCATGACGTCCGTGATAGGGAGAGGAAATTCATCTTTTGGACATGCTTCATTAAGATCCCGAAAATTAATGCAAACTCGAACTTTGCCCATTTTTTTTAAAACTGGGACGACATTGGCTACCCAATCAGGATGCTGCTCTTCTCTGATAAAGCCACAAGCTATGAGCTTTTTGACTTCATCGTCGATTGCGTCCATCATTTCTGGCTTAAAACGTCGTTGTTGCTGTTTGACCGGTTTTGCATTAGGTAAGATGTTCAGTTTGTGAGTAGCAACTTTAGGATCCAGTCTTGGCATGTCTTCATAGCTCCAGGCAAAGATATCAATATATTCTTTAATCAGAAGAATTAATTCTTGTTTATCTGCCTCTGGAAAGTTCTTGCTGATGAATATTGGACGAGGTGATCCGCTCTCTCCTACATCAATTTGAACCAATTGATCTTCGGTAGGAGGTTCTCTTTGTTCGAATCGGAGTTCCCATTGGGTATCCATTCGTTGAGCCCAAGGATCTGTTTCAGAACTTTTTTCAATATCTTCGTCATAGTTTTCTGGAAGTTCAACGGAGACCATGTTAGAAGATACAGTTAACCGATGAACTTGACCAATGCTGGTGTCAGAGTCCCACGATCTGGAATCAGAAGAGTTAGAACGCTCTTCACTATCAGATTCAAAAACTGCTGGGGATAACATTGGAGGAGAAGCATATCCAAGACCTCTTTTGGTCCTGCTGTAGTACATCTCTGACTTTTCTTTCGGCACAGTCGTACGAATAGGAGTTCGCCGTCCTTTACCGTATTTGAGGCCGCTCTTAAAGTTGTAACCCATTTTTCGGATGATATCTTTTGATTGTTGACTGTAACGACGGAGTTGAAGATGCCCCGTGTCATTAACTTTGCAATCATCCGTATAGCTGAATTGTTGTTCTGGTCCTTTACTAAAATGTAATGGACTTTCGCCTTTCTTTCGAGCAGGAACAATTCGATATGAATCATCTGGGTGTTCAAAAGAGACTTCCATTTGAAGGGATTGTACAACTCCCATTGTAAATGATTGGAAGCTATCTAACATATCCAAATAGCATTTAGTATGATAAATGATATCAGTATACTGGAAAGTAGACGCTTTTTCATTGATTTGTACATTGGTATTTACAGCAGGACCTTTAGCCTTAGTAGGCTTGGTCAGATTGATTACAAGAGGGGGAGAAGAAGAACGAGGAGGAGGATTGGCTTTGTTATGACGGAGGTCGATAATAAGTGGCTCAGAGGAGGTGACCTTCCTTTTATCCTTGTTATGAGATAGATCTATAACAAGTGGCTCAGAAGAAGTGAGCTGCTTTTTGTCTTTGTTACGACGTAAGTCAATAACAAGCGGCTCAGAAGAGGTGAGCTCCCTTTGATTTTGTTCATCAATTGATTGCTTCTGAACTGGCAAGTGAATAGCCAGTGATTTGGAGGATTGAGGACGAGAAACACGCCCTTTGACAGGAATGATGAGGGTGTCATTAGGCACTATTTCTTGCTCTTCTTTGGTATCCAGAGACAAGACAACCTTCATGAATTCATCATTGTACATGCGAGTGCCGTTACAGTATGCTTCAATGCCTTTGAAAGGATAGAGATCAGCAACCTCCTTCTGGACTTCTCCATTGTCATCAACATATTTGAAACATTGATGAAGAGTTGATGGAACAATGTTGTGTTCATGTAGGAATGGTCTCCCCAATAAAGCATTATAAGAACAACCATGATTGTCGATGATATAGAAGGTCACTTTTGTGCGAAGATTGCCTATTTGGAGTTTTAGGTGAATCTTGCCCAAATGTTCACTTCTTCCTTGATTGAATCCAAGGATGGTGGTGATTGTACTGGAGAGACTATGTACAGGGATCTTCAACGCATCTAACATTGTCTTCAGCATGATGCTAAGGGCAGACCCTGGGTCAATCAGAATACGATCGACTTTTATCGAGTCGACATATCCTGTGTAGTAGAGAGGACGGTCATGCATGTTGTCTTCCATTAACAAGTCATCTTGGGTGAAAGTAATGTTTGGAATTAACTCCAACACGCTATGCCAATGGAGGCAAGAGATAGGCTCTGCTGTAGGCTTCTCCAGAAGGGCTAGACAAGTTTCAGCTTGCATGAGAGCTTCACTCAAAGTTTCTCGAGTTTCTTTAGAGAGGCGTAAGAGTTCAAAAATTGACAACCGGGTTGGTGTATTGGCCAACTGAGCCAAAATATCGAAGTTATAAGACTTTTCAAGTCCAGAAGGAGATGTCTTCTTCAAAGGTTTATCGAAGCGGATTTGCTGTTTGCCTTTGTCAGCGACCGTCGGCTTGGAAGGAATGGGTATCACCACCGGTGAGGAAGCAATAGGAATATCCTCAGTAGAAGCAGGCTGCACCGGAGCAGGTTCAGAGGAAGAAGCAGGATTCTCTTGGGCTTCAGGATAATCCTTTAGATAAACTTTCCCTGACCTAGTTCCCAACAGGATTTCCTCGTCAACTATAGGGTCAAAAGACACCATATTGCAAATCTTTGTCTTGCCCTTGGAGCGGTCTTTCTTCTTAGAGGAAGAGAAAAGTTCGAACTCTGAAGCAAGATCCGGATGAATCCACATAATCTCGCCATTGTCAAGAGACAAGAGGACGAGACCTTCACTTCGTGGAGGAGGAAGATTCTCAATCTCAAGAGTAGCTTTGGAGATAGGAATGACGCCATGCTGCACCATCTGAGGTAGGAAGTCACCAAACTGAACTGATACCATGTTTGTAGTAACAGTCTTCTCGTCTTGTTGTAGAGTGACGACACCAGCGCTGACCAGCTCCTGAATTTTGCCTTTGAGCACATAACATGCTCGAGTGGGATGTCCGATGAACCTGTGATAGACACAGTACTTGGGATGATCAGTCTTACCGACTTCATCGGGCTTCTTTGGATCTAGAAGTTGGATTTTATTACTTTTGATTAAGCAATCAAAGATGCTAGCAGTGTCATTCTTGTCAAAGGAATATTCTATTTAGGACGAGGTTCTCTTGGAGGAGGAGCTGAAGGAGTAGAAGTGGACGTAGGAGGAGCTACGTTAACCGCCAGAGATTCTTTGTTCTTGTTCAAATTGATGTTCAAAATTTCTTTTGGTTTGCGGTTGTTCTGGCGATTGCCACCGCCTGATGTTTGATGTTCATCCCGGTCGGGGTTAGACATTTGTACCCCTAGCTGCTTGAATTTGTCGGCGCTAACTTCAGCTGCTTTAGCGTTGACAATGAAGGATGGCCAATCTTGGAATTGAGTAGACCCCGTCCACATACTGATGATGGGCAATAGATTTGCCTTGCAGGTGTCTATGGTGACAGCAGTCGGAGTTCCTGGAGGCATTTTCAAAGCTTTCCGACGGAATCTTTCAATAAAACTTTCAGCAGTTTCATTATGCCTTTGTTTGATTTTATTGAGGGCTGACATAGTCATATCATTGATCCCCTCGTAAAATCGTTCCAAAAAGATTTGCTTTAAGCCAGAGAATGAGGTGATACAACCATCGGACAAGCTTCTACACCAATCGTATGCTACGTCAGCTAAACAGCCGACGAATACTCTGGTAAGAAGAGCGTCATTTGGTTGAAGTTGAACAGTCATAACCTCAAAATGGTTGATGAACTGGCTGGGAGATGTGCTGCCATCAAACAACGAAATAGTTGGGATCTTGTACTTTGGACAAAATGGGACTTCCTTCCATTCAACTGGGTAAGGTTACTTGATCCCCAACCTCTGCAAGTTGTCCTTCTCCTTGAAAGCCTCGAATTGACTTCACAGGAGCTTCACAGCTTCATTGGCATCTTCCACTGATATAGAAGGAGCAGGTTGAATCACAGTGTTAAGAGGAGGAACAGCATGATAAGCACTACCCCCAGCACCTGACTGACTGGGTGTAGGTTGGACTTGTACAGGAGGTACCGGAAGAGATGCTACCCCCAGCCCTGCATTAACAGGCACCGACGATGCTATGATTTCAGGATTTGTAGGCGGTACTGTCGATGGTACTGTGTGCTGAGCCACAATGATGGAATGCATACTTGCGACCATTTCAGCTATGGTCTTCAACTTATCTTCTAGTGCAGCTATTCTTTGTTCTTGACTAGCTGAACTGGAAGCATCAGGATCTTCATTGACAACGTAAGTTGTCACTTCCCTGCGTACAGTGGAAGACACTGTCTGTTCTGAGCTTTCACTGTATGCATCATAATCGAAAAAAGAATCATCTCCTGAGTGAGAAGGAAGAAGACGTTTAGAAGGATTTTGAAGATTCCTTTGACCGATTGTGTCTCAGCTTTGGGATCTGGTATGTTGGAATACTCCTTCAGAAGATTCCTGGAGCAGATCCAAATACCGTTGGCTTGGCTTACGAGGCTTCCCGTGCTTAGAGCACTTCCTACCTCCAGTGTCTCTGGAAGTCATGTTGACGGAAGCGTACAAAACCACTTCTTCATCTTCCGACATAGATTCAGAGTTAGAAAAGTTCAAACGATCGAAGACAGATCGTCTAGTTGTTTGACAACAACACTTAATAACAACCTTATGATTACAATGATGATGATCACTTGGTTGAATTGGAAGTGTTGAAGTGTTGTCCCGCCTTTGCTTGAGGTGTTCTCGGAGATCGGGAACAACAACGGGATGAGGAAAAGTTCGAGGGACATGTTCTTTAATAACATTCGGAACATGGTTCCGGTTCTTCAAATGTTTTGTCCCTTGAGTATACAGGAAAGTGCTCATTTCATTGGCATATGTGTCCGAATTCTTGATCCTGGAAGTCTGCTTCTGATAATGTTTGGTCTTCGACATTGGCTGTTTGCGTTTCACCGAAGTTGGTCTGTTGAGATAAGTTCTTAGATCAACAAACTCACCCCCAGGGGTTTCTGTTTGAGACACGAGCAATTTTCCCTGTCTTGAACGGAAGATCTTGAGGGTTGGGAGATCTTGGAACTCTGTTACCGGAGTAGGCAGAATACCTCTTTGATCAGTACAAGTTATTTTAACATGGAGAGAAGAATCCTTGTTTGAAAGAATTTTTGTACTGACTGATGCCGAAGCACGTTCAATGTGATCTTCTATGGTAATGACCGAAGAAGACTGAGAAAAGACCAAAGGGCCTTTTTCTTTGTTTTGTAAAGAAGGGTTAGCTAAAGAGCGTTTCCCTCTGTTGTCTTCCAAATCAAAGGACGAGGAAGTTTGAGAAAAGACCAAAGGGCCTTTTCCTTTGTTCTGAGGAAGAGGAATAGCCAAAAGACTATCCCCAGTGGATTGTGCAGGAGCAGCAGGGTGTTGGAGATGAGCAGCACTCTTCCCCTTGTTGTGAGCAGAAGAAAGATTAGCCAAAGGGCTGTCTTTCTCATATTGCGCAGAGACAGTTTGCGCATGAATGGATGGCGCACTGGCAGGTTGCACAAGAAAGTCTTTGGTAGAGGACTTTCTGGTTCTGGCCACAGACACTGTGGTTTGCGCATTAGGAGTTCTGGCCACAGAGTGTTTGGGATGCACTCTAGTTGCTGGAGTGTTGGTTTGCGCAGGAAGATTGGCAGCCAACTGTGCCAGAGGCAGAGGAGTCTTGCCCCTTGATAGGGCAGCATATGAAGTCTCTTGTGCACTGGCAACAGTAGATTGCGCATGAGTAGTTGAGACAGACTGTGCAACAGTCTTAGTGACAGCAACTGTAGACTGTACAGCAGATTGCGCAGTAGGATTCTTGGCAGACTGTGCAGCAGTCTTGCTGATAGAGTTAATGGACTACGCAGCAGTCTTGGAGACCCACACTGGGCGCACTTTGCTCGTGGCAGAAGTGGTTACAGTGCGAGGAGTGGTCTTAGAGTTGATCATGGCTTCATAGGCTGTCTGGTTGACCTTCACAACCAGAGTCTTCTGCGTCTTCCCGATAGACGCTACGTCACATTGAGTTGTCACTTCCTCGTCGGAGGAGAAAGTCGTCCCCAGCAAAGTCGCCATTTTGTTTGCAAAAACAAAATTAAGAAACTTTATTGATACAAACTTTGTAAAGATTACAAAAATTCTGGGAAAGTACAACTGTAGGAATCCAATCTAGAAGATGATTGTTTTATCCCTTACGATGTGAACTTTGAAGACGGTAGCCTCTGAAGTTGAAGGCAAAAGCCTCGGAAGTTGAATTTGAAGGAAAAAGCCTCGGAAGTTGAAGTTGAAGACAAAAGCCTCGAAAGTTGAAGGCAAAAGCCTCGGAAGAATGCAGCAGCACTTGGGCAAGGACTCCTGAACTCTCTGAACTTTTTATGTCTGATCTCTCTATCTGATCTTCTTGAATGAAGACTTGAAACTCTATTTATAGAATTCTGAAAATAACTAATTTTTAGTTATTCTGAACGGCGCAAGTTGGATTGTGCAGGAACTGGATTGTGCAACATCATATTGCGCAGGCAGTTGTCTGGTCATGGGTCGACTGTCTTGGACACATGGCATTATTTGATTGAAATGCACATAATCGTGTGAAGACGGTTGCCACGTAACGAGCAATTGATGGCATGAATACCATGTGTACTTTTGTCAGTTGACATGATGAAGTGCGCCACATGAATTGTGCTGACTTAGGATTGCGCTGAAGTAGATTACGCCGACACTGGATTGCGCAGGCACTAGATTACGCTGTATGTACAGCTGTCCTCGAGCGCTGTACGGCACAATAAACGAACAGTCTCCTCATTCTTTGTGCTGTCAGCTGTCAGAAAGATTTGATTTTGTCAGGTAATGATGATTATTTGCCACGTCAGCCTGCGCGCTTGAGAGTGTGCGCAGTCTAGTGTGCATAATCTGTATGATGCGCAATTTGATATCTGCTTAGTTCATTTGAAAGATTCATTTCTCGATCTTCTGACTTTGTTAATTGGTGCAACTTGATTTTTTTAGGACCTACAGCGATCTCATCTGGGATTTTTTTCGTATATTCTGGCCAACTCCGAGCCTGGGTGGGCTGCTAAAAAGTCTGCCAGAGCTTGACCTTTGACAGTCTTTTGCGGGACGAAGATCATATGGTAGGGGGACAGTAATATTGCCCATGTAGTGAGGCGAGAGCTGAGTGCCCCTGGTTTAGTCATGAGGACCCTGAGGGGGTTGACTCGTGATATCACATGTATGGTTTGCCCCGTGACATAGTGTCACGTCTTTTGAATGGCGAACACCAGGGCGAGGCATTCCTTCTCCACGACAGTATATCTGTGTTCCGTCCCCATCATCATTCGTCTGAGGTAATATATAGCCTGCTCATGGCTTGTATCGTTGTTTTGTGCTAGCAGAGCACCGAGAGAATTCTCCATTGCTCGTACATAGAGTAGGAATGGTTTTCAAGCAACCGGGGCCACCAGGACTGGAGGGTTCGACAAGTATTCTTTGATGCTGTCAAAGGCACGTTGGCATTCTTCATCCCATACGAATGAGACACCTTTCCTCATAAGGTGGGTGAATGGTTGACATCGCCCGGAGAGATTAGAAATGAACCTCCTGATGTAAGCTAACCTCCCTTGAAGGCCTCGGAGTTCTCGGAGATTTCTCGGAGGACTCATCTCCATGATTGCCTTCGTCTTCTCAGGGTCTACGTGGATACCCTGGGAGGTAATGATGAAACCCAAGAATTTTCTACGGGATACACCCAAGAAGGATTTGGTAGGATTCATTTTTAAGTTGTGCGCTCGCATGAGGTCGAATACCGTCCCCAGATCCTGCAGATGGTCTCTCTTATAGCGACTCTTGACGGCGATGTCATCAACATAGCACTCCACGGTCATGTGCAAGTGGTCCCTGAAGATGATACTCATGGCTCTTTGATATGTGGCGCCAGCGTTCTATAAACTGAAAGGCATGACTGTATAACAGAACGTGCCTATTGGTGTTCAGAATGATGTATGCTTTTCGTCGTCGGGAGACATCTTGATTTGGTTATACCCCGAGAAGCCATCCATGAACGACATACGTTCGAAGCCGCAGGTGTTGTCAATCATGATGTCTGTGATAGGGAGGGGGAACTCGTCTTTGGGACACGCCTCGTTCAGATTGCGGAAGTCGATGCAGATTCGAATCTTTCCATTCTTCTTGAGGACCGGTACTATGTTGGCGACCCAGTCCGGATATTGTTCCTCACGAATGAAGCCGCTGGCTATCAGTTTGTTGACTTTGGCTTTGATTGCATCCATGATGCCTGGGCGGAAGCGTCGTTGCTGTTGTTTGACTGGCTTTGCATCTGGACGAATGTTGAGCTTGTGAAGAGCAACATCGGGGTTTAGTCCTGGCATGTCTTCATAGCTCCAGGCGAACACATCAATATATTCTTTGACAAGTTCCAGTAGTGATTTTCGCTCTTCATCAGTTAGATTCTTGCTGACGAAGATGGGTTATGGGGAGGATTCATCACCGAGATCAACTTGTACAACCTCATCCTCGACGGGAGGCTCTCTTTGTTCGAACCGCTTCTCCCACTGCGCATCTAGTTGTTGCGCCCATGGCTCTAGCTCAAGAAGTTCGGAAATGTCTTCATCTTCTTCGTAGGCATCGGCAAGTGCCATATTGACTGACCAGACTTGCCTAAGCATGTCCCTGATGCTGATATCCGAATCGGAAGTGGGTGATCCGATTGAGTGTGAGTGCCAGTCGCATTCTTCGTCTGAGCTTTCGGGTGTTGTCACAGGTGTGACATAACCTTGCCCACGTCTGGTCTTGTTATAGTAATCTCGTGGTTTCTCAGTCGGGATCGGCGATTGTAAGGGTAACCGCCGTCCAATTTTGTAGTTCAAGCCTGATGTAGTTCCCAGATCATATCCTTGTTTTTGCATAAGGCACTTGGATTGGAAACTATATAGATAAAGGGACAATCTCTCGGTGTCGGGTTTGAGCTCAACTTCTTCCATCTTGAAGGGCTGTAGATTATTCTTTCGACCGAAGATGATTGGATGGTCCCCTTCCTCGATTATGCGGTAAGCGTCTTCCACGGGAGTAAGTTGATTTGCGGTATAAACATTTGTCACCTGTGTGTAGGTGAGTGCCTATACCGTGCTCCATAGCATACATTGTACAAACCTTATTAAGCTCGATGTAGTTCAAAGATAGCCCTTTATTGATGAGGTAGGGTATCTTTTCTAACAGGATTACATCATCTGCGGATGGAACATCAGTGTAGGCAGCCACATATTTGGCCAGTTCTGGTTCTTCTTCGGCCACCCCCTGTATAAATGAAGACTGAGAGGATGACTTGGGCAACTTGATCATCAGGGGTTCTGCTGGTGGAGCAGAACATGGAGTCGTTGGCAAACTAGCGACCCCCAGTTTGGTACTCGATGCTGGACGGGGAGTTGTTGGCTCGCTGGAAGCCCCCGACTTTGCATCGGGGTGACGATTCTTCTTGGGGAGACGTATCGTCATTGGCTTGTCGAAGGGTTTGAGCTTCTCCGTTTGTGGCTGGACGACTCTAGGCAGTCTGATTGCCAGTGGCTCCGTTGTGGGTCTTGGCGCTTGGCCGGACCTTGGCAGCCAGATTATCATTTGCCTCTCTTGTGCCGAGAGGCTGATTGTATCCTTATGCAGAGCGGCCGTAAGGGGTGTGGTTTTGCCAGGTTTGTGAGCTTGGAGGTGGATCGTCAGAGGTTCTTCTGATCCTGTGGCTGTCTCAGTTCGAGCTTGCACATCTCCTTCGCCAAGGTGCCTTTTCGACTTTTCGTATAAGCAGGAGTCTGAGTAGTAGGATTCGACCCCTTTAAAGGGATCGATGTTGGCAAATTCTGTCCTTACGAAGCCGTGTTTGTCGATATATTTGAAGCACTGGTGTAGCGTGGAAGGCACGATCATGTAATCGTGTATTAAGGGCGCCCCAGGAGGTTATTGTAGGAAGTGTCCATATCTATGACGTAACAGGTCACTTCTGACTGAAGATCGCCAATTTGGCACTTCAAGTGAATCTTTCCAATCGGGTAGCTCCTTCCCGAATTGAAACCGCTGATGGCGGTGCTTGTCGGCGTCAGGCGATGCATAGGGATGCAGAGATGATGTAACAGACCCTTCGGGATGATGCTTATGGAAGAACCAGGATCAATATGCATCCGATCCACCTTTACGTCACCGATGTATCCAGTGTAGTATAATGGACGATCATGCAGATTGGTTTTGATGAGCATATCCTGCGGCGTGAAGACAATGTTGGGCATCGCTCCTGTGCAAGCGCTGTCTTGGAGATTTGCAGGCGGGCTCTCTTCCGTGAGGTTGACCTGAGCCAGATATGCGTCGACATTCTAGAGTGCATCACTCAAAGCTGTACGAACATCCTTGGAGAGTCTCAGGAGCTCATATAATAAAAATTTGGCCGATGTGTTGGCCAATTGTGCCAGGATGTCAAAGTTGTAGGGCCTTTCTAGCCCCTGAGGTGCCTCTTTTCGGAGGGACTTATCAAAGCGAGTCTCCTTCGGCCTAGGCTTGTCGGTCGTCGGAGGTTGAGAAGGTCCCGGAGCGTCAGCAATAGCCGACTGATGTTCTTCAGTCGAGTTATCTGGTGTAGGTTGGGATTGAGCACCAGACCGAGTAACGACAGCTGCGGCTTCCTCGACATCTGCCGAGATTGTGTTACAGGATCTGACTTTTCCATTCTTTTTCTTGCCAATGGAGGGTGGTGTAGACTGAGTCACTTCAGATATCAAGTCTGGATGAACCCACATGACCTCCCCTCGTGATGTGGTGAGGGGTACTAGACCAGCCGTCTGATCTCGAGGAGGTGGAAGATTAGCAATCTCCATTGTCGCCCGAGGGATGGGTATTACGCCTTCTTGAGCCTCCATTGGAGGGAAGCTGCCGAATTGTACTGACACCATATTGGCTTCCACGGTCACCTCTTCGAAATCAATGGCCAGAGCGTTTGAATCGATGAGATGTTGGATGTATCGCTTTAGTTGGTAGCAGTCGTGTGTAGCATGGTGGACGTAGCGATGGTAATGGCAGTACTTCGAACTCTCCATTTCTGCCGGCCGAGGTTCCCGTCTTGGTGGAGGAAGCTGAATTCTATCCCCTTGTATGAGCATGTCCAAGATGGGTTTGACATGGCCATCTTCGAAGGAGTAGGTCATTTGCGGCCATTGCTTGTCTGCCGATTTTGACTCAGGTTTCTGGGCTGTGTCGGCCACCATAACCTGCTTGCCCTTGCTCTCCCGATTGTTGGAGGAGTTACCACCATTGTTGTTGTTGGTATTAGGGCGCTTGCCCTTGTCCTCTCCATCCGAAATGTGCAATCCCAGTTGGCGAGCCTTTCTCAACTTGTCTTCTGTGCTAGTGGCACTGATGATGATTGTTTTTCAGTCCTTAAATTGACTTTTGCCCATCCAGAGGCTGATTGTTGGGAGCAGTCTCTTTTGGCAAATTTCAATTAAGGAGGAATCTGGATTACCAGACGGCAACATCATTGCGGTTTGGCGAAATCGCTCAATATAGTTCCTTGTTAGCTTATTCTCCCCTTGAACGACGTCCATGAGGGTGGATATTGTGACGTCCTGTCCTACTTCGTAGAATCTCTCCAAGAACATGCGCTTGAAGCTGGCGAAGGAGTGGATGCAATTGTCTGGCAGGTTACGGTATCAGTCGAAGGCGACCCCTTCCAATGCCCCGATGAATAATCGTGTAAGGATGGCATCGTCATGGGGCAGATGGTCGGTGGTGACCTCGAAGTAAGAGATGTACAGGCTTGCGGAAGTCTTCCCATCATATGGATTGATGTGGAATGGTTTATACTTTGGTGGGAAGGGAATATCTCTCCACGCAGCGAGATATGGTTGTCGCATCCTGAGGTCTTGGCAGTTTTCTCGGGCATAGAACATGGCCCGGAGCTCCTGGACCTCTCTTCTTGCCTCCCTGGCCTCGTGTGCAGCTGTAGGAGCCGACATTTCAGGAGGATTATTGCCCAGGTTCGATGCCACTGCGTTCGAGTCCGCATTGACCGTGGGACCCAAGTTTGTTTGGCCAGGCGTCCCTCCTTGCAGAGTAGGGAGGGCTGCTTTGATCTCGTCCACCG
The DNA here is from genome assembly GCA_029216955.1 of Iris pallida. Lineage (NCBI taxonomy): Eukaryota > Viridiplantae > Streptophyta > Magnoliopsida > Asparagales > Iridaceae > Iris > Iris pallida. The sequence continues at coordinate 12,702,598 of JANAVB010040818.1, forward strand.
ATTTGACCAAAGTGTGCAGTATGGCCTCCAGAGTATCGATGCGTTGGCGATCACTGGGACCATCTTGTTCATCGTTTGTCATGAATGTCATCCTCACATGAGTAGAAGTGGAAGGGACAGTGGATGATGTGCCCTCCGAATCATACCCCTGTACTGAGAAGTCATCGGGGTATGTGGAAATGTTCTCCTCCAGTTTGGACTCAGAAGGAATAGTACCCTCAGCTTCAGAGCTTGCTTCATCTTGAGAGTCGTGGACGTCCTCGGGGACGTCGGCACCTGTTGTATCTGATGGGAGAGTTGTTTCCCCGGGCTCGTCTCCTTGGAACATCGGATTGTCGTGGATGTTCAAAGGAGTGCTACACCCAGTTCCAGCGACCCCCAGTAATGTGGATAATGAATCTCCTACTGTAGCAGATTTTATCTTTGAACGGGTACCTTGGAAAACTCCGGTGGTGGACAACCGTTTAGACGACAATTTCTTAGTCACAGTGGTTGAAATCTTCGGGCTGGAAACGTTTATCTTCTTCCATCTTCCATCGGCGGGGATTTTTTGAGTAGAGTTGCAAGAGACGACGGGAGGCGCCTCGTCCCCTGAGCTCGGCTGTTACAATCTTTGAAATATGGACTGTCGGTCTTCTCGTACCGTCGCATTATTACAACAGCAGTTGACAATAATTTGGATACAGTGACGTCCGTGGGAGGACTCTTTGCACACCGAGGCCTCTTTTCTTTCCTTGCGTTTGTGGAGGATAACCTCACGCAAGTCAGATGGGTCTAGAATGACCCTGTTTTCTCCCTGGGTTTTATGAGACTTTTGGGAACCACTCTGTCCGTTTGCCGCCGGAGGCTGGACTCTAGTGGTTCTGTACAACTTCCCATCAGAGGCCCGCATAACAGTATGTAGAGCGCTCGGATGGTCAGAGGTCGGGACAGCGGACTGAGCTTGCTAGGCTCGTGCTGCCCTAGACTTCTTCGCTTTAGTGCATGAGGGCACATAGTTGGAAGAGTCTAAGTGGTGTGGCAGAGAGTCAGACATATTTTCTCGAGAGCATGAGAGATCAGGACCATAGAAGAGGCGATCGAAGACTGAGCCTGAGCCGTGTAGAGCAGACGGCATATGGCTGGAATCAACAATCTTCATACGGCTGGCAATCGTAGCCGCATGGGCTTTCTTCATGCGGCCGGAAGTCTCGGCCGCATAAGTATTCTGCATGCGGCTGGAAATCTTGGCCGTATGGATATTCTGTATCCGGCTGGCAGTTTTGGCCGCATGAACATCATGCATGCGGCTGGCAATCTTGGTCGCATGAATGTTCGGCTTCTTCTTGGAGCACATAGAATCACTCTTTGCCCCTGCAAGTCCAGCATCGTAGTGCTTTCCTCTGCCGGACTTGGGGACAGCAGAGTCCTCTATGGCTTGAAGTGGGGCCGCATGAGAGTTGCCTTCGCCGTCTTGGGCAGCAGAGAGTACTCTGTCCAGAGCTTGGGAAGAAGCAAATGATTTTGGCCTCCACTCCCTGCGAGCCTTCTTTGTACGGGTTCGCTTCTGGACCGGGCCAGCGCTCCCGTCGGAGAGCATTTCTTCAAACGCCTGTTGGTCGAAGCGGACGACCATCTTCTGTTGTGTGAATCCAAGTTTGGCTGCATCCGATTGCGTCACCAACTTCTCAGCCGTGGAGAAGTTTATCTCCAACAGAGTCGCCATCGTGTTTGCCATTGATTATAAAAGAACAGAACAATTATATCGGAGGACTGAACTTTTACTTCACAATACAAACTCGTTCGTACAAAGAAAGCCTAGGGACAAAAATCTAGGTACAGCAATCTAAGTACAATTGTTTAGTTTTTTGGGGGGGTGACGGTAGAGGCTCGGGAAAGCGACAGCAGCTCTGCCTTACTCCTTGGACGATCGGACGCAGCCTTGGCTCTGGTGAAGAAATGCTCTTGGACGTGCGGGGAGACTCTCTTGCGCCTTCGGTTCCTAGATCTCTGGATATCTCTGTAGTGCTCTCTCTTTTTTCTTTGCTCTGTCTATTTCTCCCCTTTTTCTCCACTCTTTTTTCTGCAAGGGAATGGCACCTTGCTATTTATAGGAATGGGGTGTGCTCATTAGGGTTTACAAATGATTGTCTCCTTCAGAAGTCGGCGGTTAAGGATAAATGAATCTGGGCCACTCATCTTGAATATAATAAATTTGAGATTGCCATGAATATTCGTGATTTATGATAGCCTGCCACGTGTCCAATTTACTTGATTTGATTTGATCTGGGCAATTATGACGATCGTACCAAATCTGATTTTGTTAGGATTTGTTAGCACCCATAGTTCCAGGGAAGATAAGACTGCCACATGTCTCAATTATTGCGAAGAGCGTCCCGTGTCTCAACTGGACCGTCCTGGCCGAGCCGCATATGGGGGGTCCTCTCAGCCGCATGAAACGTGCAGCAGCATGAGGATGGGCAGCCGCATGAGGATGGGCAGCCACACGTGGATGGGCAGCCGCATAGGGATAGGCAGCCACATGCAGCGGGGCAGCCGCATGGCGATAGGCAGCCGCATGCAGATGGGCAGCCGCATGGGGATAGGCAGCCGCATGCAGAGGGGCAACCGCATGGGGATAGGCAGCCGCATGCAGATGGGCATCTGCATGGGGATAGGCAGCCGCATGCAGATGGGCAGCCGCATGGAGTGGCCTCGGGACTTGGTAGATTTTGCCAGCTGTAAGAAGATTTTCTCCTCTTTTCGAGAATCATGCCATCATGTCAGAGTCGTTATTGCGTCCTTATGTCAGAGCTGTCATGGCTGTTTTTTGTCAGAGCAGCCATCAGGACATTAAATGCAACCGAATGTAGAGAAGAACCGTTGAAGGCCATGTGGCTTCTTTCTGAGCCGCATGGATCTATCCGAGTCATACGGACCCTTGAGCCGCATGGACACTTGAGCCGCATGGATTTCTGAGCCGCATGGGGATCCTTCTGTCGGAGCCGCATAGGTCTTTCTTTATTCTTTTCCATGCTTATATATATATATATATATATATATATATATATATATATATATATATATATATATATATATATATATATATATATATATATATGTGTTTGCTAGTACCGGGAATAGATCGATCTCTCGATCCGAAGCGATACAAAAATCTAGAAAAACTGAACCCTCGCTCCAAAACAGCGCTTATAAAAAAAAGAATATATATATATATATATATATATATATATATATATATATATATATATATATATATATATATATATATATATATATATATATATATATAATACTTGTGTGACATAATTTTGGGTAAATGATCTTGGACTGATTATTTCCAGAATTCTGGAGTGATAACAGTCCGTATTCTTCGCTCCACCATTCTTTCATATATGGGGGTTATGTATATATGTATGTACTTAGAGGGAAATCTCTCTATATATATGTATATATATATATATATATATATATATATATATATATATATATATATATATATATATATATATATATATATATATATATATATATATGCTAGTGGTGGATAGACTATAGTTTTATGTGATTGTAGGTTAGTGTTGTGACCATTGGAGTATTGGAACAGATTAGGATCGACCCAAAGACCTTAGTTTAGTCGAGTTGACCAACAAGTTGACCAAGTTGACAAAAGTCAACTTTAGGTCAAACTTGATCCAATTCAACTCAAACGAACTTAGAATGACCTAGAAACTTGTGTATAACCTAAAAATTAGTAAACGGGCTAGTTGACCAATGTTTGACCAGGTTTGACCAGAGTTGACCAAGGTTGACTTTGACCTAGAAGGACTTAGAAGCATGTAGAACTGCATTGTAGCTCTGCCTTACCCCTAGCCGTTTACATGTCGATCTCAGTATTTTAAAAATACACTATAAGTATTGTCTAGAATCTTTACTAGAATAATCACAAGGACCATTACAAGAATCACCCTACTTGGATCATTAAATAGAATCACACTTGACATATATTGTACCACTGGACTCATATCACATTATTCTAGTTCAGCTAGCTTTTATTGACAGTCTTCATTGACATGATATTCTGTTTCACAGCTTTTACTTTCCTTGTTTTTTACTATAGTTTTACATCTTAAACTGTCTCGAATTCCTATGCTTCATCAATAAAATTATCTATAATTATTTTTATAGTTTTCGACATTTACTTGGATTTACTTGATGAGATGTATTCGTTCCAGTCCTGATTGGACCCGTTGATAAAATTTTACAGAAAACTTGGAGTTCAAAGCTAGCCTAGAGGAGACTAGTAGAGCTTGGAGTAGTTTTATAGAGTTTGTGTTTCTTCCTTTCTTGTTTATCATGGAGTTGTATTGAGACCTTGAGTTAATTAATAAAATTGTTTTACTTCACTTCTGGTTGCCTCTTTCTTGTAGATTTTCTTATCTATTTTATCGTGCTATTCATCTATCCCTAGATTTGTGATTGAGTTTATATCGTTATGAGATTGTCCTCCGTCGGAAGGGTATATCACATTGTGTTAGATAGATTATGACCTAGAACAGCGTTCTACCGCCGACACTGCGACATAGGCTGGACGTACCCACGTTCTCATGTCCGTAAATCGGATGCGGATCGTGACAGTATCCAAGTATCTTGGCCTACATGTGTTTCTTTTGTCCAAAATAACTCAAATTCGTCATAATATTTATCCACATTTTTATTAACCAAAGCAACTTATAAATGTCATAACTTTTAGCTTAGAACTCCATTTAATCTTCCTTTTTTTTAAAGGAACCGTATCGAAGTTAGCTTTTCAAATATATATTTTAATAACCCAAAATCGTTCTAGAACTTTTTGTAAAATTATTTGAGTATCAGCTATCCGAAAGACAAACGCGTTTCGATGTTTTCACGATTTCGGAAGCTTCCGGACACGAAAATATGATCCGTTTAAAGATTCAGAAAGCTAACACAAAGGGCTACAACATAATTTAATCCTAGAATTTAGTGAAGGCTCAATTGGTGCAGTATTAGTTTTAAGTAGAAGAGTGACTATACGATATAGACATTTTGTGTAACCTATGAGCCTATGTAGTATGGATATTAAATGAATGTAGAGTATGTAATGTATGATATGTTAGATGAATGAAATGATTTATATATGATATGTATCCTCTTTACATTAATGTATATATATGGTTGAATGCAAGCATGTAGGAATGCAATCAATGTAATGTATGTAAGCAATGCATGAATGAAAGAATGATATACAATGTATGCATGAAAGTATATAATGAATACTAGATATGAATGCAAGGTATACATGTAATGATAGATATTAATACATAATATATACATAATTTAATGCAATATATAATGATAGCATGTATGGTAATGTAGAATATATGATGTAAGCATGTATATGTCCACTGTTTTTTGTTTTTCTTACATTTTTCCTTCCCTTTCCTTTCCATTTCAGTTTTTTCCCCTTTTTTCCTCTTCTATTTTTACATGTTGTATAAAATTTATATAGTGTATAGATGCATATAAATATGTAATATGCATGAATGACATATATGTAATAAAAATAAGTATATGTATGCAACTTAGTGATATGTGAATGGATATAATGCCTGAACTGAAGTATGCATGCATATGGGATATGAATGAATGATATATATATAGGTGTTAAGGTAATGTAATATATGTATTCACATATATTTTGAGTTAAATATATGAGTTTTTATGCATATATTATATGTATGCATGTATGCAGGAATGAATGTAATATAATGTAGAGTATGCATATATGAATATAATGTATGCAAGTATATAATGTATTCAAATATGTATGTATGCATCTATATATGTATATATAGGTGCATGAATGAATGCAAGTATGTATATATGATATGTATGTAGGCATGTATGTAATGTATGTATGTATGTATGTATGTATGTATGTATGTATACAAGATATGTATGTATGCATGTATGCAATATAAGCATGTATGAACGTATACATGTATGTTGTGTATCCATGTATATATGTGTGGATACACGAATCAAGCATGTATATAGTGATAACATGAATGAATGAATGTATAAATGCATGAATGAATGTCATATATGAATGAATGAATCAATCAAAGGTATAAGTAAAATATAATGCATTATAATGAATGTTAACATATATAATGTATAAAAGTATGTATGTAAATGTGCATAAATATATATATCTATGTAACAATGTAAATATGCATGATGTAACATATGCCTATATATATAAATATGTATTTAATGTGGATATGCATGTATGTATGAAGGTATGTATTTATATATTGTATCTATTTCATATTATGCATTGTTGTGGTTCACATTGTCTTGTGATTGTGTGAGTGCTAGCCTAGGCTTGGTTAGGCCTAGTGAGACTAGTTAGACTTGTTTGGACTAGGACTTGACCTAGTTGACCTAGTTTGACTAGTGTGGTTGACTAAAGTTGACCAAGGTTGACTTTAACCTAGATTGACCCCAAACATCATGTAGATGCATTGTAGCAGTCTATTTTACTATTTTGGATATGTAGTGACTTGTACTGTTCTATAGACACCACGCCTCGGACAATATATTCTCTTCAGATATTTAGGATACCAGGCGAGTACATTCTCTGATCATTTCATATCCTGTTTAGGATTATATTTCCTGCTTTAGATTACTTTACTTAATGCTGACACATTAGTAACACGGATTAGTACTATATGGATCTTGTCGTGCAATGTTATCCCCTTAGCGAATATATCGGGTATTTTATGTTCGTGTACTTTATCATGAGCATCGTGTACTCCTTGTGTTCGTGTTATTCGTATACAAATCGTGTATACTCATGTGCTCACATGATCATCATGTACAACTATACTTTGTGTGTAATAATATAACTTGACTGGATCCTTGTATATTGATTGTGGACGGGGGAGTAGAAGTGGTTATGTACTCAATCTTGTAGATTACTCGTGTACAATCTCTGTAGATTACTCGTGTACAACATCGTACCGTTTACATAACCATCTTATACTCTGAATCACTAGCACTGATTAGTTCTCTTATATACTGTAGCTATTTACTTACAGTCTTTCCTTTACATCATGTTGTTCTTTCAGTTTTAGGTATCTAACTCTCTAGCATGTTTATATTTCCTAACCTGTTATGATTTGTTGAGATGTCTGTACTCGCTCCTGTCCTGACTGGCCATGTTGAAAATATTACAGAGGATGAGGATGAGACGCTCTGTACCACATATTACGGGACTATCCTAGAGGATACTGTGACCTGGACCAGCAGCAGGACCCCTTAGCAGTGGATGAGACACCTTTAGTCTAGGATGTCTTTTTATTGTATTTACTCTATGGATTACTGTATTTGAGATTTGAGATGTTATCTGGATTTGTGATATCTAGACACTTAGAATTCTATCTGGTTGTATCTCTGTGGATTCATTTCATTTCTTATCTATCTATCTATCTATCTTATCATTTCTATCTTAGATGTGATTGAGACTATATTCTGCTATGTCACCTCCATTCGGAGTGTATATACTGTACAGGTACCTTATATATTGTTAGATGATTGACCTAGGACAGCGTTCTACCGTCGACACTATGGCGTAGGCTGGACGTTCCCACTTCTCGTGCCCTTACTCTAGGGTGCGGGTCGTGACACATTTTTAGTGGTGGCCCATGCAGGTCGAGTTTATGTAGTGGTATTCGAATTAGAGTATTACTACGGCCTGCAGTAGGGTTAGGATATTTTTTAAGGTACTCAATCACAGTTAGGATTCCTTGAGAGATTCCTGGGATGACCCTTGAGAATCTTATTAAACTTCAATTTGAAATCCTTTCCCTTATTTTGTTCGCTCTCACTCCTTGATTATTGAATTTAATTTTTGATGGATCATTGTTGACTTTGATTTTTCTATCGAAATGAATTTTATGGCCTGAGTTACGATATTTTCTGATAACATATGTTGACGGGAATAACAGGGATGGTAAAACGTCTACTTGATTATAGAACCTGTAGTTTATCGCAGCCATATTAGCTGGCGTGGCAAAAACATAGAGACCTGACTTCGGATGTACGTATCTTGGCTATGAGATTTAGAATTTCTCGCAGCTATACAAGTCGACATAGCGAGATTTCCAGACGACGTGATTATAGAGGTGCATATGTAACGTCCCAGTCCCAAAATACGTAGGACTAAGTACGTAGACATGCCAGCTGTATACATACGAAGTACAGGGACCTTGTATGTATACATAAGCTGTAAAATGCAGTAAAGTACAACTAACTAATCTCATCCACAAAATAAAGGAATAAAAGATATCATATAATGAATTGTTCTGATACAATATGTTGGGTGGAGACACATCCACTACCAACAAAAAAAAGGAAGAAGTACATGATATATAAAGTAGAAGTAGCAAGGAGGAACCAAGTCACGTCATCTTCGAATAAATTGAGAAGACCACGATCCCGGCTGGGATACCTGCGGAAAACATGAACACACACCTGGGGAATAACCAGGTCCTCAGAGAGACATAACAAGATACAGGAAGAATAAGCTAATATGAACTGTCAAAATAATAGTAATATGCAAGACTCTCCTAGACACCAATATGTAAAAAGGGAAGGCTAACCATCTATTGTGCAATTTGGAGGAAAACTTTCATGCGCATGGGTAGGATTTAGGCTACATGTACGTAACTTGTATCCAGTCATCCGTATCCGTCCGTAACGTCCAAAACGTCAGAGGACATCTGCAAATATAAATCGCCACAGTTCCATCCTGAGACTGTGGTTTATCTGTTTGGATTCCCATACTCACTAGCGACTGTCCTCCCCAGTATTTCTCATACTGTTCAAGTCATGTCCATGGCTCGTCCAGTTTTGTAACTGCTTGAGTCTATAAAACCCTAGTCAAAGCAGTTACGAAGATCTACCGTCACACGACTTTAGAGATGGCCAGTCCATAAGTCATCCCCTAGCAAAATGTCTCAAACCGTGTGTGTGAGTGTCACGGTCAAAGACGATATAAGGATATCTCCTAACAAGAAGGTAGTCTGCTAAAACTAAGTTAACATGCATAAAATAAAGTAACGACTAATAAAGTCGCTTGCACCCAAGTATGGCTTGGATGCGCAGTTTATAACAAAAAAACTAACAAATATGAAACAAAATAAATAATGCTGAAAATAAATAATATGATAGTAAATTAGCAAGGTATACTTGCCTGAGTCCTGAGTACTGTGGTAGCGAAGATCAGACAGGAAAGTAGGTGGAACAACGGCTGCCGAGGACCTAAGGTCCAAACAAACATTTCCGGATGCTGAAAATAGTCTATTATCTAATTACAATTAATACAGTACCTACTAGATTTATTTAATAAATTTTGAAATTAGGATATAGTATAGATTTTCGTATCAGCTTTTCGAAAAACTAAACGGATCGCATTTTCGTGTCCAAAATCTACCGAAATCACGAAAATATTGAAATACGTTTGTTTTTCAGACATCTAATACTAAAATAGTTTTACAGAAATCTACAGAATAAATTTTGTCTATTAAAATATATTTTTTGAAACCTTACCTCGATACGCTTTTTTTTTAAAAATGGAGGCGAAACGGAGTTCGGAGCTAGGAGATATCGTCGTTCCAAGTTGCTCTTGCTGCTAAAAAGCGGGATTGAATTCTAATGACAAATTTTAGAGTTTCTATTGGACTAAAAATAATTTTGAATATGGCTGATAGAAGGGGGATGTATTGGATTTATATAGGTATTTATTTTAGATTGATCTCCTAAATTAGATATAATTTGTTTTAAATAAATTGGTGTTTGCCTTTTTAGGATAGGATATAGATAGAGATGTTTTCTAGTAGAAGTATGATTAGTATTTATTTAAAATATTGTTTATATTTATCTAAATTATCTATAGCATTATTTAAAATTACTATAGATAATAAATAGAGTTAATATTTATTTAAACAACGTTCATCTAATCTCATTTATACAAGCTAAAATATTTAATACTAATTTGACATTTATTCTATATTATGTAAATAGTGTACAATATAAGTAACATGTAAAAAGTAATAAAATTTAAGAAATAAATCCTAAAATTTTGAGAAAAACTGTATAATATAGTTTAGATCCTTAATGTACTAGAAAAATAGCTTTATATATTTTTATACTAAATTCACTAATAAGCACTATACTAAATATATGTAAAATAATACAAATTATATAATAAGTCAATAAATAGTTATTTAAAAATTCAAAAATTCTACAAATATTTATTTTAAAAAATCAGGGGGTTTACAAAAGTCTTATCTAGATAAGAACTAAGAAGAATTTTAATTCCCCTTAGATTTTTTACTATTTAATTCAAATTGATTTAAAAGTAACTCAATCAAATATAATCCAATGTAGATAGATTCTACCTCTAATTTAAACTGTATTTAAATAACTTAATATATATTTTTCCAACTTAAATCACCATAATTAATTACATATTAAATCAACCCATATTTAATATACTTTTTTCGAAATAATATATTAGTGATAATAATTAATTTTGAAAGTACAAATATATATACACTCGCATGCAAAAATAACACTTACATAAAATACAGTTTTTCTAAATTACTAGTTATACTTGTACCATAAAATAAAATGGCCTTTCTTAAATAAAAAAAGTTTGGCAATCCTCGGCGCGACGCATTTGCAACTTCAAACAATATAAAATATTTGTCGTCTATTATTTTGAAATATTTTCTACATCTATACAATTAAAACATTTTATAAAAATATGTACGTCGCACTTATTCGTACTTGACGAGAAATTTACGAAACGCAAACTCATACGCGACGTACAAATATAAAGTACAAAAATCGATACCATATTTATTAAAAAAATCGTAGTAGAAATTTAGAAATTTTACATCCTACCCAACTTACAAGAATTTCGTCCTCGAAATTTAGGAATATGTAGGGTAGGAAAGATAGAAAGAGTTCAACAATACCGAAATACGATTAAATTTTTAGATGAGGTGAAGAAACGATGTTCGACACAAACATGCATTGGAAGATCGTAATTTTGATATCTGCGAAAATACATCATGGTTATGGAATTGAAGAAGGGTTGCTAGTTAAGGTAATAAAATTATGATAACACGAATTAGAGAATAGAAAGGAATTGAGTAGGTCAAAGAGAATAATTTAGACATTTAGGAGAGATGGTTTCTTGAGCGAATATAGTCGTCTAGGGTTAAGGTATGGTTAAGAAAATGATTTGAATCATTTTCAAGTTTCAAGAACGATTAGAAGATTGCGATAATGAATCTAGGGTAGAGAAAAAAGGTAACTCAAGACGAGGATATTATCACATTGGTTGGTCAGTGGTTAACTATCTTGGCAATAGATGGTGGACAACTAAGGGATATCAAGTTCGAGTATTTGTCTTTCTAATATAGGCGAAAAACGAAAATAACAAAGAGTTCGAAGAAGATATTATCGAATACGAATAAGTGGTTCAAAGACGATTGAAATTTTTTAAAAAGAATTGCCAAGGCAGTCGCGGATGGAATTCTAGAGGCCAAATTTATCTATGTCTCCATCCACGTCGAACAATATATGAAAAGCGAACCAAAGTGCACTAGGTTGATCAGACCATCATACACCGATTCTGATTAGATAATGTATTAGTGGGCGTCCCCAATAACACATATGTCGTGAACAAGCTCGATAAAAGAATAAGCTTGCAAAACTAAGGCTAAATTAGCCTCATAAGATAGTCAAAATATAAGTAGGGAATACTAATGAAGAAAATTAAATAGTCGAAGATCCATTAAAATCTAAGTCTTGCCCGAAGTTTGGGCTTATGCAGTCATCGTAGTATTTTCTTATCTATGGCTTGGTTGACTAGATAAGTTAGGGTCCTCTGAATTTTATAGTCTAAGTAAACTTATCAATATAGGTCACAAGGACAAAGGTTTGTTAGGTCATGAGGTATTCTACCCAACTTAAAAGAGTTAAACTAGCAGTGTGATGGGACAATGGGTCAAGCAATCAAAATAAATCACAAAGTTAAGCATTTAAGGAATTAAGTAGAACAAAATCACATATCGGATCGAAAGAATTGAGTCGAGGTTGAATTCCTATCCTTGGTCAAAAAATATATCGGTATCATGGTAAAGGTTACAGTTTAGTCTTTTTGGCCCAAAAGTCATATCATAAAAATAGAGTACAAGAAGACGTGTTTTAGTGGCACGTGATATACCTACATAAAGGTGAGCTCGTCTAGGTCTTACATATGAAATTTGTTGGAAGGTAACATCTAGTATTACACTCCAAATATCAAAGTCATGATAAAGGACACAAAAAGATCTAAAATAGAAAGTGGGAGTTCATGAAGTGATAATTAATGCACAAACATTAAAGAAGATCAAGTTGAAGCATAAAATAAAATTAATTAAGCAATCTAGTAAAATAATTTAGGGATACAGTTTTCAGAGAGAAGATAGTCTCCTAGGTGGATACAGTCAAGGAACGATTAATTCATTTCTCAAATTTCAAACGGTTAGAAGGTCATAATAAAAGATCTGGATTTGGGGAAAGGTCGAGTAAGTCAAAATTGAGATATAATCACATGGTTTGGTAGATAACTAACTTCACTTGTGTATGTGCAATGATCATGGATGATATGGCAATTAATGGGATATACTTCCATCTCATTAAGGTGACCCCATGTCTATCTTGGTTTCTTATCAATACAAGTCTAATCTTCTAATTTTTTTAAGCTTCCTTAACAATTCTCAATGGGATTCTCAAATTAATTTACCAAAAATCATTTTATGTCACCAAGTATAATTATACTTTAAAATTTTAATTCCTTCAATAAATTTTAAGGTATCCCTTTAGATTATTGTCAACACCTTTCCTCTCATTTTTTTACCAACATTTAATACACAAATCGAAACCTTAAACTCAAAATCTAAATAACTTTATTTTTAAACCACATGGCACGAAAAACTTTAGATATTTTTTTCTCTTTCACATCCCCATATATCATAAGTATTTCTAAAACCTTCAGATAAAATTTTGTTTTCTCCATCTTATAGGATTTATCGGTCCTTTCGTGAATACCTTCCAACAGTCTCAAATTAACCTTTATCATAACACCAATAAATTGTTCATCAAGTTTTTAATGTTATCAATCCAACTTTAAACTAAAAATAATCTTATCAATCAATCATCAAATATAAATTTGAAATTTAAATTTTCCGTCAATCAATTTAATATCTTCCAAAATATTTTAAACCAAAATTTTTACTATCATCCTTCAAAAATAATTGTGTAAATCGTACCACTAAATTTAAAAATCTTAAGCTATTTCTTATATCAATTTCATACTCAAATAAATCGTAACTATTTCACAAAAATCAACATTTTGTTTTCTCAATTTATCAATCCTTTAGTAGTATCAAGATAAAATCTATATCTACTATCCAACTTAGAATTTACTAACTTTTAAGATCATACTTTTAGAAAACATAAATGCTTTTATACACAAATAAGACCTCAATGCATACTAATTGTCAATGTAATCCTTCTAGCCATGTATTTAACCTATGAGCATATACTAGTGTAGTCATCTTCCTAGTTGTCACTAAGCACGAAACTAATAATTTACGATAGAAGGAGTCAAGCAAGATGCAAATCAAGGAGGTCGAACGAGAGTTCGGAATTTGAAGTCAAAAAAGGATGTCAAGTAGATGGATGAGATTCTAGGCTCTAATCCTATATGCAGGCTCACATCGGTACAATAACATAACCGAAGTGATAAACTTGACCTGCATGGGCCACCACAAAACATGTAACGTCTCAGTCCCAAAATACGTAGGACTAAGTACGTAGACATGCCAGCTATATACATACGAAGTACATGGGCCTTGTATGTATACATAAGCTGTAAAATACAGTAAACCACAACTAACTAATCTCATCCACAAAATAAGGGAATAAAAGATATCATATAATGAATTGTTCTGATACAATATGTTGGGTGGAGACACATCTACTACCAACAAAAATAAAAAGGAAGAAGTACATGATATATAAAGTGGAAGTAGCAAACAGGAACCAAGTCACATCACCTTCGAATAAATGGAGAAGACCACGATCCCGGTTAGGATACCTGCGGAAGACATGAACACACACCTGGTGAATAATCAGGTCCTCAGAGGGATGTAACAAGATACAGGAAGAACAAGCTAATATGAACTGTCAAAATAATAATAATATGCAAGACTCTCCTAGACACCAATATGTAAAAAGGGAAGGCTAACCATCTATTGTACAATTTAGAGGACAACTTTCATGCGCATGGATGGGATTTAGGCTACATGTACGTAACTGGCATCCAGTCATCCGTATCCGTCCGTAACGTCTAAAACGTCAGAGGGCATCTGCAAATATAAATTGCCACAGTTCCATCCGGAGACTGTGGTTTACCTGTTTGGATTTCCATACGCACTAGCGACTGTCCTCTCCCAGTATTTCCCACACTGTTCAAGTCATGTCCATGGCTCGTCCAGTTCTATATTATGTAAATAGTGTACAATATAAGTAACATGTAAAAAGTAATAAAATTTATGAAATAAATCCTAAAATTTTGAGAAAAATTGTATAATATAGTTTAGATCCTTATTGTACTAGAAAAATATCTTTATATATTTTTATACTAAATTCACTAATGAGCACTATACTAAATATATATAAAATAATACAAATTATATAATAAGTCAATAAATAGTTATTTAAAAATTCAAAAATTCTACAAATATTTATTTTGAAAAATCAGGGGGTTTACAAAAGTCTTATCTAGATAAGGACTAAGAAGAGTTTTAATTCCCCTTAGATTTTTCACTATTTAATTCAAATTGATTTAAAAGTAACTCAATCAAATATAATCCAATGTAGATAGATTCTACCTCTAATTTAAACTGTATTTAAATAACTTAATATATTTTTTTCTAACTTAAACCACCATAATTAATTACATATTAAATCAACCCATATTTAATATACTTTTTTCAAAATAATATATTAGTGATAGTAATTAATTTCGAAAATACAAATATATATACACTCGCATGCAAAAATAATACTTACATAAAATACAGCTTTTCTAAATTACTAGTTATACTTGTACCATAAAATAAAATGGTCTTTCTTAAATAAAAATAAAGTTTGGCAATCCTCGGCGCGACGCTTTTACAACTTCAAGCAATATAAAATATTTATCGTCCATTATTTTAAAATATTTTCTACATCTATATAATTAAAATATTTTATAAAAATATGTACTTCACACTTATTCGTACTTGATGAAAAATTTATGAAACGTAAACGCGTACGCGACGTACAAATACGAAGTACAAAAATCAATACCATATTTATTAAAAAAATATAGTAAAATTTAGGGATTTTACAGCATATCCCAGTTATGGAATCTATCGTTTATCGCAGCCTTGCTTACTGGCATGGCGAGGACTCTGAGTAACATAATTTTGGATAGATGCATATGATTATCAGATTGTATCTTGAGAAGGTTTTAAACATATCATCTATATCGTATCCTTCTGTTGTTATAAAATTGTATTCCGTCATCAAATAACTTAAGAGTAAGGATATTTCAGTTTTTGTAGAGCTTATTCATATGTAGTTCTTTCATAGTGTAATGATATGATAATTTTTAGAGTATCTGTACCCTAGGGATGATAGTTAGCTTTGGTATTAGAATAATAACCCATTGTAAATGATTCTCCTGTTATTTATAATACCTACCAGTTTCCATATAGGATGTTAGTCTGCCCTACAGTGTTAATGATTTATTATTATTTTTCCCTTATCCCTTCTAGTAAGGCACCCATGACCAGAGCCTGTCCTTGAGTATAGTTGTAGCTTCACCTAATACTGAGAGGTCTATGTATATAGATAGATGCAGATGATATGGGCATATGGATATGGATGGTTGGTATCTATAGGTCATTGTTGTATAGGGTATTGACATATTTTTTAGCCTATATTTGGTTCAGTTTTCTATTTTAGTTAAGTTCTCTTTGTGTTGAGTTCAGTCATGTTTAATTAACCTTTATAGGCGGTATGCAGACCCTTCACTAGATACCATATTCCTTTGGTTCAGACTTGTACAAGTTGTTCACCGTACTCAACATTTCATTACCTACCATGTTGCATCATAGATTTCACTGGACCATTGTTCAGACCCCAATTATTAACTCACCAATATAACCATCAACCCCTTATCATATTCTGCATATCTGGAGAGTCGGTATCATGCATATTAGAGGTCTACACTCATCCTTACTTTCTGTACATTGTGTCATACTGTAACTCTTAGCATTTACCTTACTTGATAGCCTTGCAATACCCTTCAGTATAACCTGTAGTACCTGTCCTATAAAACCTTTTTGGGCATGGTTGTTCAGTCCATTTAGGACAGTTGTATACATTGGGGATGTAACGTGGTTTGTTAATAAGAGTTTAATAAGAGTTCTCCCTTGATCATTTGTGATATCCCTCTTTCATTCTTAGATACAGATAATACCGGTTTAGCCCATCTGTCCAGATACATGTCCAAACCCTTTTCTTTCATTGTTGGTTCAGTTATCCAAAGCCTCTACCTGAGCATTAGTCCAATTTTCCATATGTATGTGTCCTATATATTATTGTCCTCTATATTTCCCAAATCTTGATTACCCAGAATTGATCAACTTAGATCGTATCGAGACTAAATTTTCTTAATATATATTGTGATTGGATTTTAATGTTATTGACTTTCGTTCTTTAAACTTTTGATTTTGATTTTTCTTTGAATAGTACCCCTTTATAGATAATTACTAGCTATCTTTATTTTATTTTTGATAATTACCAGTTTTCATATAGGATGGTAGACTGCCTTACAGCCTTGATGATTTGTTGTTTCTGTAACTTCTCTAGTATAGTACCCCAGATTGCTTGTATGTTTTGATAACCTATGACCGTTTTGGTTTAGCATGACTAGTACACCTAGATGAGACTTTCAACTGCCACCGTATGCCATGACCATGTATGCTATTCTTTAAAATTGTATGATTTAGATAAGTTCTGAGACCTTGATTGTTGGGGACGAGACTCTAGAAGAAGTACGACCATCTTAATTTTGAGGACAAAATTTTCTAAGGAGGATAGACTTGTAACACCCACTTTTCTAAAATGATGGTAATTTTGAACTTTTATAAAAGTTTATTATTTAATAATAGGATTTATGATTTATGGGAATTTTTAATTAATTTAAAATTGGTGAATTATAGTTTTGATGTGTTAGCTAGTGAACCCTAGAACTGTTGAGCCTAGAGACTAACCATGACCATGGGGACCTAACCATTTGATTAGAATAACTATTTACAACTTTTTAGGCTAAGTGTATTTTGGTCATTTTATGACTTTTAAATTATTTAGAATTTTTATTAATTGGTAAATTTTAGATTATTTTAATAATATTTAAATTGATGTATTATGATTTTGGTCATTTTTTATATTTTAATATTTTGGGAAAATTTTATATTTTTAATATTATTTTTATTGGATTTGTTTAGTCGGGTTTGAGTTTCGTCTCGTTCCGACTTGTATTGTGACCCGGGTAGCTTAAACTCTAGATGGGATCCAATATTAAGTTAAGCATGGCCCACAAAACCCAACATTTAAGTTAGTTAGTTAGACTAATTTTTATCATGTTAGAATGGTTAAGTTAGAGACTCAAAACTAGATCCTTTTGACCCCAAACTTGAACCTAGTCTAGACTTAACCATATGAGACTAGAAAGGGATAATTAAGACATTTCCCATTAGCCCTAATGGACTCTTTATGGCAACCACCTTTAGGGGAGAATGATTCATTTCATTCATTATAATCTTGCCTCTTTTATTTTCCTTTTATTCTTCCCTAATTTTAGAGAGCCTTCCCTTTGATTTGATCTCCAAATCAAATTATTCCTTCACCAAATCTTCCTTCAATCATTTCCATTCTCCAAAGGAAGGGTGCTACAAGGATTGGAAAAGAAGTGCAAGGAGGAGTGTCCACTTTGAGGGATCTTCGTATCGGAGCCGTGTCCTAAAGGATTTCATTGGGATTCCACTCCCAATAGGTAAAACCCATCCTCTAAATCGATTTTTTTTGCATATAAATTAGTTTTGAATCCGTAGGATCCATCCTCATGCATGTGTCCCCTTTAGATTCAAATTTGAGGCCATTTGGAGCTTTCTTGAGAATTTTAGATATGTGTCTTGTGTCCTACTTGATAGATCCCAAATTAGGATACCCCATGTGTACGTATGTATGATAATAGTTTAAATAGATATTTAAATTCAGTTTTAGAATGGTTAGAGAGTGGATTGATCTTAGTTAGGATGGTTAGAATGAGTTTCACTTGGATACCTATGTTGGTATCCAAGTATCTTGGCCTACATATGTTTTTTTTGTCCAAACAACTCAAATTCGTCATAATATTCATCTGCGTTTTTATTAACCAAAGCAACTTAGAAATGTCATAACTTTTAGCTTAGAACTCCGTTTAATCTTCCTTTTTTAAAAGAACCGTATCGAAGTTAGATTTTCAAATATATATTTTAATAAGCCAAAATCGTTCTGAAACTTTTTGTAAAATTATTTGAGTGTCAGATGTCCGAAAGACAAATACGTTTCGTTGTTTTCGCGATTCCGGAAGCTTTCGGACACGAAAATGCGATCCGTTTGAAGTTTCAGAAAGCTAACACGAAGGGCTACGATATACTTTAATCCTAGAATTTAGGGAAGGCCCAATTGGTACAGTATTGGTTTTAAGTAGAAGAGTGACTATACGACATAGACATTTTGTGTAACCTATAAGCCTATATAGTATGGATATTAAATAAATATAGAGTATGTAATGCATGATATGTTAGATGAATGAAATAATATATATATATATATATGATATATATCCTCTTTACATTAATGTATATATATGGTTGAATGCAAGCATGTAGAAATGCAATCAATGTAATGTATGTAAGCAATGCATGAATGAAAGAATGATATACAATGTATGCATGAAAGTATATAATGAATGCTAGATATGAATGTAAGGTATACATATAATGATAGATATGAATGCATAATGTATACATAATATAATGTAATATATAAAGATAGCATGTATGTTAATGTAGAATACATGATGCAAGCATGTATATGTCTACTGTTTTTCCTTTTTCTTACATTTTTCCTTCCTTTCCCTTTCCATTTTAGTTTTTTTCCCTTTTTTTCTCTTCTATTTTTACATGTTGTATACAATGTATATAATGTACAGATGCATGTAAGTATGTAATATACATGAATGACATATATGTAATAAAAATAAGTATATGTATGCAACTTAATGATATGTGAATGGATATAATGCCTGAACTGAAGTATGCATGCATATGGGATATGAATGAATGATATATATAGGTGTTAAGGTAATGTAATGTATGTATTCACATATATTTTGAGTTAAATATATGAGTTTGTATGCATATATTATATGTATGCATGTATGCAGGAATGAATGTAACATAATATAGAGTATGCATATATGAATATAATGTATGCAAGTATATAATGTATTCAAATAGGTATGTATGCATCTATACATGTAAGTATAGGTGCATGAATGAATGCACGTATGTATATATGATATGTATGTAGGCATGTATGCAATGTATGTATGTATGCATGTATGCATGTATGTAATATAAGCTTGTATGAATGTATACATGTATTTTATGTATCCATGTATGCATGTATGGATACATGAATCAAGTATGTATATAGTGATAACATGAATGAATGAATGTATAAATGCATGAATGAATGTCATATATGAATGAATGAATGAATGAATGAATCAAAGGTATAAGTAAAATATAATGCATTGTAATGAATGTTAACATATATAATATATAAAAGTATGTATGCAAATGTGCATGAATGTATATATCTATGTAACTATGTAAATATGCATTATGTAACATATGCCTATATATATAAATATGTATGTAATATGGATATGCATGTATGTATGAAGGTATATATTTATATATAGTATCTATTTTATATTATGCATTATTATGTTCATATTGCCTTGTGATTGTGTGAGTTCTAGCCTAGGCTTGGTTAGGCCTAGTAAGACTTGTTAGACTTGTTTGGGCTAGGACTTGACCTAGTTGACCTAGTTTGACTAGTGTTGTTGACTAGAGTTGACCAAGGTTGACTTTAGCCTAGATTGACCCCAAGCATCATGTAGATGCATTGTAGCAGTCTATTTTACTATTTTGGACATGTAGTGACTTGTACTGTTGTATAGACACCACTCCTCGGATAGTATATTCTCTTCAGATATTCAGGATACCAGACGAGTACATTCTCTGATCATTTTATATCCTGTTTAGGATTATATTTCCTGTTTTAGAGTACTTTACTAGATGCTGACACGTTGGTAACACGGATTAGTACTATACGGATCTTGTCGTGCGATATTATTTCCTTAGCGAATATATCGGATATTTCATGTTCGTGTACTTTATCATGAGTATCGTGTACTCCTTGTGTTCGTGTTATTCGTGTACAAATCGTGTGAAATCGTATATACTTATGTGCTCACATGATCATCGTGTACAACTATACTTCGTGTGCAATAACATAACTTGACTGGATCCTTGTGTATTGATTGGGAGCGGGAGAGTAGAAGTGGTTATGTACTCAATCTTGTAGATTACTCGTGTACAACCTATGTAGATTACTTGTGTACAACATCGTGCCGTTTACATAACCATCTTGTACTCTGAATCACCAGCACAGATAAGTTCTCTTATATACTGTAGTTATTTACTTACAGTCTCTCTTTTATATCATGTTGTTCTTTCAGTTTTATGTATCATACTCTCTAGCATGTTTATATTTCCTAACATGTTATGATTTATTGAGATGTACTGTGCTCGCTCCTGTCCTGACTGGACCTGTTGAAAATATTACAGAGGATGAGGATGAGACGCTCTGTACCACATATTACGGGACTACCCTAGAGGACTGCTCTGATCTGGACCAGCAGCAAGACCCCTTAGCAGTGGATGACACACCTTTAGTTTAGGATGTCTTTTCATTGTATTTACTCTATGGATTACTGTATTTGAGATTTGAGATGTTATCTGGATTTGTGATATCTTAGACACTTAGAATTCTATCTGGTTGTATCTCTGTGGATTCATTTCATTTCTTATCTATCTATCTATCTTATCATTTCTACCTTAGATGTGATTGAGACTGTATTCTGCTATGTCACCTCCATTCAGAGTGTATATACTGTACAGGTACCTTATATATTGTTAGATGATTGACCTAGGACAGCGTTCTACCGCCGACACTGCGGCGTAGGCTGGACGTACCCACTTCTCGTGCCTTTACTCTAGGGTGCGGATCGTGATAGCCATACCATTAGCCGATGGATTGTAGGTCGTTGAAGCCACATTCTGAATCCGATTCTTGTTACAGAATCGATAGAAGGAATGGCTTGCGAACTGCGAACCATTGTCATGAATGATCCTTCGTGGCAGTCCAAAACGGTAAATAACATGATATTTTATGAAACTAATCATGTTTGATGTCTTTACCTCTGCCAGTAGAACAGCTTTCGCCAACTTGGAGAAGTAATCGGTGATTGCAAGTATAAATCGGTGCCCTTTGTACGACGGCGGGGTGATTGGACCAACGATGTCCATTCTCCAGGCTTCAAATAGCCAAGAGGCCACCGTTGGGTACAAGAATTCGGACGACAAATGTATGAAATCTATATGGATCTGACAAACCTTACACTTCTTTGTATAGTCGACTGCGTCTGCTACCATCGTAGGCCAGTAATAGCCCATCCGACGGAGACGATTCTGCAACTTTGGTCCAGGTTAGTGAGACCTGTAAACGCCATCATAGGCCTCATGTAATGCTTCTTTGGCTTCTTCATTTGACAGACATCTTAGCCGTAGTCCGTCGTAAGATCGTCGATATAATATTTTTGTTTCGGTGTCATAAAAGAATCTGAGAGAACGCCTTCTGATTGAAGTTGCTTCTTTCATATTCTCAGACAGAATTCTGCAGACTGTAAAGTCGATGAACGGGAGTCTCCAGTCTTGCACATCATTGGTTATCTGGGTGGAGTAACTCATATCCAGTTGAACATTATTTTTGGGACAGACCAACTCATGGTCTATTACGTCGACTAGATGATGAGCATAATTTGGAATCGCCAAAGAAGCGACGAGGCCTGCTAGGGCATCGGCTTCAATATTCTAGAGCCTAGGAACGTGCTATATAACGAACCCCTCCAAGGTTGCAATGATGGCAATTGTTGTCTGATGATAGGAAATCAGGTCCGCGTTACGAACCTCGTACGAGCCTTGGATTTGATTAACAATCAGCTGTGAGTCGCCATACACTTCTAGGTATTTGACCCCTACCTCTTTTGCAAGTCGGAGTTCGATGACCAGAGTGTTATATTCGACTACATTGTTTGAACAAGGTTCTGTGAGAGAATATGCCCGATTGACTACCAACCCAGAGGAAGAAATTAATACTACCCCCGACTCCAGCGACGATATTACCTTGTGGCCCTGTGCTTGAATCATCATCAAAGAACATTCGCCAAACGTCATCATGTGAATTCATATTTGAGTTACCGACTTCGTCTGGAATTTCTTCATAGATTTTGGCTGTTTCTGAGCCTGGATGGACTGCTAGAAAGTCGGCCAAGGCTTGACCTTTGACAGCCTTCTACAGAACGAAGACCATATCGTAGGGGGATAACAGTATCACCCATGTGGCTAGACGAGAACTAAGTGCGCCTGGCTTGCTCATGAGAACCTTGAGGGGATTAACTCGTGATATAACATGGATAGTCTATCCTGACACATAGTGTCGTATTTTCTGAATGGCGAACACCAAGGCAAGGCGTTCCTTCTCCACGGTGGTGTACCTATGCTTCGGCCCCACCATTATTCGGCTGAGATAATATATGGCTTATTCGTGTCCCGCATCATTGTTCTCTGCTAGCAAGGCGCCGAAGGAGTGTTCCATCGCCCGTACATATAGCAGGAAAGGCTTTTCGGCAACTGGGCTACTAGAACCGGCGGATTCACAGGTATTCTTTAATGTCATCAAAGGCGCATTGACATTCTTCATTCCATATAAAAGAGATGCCTTTTTTTACGAGTTGTGTGAAGGGTTGACACCGCCCTGAGAGGTTAGATATGAACCTCCTGATGTAGGCTAATCTTCCTTGAAGGCCGCGGAGTTCACGGAGGTTCCTCGATGGACTCATCTCCAGGATTACCTTTATCTTATTGGGGTCTATGTGAATGCCCCGCGAAGTAATGACAAAGTCCAAGAACTTCTCGCTGGACACACCTAGGAAGGACTTGGTGGGATTCATCTTCAGATTGTGCGCTCGCATAAGGTCGAACACTGTCCTTAAATCGTGTAAGTGATCATCCTTGGAGCGGCTTTTGACGGCGATGTCGTCAACGTAACACTCCACCGTCTTGCGCAAGTGATCTCTGAAGATAACGCTCATAGCTCGTTGATATGTAGCACCGATATTCTTCAGGCCGAAGGGCATGACTGTGTAACAATACACGCCGATCGGTGTTTGGAATGACGTATGCTTCTCATCGTCAGAAGACATTTTGATTTGATTGTATCCTGAAAAGCCATCCATAAAGGACATGCTTTTGAAGCCACACGTATTATCGATCATTATGTCGGTGATGGAAAGAGGAAATTCATCCTTAGGATATGCCGTATTCAGATTGCAGAAGTCGATACAGATTTGGATCTTTCCGTTCTTCTTGACAACTGGTACTATATTAGCTATCCAATCTGGGTGCTGCTCCATGTGGATGAAACCGCTAGCTATAAGCTTATTTACTTCCACTTTAATAGAGTTTATGATGTCTGGACGAAACTACCATTACTGTTGTTTGACTAGTTTTGCGTCTGGATGAATATTGAGCTTATGAAATACGATTTCGGGGTTTAGCCCTGGCATGTCTTCATAGCTCTAGGCAAAAACGTCGATATATTCTCTAACGAGTTGCAACAACGACTCTCGTTCGTCGTCCGTCAGGCTTTTACTAACGAAGATTGCCTTTGAAGATGATTTATCACGGAGGTCAACTTGCATGACCTCATCTTCAGTGGGAGGGTCACGTAGTTCAAAGCGCTTCTCCTATTGTGCGTCCAGTTGTTGGACCCATGGCTCTAATTCAAGAGGTTCGAGTAGATCTTTATCTTCCTCTTCAATGTCAGCGGATGCCATGTTGACAGATAATGTCTGCCTGAATATATCTCCAATGCTGTCATCGAAATTATATGTAGGTGATTCGGATGAGTGAGAATGCCACTCGCATTCTATATCAGAGCTCTCGGACGTTTTTGCTGGTGTAACATAACCGAGGCCGCATTTGGACTTGTCGTAATAATCTCGAGGTTTTCCAGATGGAGTTGACAGCTGCAGAGGCGATCGTCGACCGTTGCCGTAATTCAGACCTGGGGTAGCCTCTATGTCGTACCCCTGCTTTTGCATGAAGTACTTGGCTTAAGGACTATATAGGTAGAGCGATAATCTTCCAGTATCGGGTTCAAGATCAAACTCTTGAGGCACGAAGGGTTGAGGACCCACTTTTTGGCCAAAGATGATGGTGTGAACCCCTTCACTTCTGCCCGAGACTAAAAAGTAGGCACCTCTAATGGGAGTAAGTCGGTTTGTGGTATGGACGATTGTCACCTGTGTGTGTAGGTTAATTTCCCGACCGTGTCCCACAGTATACATCAGATTGAGTTTATTACACTCAGGATAGTTCAATGGCAGTCTCTTATTGATGAAATAAGGAATTTTATCCATAGGGATTACATCATCAGGAAAGGGACTATCCACCTTTGCAACAAGATACTTCGCGAGTTTTGCCTCCTCTTCAACTACCCCCTGCGTGACCGGAGGTTGGGACGCTGTCTTGGGCAACTTGACCACCAAGGGTTCTGCTTGTGGCATTTGCTTGACTGAGGGTCTCGGATCAACACTTGGTTGTCGGCTCGTCTTGGAAAGACGGATAACCATCGGCTCGGCAGAAGACTTCGCGTCTTCCGATTGCTTTTGACTGGATCTTGGCAATCGGATCACCATCGGCTCCCCACAGGGCCTCGTATCTTTCAGTCGCCCACAGGGCCTCGTATCTTCGTATCTTCCAGTCGCCTTTGGCAATCGGATCACCATCGGCCCTATGACGGGCTTTGGCTCTTGGCTGGAACTTAGGAGTCGGATGACCATTGGTCCCGACTGCACAGCTGGGGCGGGAGAACCAGGCACCTCTTTATATAAAGTTACAACAAGGGGTACAGCTTTGCCCTGTTTATGGGCCTGGAGATGAATACTTAACGGTTCTTCTGGCCCTATGATGGCCTCCAGTTAGTCAGTTATGTGCTTCTTAGATTCTTCGTATAGACAAGCCTTCGAAGAGTAATAAGATTCAACCCCTTTGAAGGGATCGATGTCGACGAATTCAGTCTTCATGAAGCCGTGCTTACTGATACACTTGAAACACTGGTGGAGTGTGGATAGCACGATCATATAGTCATGTATCCACGGATGTCCCAAGAAGATATTGTAAGACGTATCTGCATCTATGATGTAGCAGGTAACCTCTATCCTCAGGTCGTCGATCTGACATCTCAATCGAATCTTTCCCAAGGGATAGCTCCTTCCTGAGTTAAAACCGCTAATGGCATTGTTGGTCGCCGCTAGCCGGTGCATAGGGATGTCGAGGACTTGAAGCAAGCTTTTCGGAATAATTCTTATCGACGAGCCAGGATCGATGTGCATCCGATCCACCTTGATGTTGCCTATGTATCCCGTGTTGTACAAGCGGCGATCATGGAAGTTGGTCTTGATCAACATGTCCTGCGGGGCGAATATGATGTTGGTCATTGCATTCGCACAGTTGCTGCCCTGGAGATCTGCCGACGAGTCTTTTCCTGTAGGTTTGACCTGGGCTAAGTAAGCGTCAGCATTCTGGAGCGCTTCGCTCAACGCGACACAAAGATCCTTGGAGAGCCTTAGGAGCTCGTATAACGACAACTTTACCGGCGTATTAGCCAGTTGTGCTAATATGTCAAAGTTGTAAAGTCTCTCCAGCCTTTTAGGTGCATCTTTACGGAGCGGCCTATCGAAGCGAGTTTCCTTCGGCTTAGCTCTGTCTGCCGGTAGAGGCTGAGATGGCCCTGGAACATCAGTGGCAGGCATGGTTGCAGGCTGAGGGTCCTCGACTGAACGACCCAGAGTGGACTGGACTTGTGCCCGGACCGGATGACAACGGCCGCTCCCTCCTCAGCTTCAGTTGAAATAGTATAGTAGGATCTGGACTTCCTGTCCTTCTTCTTGTTGGCTGGAGATAGCATCGCTTGGTAACTTCGGACACTAAGTCTGGGTGCATCCACATGACCTCTCCTTTTTACATGGTGAGAGGTACCAAGCCTGTCGTCTGGTCCCAGACGGGGACAAGATTAATAACCTCCATCGTTGCCCGGAAGATAGGTATTACCCCATCTTGAGTACTTGTTGGAGGGAAGTCACCGAACTAAATTGATACAATGTTTGCCGCCACGGTAACCTCTTCAAAGTCTAGCGACAGAGCTTTAGAGTCGATAAGACTCTAGATGTTCCGCTTTAATTGAAAGTAGTCATGAGTGGCATGATGAACATAGCGGTAGAAATTGTAGTATTTTGGGTCCTCCATCTCTGTCGCTCGAGGCTCGTGCCTTGGTGGAGGGAGTTGGATCTTGTCCCCTTGTAAGAGAATGTCGAAGATAGGCTTGACATGACTATCTTCGAATGAATAATTCACCTTGGGCCACTGAGCTTCTGACTGCTTTTGTTTAGGCTTCTTGGTCGTACCGACGACTATAGCCTGTTTGCCTTTATTGTCCCTGTTATTGGAGGTGCCGTCAATGTTGTTGTTATTGGGGGTGGTATCAGAACGTTTGCCTTTGACCTCTTCATCTGGGATGTGTAATCCCAGCCGGCGAGCCTTCTTTAACTTCGCCTCCGCATTGGTGGCGCTTATGATGAAGGTCGTCCAATCCCTAAACTGAACTTCACCCATCCAGAGGCTGATTGCGGGGAGCAACTTCTTCTGGCAGATTTTAATCAAGGAACTTTTGGGAATGCCTTGGGGCAATCTCATTGCGGTTTGGCAGAACCGCTCGATATAGTTCCTTGTTAGCTCCCTCTCCTCCTGAACGATGTTCATGAGGGATGACATTGTCACATCATGTCCCACTTCGTAGAATTTTTCTAGGAACATGTGCTTGAAGCCGTGAAAAGAATGGATACAGTTGTCCGGAAGGTTACGGTACCAGTCGAACGCGATTTCCTCCAATGCTCCGATAAACAATCATGTGAGGATGGCATCGCTATGAGGCAAATGGTTGGTTGAGACCTCGAAATAAGTCATGTACCGACTAGCAGAGGTCTTTTCGTCATACAAATCAATATGAAACGGTTTGTACCGTGGCGGAAAAGGAACATCTCTCCACGCAACGAGATATGATTGTCGTATTCTGAGGTCCCGGGAGTAGTCTCGGGCATTGAACATTGCTCGAAGCTCCTGGACTTCCCTCCTGACCTCCCTGGCTTCGTATGCAGCTGAAGGAGCGGATGCTCCTAGAGGATTGTCACCCAAAGAAGGAGCGGTCGTGTTGGAGTCCGCGTTAACTGTGGGTCCCAAGCTTGTTTGTCCAGGCGTCCTTGTCGATTGGGTCGGCAAGACGGCTTTGATTTTGTCCACTGACTGGACCAAGGATAGGAGCATGGCTTCAAGTACTTCTAGACGTTGTCTGTCAATAGGTGCTTTATGATCATCATCAGCCATAAAGACTATCCGAATGTGGGTAGACGTGGAAGGGATCGTAGCAGAGGAGCTCTCTGTGTCATACCCTCGTACCGAAAAATCGTCGGGGAATGTCAGAATGTCTTCCTCCTCGGACTCGGAAGGGGTGCTACCCCCTGTGTAGGAAGCCGCATCGTCTTGGCGAAGGTGGTCACCCTCAGGGAAGTCCACGTCTGTTGCATAATTTCAGTGGATCGCTACCCCCTGTGTACGCTCTTGGAACACTTGGTTGTCGCATACATTGAGGGGGCTGCTACCCCCGACCTCATCTACCCCCAAAGAGGTCAAGGATGCACCCCCAGGTGTTGGGAGCTTCTTTCTGGATCGAGTGCCTAGGTAGACACCCCCTGTGGCTATCGGTGGCAATCTTCCAGATGCGAGTTTCCTTGCAGTGCTGGCTGAGACTGCCGGACTGGAAGAGCCTTTCTTCACTCCTCCTTTGTCGGGAAGAACCTTCCTAGTTGCATTACAGGAGGCGAAAGAAAATTCTTCGTCTCCCAAAATTTGTACATGTTTCTCAAGTTGTTGTCGGACAGGTGCTGGTTGGTGCAGCCGTTAGAAAATAGACTGTCGATCTTCAGGTGCTGCCGACTTATCGCAGCAGCAGTTGATGATGACTTAGGTGCAACGACGTCCCGAGAGGGGCTCATCACATGCCAAGGTTGCTTCTTTCTCCTTGCGTTTGTGAGTAATCACCTCTCGCAAGTCGATTGCAGGCTGATCTACCTTTGCATCAAATTTGTGGACTCGGGTATCCCGAGCACACGGGTGCGTACGTATCATGTTTGCTCCTTGATCCGAGGCTAGTAAAAGCACTTGCTCTTGATCATTGGAGGGAGACTTTTGAGATCCACCCTGTCCATTAGCCCTGGGGACTGGACGTGGGTGGTTCTGTATAACTTTCTATCAGGAGCCCGTATAACAGTTAATGGTACCCGCTGACGGTCAACAACTTGGACAGTTGACTAGGCTTGTTGGGCCCGCACTGATCTAGACTTCTTTGATTTAGCACCTAAAGGCGCATAATAAAAAGTGTCCAGATTGGAATATTCTATATTCTCAATGGGCCGCATAGAGTCGAGCCCGCATGAGAGACAGTCGAACACAGAGCTTCTGACAGGGCCGTATGACACACTCTGTCTATGGCCAGGATTGGCTGCCGCATGGGCCATCCGCCTGCGGCCAGAGTTGGCTGCCATATGGGCGATCTGTCTGCGGCCAGAGTTGGTTGCCGCATGGGCCGTCTGCCTGCGACCAGAGTTGGCTGCCGCATAGGCCATCTGCCTGCGGCCAAAGTTAGCTACCGCATGGGTCATCTGCCCATCTCTTTTATGCAGCTTCTTCCTCATCCGTATGGATTTTCCTTATATCTCCAAAAATTTAGCATCGTAGTATTTTTCTTTGCTGGATTTGGGGACAGTGGGGTTCTTTGCGGTCGAAAGCAAGGCTGTAGGAGAGTCTTGATCACCATCTTGGGCCACAGAAGGAGCTTCTTCGAGAACCTTGCTGGGGGCAACAGTTTTACGCTTCGACATCCTGCAGATTCTCTTTGGGTTAGCTCGCTTCTACGATGGGCTGGCGCTCCATTCAGAGAGTATTTCTTCGAATGCTCGTTGGTCAAAATGAACCACGAGCATTTGCTGCGTGGAGCCGAGCTTGGACGCGTCAGATTACGTCACCAACTTTTTATCAGAAGATAAGGATGTCCCCGGCAGAGTCGCCATCGTGTTTGCCATTAAATATCAAGAACAAGAATTATAAAGGAATTGAACTTGATTGCAAACTCGCTTGTACAAGAGAAAGCCTAGAAAGAAATCCTAGGAAACAATCTATGTACAATTGTTTAGTTTTGATTCTGGGGGTGACGATAGAGGCTCGGAAAAGTGTAGCAACTCTGCCTTACTCCTTGGACTATCTGACACGATCCTCGCTCTTGAAGAAATTACCCTTTGTAGACTGCCAACCTTTTGCATGGGTGTGGTACCCTGCTATTTATAGTGATTTCGAGATGAAGGATATTTTGAGCCGCATAGATGGCCACGTGGCTACAACAGCACACAAAGACCCGCTCTTTGGCCGCCATCTGGTGACTTGTAGAGAATTTGTTGCAGCAAATCTAGGTGGTTGAGACTTGGTCAGCTTGTCACGTGTCCTATCGCAGGATAGGATCAGTCTGCTTGAGTCATTTTGAGCCGCATAGGTATTTCAGTATTTGGCCATGCTAGGCCGCAAGACTCATGCGGCTTGACTCACACTCTTCCTTAGTCCGCATGTAGCTTGGGGACTTTTGAGCCGCATAGATTCTGTATTCTGGGCAGCATAAAGCTCATGCGGCTCAGGTTGCAGTCACCCTTGGCCGTATGAAGCGCATAGATTGAGCCGCATAAGGTTTATACGGTTCAGGTAGCAGTCCTTCTTGCGGCATGACTATGTCCAGTCGGATGACATGATATTTTATCGGGTCACGTCTCATCTTCTTTTTGTTAGAGTGTCAGAGCTGTCGGAGCTATCAGTTTTGTCAATTTTAACAGAGTTTGTCATCTTTATCAGAAGGGTTGATCAACTTAGCCGCATAAGTAACTATTCTTTCTGCGGCTCAAATCAGTCTGGTGAAGATGGGCCGTAGGGGGCATGCCGAGTCTGTCATGCGGCTCTTCTTTATACGGACCAATTTGTCCCAAAGTACTCATGCGGTCAGTTGTGATCCGCATGAACCCCATATTTTCCATGCTTCTATACATTCATTATGTCATGTATAAGTCTAGACTCCATGCGGCCGCACGCCTCGAAATGCCAAAGAACTCCATGCCTCAGTGCATCCAAACGAGCTCCGCGCCGAACGATCTTTTACCTCCGCCTGCACATAAATACGGTGTGGGTGTCAGTACTCAACTGTACTGGTGGTGTGAGCTCCTCGCCCACCCATACCAAAACCAACACGTTTATTTAGTTTGTTCAACATATCCCTTTTTGATTGTCTTTCTAATCTTGTATAGGATCAGTTTTAGGACATGGACTCCTGGCCTATTTCGTGTCTCTAGACAATCACTGTGCCAACAATATTTGTGTACCGACTCGTGCTTGCCTTTTTGGCTCATACTTAGAGACGCAACTATATGATAGTACCTAATTTCTATGTGACCGTGCTACGAGTCTATTGTACAAACATCGTGGTCGTATCATGAGATCCATTTGTGTGTCTATATTGAGGTCGTACCTCGCAACTTAGTGTGACTTAACCATATTGCCGCCTCACGGCCCTTTCTGTTTTAATAATCAATTGACTCAATCAAGACTTGTGAACTTAGTGTCACTGACTCAATCATTATGACGCCACATATCGTGTCGAAGCACGGTGTCTTCGTTGCAGCCAAATCTTAGGCCCAAATATTGTGTTACAAATCATGCACATATTCAACTCGACTCATTGGTACCGTGCACCAATACTCGACTCAGTCCAAAGGCATACACGCGATCGTCTCTAATATGTCGACTCATCTATATGAAACAGTCACTAATACCGCAAGCAATCTTGAACTTATAGCTTTGCTATTCGGCGACCCTTTCAGCGAAAGTAGCAAGCTCCGCTGAAATTCCCGAATAACCAGAGCGGTACTCCCAGCTTGACTGTATCGTATTTTCTCCTAGGCAGGAACGATCATGTGGCCCCAGGTTTGTCGTTCCGAGAAAACTTTCCCTTGTGCACAAGTTGTCCAATGACCATGCAAGACTCGACTCGAACAACCGTCTTACACAGTCATTACTTTTCTTATGTACCATCTTTTCAGGACTACGTTAAGACTCCCAAATCAGAGACTGCCTTGACGACCTACGGTCGCGAGCACTTTCTATGTTACCATATCATTTTACTCAACTCAGGACTAACTATTTGATAGCCCTCCTACCAACTCAACTTGAATCAACCGTATTCCATACCAGTGCCATAGACTGTGGCATACTTATCTTTGAACCAACCGTGGCTTGTGTAGAACCCTAGAGGGGGGTGAATAGGGAAATAAAAAATAACTAGAGCACAAGAAGCAATATATGACAAATAAAAGAAAAGAGTAAGAAGATCAAACACAAGATGTATCCTGGTATCCTCGCTTGAGGCAATCCAGTCCCGAAACTCTCTCCGACTTAAATCCACTATTTAATCAAAATAGTACACACGAGTTTGGATCCGAAGAACTCGCCAACTTCAACACGAGTTTGGATCCGAAGACTCGCCAACTTCAACACACGAGTTTTCTTACGAAGGCTCGCCAAATTCAAACAAATAAGAAGAGAACTTGTTGATCTTCTAACACGTGAAGATCGAAAATTGCAACTCTTAAATACTCTAGCACTTTGGGAGAGGATGACAATTAAAAGCTTGGTAGAGTACTAATGGTGGAGCTCTTGGTTGTTTGGAAAATTTATGGCAAGAGTTGGTGAAAGCTTCAAGAGAGAGAAGGCTTTCATTTATAGAGAAACCAAGAGTAGGTAGCATTTAATGCCCCTGGATACAGCCTGACCGGCATACCGTCGGTATGCACCGACATACCGTCGGTATACCGGTCAACCAGTAACGGTCATATTAATATCCGTTGGGAGCATTTAATGCTGCCACTAATGCTAGTCAAAGCAATTCAAAAATCAAATATTTGTAACCCGGTATACCGTCGGTATGCTGCGGTATGCCGTCGGTATACCAACGTTTTATGACAGAACGTTTTGAGACAAACAAAACGGTATACCGTCGATATGCCGGAGCATACCGTCGGTATGCCGGAGTATACCGTCGGTATGCCGACGTTTGTCACAGAACGTTTTTTGGTCCATAAAACGGTATAACGCCGGTATGCTGGAGCATTCCGTCGGTATGCCGACATTTCTCACAGAAGATTTTGTGGCCAATAAAACGGTATACCGTCGGTATGCCGGAGCATACCGTCGGTATGCCGATCTATAGGATATTGATTTTTGACTTTAAGAAGAGAAAGCTTTTAGTTTGTCATCCAACCTTAAGTGTTTACAGAAAGACCTAGACCTTGTACAGACTCGAAATCATGCAGTGTAGGAAGCCGTCTATGCAAGGAGCGTCGGTCTTTACATCAGTCTTCAAGGCTATGGATGGTAAACTTGAATGGACAAACTTTATGTAGTAGAGCTTCTGAGAAGATATCAATCTGAAAATAGAGAAAACTAAACTACGAAGATGTTGTTAATATTATCAAAATAATAATGTGCCAACAATCTCCCCCATTTTGATAATTGACAAAATAGAGAGATAGCATCTTCAGGGAGTGACTCCCCCGTAGGTAGACAACTCCCCCTCAATACGTTTTTTCTCCCTTTGTCACTTAGTCAAAGATGGGAAAAATAATAATAATAATAAATAGCATAAATATGGAGCACAGTATTATAGACAAAAGCATATATTGATTGATAAGTTGGAAATGGAATACATGCAGGACACCCATAACATACTTCATAAGACCAAAGTAAAAACTCTCCTCTACGAGAGTTAGCAAGACAGTAAAAAGAATATAACAAGTCCCCGTAGGACTGCAAACAACAAGTAACAACCAACTACTGGTCCCCGAAGGACCTCAAAAGACAGAAAAAGACCACAGACACAAACAAACTAAGACAACCATTTATTCGACACCACTATCAAAAGGAAGCAACCCCTACTCGTCAGCCGGATCATCCCCACCATCCTGAGCCTGGTAAAAAGCGCCAAAAGGATCAATGCCGTCCGGGTACACAAAACCGTAGGCATTGGGATCGGAAAAGCGGGAGGCCTGGTACATTGTATCCTGAAGATTCAGATCCAGAAAAGCGTCCCGGTCCTGAAGAGTGCGCTGAATGAAATAGGCCTGGTCATGGAAGCGGGACTGAATCAGAGTGCCAAGGCCACGAGTGGGAATGATGATGGAGATAAAAGAGGAGTAAATGGGGGGAGAGGAAGAGATGGGTAGTTAATGATGATGGGAAGTTGAGATGTGGGGAAGAGGAGAGGAGGAGATGGGTAATAAATAGGGAATAGATTGATGTGAAAGGTATTAAATGAGGAGGTTGAAGAAAAAGAGAGAATGGAGGAAAAGGTGGGTCCCATGCTGGATGTGACTCAGCAGTCCGCCGTGCACCAGTATACCGTCGGTATGCCGACGTATGCCGATGGTATACCGATTATTGGCACAAAACCTTACTATGAACCAAAATCGGCATGCCGTCGGTATACCGCAGTATACCGTCGGTGTGCCGGCCGAGAAGAACTATGAGTCAAAATTTAAAATGCCTAATTCTTGGCAAAGAAAAATGAAGCGATCTTCTGGGAGCGGTTTGGTGAAAATATCGGCTAACTGATAAGTGGTGTCAATAAATTCAAGACGAATATCCCCTTTTAGTTGATGGTCACGAAGAAAATGGTGTCTAATTTCAATGTGCTTCGTGCGTGAGTGACAAATCGAGTTTTTCGTGATATTGATCGAGCTAGTGTTATCACATTTAATAGGGGTGCAAGTATGAAAAATGCCATAATCTATAAGTGTTTGTGACATGCAAAGAATTTGTGCACAACAGCAACCGGCCGCAATATACTCGGCCTCAGTGGTTGAAAGAGCAACAAAATTTTGTTTCTTACTAAACCACGATACCAAGAATTTCCCAAAGAATTGACATGTGTCGCTAGTGCTTTTTCGGTCAATCTTGCATCCGGCAAAATCTGCATGCGAGAAGCCGTGAAGCTCAAATGATGAAGATTTCGGATACCAAAGGCCCATATTCACGGTGCCTTTGAGATATCGAAAAATATGCTTTACGGCACATAAGTGCGATTTCTTTGGATTTGCTTGATAATGTGCACAAAGACATACACTAAACATGATATCAGGACGGCTAGCAGTTAGATAAAGTAAACTACCAATCATAACTCGATACTTACGGATGTCAACCGATGTGCCATCTTCATCATTGTCAAACTTTGTCGTTGTAGCCATAGGAGTCCTCATTGATTTGGATGAGTCAAGTTCAAAACGCTTGAGGCGATCCTTTGTATATTTTGCTTGATTGATGAAGGTCCCTTTGGGTCCTTGTTTGATTTGTAATCCCAAAAAGAATGATAGTTCACCCATCATACTCATTTCAAATTCTTCCTGCATAACTTTAGCAAATTCTACACAAAGTGTATTGTTAGTAGAACCAAAAATAATGTCATCGACATAAATTTGAACCAATAAAAGAGTACCACTATGGAATTTGATAAAAAGTGTTGTGTCAACCTTGTCCTTAGAAAAATTGTGTGAAACAAGAAAGGAGCTAAGGCGCTCATACCAAGCACGGGGAGCTTGTTTGAGGCTATAAAGGGCTTTGTGGAGTTTGAACACATGATTAGGAAATTAAAAATCTTCAAAGCCAGGAGGTTGTTTTACATAAACTTCCTCTTTAATAATACCATTTAGAAAAGCACTCTTAACATCCATTTGAAAGAGTTTAAAATCATTAAAACAAGAAAAAGCACATAGCATACGAATGGATTCAAGATGAGCAACCGGAGCATAGGTTTCGTCGTAGTCAATACCTTTCTCTTGGTTATAGCCTTGAGCAACCAATCGGGCTTTGTTACGAGTCACTAACCCATCTTCATTAAGTTTATTTCGAAACACCCCTTTAGTTCCAATAATGGGGTGATTGCTAGGTTTTGGGACAAGTTCCCAAACCTTGTTTTGCTCAAATTGATTTAGCTCTTCTTGTATCGCTATCATCCAAAATTCATCAAGAAAAGCATCATTAACATTTTTAGGCTCTATTTGAGAGATAAAAGCCACGTTTGCACAAAGATCACGAGTGGAGGATCTAGTGCTAACACTGGAGGAAGGATCCCCAATGATAAGTTCCTTAGGATGATTGGTGACAAATCTCCATTCTTTTGAAAGATCCTTTTGAGGAGGCTCGAGAGGTAGAGACTCTTTTGTTTGAGGAGTCACAACTTCATTGTTAGATAAAAAAAGACGATCTCCAATAGAGGAGTTCTCCAACCCAAACGAGATGACGTCAATATCATCGGAAGAGGAGAATGTAGAACAGTTAAGTTCATTAAAAGAGACATTGATTGACTCTTCGACAACAAGACTTATTTTATTAAAAACACGAAAACCTTTACTATGAGTAGAGTATCCAAGGAATATTCCTTCATAGGCTTTTTCTTCAAACTTGCCTAGGTTATCCTTGGTATTCAAAATAAAACAATTACAACCAAAAACTTTAAAATATTCAATAGAGAGAATTTTGTCAAACCAAAGCTCATAAGGAGTCCTCTTAGAAATAGGTCTAATCAAGACCCTATTTATAACATGACATGCCGTGTTAACGGCTTCCGCCCAAAAATATTGGGGGAGCTTATATTGGTTTAACATAACCCGTGCCATATCGCCAAGGGTTCTATTCTTTCTCTCAACAATACCATTTTGTTGAGGAGTTCGTGGACAAGCAAAATCATGTCCAAAACCATTCTTTTCATAAAGTCTTTTGAAATTTGCATTGTCAAATTCTCCTCTATGATCACTTCTAATCTTGTTAATAGAAAAACCTTTTTCATTTTGAACACGTTTATAAAAAGCAACAAATTCACGAAAAGTATCACTTTTGCAAGCAAGAAAAATAACCCAAGTAAATCTCAAAAAATCATCAACCAAAACAAAAGCATAAAGCTTGCCTCCAAGACTAACAACTCTACTAGGACCAAAAAGATCCATATAAATAAGTTGAAGAGGTCTAGAGGTACTCACAGAGGTGATGGATTTGAAGGATGACTTGGTCAACTTACTCTTCTCGCATTCTTCACACACCATATCCTTTTTGAACGGGATACTTGGGAGTCCTTTTACGAGCTTTTTGGTAGCAAAACGAGAAATGGTATCCATGTTGGCGTGTCCGAGCCTCATGTGCCAAAGCTAACTTTGATCGTTCTTAGCAACTAAGCACCTGTCATTGTTAGTGTCTTCGACAAGATATAAAATATAGATATTATTTTCTCTAATGCCTTCATAAACAATAGATCCACTTGAACTATCGGTAATGAAACATTTGAGCTTAACAAACTTGATATCATAACCATTATCGGTAAGATGACTAATACTAAGAAGATTGTGTTTAAGATTAGTAACAAGACACACATTCTTAATACAAGGATAAGGAGGGGAACGGATATTACCATTTCCTATAATGTGACCTTTAAGATTGTTACCAAAGGAGACGTGTCCTTCCTTCTTCATCGATAGCGTTGTAAATAATAAAGCATCCCCGGTCATGTGCCGTGAACAACCGCTATCGAGAATCCACTTGCTTCTAGCATGAGAAGGACTCTTCACCTACAACATAAGTTGAAGATGAACATTTTGGTACCCATGATTGTATGGGTCCTTGAGTGTTAGTCTTAGGAACCCACTTAAAGACTTTTTTATCAACAAGTTTCTTTGTATGACAATAATTGGTCGTATGTCCAAGCAAGTCACAGTAGTTGCAAATCATAGAGGGTTTAGAAGAAGATGTTTGAGTATCATGTATATGTGAATCTTTGGTGCGAGGAGTTCTATCATTAGTATTATGATGATGATAATAAAAAGCATGATGCGAAGTGTTTTTCTTAACAAATGGTCCTTTCCTTGTGTTAGAAAAGGATTTGTGTGTAGTGTTCATGTAAGAAGTATGCCTAGCATTGTGATGAGTGTAAAGGTGTCTTGGAGTATGCATGTGAGTAGTGTTCTTATTACCTAGTTTCTTACTGTGTACAAGAAGATCATTATACTTAATAGAGGTATCATATTCTCTCCTATTAGCATCTTGAACCTTATGCATAGCAAATTCATAAGCTCTTCTCATGGATTGAATCTCATCTTCCTTTTTCTTGATAGTGACAAGGGATTCTTGAAACTTGAGTCGCAAAGACTCTATCTCATCCGTGTCAGAAGCAGGAGATTTTTCCTTTACATCAATAATGATGCTTGAGAGTCTTTCTACTTCAAGTTGAAGAGCATCAACCTCTTTTAGAGATTTCTTGTATTTATTCCTAACACCTTTGTGCTCTTCATGCAATTCATGGATAGCTTTCTCCAAGTCATCATAAGTAAGAGTATTTAAGGAGAAATCATCAAGTACCTCATCTGCCATGAGACAAACGTTGGCATTGTGTTTGTACTCTTTGTCATTGTCGGAGTCGCTTGCGTCACTCTCACACCAAATGCTTGTGTTGGCAAATTTTCTGGAGGACGAGCTTCCCTTGCTAGGCTTCTCGTACTTGCTTGAGTCTTTTCTTATCATCGGACAGTCCCTCTTGATGTGTCTGGTTCTTCTGCATTGATAGCACGTCGGATCTTCCTCATTGTCCCATCTGAAGCGGTTGGCTTTGTTGAATTTGAGGAACTTCCGGAAGTGCTTAGCTGTGAGAGCTATTTCTTCATCATCGTCCGACTCATTGTCATCGGAGCTATCTTTGGAGTAGGACTTTGTAACTTTGAGAGTAAGAGAATTCTCCTTCTCTTTGGCCTTCTCCTTTTCCTTCTCTTGTATGGAAGAATCCTCTTGATCTTTTATATCGAGTTCGTGAGTCATAAGCTTCCCCATGAGGGTCTCAAGGTTCATAACTGTCAGGTCGTTCCCCTCAATAATTGTGGTAGATTTAGGACTCCATCCTTTTGTCAATCCTCTAATAATTTTTCTGATCTTTTCATGAGAAGGATATTCCTTACCAAAAGAAGAGAGAGGATTAATAATATCACCAAAACGAGTAAATATGCAAGTAATAGTTTCATCATGCTTCATTTTAAAGGACTCATATTCTTGCGTGAGTCTACTAATCGTGGATTCCTTCACTTGTGAAGTACCCTCGTGTGTGACTTCAAACAACTTTCAAATCTCATGGGAAGTCTTGCAAGTAGAGATTCTATTGAATTCACTACTATCGAGAGCACAATAAAGAGCGTTCATAGCCTTGGCATCTCGACTAGCAAGCTTCTTGGTATTTTCAGTAAGTGTGTCCCTAAGGGTGTCAGAGGCAATATCCTCAATAACTCTGGAAGGAGTAGGGAGACCATTTATCACACAATCCCATAAATTGAAATCTATGGACTTCAGATAAATGCTCATCCTAATCTTCCAGTAGTTATAGTTGGTTCCATCAAATAGGGGAGGCCTATTTGTGGAGTGTCCCTCATTGTGGAAGGTGTTGATACTAGAATTAGTGGCCATGGATCACTCAAAGGGTGTAAATCCAAATCAAGAGAACAAAGCTTTGATACCAATTATAGAACCCTAGAGGAGGGTGAATAGGGAAATAAAAAATAACTAGAGCACAAGAAGCAATATATGACAAATAAAAGAAAAGAGTAAGAAGATCAAACACAAGATTTATCCTGGTATCCTCGCTTGAGGCAATCCAGTCCCGGAACTCTCTCCGGCTTAAATCTACTATTTAATCAAAATAGTACACACGAGTTTGGATCCTAAGAACTCGCCAACTTCAACACGAGTTTGGATCCAAAGACTCGCCAACTTCAACACACGAGTTTTCTTACGAAGGCTCGCCAACTTCAAACAAATGAGAAGAGAACTTGTTGATCTTCTAACACGTGAAGATCGAAAATTACAACTCTTAAATACTCTAGCACTTTGGGAGAGGATGACAATTAAAAGCTTGGTAGAGTACTAATGGTGGAGCTCTTGGTTGTTTGGAAAATTTATGGCAAGAGTTGGTGAAAGCTTCAAGAGAGAGAAGGCTTTCATTTATAGAGAAACCAAGAGTAGGTGGCATTTAATGCTCCTTGTTACAGCCTGATCGGCATACCGTCGGTATACACCGGCATACCGTCGGTATGCACCGGCATAACGTCGGTATGCACCGGCATACCGTCGGTATGCACCGGCATACCGTCAGTATACCGGTCAACCAGTAACGGTCATATTAATATCCGTTGGGAGCATTTAATGCTGCCATTAATGCTAGTCAAAGCAATTCAAAAATCAAATATTTTGTAACCCGGTATACCGTCGGTATGCCGCGGTATGCCGTCGGCATACCGACGTTTTATCACAAAACGTTTTGAGGCAAACAAAACGGTATGCCGGAGCATACCGTCGGTATGCCGACGTTTGTCACAGAACGTTTTGTGGTCCACAAAATGGTATACCGCCGGTATGCCGGAGCATGCCGTCGGTATGTCGACATTTCTCACAGAAGGTTTTGTGGCCAATAAAATGGTATACCGCCGGTATGCCGGAGCATACCGCCGTTATGCCGATCTATAGGATATTGATTTTTGACTTTAAGAAGAGAAAGCTTTTAATTTTTCATCCAACCTTAAGTGTTTACAGAAAGACCTAGACCTTGTACAGACTCAAAATCATGCAGTATAGGAAGCCGTCTATGCAAGGAGCGCCGGTCTTTACATCAGTCTTCAAGGCTATGGATGGTAAACTTGAATGGACAGACTTTATGTAGTAGAGCTTCTGAGAAGATATCAATCTGAAAACAGAGAAAACTAAACTACGAAGATGCTGTTAATATTATCAAAATAATAATGTGCCAACAGCTTGTGCCTTAAACCAATTGTGCTCTATGCGATACTACCGCCAAGTCATACTCCATATGACTAGCTTTGAGATCGTAGGACTGTGTGGCTTTAACCAGCCGTAGAGATCGTGGGACCATGCTTGCTATTACTTTGATAGCCCTTGACATAACTTTTGCCTAACTCCATCGTGCGATACAACTTAACCCGTGGGACGAGCAAAGGTTATGCCAAGCCTTGCATCGTAGAAATATGCATTGAGACTTGTGGGATACTTTTGCTCTGCCAAGCATTGGACGGTAGGACGATGCATGCTCTATCAAGCATTTATATGTGCGATGCCTATGACTTATGCTAAGTTCATAGCTTGTGGCACCATAAACCAACTTTTCTTCTCCCAAGCCACGGGACTAAGGATCGAGTGTCATTTTGAAAGCACGTCGTACATAATTCTAAGTTGACCATGGGACCTTTCCATATTCTAATTCAATCTGACCCAACTTGGAATTATTCCCTTAGCTATGTGGATTCGTCTCTTTTATTATCATGCCTACTTGTGCAATTGAAAACTTTTTGTGAAGGCCAAGCCGAGACAAGTTCACCGAAGCCACCCACCAGAGTGAGGAGTCGTCTCGACCGAGCAGGACTTCGAGCAAGCCGTTGCATGGCTAAGTTCGAATACCTTTGGCATTTTGATTCCTCCAGTTGGACTAAATGGGATGGGACATTATATTATACACCACTCAGAAAAAGTTTAATCCTCGAAACTTCACTACAACAAAAAGACCTTTTAATGACGGCTAAAAAGCGTCATTAATGACAAACCATGACGTTTTTTTTCAAAACAACCGTTATGAAAACGGGTGTTATAAATGTTTTTTAAAAGCGTCATAAAAAAATCGTCATGAATAGTTTCTATAAAAGCGTTATGAATAGTTAATATGTAGTGCACAATTCAGAATAATTTTAAAACGTCATGAATAGATAATATGTATAGGCTCAATGCAGCACATTTATAACACTTTATACTATTCAAATTAGCATATTTATAATGCTCAATACTGCACAGTATATATTACATTCCAAAAACTTAACATTATATATCACCATCGTTATTACATTTCTCAAAATAGAGTACATATCAACATCTTCATTACATTGAATATCCAAATACAGAATATACCCAATAAATAGGAATAAATCTCTCTTTTGCTAACCAAATTATTAGAAATATTTACTTAAGTAGATTCTGACCATGGATCTTCTCTCTGCTATCTCTTGAAGATATCGGAAGTCCCAAAGAGAAGTAGTGTCGCAGCTGAGCGACGACTTGGTGCTGCTGCAGCCGGCGCCGTCGTGGGAGAGCCTCATCCTCTGATCCCTTACTCTCACCTGAAGAAAAAACTTCAAGTCACTACAAAATTCAAGAGAAAAAATACAGGTTCAAGTGAATTTCAGAAAACCCAGAAGCCAAAACTTTCATAAATGGTAAAAAGTTTATAGAACTCTAAGTGCTCATGTCAAGAATTCCTCTGCTATGTGAAGTCCTCAGACAAATTTCAGAATGAAGCATGCATTAACATTTTCTAATTTTTGTACTTCTTTTGCAGCAGTAAGTAGAACCTTCTTTCTTTGCACTACAACAAAAAACCTAACTGTACAATACATTTTTATTTATCTCCTTCAGAATGTTAATGAACTACTATATTAGTAATTTTGCATCATATAAAAAAATGCTAAATATTAACGTATGTAAAAATAAACAAAAGAAGAAGAAGTAGACATACAACCTCAATCCAGTGCTGGAAAGCTAGCGTCAGCGCTTTAGAATCCTTGGACAAACCCTGGCCAACCTGTAAAACTTGCAAAGATAAACTTTTTTGAAGAGAACGGTTGTAAATTCCAAAAGATATCATGTTCAAAAGTAATTGTGAGTGCACATTCGTCTTACCCTTAGCTTCACCACAATTCTTTGCTGGTGGTGTATTATGAGGGTGCATTGTGCAAATCTTGTGGATCTGCTCTCTAGCCTTATTGAACTTTAAACCTTGAATCTAAGTACCTAGCTATTTCAGTCAAATGCATATGCCAGAAGTGCTTGATTACTAGTATAAAAATAAAGCTAGTTCAGGTCTAATTTTTTAACCACTCAAAAGCAATTGAAAAATGGAAAGATATTTCTTTTTCAAAGTCAGAAAAATCATCACTATTGTCATCAACCCTACATGTTCGTGCCAAATTTCTCGCAAAGTTAGTTACAGGTGTGAGAGGGACATGCCTGCCATAAAGCCTCGCTAGTCTAGTTGAATCAGAATATAACTACCTGAAACTAGTGAACAAACCCCTCCAAAGTTTGGCCTGCATGTCATGTTAATAGTACTAAAAATGTTAATTTGTTCACCTTTTTCTGAAAGTTATGT
This sequence comes from Iris pallida, assembly GCA_029216955.1. Taxonomy (NCBI): domain Eukaryota; kingdom Viridiplantae; phylum Streptophyta; class Magnoliopsida; order Asparagales; family Iridaceae; genus Iris; species Iris pallida. Next base: position 12,745,687 of record JANAVB010040818.1, read on the forward strand.
GACAAAAAGGAAGAAATCAATATAATTAAGGGTCGACCTGAGCAGATTTGTATGCCACTATGTATGAAAAGATTCAAACCAACAACCTCCACATGCTGATCTTATTACTTCAGAAGCTAAACCAAAATTTCTATATTTTCTGACATTGCCAACACATGTATGTATATATATAAGACATAACACTGCTCGTGTCATAAAAATTAAAATATATAATATAAAAATGCCTCTCAGAATGAATTTTTTTTGCAAAATAGGCACTTCTGTATGGCGTTTTTTGTGATCGTAATTTCCTGGCTGTCAGTAACTATACCAATCAGCACGACATTTTGTTTCTCTAAATACAAGTACCTGGCTCATCTTCGGGTGTCTCCTTGCAGAATGGCGCACGCAGGCGGTAGCACAGGCTACCATGCACGCCATCTCCATCGGCTCGTAGTTCCCCTCGAGTCTCGGATCGACCAAGTCGTCGTAGTTTCCGTCGGTCAGCGCCTGCGAGAGCACCGGCCACGCCCAGTCCACCAAGATGTCTTCCATGAACATGTGCGAGCTGTCGCAGGGCCTCCATCCAGTGATTAGCTCAAGAAGCATAATGCCTACGAGAAGACGTCGGACTTCTCCGTCAGCTTGCTGCTGGAGGCGTACTCCGGAGCCAGGTAGCTGCAGCCATGGACGACGAGTGCTAATTATAATTAGTATATTTTAGTTTGGAACCAAAGTCCAGAAGATTAAACATGAATTCTTGCTCACCCAAAAGTTCCCATTACGCGGGTCGAGACGTGGATGTGATTGTCCGATGAGAGCTTGGCCAATCCGAAGTCCGCAACCTGATCGAGTTCTTGAACAAGTGAGCAAATTAAACTTCACATAACGAACTCTCATCGTATAAATGTGTAGGAATTAACCAAAAAAAAGAACAAAACAACCGCCACCACCAGCCCTTATCCGTTCTCCTCGTCGAGCCCGGCGCTCTAGTCCTCCCAACCGCCGTCGTCCCCATGAGTGCTCGTCTCGTGTCCGGGCCTGCAGCCGACGTGCGTCGGCGCTACAGATCCGTGCCGACCGTTTGCTCGTGCATCCTCAACGGGCAGTGTGGGCTCCTCTGCTCCTTTCCTCAGCGTCAAGTCGCGCCTTGAAGAGATCTGTCGGCGTCGCCTCCAGAGCGTCCCGTCGCGTCGACTCTCCCTGGTGAGCACCGGTCAGCGAACACCGGAATCCCTCCTTCGGGTGGAGCGAGGCGCTCGATGAAGAAGAAATCCATCAGAAACCCTAGAAATCGACGAAGTATAAGCAAAATATAAGCCCTAACCGAAGAGAAATTGGAAGAAAAATCGAACATTTGCGTAGATCTGGAGTTTGGGAGAGAAATTGGAGTCGAACCGAAAAGGAGGGAAAATGAAAAATGAAAAATTGGAAGAGAAGAGGTTTGAGGAGAGAAGCTGCTCGGTTAGAAAATAGATAAGAAATGAATTTTCTCTCTTCCACTGAGCTTTTATACAGTGAAGGAATTACAAGTTTGCCACCGCTCTAAAATATTAATAACGTTTTGTTTTATAAACGTTACAAAAAGCCCAGAATTAGTCCAAACCGTCATAGAAAAAAGGTATTTCTCAACTTGATAACGCTTATGTATCAGCCGTCATTAAAACTCCTTATCGAGCGTCATTAATAGGTCTTTTTGTTGTAGTGCTTACTGAGTACACACTCATCGACTTATCACTTGATTCAACATCCAATGGTTCTCGTACACACTCCGCATATGCATTTCTTTAATTCGAGCCAAATCTTTGATACCGTTCTGTTCCTTTAGTCTCACTTGAATTCAACATATCACTTAGTTAGATCGTGCACATATTTAAGGCTTCCCCAAAATATATGCATTTCAGCCAAGCCTTGTGATAGTGAATCCAATTCCACATATTTGATTCATCCTATCAATACTAAAATCAATTATACCGATGCTACCTCTCGAAGCAGGGACGTCTCGCCTAACCGTTAGGCCATCTCTCCAGGCTAAAGTCAACGTCAGTATTGGAATCACTGTTTCCAAACAATAATATCAACATTGACCCCATTCATAAGGTCAAACCAAAGTTGATAGTACGGGACTTTCTATCCAAGCTCTCATCACTCCAAATTCTAAACTTCGAGCAGAGATTTCTCCTATTCGCATTCGCAGCATTCAATCCCAGGGGTCCGAGTCATTCAACAAAGCCATCCAACGGTAAGTTCACATGCTCAACCCATTCCACGACATATCCAAATCGCACGTCCGAACTAGCAGTTCGCGTAGTCTATCTCTGCAAACATGTTCGATATAATCCACCTATCCAACTTAAGTACACTATGGCACGATTTGTTATTAAACCATAATTCTTATACCATATTTCCTAAGTCATACAACATAATTCGCGTATTCGATCACGATGTCGTCTAGCATAACAATATATCATGTCCTAATATCCCGCAAGTTCGATTATCTATGCTGGACATGTAATCACCATACCAACGCTCCCGCAGGATAATCTCTCTTATCGGGATGTAACTCTTACTTTAAGTCTAGACTAATTCATTCTCGATAAGCAGATTGGATCTACTTAATCCTCAAACTTACTTAATCGTCAATCATAAGTCTGAACCATCCTCGAATTCACCTTCGCATCAAACTACAAGTCGAAACAATCCAATTGCCACGCCATGATCTTTCACAAGTTCGACCATTCATGTTGTACATGAATCACCATGCCAGCACTTTCGCAGAATGATCGCCTTAATCCGACGTGATGCATGTACAATGCTGGAGTTGCACTTACATAAGACAAGAATGTCAACGTTGTGGTTATCATCGAAACCATCAAAACGCTTCGTTTTTATCTCAACATTCATTTCTATCAAAATCCCAAGTATAGCATCCATCAAAACAATAAAATTTTACATGATTGTCATTCTTCGAATTAGAGTACCCCCGAGTTATCGTACATCGGTCTTTGATACACCTCAATACCATCGATGATGTACATAACCTGACGATCTTCCTTTGCATCAAACTTCGAGTCGTACAACTGATGCTATCATCCGAACTGGATTACCATAATTTTTTCGACATTCAAGCTCAAATTCGATCATCTAGTTATATGATCAATTCTTTGAAACTCAAAATCATGTATGTTCATCCGTTTATCTTAAGTCATCAAGCAACATATTTTCCTCAAGTCGTATTGTTCTATACTAACTCAAATCATCGAGCAACATCTAACCCAAATCCTTAGAGTCATTTTCATAACTTCAAAATCAAACTTTTTCACGCAAGCTATCTTCCCATCGTGCTAACTTTTTGTATAAGATTCATATCGATTCCTCAACTAAGTCATTCGTTCGTTACCACTTAAATTTTTCTTCGATTCAATTTTTCTAAATCATTTTTGCGTTTCATAATTACGCAATCCCAATCCCATGCTCGTTAACTTCAAGATTACAACTTAATTAATGATACTCAATCTAAGGCTTTGCATAGTACGATGCTTGCTGATAGACTCATTGGCACCCCGATCCTCAATCAATCAACATCTCCAAGGCTATCCCATACACCACTCGGGGATTAAGTTATTCAATAATCCTCAAAACAAATTTTGAATCACAATCGATTACTTCGAAACTCCATTCGAACCATTCCTAAATTTTTAAGCACTTTCATTACTATATTGCATCGACGATAACATTGTCCTGATAGTACCCCTATCGATAGTCATCCAGCATACTCATTTCCATTTTAAATCGAATTGAATCCCGCACATGACTTTTCTAACAACTCGACTTAGCCAACCGTGCCTTTTGTGAAACCATCTTTGTTTTTATCGAAAACTATTTGCGAACACTTTTACAAATTATATATACTTATTGTATGGAACATCTCGTAGATTATTGAGAGAGAGCGTACCAACGATATCGATTGCAAAAACAACATTTAGCACGAAACGAACATCAGCGTTAAAAATTTCAATCGAAAGTCCAATGACGTAAAGCCGTGATCTGATACCATTATTTCATGCCCCGCTTCCAGAGAAACGATCGTCCAAGCTAAGGCATGACGTCGCATGAGCCAATGTTGCGCTCATGCAAGGCGGGTTCCATAATGACCGATTACAGGCTAAACGACGGGGTCGTCGCACAGAAGTCCCGAAGCAAAAATATTGAAAGACGCCATCGAAAAATTGAAACCAAACACAAGTCATATAAAAGATGCTCTTTATTGATATTGAATAAGGATTACAAATGTGGCATGAAGCCACGATTACAATCATTCAGTCTCACTCTTTTCATGATACAAGTCACTCTGCTCTCTCTCATCTCTCAATAGAAGGATCAAGGCTGCAACTTTACGGATGCTTCAAAAGGCGATGTCCATATATTATGTCCTGTATAAGTCTAGACTCCATGTGGCTGCATGCCTCGAAACACAAAGGAACTCCATGCCTCAGCGCATCTAAGCGAGCTCCGTGCTGAACGATCTTCTACCTGCTCCTGCTCATAAACACTGTGTGGGTGTCAGTACTCAACTGTACTGGTGGTGTGAGCTCCTCGTCCACCCATACCAAAACTAACATGTTTATTTAGTTTGTGCAACATATCCCTTTTTGATTGACCTTCTAATCTTGTCTTAGGATCAGTTTTAGGACAAGGACTCTGACATATTTTGTGTCTGTAGACCATTACCGTGCCAACAACATTTGTGTACCGACTCATGCTTGTCTTTTTGGCTCATACTTGGAGATGCAACTACATGATAGTACCCAATTTCCATGTGACCGTGCTATGAGTCCATTATGCAAACATCGTGGCCGTATCATAAGGTCCATTTATGTATCCATATTGAGTCCGTGCCTCACAAATCAGTATGACATAACCATATTGCCGTCTCGCGGCCCTTTCTGTTTTAATCATCAATTGATTCAATCAAGACTTGTGAATTTAGTGTCACTGACTTAATCATTCTGACGCCATATATCGCACCGAAGCACGGTGTCTTCGTTGCAGCCAAATCTTAGGCCCAAATATTGTGTTACAAATCGTGCACATATTCAACTCAACTCATTGGTATCGTGCACACAATACTTGACTCAGTCCAAAGGCATGCACGCGGATTGCCGCTAATATGCCGACACATGTATATGAAATAGTCACTAGCACCACAAGATATCCTGGACTTATGCTTTGCTATTCGGTGACCCTTTCAGTGCTAGTAGCAAGCCCCACTGTAAGTTCTCGAATAACCTGAGAGGTACTTCCAGCTCGGCTATACCATGTTTTCTCCTAGGCCGGAACGATCCTGTAGCCCCAGGTTTGTCATTCCGAGGAAACTTTTTCTTGTGCACAAGTTATCCAATGACCATGCAAGACCCGACTCGAACTACCGTCTTACACAGTCATTACTTTTCCAGTGTACCATCTTTTCAGGACTACGTTAAGACTCCCAAATCAGAGACTGCCTTGACGACCTACGGTCGCGAGCATTTTCCATATTACTATATCATTCTACTCAACTCAGGACTGACTATTTGATTTCCCTCCAACCAACTCAACTTGAATCAACCGTGTTCCATATCAGTGCCATAGACCGTGGCATACTTATCTTTGAACCAACCGTGGCTCATGTCTTAAACCAATTATGCTTTGTACGACACTACCGCCCAAATCATACTCTATATGACAAGTTTTGCGATCGTAGGACTGTGTGGCTATAACCAGCAATAGAAATCGTAGGACCATGCTTACTATTACTTCGATAGCCCTTGACATAACTTTTGTCAAACTCCATCGTGCAATACAACTTAACCCATGGGACGAGCAAAGGCTCTGCCAAGCCTTGCATCGTAGAAACGTGCATTGAGACTTATGGGACACTTTCGTTATTCCAAGCATTGGATGGTGGAACAGTGCATACTTTATCAAGCATTTATACGTGCGACGCCTATGACTTATGCTAAGTTCATAGCTTGTGGCACCATAAACCAACTTTCCTTCTTCCAAGCTACGGGACAAAGGACCGAATGTCATTTTGAAAGCACATCGTGCACAATTCTAAGCTGACGTGGTACCTTTCCATATTCTAACTCAATCTGACCCAAGTTGGGATTATTCCCTTAGTTATGTGGATTCGTCTCTTTTATTATCAAGCCTACTTGTGCAATTGAACACTTTTGTTTTATTTGTGTGAAGTCCAAGCTAAGACAAGTTCATCAAAGCCATCCACCTGAGCGAGGAGTCACCTAAGTCCGAACGTCGTTGGCGTTTTGATTTCTCCAATTGGACTGAGCGGGACGGGGCATTACACAACGTACGTGCATATATACTAGGGAGGTCCATAATAGGATCTTGGAGGTGGAAAGATTCTTTAACTACACGAAGGTCTCTAAAAGCAAGTAAAGCTACTGGCATATTCGTTCAATGAAGGCACGTCAAATTGCTGGGATAATATGCAAATATGAAGAAACACATTGACTTATGGGAGACGTGACGGATGATAGTTGTGGGATTTCTTCGACTGGACTATAAGTTGTAAAAGCAAAAAAAAAAGCTTCCCGCACAAATGAACGCAATTTTCTAAGAAAAATTTCTACGTGGAAGCCTCCACGCAGAAATCCAGTTTACGCGTGGGAGGCCTCTACTCAGTAATCCAGTTTTTCACGTTAAACGCTCCCACATGGAAATCTAATTCTCTCATGGGATGCTCTCATGTGAAAATCTTCTTCATACTCTCCAATAAATACAAGGAGTAATGGCAGTCGTTACAGATCCTGAGGTGACACGACTTTTAATGAAAAATGGTACGAAATATGAGGAGACCACCATGATTATGCTGCCATTAACTTCAGTCAACATAACCGCTAGACATGTGTCATACAGACAGTAATTTACGTAGGACATTCGTGATAGTTACGTGTCGAAGACAGAGCACCATGGAAATTCTATTTCCATGCAAGAGTAGCCTACATGGAAATAAGCAGAACTATGCAGAATTACTTATTTCTGCATAAAATTCAACAGTTAGTCATTTTTTTTACTGATTTGGCTATAAATAATCTCGATTTTTGTGCAACCAGGATAACACAACTAAGCAATCACAACATATTTTGCTAAAGCACTCTACCCCTAACAATGTTTGTTAGCACCGGAACACTTAGCTACTTTTTCATCCTTGCACCGGATAGTGAACGAAGAAAAGTGATCGAGCATTGATCGAGCTTTACGCTGCTACACTCTCTCTTCTTTTCTTGTATTTAGGATTCACCAGTCTCCGTCTCCAATGAGGAGATGGGTGAGGTTACACCATAAAAGGAAGAGGCTATTGATCCGATATGCACCGTGGCGAGTACAGGATTGAGGATGGTGATGGACCTTTGAAGTAAGTTAATTACCTTACATTTTCTTTCATTGCATATCTTATCATTGATATATTTGCTTTCATTCTCATACATATTTACTTTTTTTAAATATAACTATCTTTCTATAGGTATAGATCCAAAGGATGTTGGGTCACTTTTGAGGCATAACTATGGTGGTCCTTGGATCAACTATAGTGATGCTCCAGGAGAAGAAAAAAAAGATATAGTGGGATGACCAATTCAATATAAGTAAATTTAATTTATATTAAAATTTAGCTATTGTAGATGTAGTTTTCATTGATTATAATGTAACCTAACATAATATGTGAGTGATGTTTTACATCGTGATGTTTTACATCGTAAGTTTTATTTGGCACCACAACGGAACGTTGTGATCACATGCATGTTCACTTCAGTCGCTTCGAAGCAGATTCAAGATGCAATCCGTGATCAAAAGGATCGATGTTGCAAGGGAGACCTGTCACGACCTACTTCCAGATTTCTGGATATGAGTCGGACATGTCCAGCCTACGTTATGGACACAACATAATAAGCTGTATTTAACCTCAAAAAACTCCAATATCATGATATCAATCCTTGGCTCAATCATAGAACTAAAAAATAAAAAATAACTCAGCATACACTCATACGATCACATATCACTATATCTTTTTAGTACATCATACATGTCAAACCTCCGGAGACAAATCCGGTAACTAAATCCAAAAGAAAATAATAATACATCTGTCTCATAGAAACTAATCTAATACATCAAAAATATCTGCATCTGGTCTTCTAGCATCTTCTAGGAGTCATCATCCATTCTAGCGCCATCCTCTTGTCCTGATCTAATATGTCAATGATCCAGTCAAAAAAGAAGTAAAGTACAATCTATAATAGTATAACAAGTACAATACAGGCACAAGTAAAGATACAATAAAATATGACTAACCTGAATCACCATAGATGCAATAACCTACTGAAACATGAAACAAGAAAATCATGACTCGTGATTTGAAATACATACGAAATATGTGATCGACTGGACAAAGGTCATGAATAAAGAACAAGTATAAGGTATGTCTAATCACATGTGCACGGGTGTGTGATTAGGCTATCCACATGAATACCTAGGTTGGTCTTTGGACATATATCCATAGTATTTTCCCTCCCTAAGATGCAAGTATAAGAGCAAAAACATGATAAGCACCAGAACCAGAAGCATATGATTAAGTCGTGTAAACAACGTGTCCAACATAAAATATGACACCACAAGAAGTAAATGCAACGAAGTCATAGAAGTACTTGCATTGTCCTGGAAGATCGAGAATAGGAAAGTAAATGTCCACCTAGAATATGGCTAAGAATTGGTTAGATTCTAAACAATGGCAACTAACTAGCTAACTATTATAAACTAACAACTAGCTAAATATCCATAAAAACTAGCAATAAATAAAATATAACTACATATATACTAAAAACAAGAAAATACATATTCTAGCTTTAGTCACTATATATACTAGTAAAATACCTTAAACTATATTTTAACAAAATCATTTATTAAAGTTATTTAGAAAATAATTGCTATAGATAAAATATTTACAAAATCTCGGTATTAAGTTATTATCTAAATATTAGCAAAATAATTCTATAACAAGATATATATTGGCAAAACATTTTATTAAAATATTTTACAAATTACTATATATGATAATACTAATATTAACCACAACAATAATAATAATGATAATAACACTAATAAGAATAATATTAACAATAATAATAATAATAATAATAATAATAATAATAATAATAACTGAAAATAGGCCAAAGCCCAACAGCTTGCCCATAGCCCAACAATCATTCCCCATTTTTTTCTCTTTCTTTTCTTTTTTTACATGGGCTCCAGCCCACTGGCCCAAGAACTTGCCTACTGCTGTTGTCTCTTTATTTTTTTATTTTTTTCCTATAAGCCCAAACTATTGGGTTAGAGAAACTGGGCCCAAAACTAATTTAAAAACCCTAACCTAAACTTACTCTCTTCTCTCTCTCCCTCTCTTTCACTCTCTCAATCATTTTTACAACAGCCACAAACCCTAACCTAATTTCCTTCTCTCTCCTCTACTCCTCAAACCCTAACCCCACTCCTCATCTCACTCATAATGACTCGCCTTAAAACAAGAAGTAGAAATAAAGATGAAGAAGAAGAAGAAGAAGAAGAAGAAGAAGCAAGAGGTCAAGAGGAAAGAGGTGGCTCACCCTGGACGGCGGGACGACGTGGTTTTTGAGAGTCGGTCGAGCGGTGGTCAACGGCGAGGGTGCAGAGCTGAAGGTGGCTCCCCAACGGTGGACTCACGGCTTCGAGACACGGATGGAGGACTCCGGCTCGACTGTCCAAGCGACGAAGGAGGCGGTGACTCAGGGCTCCAGATCTACACACGGTAGACCATATCGACCCTCGAGGCAGTGGTTGGCGGTCGATTGAGAACTCCGACGTGAAGACGAACGGTGGTGGCGAAACCTCGACCACATGCGGCATAGTCGACGAACTCCTAGTGATGACAGATCCGGGGAGATCTATGAAGGAGGCGGTGGTGGTGGAAGCTACGGCAAACGATAATGACTCACCGAAGATAAATGGCCAGATCTGGTCGTCTAACGGCTCGACACGACAGCGAGAGGAAACTTCTCGACGAGGCGGCCTCGGTCTCGCAGTATCTTTGAGGCTTCTTGGTGAGGTGGCTCCAGCGAGATGACAACGACGAACTCCGATGGCAGACGGCCGGAATCGGCGACGACGGCAGACACGAAGAATTAGGGCTAGATCTAGGGTTAGGGTTAGTTAGGGTTCTTTGGTGTGATTATGTACCATGTGGTGTCAGGGTGACACGAGACATAGGGGGTGATAATTAGGTGGACACGGAAAGATGGACACAGTAATGTACAGTCCTGTGTCGGGGGAAACATGACACAGTAAGGTGGGGTGGACACGGGAAATATCGGAGTCGAACACAAATGTAAATATAAAACTGAATGGATTAATAAAAGATTAATAAAATAGATATGGACACGGTGGGACACGATCATTTGGACCACTACAAGTAATGATTAGGAATAATAAATCTGTTATTAATGGGCTATTTATAACCATCGTTAGGAAAGTCCTAGAATCTCTAGGTAGAAGGGCTAGGAGGAGTATTTCTGGAATATTCCAAAGTAATCATGATTAGTTCGGATTTGTTAATGATTCCAAAATATTTCCACCAAGTCATGTGGCTAAGAATTCCACAATGGATTTTCTAAATAACGAATCAAGTTATAGGAAATCACAAGTCTGACATTACCATATTATGAAACATAATTAAAAATTTAAAAATAGTCTTTTGGTTAATGATAAACAATTAATCAAGAAGTAATATTTCAAATAATCAAAATTAATTAGTACAACCTTAATTAATTAGTTAACAAATAAATTCTATAATGAAAACCATACTTTCAAATAAAATATTCCAACAAACCATTATTATTAAAACTATTAAATAAATTCTGAATAAAATATTTTGAAAATAATAAAATATTATGAATAATTTTTAAATCTCATTTATTTAGCAATAGAGGGGTTATAAGACCCAATACAATAATGGGTCACGTCTGAGCAGTGGATTGCAATGAGCGCTAAATTAATGATTAAAAATACAAGAAGAAATTGACAAAACCCATTGAATCTAAGGCCAAGGCCGACATTTGTGGTGGTTCGATCCCGATGACGGAGTATTTCCATCTCATGGTATGTCTTCTATTTGATTCAGGATATATTTTTTTAATTTTGGATATATTTGTCTAAGTATAATAATTATTAATATTTTTACAGGTGGAGAAGGGAGAGGATGCTAATATGGTGATCGTCTTCCTAGCTACCCATAACAAGGACGGAAAGCACATTAACGATAGGGTATCCAAGATCTATGTAAGCATTACAAAACCAAAGTAATTTTATTTCCATATGCCTTAGAAAATATTCAAGTAGATCCATATAGGCTTTAGGTTATGTAGATATTAGTAAATAAATGTTGGACGAGTATATATATTAGTAAGCTTATCGATATATTAATGCAGGAAAAGTATCTTAGACTTCGTGGGGAGGTGACACAATCGGTCTTTATACAAGATAAGGAAGAGGGTGATACTTCCTCGCAACACCCCTCCCCCCTTCCGTCAAACGATAAGCTATAAAAGACTGTGACCAGTTGCTTCACAGGGGTACGTACTACTATACAAGATCGTATCACGCCTATGTTGCGATACAAACGTTCAGAGATCCCTCCTCCACAAGTGCACAGTCGAGGGCCCACCAGCATTCGCATGAGTCACTACAAGTGGAGGACCTGGAGCAACAGATTATCTTTTCAAGATGACACTTGCTTGAGAGGATGTCACAGGGAAAGCCCCGGAGCCAACCCATATAGAAGAGTTGGCCTTCAATACACATTTTGAGGCCCTCGAGCATAATGTTATGGAGTTGACGCAGACAAACGACTACTCTGAGGCAGACGCATAATACATTGAGTGAGACGCTCGAGCACAATATTATTAAATTGTTCACTACCATAGATGCATTCAAAGCAAGATTATTACAAATGAAACAGTATCGTTCGCCAGTACTGACACCGCCTCCAATGCCAGTGCAGATGCCACTGGAGTACTTGGTCCGGTTCGTTGAAGCTCTTAGGAGTATTACTCGTGATCCTTCTCCCCACCACCAACCCTAGTTAGTTTTGTATCAATCTATGTATCGTTCATAGTTGGATCTTTTATTCTATGTATATTTTTCTTAGTATTAGACTATATCAAACTTGTATATATCAGCCTTAGTTGGGTCGTTGGATTATGGATGGTTTGTAGTGTTAGTCCCGGGGCTTGATCAAAGATGGTAGACTCGATGTCGAGATCCGAGGTTCAACAAACGTTCACCTTCTGATTATTCTCGAGATCCAAGAGGAACACTATAATATGAATCTGATTACACAAGCTACAATAATCAGAAAGTAAATCTTCACATTCTTCCTCGTAATCGCAGTTACTGACGGACAGAACTGAATTCAAAAAATAAATCTCACGTTTTTCCTTGCAATCACAGTTGCAGACGGACAGAACTGAGCTACAACTCAGATGAAGGAGAAGAAAGAAGAAAGAAGAAGAGGAAAGGTTCTTGTTGGGGTGATTAAGATCACCGTTGCTCAAAGCAAGATTCGCCCCACCACGATCTGCTTCCAGGAACCAGCATGTTCACGAAGAACTTCTGGAACGCTCATAAGTTAAAATTCGAGACTTGAACGGGCTTTCTGGACTTTACGGACTCCCTTAACTCTCTTCTTGGTGCATCTTTCAAAGGAGGCCAAGGGGCTCTATTTATAGAGTGGAGTTGAGACTTCACCTCTTCTCCTATCCGATGTGGGACTAAAATACCAATACTCAAAAATGGAGTTTGATATTTTAGATCATCCCATAATCATCATAGAAGTGTGTCAGTCCACGTCTACCCCCCCGAACACTCCCGTGCATGTACGAGACATCCTGGAGTCCGTGTCCGAGTCCGAGTCCGCATAATAAAAATTAATTTATATCTTTGTTGGAATTGATCCATTTTTCTTTCTAGGAAAATACTTCACATGACACACATTTGTGCCCCACCACACCTCATGTGCACACCTCAACACAAGCAATACATTATATTGAGATACTCACCATTTGGTGTAGCCGATGTGGGACTATCTTTCCTAGTCCAAAGGCAAAAACACCAACAATCCCCCACATATCTCAATATATGGGTTGAGCGTTCCCCACAGTGACTGTCCATCATGCATTAGGAGAGATGTCGCTACGACTTCAATCTTTCTGCATAGGTTAAATAACTGCATGATACAAGAATGGACTAAGCCTTGAATTCTGTACCATAACTGTAATTCTTTCTACTCACATAATGACATCAACTGTGCTTCTGGCTGCACATTAAAGGCCTTGTGCCAGCCTGGTTTAAGTGTATAATTTTAGGCGTCTAGAAGTTTACCCTCAAGAGACAGCCTGATATCTCTATCCATACACTATAGGTGAGTTCTTTATAAAGAGTCATGGCATGAAGCATTGCGCTTCTTTGCGGTGCTACGCCGCTATGACATGGCTTAAAGCCGAGGCTTTACCCCACCTGGGTACCTCATCGTAGTGTCATACTACTGTAGCATGAGGCCACAGGGCTCTTTGTAGTGCCAAACTATCCAGCATGAAGCCTTGCGCTTCCATGCGGTGTTACGCTGCTATGACATGGCTCGCGAAGCCGAGGCTTTACCCTTTCTAGTACCTCTTCGTGGTGTCATGCCACTGTAACATGAGGACATCGTCCTTTTTGTAGTGCTGTCTACCTCTCTTTATTACGATTATCATACAGCATTAGGCTACCTGCCTATTTACGGTGCTACTCCACTGTGACTTGGCTCACAAAGCCGAGGCATTACCCCTAACCGGGAACCTCATGGTGGAGTCACCCCACTATAGCATGAAGTTACACTCTTTGTAGTGCTGCACTACCGTGCTTTCTGTAAAGCACTCCAAGCATTCACTCTGCCTGAGAACTTATTAAGGCATTTAAGCCAACCTTCCCACAGGATCCATTTTTCGCAAAAAATAATAGTAGACAACAGTGGTTGTAGGTCCGTAACCTCTCCTTGCCACAGAGGACAAGTACCTACCATTTCTGATATTCTTTCGGTTAATAGTTCTCCCTTGAACCAAAAGCTAAATGCCTAGTAGATTTCTCTTTGAACTAATAGCATAAAACTTTATGGTAGGAATATAATAACACAATATCAGAATGCCTTCAAGCCTATTTTACAAGCTATGTCATCGACCAGCTGGCGCTTGAGGCCCTTGGTGAACGAATCCGCCAGGTTCTCCTGACTCCGAACATCAATCACTGCAATAACACCCCTCTTGATGAGATCGTGTACTGCTCTGTGCTTCAACCGTACAGTCCTCTTCTTCCCGTTGAAGAGGTCATTTGATGCCACCGCCGCAGTCGTCTGGTTGTCGCAGTATATCGGTATCTCCAGTATTTGTGCCCCAACTACTGAAAGATCATACATAAGCTTTCGTAGACCTTTTGCTTCCTCTGTTGCAGTATCAAGTGCAAAGAACTCAGATTCCATGGATGAGCGCGAGAGCATAGTCTGCTTCTTCGATTTCTACGATATAGCAGCTCCACCCATTGTAAAAATGTATCCACCTGTGGACCTCTCGCTCTCTACTTTTGAGCACCAGCTGGCATCACTGAAGCCTTCTACTACCGACGGATCTTCGCTGTAGTGCAGTGCATATGTCTGAGTCTTCTTGAGATATCTCATAACCCGTTTCACAGCTTTCTAGTGCTCAATGTCTGGGTTGCTCGTAAAACGACTCAGTATTCTCACAACAAAAGCTATGTCAGGTCTTGTGGCAGTAGTAGCATACATCAAACTCCCGATTACGCTTGTATACTCCAACTGCCTGACGCTTTCCCCTGAATTAGGCTTCAGCTTCAGATCACACTTGTACGACGTATCGATCCCTGGAAGATCCTGATACCCGTAACGAGTGATCATCTTCTCAACATAATGAGACTGTGACAGCTCTAGTCCAGTGTCTGTCCGGATGATCTTGAGTCCCAAGATAACATTAGCATCCCCCAAGTCTTTCATACTGAACTTCGTCGAGAGGAACTTCTTTGTCTCCGTGACCCAGCTTATATCCGTACCTAGGATTAGCATGTCGTCCACGTATAGACAAATGATGACTCCTCTTCCATTAGCAAACTTCGTATAGACACACTTGTCTGTTTTACTGACCCTATAGCCATTTGACCTTATGACTATGTCAAACTTCTCATGCCACATTTTGGGAGCTTTCTTTAAACTGTACAAAGATTTTACCAACTTGCAGACTTTTTCTTTAAGACCTTTGACGGCAAACCCTTCTAGCTGTTGCATGTAGATATCTTCAGTCAGCTCGCTATTCAGGAATATCGTTTTCACATCCATCTAATGTATCACCATCTTATGTATCGCTGCGAGAGCAATCAACATTCTGATGGTGGTCATCCGGGCTACTGGAGTATACGTATCAAAGTAGTCGATCCCCTGCTTCTGAGAAAACCCCTTTGCCACTAGGCTGTCCTTGAACTTATCAATGGTTCCATCAGCTTTCATCTTCTTCTTGAAGATCCACTTGTATCCTATAGGTTTTTCTCCTTCAGGTAGATCAACCAACACCTAAGTTTTATTGGAGGTGATTGATTCAATTTTATTGTCTATCGCCTCCTTCCAGAAAACAACATCTCTGGTCTTCATCGCCTCATCATAGGTAAGCGGATCTGCTTTCACATGATAGGTGATGAAGTCATCTCCGAAGTTCTTCGACCTTCTTGCTCTCTTCGACGACGGCTCAGCGAGTTCTGGTTCAATCGTTGTCTCCTCAGTAACAACTTTATCTTGGACAACTAGCTCATTGAAGATCTCAGTCACCTTTGTACCTTCATCATTCTCCAAAATATCCGTTAGAACAATGTTCTTGTGCCTTACAAACTTGTCTTCAAAATATTTAGCATCGCGAGATTCGATGATATGATTTGACTCAATATCAAGAAATCTTCGAGCATCACTCTTTTCGGCATACTCCAAAAAGATCGTCTTTATAGTCCTTGTCTCCAGCTTCTGAATCTTCAGATCTGGGAGCTTCACATAAGCCAGACACCCCCACACTCGAATGACATTCAAGTTAGTTCTGACTTTGAACCAGAGTTCATGAAGAGTTACGTCCGAAGTTGCATACGGCACTCTATTTAGAATAAAAGTGGCCGTCAATGCAGCTTCTTCCAAGTAGCATTTAGGAAGACCCGTAGTTAACAACATCGAGTTCATCATTTCTGTCAACGTTCTATTCTTCCTCTTCGCTACTCCGTTAGATTGAGAAGAATACGGAGCAGTAGTCTCGTTTATGATTCCATGTTCTTTGCAGAACAATGTGAATTCATGAGACCGATACTCTCCGCCTCGATCACTTCTTAGTCTCTTGAGTTGTTGTCCAGTTTGTCATTCAGCCTCGGCCCTGAACTCCTTGAACTTCTCGAACGCTTCATCTTTAGACTTGAGCAAGTAGACGAACGCGTACTTTGAGAAGTCATCGGTGAAGGTTATGAAATACTGTATCCCGGCTTTTGTAGAGAATTGCTTGAAGTCACAAATATCGGAGTGCACCAACTCCAGAAGATCTGTGCTTCGATTGACCCGATAAAAGGGTTTCCTTGTGATCTTTGTCTGAGCACATACTTCACACTTCTCTACCTTACCCCCACATTTGAAGATAAGTCCTAGACTGGATATTTTATTAATTCTTTTACAGTGAACATGTCCTAGCCTATTATGCCACAACTCAAGAGAATAATCAGAACGAGCGATTGCATTGATTACATTTGACTGGTTTATAAGCTAAATTTTGAACATTCCTTTGGTTTGAAAAGCTTTTTCGAAGTATGTTTCCTTCTTGGACATCACCATCTGGCCAGCAATGATGTACATCCTCAAGCCTGCGTTGCTAAGTAGGCTTCCAGAGATCAAGTTCTTTGCAATCACCAGAACATGTTTCACACCTTGAAGCGTCAGAGTGTTTCCGGATGTGAGTTTCAGCTCCACAGTTCCGATCCCCAGAACTTCAGCTTGGGCTGGGTTCGCCATGATAACTTTCTCAGAAGTTGGCTGGTATGTGACGAACCATTCCTTGCCAAAGTAGACATGGCAGGTCGTACCAGTGTCTATCCACCAGTCAGAGTCAGCCTCCACAGCTGTGACCTGAGCAATCATAGCAACTATGTTAGAAACCATGAAAACCTTGCTAGGCTCACCTTGCTCAGCTTGTTTGGGCTTGGATTTGCATTCACTCTTATAGTGACCCTTCTTGCCACAGTTGAAGCATGTCACGTGGGACTTGGACTTCTGTTGCTTGAACGAAGGACCTTTCACTTTCAGATTTGTGGAGTCCTTCTTCTTGTGATGAGAAGCCACATGCTTCCTTTTGAACTCTCTTGTCTATACCAAGTTGGCCTTAGCCAGTTGATTGGACAGACAGTCCATCTTCTGTTGAGATTGCATTTCCTCCTCAACGTGGATCTCTTGTAGAAGATCTTCCAAGCTAATGTCCAGCTTCTTCAGATGTATTCTAGCATAGAAGTTGCTCCAACCAGCAGGAAGTTTCGAGACTATCCCTCCAACGACAAACTTGTCGACGAGGGACATCTTCTCATCATCTAACTTCTGGCATAACTTCAAGAATTCTTTTACTTGAGGTAGCATCTCCATCTCGTCTTCGAAGAGCCACTTGTGGTACTTCTCGACGATGAAGATTTTGGACCTGTTCTCATCATCTTCATATAGCTTACCCAAAGAATCCCAGATTTTTTTGGCCTTCACCTTCTTGTAATATGACTCTGCCAGAGAGTCTTCCATAGAATTGAGAATCAACAGTTTATATATGTTGTTTTCTCTTTTTCATTTGCTCTGCTTGACGAGTGCAGTAGCAATAGCATCGGCAGTTTTCCCTTCTGGAATCGTCGGTTCATCCTCAATCAACACATGGTCTACGTCCACTAGTTGAAGATTAAGGGTGACCTTCCTCTTCCAGATTTGAAAATATTCTCCGTCGAATTTCTCCAACTTGTTAAAGCTGGCATCGATGAAAGAAGCACGCGAGGTCTCCATCTACAAGGATCTTGCTTTGAGATTGTTAGTCCTAGGGCTTGATCAAAGATGGTAGACTCGATGTCGAGATCAGAGGTTCAATAAACGTTCACCTTCTGATTATTCTCGAGATCCAAGAGGAACACTATAATATGAATCTGATTACAAAAGCTACAATAATCAGAAAGTAAATCTCACGTTCTTTCTCGCAATTGCAGTTGCTGACGGACAGAACTGAGTTCAAAAAATAAATCTCACGTTCTTCCTTGCAATCGCAGTTGCAGACGGACAGAACTGAGTTACAACTCAGATGAAGGAGAAGAAAGAAGAAGAGAAAAGGTTCTTGCTGGGGTGATTAAGATCACCGTTGCTCAAAGCAAGATTCGCCCCACCACGATCTGCTTCCAGGAACCAGCAAGTTCACGAAGAACTTCTGGAACGCTCGTAAGTCAAAATTTGAGACTTGAACGGGCTTCCTGGACTTTATGGACTCCCTTAACTCTCTTCTTGGTGCATCTTTCAAAGGAGGCCAATGGGCTCTATTTATAGAGTGGAGTTGAGACTTCACCTGTTCTCCTATCCGATGTGGGACTACAATACCAATACTCAAAAATGGAGTTTGATATTTTAGATCATCCCACAATCAGCATAGAAGTGTGCCAGTCCACGCCTACCCCCCGAACACTCCCGTGCATGCACGAGACATCCTGGAGTCCGTGTCCGAGTCCAAGTCCGCACAACACAAATTAACTTATATCTTTGTTGGAATTAATCCTTTTTTTCTTTCTAGGAAAATACTTCCACATGACACACATTTGTGCCCCACCACACCTCATGTGCACACCTCAACACAAACAATGCATTATATTGAGATACTCACCATTTGGTGTAGCCGATGTGGGACTATCTTTCCTAGTCCAAAGGCAAAAACACCAACATGTAGGATTCTGGATGGTTTGTATATTTGGATTATGGATGGTATAATTATGGGTATTTGTATTATTTTGTTTATGTGTATATGCCAATTCTCGTTTGTGTAATTATGGGTATCAATGTATCATTTTCTTTGTAGAATTTTGCCTTTCTATACATTTGTATATAATTGGATTTTATCTGTCATTTTTGCAAAAAATTTAATTTTTTCGTATTTATGATGTACCAGCGATGCAAAATTGTGTTGTTACGTTGTATTGCAATGTCTCTACTTGGTATCCGAACATTGTTGAATGTCGCTAAACAGTATCAGAACATCGCTACCTAGACATGTAGCGACATTCTACAACGTACGTAGACGTAACTAATTGGAAAATAATTACGTTGATGAATGCATGCAGGTGTCGTTAATGTTGCTGACTTGTCATGTCATTTAATGGAGTCGTTACGTTGTCTCGTAATATCGTTGTATTGGCGACACGTCATTAGATTAGTGATATGGCAGCATTTCGTCGTAGCAATGACGTTCCACGATAAATTTCAGTCTTGGATTAGCTAGACGTGATTCTCGTTGTGCATCACTGATGACGACATCGCTAAATGCTACTATTGATTTGTATTGGAATTAGCAACATTTTTTGGAGTCACTAATTCATCCTATTTTTGTAGTGCATAGGCATTATAAGTGTCATCAGAATTTGGGGAAAAAAAACTATGTTGTTTAGGAAGTTGCAGATTGTGCAAATCTTGAGCGCACTCTAGTTTGATAAACCACTATGCAAAAGTAAGCACTCCGCCACTAGCGAAACAAAGAAAAAGCCCCACCATCACTTCCTTTTGGTTTCTTATGATGTCAACAAACAATTCCTGCATGTATCCCATGACAAAGAATGAGTGTATGTTGATCATAAAGTACATATAATACAAGGAGTAATGAATTATCAATGGAATATTAACGGATTATGGGGACCAATCTATGAAGGAATGCATGCCTATGAGGCTATAAGGAGCTACATAATTAATGGATATGCTAAATTATATTAATGGTACTCCAACTTTAGTAATGAGTTTTTTTACACTTCAATTTTGGTACCCTAATTTTATAAATTGTTCTTCTGAAACATTTTTTTGTTCCAAATTTAATTACAAATAAGAGTTTATCGTAAAAAAAAAATATTATTAATTTAATTACAAAAATTAACACATCATCCAACAACAAACATAACAATTAAAGATCCGAAAATTGATAAAATGTATTTCAAAAAAATGATTTATGAAGTTGAAATATCAAAATAGAATAGTGAAAAAGTTAAAGTGTAAAAATATCCAAACGTTATAATTAGGATGTCAATGCCATTAGAATAATTTAGCCTAAATAGATATTCCTACTTTAGGCTAAGGATCGTGCTCTTTTAAAGTTTGATTACACTGTTGACCTCGATAAATAATCAAGATTACAAGAAGCTAGCTAGCTAGTTTTGTAGGGATGACCATGCATGCTGTTAGAAATTGATTGAACTTCACTGACCAGTTCTGCAAAATTGAATACGTCGTCGAGGCTTGAATCGTGCATTAGCAGCACTTTCCTTAAAGTGTTTCGGGCACTCCTCTAACGTCTTGGAGTCAGCACGCCAGAACACCCAGGATAAGACAGCCTTCTGCCGGAGGTTCACTAGACGCTGTGAGACACCGGCGTAGGGAAGAACACCTTTCTGGAAAGTTTGGAAGAGAGAAGTAAGAGGAATGAATGCTTGAATTCTGTGTCTTTGGACTCAAAATTCTGTTGTATTTATAGATGAATTGGTGTTGTTTCGTGAAGTCGCGACCCTTCCGAAACAACATTCATTCATCTTTTCACATATTCATTCACCCTTTCGTTGAGTGGGCTGCTGCAAAAAATAGGAATTCTCGGGGCGAGAATCGCCGCGAGGAGCCCGAGGCCCGTGGGCCGAGCCTACGCCGCTCGCCCGATGCCACGTTGCCTAAGTGCACAAGTGCGTCTACAATGCGCCACTATCGCCTCTACGCCCGAGCCCGTGCCCGAGCCCGTGCCCGTGCCCGAGCCCGAGCCCGAGCCCGAGCCGGAGCCGGAGCCGGAGCCGGAGCCGGAGTTGCCGGTGGCAACACCGGCTACATTTTCATGAAGAGGCTAAAACAACACTTGTCACCCACTAACAACCCTTTGGTTGTTTCACACTCCTCATAGGTGCACCTTCCTATTTAAGCATTCTTAAATCCTTTCTCATTTTCCGATGTGGGACTAAAGTCCCTTTACTTCCTTTTCATCTTTTAGAAACAACTAAGGAATTAATTCCAACAATCCCCCACTTGTTTCATAAATGATGGAAAGGAATTTCCAGAATATATCACTTAAAGAATGTTAATACAGTTAGGTATCTTTCGATTTGAACCTAACCTTAGTAGATACAACACAAGATTTTATCGAAATCTCTGGTAGCTGGGCTTTGAACCAGTTATTCCTTGTGATAAAATCGGTGTCACTTTACACACATTCTTTTGTAGTTCTTCGCCTACATCTCTTGCTTAGCACTATTAATGGCCATGTGCTGATCCTGTCTCGTGAATTTTTATAAGATAAACTCCAGATCTTTACTGAGACGGCACCATCTCTAAATTCACATAGGTGAAGTTCTTTCAGTATCTCTGTTGCTTTACAGATACATGTCAACATTACTGAACTTCATTAAGAGTTTTATTAACTCAACCCTCAAATTGCAACAGTCGACATTATCATGTCGTATACATCCAAATCAACAGTTTGTTGTTACCCATTGAATCTAAGGTTAAGGTTTTCTTAACATTAGATTGGGTTGCCGCTGTTGTTGGAACTCTTACTCAAGGAGTTTCAATCCCATACCTCTCGAGGTAGACTTTACCAAATCCCTAGCTAGTGGTTTAGTAAAGGGATCAGCTAAGTTATAGCTGGTACGCACATACGTAAGAGAAATGATTCCATCTTTGATCAATTTTCTTACGTAATTATGTCTTAGACTTATATGTCTAGACTTTCCATTATACACTTCGTTGTAGGCTCTTGCTAGAGTGGCTTGACTATCGCAATGTATTGACACTTTTGATACATTGTCTTTAGCCAGCGGAACTTCTAATAGAAGATCCCTCAACCATTCAGCTTCTTGTCCTGCAGAAGCTAGAGCCACAAACTCTGACTCCATGGTCGAATGGGTAATACACGTTTGTTTCTTGCTCTTCCAAGAAACTGCCCCTCCGGCAAGCATAAATACCCATCCTGTCGTAGATTTGTTATCTCCGACACTTGATATCCAACTAGCGTCGGTATATCCTTCTAATACGGCAGGAAATCTGCCATATTGTAATCCAAGATTCTTGGTTTTCAAAAGATAACCAAAAATTCTTCCGATAGCCCTCCAATGCTCGTTATTAGGGTTGCTAGTAAATCTACTCATTTTACTAACTGCAAATGCTATATCAGGTCTTGTGCATTGCATTAAATACATAAGACATCCAATAGCACTTGCATATTCTAATTGAGCGATGGCTCTTCCAGAATTCTTTTCTAGTTTAACACTTGGATCAAATGGGGTGTTCACTTCTTTGAACTTTAGGTGTTTGAACTTGTCTAGCACTTTCTCAACATAGTGTGACTGTGTAAGTTCAAAACCCCCACTGTTTTGAATTACCTTGATCCCCAAAATAGTGTCAACTATTCCAAGATCTTTCATCTTGAATGTGGAAGTTAGAAACCTCTTCGTTTCTGTAATTCCACTCATCTCGTTGCTAATGATCAACATATCATCAACGTAGAGACAAAGAAATATCACAATATTTCCATATACTTTAGTGTATAAACACTTATCACAAACATTGTGAACAAAGCCATTAGAAATTATGGCTGAGTCAAACTTCTGATGCCACTGCTTTGGTGCTTGTTTTAATCCGTACAAGGATTTAACAAGTTTGCATACCTTTTGTTCATTTTCCGGGAGCACGAACCCTTCCGGTTGCTCCATGTAAATCTCCTCATCGAGATCTCCATTTAAGAATGCTGTTTTGACATCCATCTGATGAACATTAAGATGATGCAATGAAGCTAACGCAAACAATATTCTAATTGTAGTCGTTCTTGCTACTGGTGCATATGTGTCAAAATAATCAATTCCTTCTTTTTGTCGAAATCCTTTGGCTACTAATCTAGCCTTGTAGGTGTTTAAAGTACCATCA
This sequence comes from Iris pallida, assembly GCA_029216955.1. Taxonomy (NCBI): domain Eukaryota; kingdom Viridiplantae; phylum Streptophyta; class Magnoliopsida; order Asparagales; family Iridaceae; genus Iris; species Iris pallida. The sequence continues at coordinate 12,768,977 of JANAVB010040818.1, forward strand.
CTATGATACTTTCTCCTGAACACCCACTTACATCCAATAGGTCTTGACCCTTTGGGAAGATCGACAATTTCCCAAGTGTGGTTAGACATTATAGAATCCATTTCATCTTGGATAGCATCTTTCCAAAAAGATGAGTCTCGCGAAGCTATTGCTTCCTTAAAGGTTTTAGGATCATCTTCCACCTGAAGAACGATAGGAATCTTTCGAATAAATTTCTCTGTATTTCCTTCCACTAAATAAAAGGAAATAAGTTGAGAATCTATTTCGTCAGGTCCTAGATCCTTAGCCTTTCGAACTCTCTTGCTGATCCGAAGCTCGGGTTGTTTTTCAACTAACCGTGAAGAGCTCTCCTCACGAGACTCTTCATTAGCAGGAATTTCTGGATCCTTATTCTTAGTAATAAGGTTCTCAAAAAATTCCACATCTCTGGATTCGACAATAATGTTAGACTCTAAGTTTAAAAGTCTATATGCCTTACTATTGGCAGCATAACCTACAAAAGCACTTTTGATTCCACGAGGACCTAATTTGGTCCTTTTAGGATCCATATTTTTGTAATAAGCTATGCAACCCCACACTCTAAAATAACTGATATTAGGCTTACGGCCTTTCCATATTTCATATGGTGAAATACCAGTTTTCTTCAAAGGAATTCGGTTCATTATATGACATGCAGTAAGTAAAGCTTCTCCCCACAAATTAAATGATAATTCGGAATGCATTAACATTGCATTTATCATTTCTTGATAAGTTCTATTTTTTCTTTCTGCTAATCCGTTCTGTTGAGGTGTCCGTGGTGCAGAACATTCATGAATAATACCGTTTTCTTCACAGAAGGTATTAAATTCAAAAGAAAAATATTCACCACCTCTATCACTTCTTAGTGTTTTAATCTTTCTACCAAGTTGATTTTCAACCTCTGATTTATATATTTTAAAAGCATTAAAAGCTTCATCTTTATGCTTTAATAAATATACATATGTAAATCTAGAGCAATCATCAATAAAGGTAATAAAGTATTTATTACCTCCTCGAGATAATGTGCCATTAAATTCACATAAATCAGAGTGAACTAAATCTAGTAGATTGGTATTACGCTCTACACTGTGAAAAGGTTTCTTAATCATTTTGGATTTTGCACAAATTTCACATTTATCTAAATCTTCAGAATTGCATGAAATTAATCCATATTTAATTAATCTTTTCATAGTGCTAGTACCTATATGCGCTAATCTACTATGCCATAAAGAAGAAGACTCAATCATGTAAGCAGAAGTAGAAACTTTATTGATATTATTCTCAATGATACAAAGCTTTATCATACCCTCATCGGTATAACCCTTTCCAACAAATACACCATTACGGGTCAAAATTAATTTGCCCGACTCAAAGACAGATTTTATTCCTGGTTTACCCAACAAGACTCCACTGACGAGGTTCCTACTCATATCCGGGACGTGAAGCACGTTAGTCAGAGTTACTTTCTTCCCGGAAGTGAATTGGATTTCCACATCACCTGTTCCCACGACCGATGAATGTCCTTCATTTCCCATCTGAACTTCTTGTCCATCATTGACTTCAGAGTAGGTCTTGAAAGCTGCTTTGTCGTATGAAACATGAACGGTAGCACAAGTATCGTACCACCATCCTGGAGCCTTCCCTTTGACCGTCATAAGTTTGCTCACCGTAGCAATTATGTCATCTGTTTCAGTGAGATTTACCTCGCTGTTTTGGGTCTTTCGAACCCGACAGTCTCTGGCATAATGTCCTGCTTTGCCACATACAAAACAGCCGGTCTTGGGTCCTTTAGCGGTGCTGGAATTCTTGAACTTTTGTTGGTCCTTCTTAGGACCGAGAAAGTTCTTCTTTCCTGCAGGTTTCTTGCCTTTTGCGCTCACCGCGTTGGCTTTGGAAACTCCGCTGTTATCAGATTTCTGTCTTTCCTTCGATTCCTCTTCGATTCGAAGGTGTTTTTGAATCTGTTCTAGTGAGAAATCCTCAGAGCTGTGAAGTAGTTTCTTCCGATAACTATTCCAAGATGATGGTAATTTAGTAATTATAGCACCAACTTGGAATGGTTCCGGAAGTTCTATTTTCACTGCCCTGAGTTTGTTTACCAGAACTTGTAGTTCATGTACTTGGGCCAGTATTGGCTTTGTATCAACCAATTTATAATCAAAATATTTTGATATTAGAAATTTCTTTGTACCTTCTTCTTCTGCTTTGAATTTGAATTCCAGAGCCTTCCATATGTCAATTGCCGACGGATTTTCTGTGTATAGATCATACAGTCTGTCTGACAGGGTGTTCAGAATGTGACCACGGCACAGCAGTTCGTCCTCTTTTCTCTTTTTGCGTTCTGCCTTGACCGCATCTGTATCTTCTGCAGTGGGTTCTGTAATGGGTGGCAGATCTGGATCAAGGACGTAGTAGATCTTCAGTGCTGTCAGAAGGAAGATCATCTTGTCCTGCCAGCGTGTGAAGTTTGTCCCGTCGAAGCGATCTAGTTTGACTAGATCCTGATTCATGACCTTGATGCTCGAAATCGCAGCCTCGGACGCCATTATTTGCAACACTTTAAGATTGTTAGAAATTGATTGAACTTCACTGACCAGTTCTGCAAAATTGAATACGTCGTCGAGGCTTGAATCGTGCATTAGCAGCACTTTCCTTAAAGTGTTTCGGGCACTCCTCTAACGTCTTGGAGTCAGCACGCCAGAACACCCAGGATAAGACAGCCTTCTGCCGGAGGTTCACTAGACGCTGTGAGACACCGGCGTAGGGAAGAACACCTTTCTGGAAAGTTTGGAAGAGAGAAGTAAGAGGAATGAATGCTTGAATTCTGTGTCTTTGGACTCAAAATTCTGTTGTATTTATAGATGAATTGGTGTTGTTTCGTGAAGTCGCGACCCTTCCGAAACAACATTCATTCATCTTTTCACATATTCATTCACCCTTTCGTTGAGTGGGCTGCTGCAAAAAATAGGAATTCTCGGGGCGAGAATCGCCGCGAGGAGCCCGAGGCCCGTGGGCCGAGCCTACGCCGCTCGCCCGATGCCACGTTGCCTAAGTGCACAAGTGCGTCTACAATGCGCCACTATCGCCTCTACGCCCGAGCCCGTGCCCGAGCCCGTGCCCGTGCCCGAGCCCGAGCCCGAGCCCGAGCCGGAGCCGGAGCCGGAGCCGGAGCCGGAGTTGCCGGTGGCAACACCGGCTACATTTTCATGAAGAGGCTAAAACAACACTTGTCACCCACTAACAACCCTTTGTTGTTTCACACTCCTCATAGGTGCACCTTCCTATTTAAGCATTCTTAAATCCTTTCTCATTTTCCGATGTGGGACTAAAGTCCCTTTACTTCCTTTTCATCTTTTAGAAACAACTAAGGAATTAATTCCAACACATGCTCCATGGGATTGGATAGAGCTCTCTCTCATTGTCACTCATGAATGGTTGGTCTAGGAGTGAGGTGACAAGATGGCACCCCACAAGAAAGAGATTCTTTTGTTCTATTTAACAAAGTATTTGTGCTCCATGCAAACAAACGGAGAGAGTGATGGAAGAGGAGGTTGTCCAGGTCATGGGAGAGAATATGGATGATTGCAACTATGAGCACATTTAGCACAACTTTGATATATATATTGTTTATATGGTGGCTAAAGGTTCATGGATAGAGAGGCTCTTGAAGCTTTGATCTTTCTTTGGTGATTTATAGTAATTAAAGCAGTCATTTGTGACTCCTCTTTTTTATGGTACATCTTCCAATGGAGAAGGGAAAGGTGGTAATCCACAATGTACGGAGCATCAGGGTAGGATAAGGACAGGAAGAGGACAGAACAGGGTAGGGTATTAACATTTTTTTGATACCCTAGGAGAGTCATGAGGGTAGGATAGGGTAGTCCTCTTCCAAAAAATCAATACCCATTACGCGTCCTTGCCCTTTACCCTCACAGGGTAGCTGAGGGTCAGGGTAGGGAGGGTAAGGGTATCACCCTTGCTATTTCAATTTTTTTAACTTTGAAAATCTTTTTTTTTTGCTAGTAAACAATTTGATACTTAATATTTTTATAACATTCAAAAATCATAACAACTTAATAAGGAATAACAGGAGAAATTTTTTTTTACTAAAGGCGCCGAACCCAGTTATATAGTGGAACCTGAGCTGCCTACATACCCAAGGAGGGGACTAGACCTGACTCCTTAGGATCAAGCACCATGTAGTTCTCCTAATCCTAAGTACTAACTAATTACAAAAAACTACAAGTATGTAGTAGTAATACTATGGCAGTGGGAGTGTGGGTAATCAGGTTTGGGAGAAGGGTAGGGTCGAGGGTTTGAGAGGGTTAAGGGTAGTGGGTAGGGTAGTGATTCAGGGTAGGGTAGGACGGGTGCCCGGATAAGTGCACTAGGGTAACAAGATAAAACCCTTACCCTACCATAATTCCAAGAGGGTAGGGGTAGGACTTGCCCTCATAGGATAGAGGGTATCCGTGGGCACCTGAGGGTGCAGGATACCCGGCTCCGGTAGAGGGCACCAGGACAAAATCGCCAGCCCTACATAGGACCCATGGGATGGGGGTCAGCAATTAAAGGAATAACTATGGATTTATAGTGTCTTTTTATTCATCCTTGCTTTCTTCTTCTTTTTCTTTTTTTCTTTTATCAACCTTTCATTCCACTCCTTGACGGTGGTGATGGTGGAGGAGAAGTGTAGGTTGTCTTTTTTCTCATCTTTCTTTCTTAGTTTGTTGTTGTTGATTGACGAGAAGAGGAACTTCCATTTTTTTTTACCACACCACTTCGACAGAGTTTGTAGTCACTGATGACGAGAAGGGTGATGGGGGTGAAGTAGAAGAAATGGCAACCGTAATAGAGAGTTTGCTGATGGCATCTAAGGAGCTCAAGATACTATGGTGGACCTGTGGCAAGGCCATACTTCAAGGTGCAATATGGGCGAGGCGGTCCCCAGGGCGAACCCAAACCAGTCGGATCAAATTCGGGTTGGGTTGGTCCATGTCCGGTCAAAGTCGAGATCAGCCTAATCCGAACCAATTTTCTATCAGATCGGACTGGATTTCCATTCTTCAAATCCGGGCCCAACTCGGCCTGCTCACCCGATCGTGTTGGACCATGTTTATTCCTTAAGCCACGAAGCCTCGGTTCGGTCCGGTCAAAGCTCGGTCAAAAGACTTGTCTAGGCCCCGTCCCCCCTCATCCCCTCCTTTCGGATCCCATCACCCTTTGCAAATATAACGTTGGAAAGTATTTTATCATTTTACAACCCCATTTCCCGTTGGGTCGGACTCGGTTTCCATTCCCCAAATCCGGACCCAACTCGGCATGGTCACCCAATCAGATCACACCAGGTTTACTTCCTAGGGTACGAATGCTCGGCCCGGCCTAATCAAAGCTCGGTCTGAGGACTTGTTTATGTCATGCCCCGATTCTGGAGGATCGAAAACTAGCCACTGGGCGTGATGCCGTACAAGTCTATATTGCACTTGTACAAGGCAAAACCATTACAGTTCCTGGTAATTCTCAGAAAATATCGGCAACACAGCAAAACCAAGCAGATAAATTGAAGTCACACAAGATATGAAGAAATGTATCTCTTTATTGATAATCATAATGGATCACAAGACTTGCAGCGGAATACAGAGTTTACATTTGATTACAAGACTCTTGAATAACCAACTGAATGTATACACTTGCCCTTTAGGCTACAATGAATATACCGACTTCTTTACAATGAACTTGCCAATTTGGCTACAATCTCACTGGTACAACTGAGTTCTCCTGTTCCATACATTATGTCCCGTATAGCAGAAGACATCGTCTTGAAAGAAGAGCTTCTGCACACCCATCCGATTCATCGATGCCAAGCACTGATTCACAGGATTTCCTCCAAGCAAACACCTGTAATATTGCCCACAACGTGGGTCAGTACATCATCAATGTACTGGCGAGTGGTGCTGGCCCAACTCACCTAATAAGACAACACTAAGTAATCATGTTACAGAACATTATTAACAGTGGTCTTTCTCGTTGCCTTAATTAGGGTCAATTTTATGTTATAGCCGACAAGAAGTAAAGCATGCAAATCTCATAGCCAACATAATTTAAAGCATACTGTTATCACCCTTTGGTGATTCTTACCTACGGTCGTGTAGCCATCCCTGTACATTTATAATACTTACTCTGCCTGCACAAGACATTGTTAGGAACAATATCATGATTCATTATAAATATCACCGTTCAGGTGATTCTTACCAACAGCCGACATCCTTCCCTGTATTTGAGTAATAACTTACTCTGCCTGCATAAGACATCATTAGCACCTGACCTATCTATATGAAGGTCACTGGCGATACGCCATCTTGGACTGACTTACAGGTATACAGTGCCCTTTCCAGTGCAGGTAGCTAGCCCCACTGCAATTCCTGTATACCGTGCTACTACTTCAGCATTGCTACTACTTCAGCATTGGTTTCCTCCAGGACGAACCGGGTTCCATGGCCCAGGAATACCATTCGAGAACCCACCTTGTCGACAAGTTGTCCATGACCATGCAACTATATGTAACTTGTCTAAGAAGAAAACATATAATGCATGATAAGGAAAACTAAGTAATTCAGCCACCATTCTCATTCAGATTACCATCTTGCCATCTAGCCATCTTGCCATCTTTTTAATCAACATTCTACATCGGCGACAGAATAATAGAATATTGTTACCCAATCCCTTGTACCACATCTTTGATACCATACATCTTTCCAACCAACTCAATGTACTCACCGTCCGATTCCTGGGACTTAGCATCTGTTTTAGCAACATTTATTCAAATGCAGTTCAAGCATACTCACTGCCCAATTCTTGGGTCTTAACATCTGTTTTGCCATCTATTCATTGAGCCAAAGCTCGATATACTCACCGCCCAAGTATTTGGGACTTTGCCTTCACCTGTCATGTAATTCATCGCAACAGCATACAAGCATACCATTTATTTAGCCACAACAGTTTACGTTCAGGTGATTATTATCTTTCATTATCTTTCCAAATTCTATGCAAGGTGTTATTGAACAACACAATAAGAAACATAGCACACTATCCTTTATTTGAAGCGTGAAGCTAAAGGATCTTTGAAGGGTTCAACACTACTCACATTTATAGGACGATTCCCGCCACGATCGCATAGCCTTCCAAGCGATCATTCACATAATCCTAAGTCCAACAAGGCTTCATCGAACCAACCATCCATCATAAGGCATCTTGCGGGTTGGGGCACTACAATATATACCACTCAGAAAAAGTTTCGTCCTCGAAACTTAAAACAAAACTCATCCCCAAAACTTCAACCAACTTTTCATGAAACTTCTCAACGATCAACTTGCACCATTTAATATTTCTCCGCAATCTCTCGATTGATTTCAAGTAATATACCGTCTCGTTATAACATCCCAATTGATTCAAAATAGTTTACCATCTTTGATCTTTCTTCCGACACTCGTACAATTCCTTTAGCACATGATAATCCTCTCCGTGGCTTCCTTTGAATTCAGCATACCACTAAATTGGAGTCATACACATATTTTAGGCATCCCCAAAATACATGCACTTCAGCCAAGTTCAGTGATAGAGAAAGCGAACGAGCTACGGTATAACTTCCTTTCCGAACATCAGTAATTCTTTTTGAGCATCTCGTAAAATCCTACTTTGTTTATTCAATATTCCAACCAACTAATAATACAATAGATGTTACCAATTCCAACTCGAGCAATTTTTCTCAACTGATCCAAAATTTTCTAAAGTATTCCGACTTAGATGTATCAAGTATTCCTTTCAAGTTCATTGTCATTCATGCCACCAAAGTTGATAAATCCTATAGCCATATTTCATTTCGATACTCCGATTCTCATTGATCAATTCTTGTACTCATCATCGTTCGCATCCATACACTTTGTTTGTAACTTGTAAATTTTTCGATCATGATCTATCTTCCAAATCGTACCATCCTTCAAATTGTACCACCATTCCACTCTAGCAACATTTCTCGCTGTACTCCAATATTTTCTCGTATTGATCAAGCCAACATATTATCCTCTCGCATAAGCAACTCTCATATTCCAGCAACATTAATCCTGAGGGTCATTCCTATTCACATTCGCTCTCGCCGATCTCGGCTACATGCACTATCCAATTCCGTCGTTACACTTATATCCTCAATTTTTATCCGATCCATAAAATTATTCCAACTGTCTCAAGGCACTACCATCAATTTTCGCAGCACAATATTAATCAACCAAATCTAACCAGTTCCAACAATTTCCAGTATTCCAACAAAGGTAACTCAATTTCCGACGTTCTAACAAGGCAACCAAATTTTCGAAACCAACATGATCCGTCATCCTATCCAATATTATAACATCAAATTTTCCAATATCTATTCCATTCTGAAGCCTACCTTCCAACAATCTTACTCATTCCGACTATACACACGCAACAACAATAGGGACATCCTATGGTTTTCCAATAGTCAACTTAGCATTCAGTCAAGTCTCTATGGTCAGCTAATCTAAGCTAAACCAAACACTCAGCTAGCTCATATGAGATGAGTAGCTATCAGGGACATACTTATCTCTTATCTTAGAGGCAACCAATTCTCATCATAGGGGCAACTCTATGGTCTGACCAACTTAGGGACATGGGACACCACCCCAATCTTATGAACTTATTCCCAACATGGACAACTGAAGAACATAGCCAACCAAACTAAAACTTAGGCAACCAACCAATATTCTAGGTAACCAATCGACACTCTAGTCAACCAACCGACATTCTAGGCAACCAACCGATAATCTAGGCAACCAGCCAACAATCTAGGCAACTAGCCGACATTCTAGGGTCAAGTCTTTCTACCCGTACTCATACTCGGGTCATACCCAACGAAGTCTTATTCTAGACTTACCCGCAACCAACCAATTCTATCCGACAATTCTATCCAACAATCCTTATGGGTCAATACGAAGCTATCATATAAAACTTATCAATCGAATATCCAAACTTTAAATTTTCACTTGCATAGACATAGCATCACTTGTTCAATCCGACTTGTATCCTCATATCGTACTCAAATTGTCTATTCAATCGGGTCAACTATTCCGAGTCATCATCCGACATTACTATCTCAATAGTTTATCACTTACGATCTCTTTCCTACGGTCTCTTCGTAATATATTCATTTCCCATATTTTTAGATCATCGATACGGTCCGTACTTTCTTAACCAACAAAATAAGGTAACTACATAATCATATTTCTTCCGAGGCATCTTTTATAAATTTTCTAGCACCAACACGGTCATCTTTTAGCAATTCACGTTAACCATCAATATTCGTTTTGCATCATCTCCTTGTGATTCCATAAGAAGATTTACTATTCTTGCATCGATCCAATCTCTATGCCACCAATCATCTAACATTCGTACTTCGATCATCAAATTGAATATGACATAACTTAATCAGCTAAGTCATAATCCAGCAATTCTATATTCCACCAAACTTGTTATTCATGCGACAATATCATCTACCGACATGGTCTATTATATATCGCTGCATCTCGATACTTATTTGTATTCCAGCCATTCGACTCTCGTAAGGAACATCTATTCTTTCATGCATCAAGGGACAAGTACTCATTCTCTATGCCTCAAAATTGTCAAGGGTCATAACTTGTTAATTCGGGACACATCAAATTCTCTCAAGCACAACTGCACCACGTGCTAAGATTATCTATTCCTCAAGCCCATTCTCTAAATTTTCAGTTGTTGATGCAACTCTCTGCATCTTCTAAATCATTCGCAACATTTCGATAAGAGTATAACATCACCATCAATTCTGTCGATGTCCAACATACAATTTCTTTCACTCAATTTCAACATCGTTCAATATTCGGTCCATAGTTGTTCTCGTAAAATCTTTCGATAGCAACACTACACCATTATTACTAAGCCTACCATCCTTTTACCCAACTGATCCAAGTCTTCGCCTGAATTTGAAATTTGTTTTCTTCCCAACCAAGGCATCATTTCATATTCTCAATTCTCTTATTACCCAACATAATGCTAACCGACAAGGTCTAGCGATGGTTCATCCGAACACATCAAAAATCTCACAACGATTCATCCGAACTTAATCATCAAGGGACATTCCTAGCCGTCATGTATCAATCGTAAGCTCAGCTACGATTCGATACCACCCAATACCTTATAGGTAAAGCAATCACAAAATCATAAACACATCAGGGGTCAAGGAACATCTTATCACGACGAGGGTATATGTAATATACCACTCAGAGCTCAAGCCATTCCCAACATAATATTCCCTCGCATCAAACCAACGTCCAATATGAACAATCCATCCTGCAGTGGTTATGCTGACCAAAATATCGACTCAAGATTCTGTCGATTTCCATTCACTGAAATCCATGCACATTCTGTTCCAACATACCATGCCATCACCCACTGTCGATTGCTGCATAACAATCGACTCCATGAATCCCACACATAAGACATCCAGCATACATCACAAACTTATTATCACACCGCATCATTGTTATTCTTTTTGGTATCTTTTAGAAATTCAACAAAACACACATATCACAGCCCACATATTTAGACTTATTGTATGGAACACCCAGTGAGAGTTTAGAATGATCAACGGACTTTCAGTCAAGGGAACAACTTAGAATAGTTTGGAAGCAACACAGAATAATCGCAGAAGCACTATGAGTCATCATAGAGGCAACTTTGATTTCATCGCGGAAGCAACTTTGAGTATTCGCGGAAGCAACTTTGATTCACCGCGGAAACAACTTTGAATAATCGCGGAAGCAATCTTTGAATCATCGCGGAAGCAGCTTAGAATCATCTTAGTAGCAACATTGATTCGAAACAAATCGAATAGGAATCCAAGGACGTAAAGCCGAGCTCTGATACCATTATGTCACGCTCCGATCCCGGAGGATCGAAAACTAGCCACTGGACGTGATGCCGTATAAGTCTAGACTACACTTGTACAAGGCAAAACCATTACAGTTCCTGGTAATTCTTAAAAAATATCGACAACACAGCAAAACCAAGCAGATAAATTGAAGTCACACAAGATATGAAGAAATGTATCTCTTTATTGATAATCATAATGGATCACAAGACTTGCAGCGGAATACAGAGTTTACATTTGATTACAAGACTCTTGAACAACCAACTGAATGTATACACTTGCCCTTTAGGCTACAATGAATATACCGACTTCTTTACAATGAACTTGCCAATATGGCTACAATCTCACTGGTACAACTGAATTCCTATGTTCCATACATTATGTCCCGTATAGCAGAAGACATCGTCTTGAAAGAAGAGCTTCTGCACACCCATCCGATTCATCGATGCCAAGTACTGATTCACAGGATTTTTCCCAAGCAAACACCTGTAATATTGCCCATAATGTGGGTCAGTACATCATCAATGTACTGGCGAGCGGTGCTGGCCTAACTCACCTAAAAAGACAACACTAAGTAATCATGTTACAGAACATTATTAACAGTGGTCTTTCTCGTTGCCTTAGGGTCAATTTCATGTTATAGCCGACAAGAAGTAAAACATGCAAATCTCATAGCCAACATAATTTAAAGCATACTGTTATCACCCTTTGGTGATTCTTACCCACGGTCGTGTAGCCATCCATGTACATTTATAATACTTACTCTGCCTGCACAAGACATTGTTAGGAACAATATCATGATTTATTATAAATATCACCGTTCAGGTGATTCTTACCAACAGCCGACATCCTTCCCTGTATTTGAGTAATAACTTACTCTGCCTGCATAAGACATCATTAGCACCTGACCTATCTATATGAAGGTCACTGGTGACACGCCATCTTGGACCGACTTACAGGTATACAGCGCCCTTGCCAGTGCAGGTAGCTAGCCCCACTGCAAGTCCTATATATCGTGCTACTACTTCAGCATTGCTACTACTTCAGCATTGGTTTCCCCCAAGACGAACCGGGTTCCATGGCCCAGGAATACCGTTCGAGAAACCATCTTGTCGACAAGTTGTCCATGACCATGCAACTATATGCAACTTGTCTAAGAAGAAAACATATAATGCATGATAAGGAAAACTAAGTAATTCAGCCACCATTCTCATTCATATTACCATTTTGCCATCTAGCCATCTTGCCATCTTTTCAGGATCTTGGCGTAATCAACATTCTACATCGGCGACAGGATAATAGAATGTTGTTACCCAATCCCTTGTACCACATCTTTGATACCATACATCTTTCCAACCAACTCAATGTACTCACCGTCCGATTCCTGGGACTTAGCATCTGTTTTAGCAACATTTATTCAAATGCAGTTCAAGCATACTCACTGCCCAATTCTTGGGTCTTAACATCTATTTTGCCATCTATTCATTGAGCCAAAGCTCGATATACTCACCGCCCAAGTATTTGGGACTTTGCCTTCACCTGTCATGTAATTCATCGCAACAGCATACAAGCATACCATTCATTTAGCCACAACAGTTTACGTTCAGGTGATTATTATCTTTCATTATCTTTCCAAATTCTATGCAAGGTGTTATTGAACAACACAATAAGAAACATAGCACACTTATTTTAAGCGTGAAGCTAAAGGATCTTTGAAGGGTTCAACACTACTCACATTCATAGGACGATTCCCGCCACGATCGCATAGCCTTCCAAGCGATCCTTCACACAATCCCAAGTCCAACAAGGCCTCATCGAACCAACCATCCATCATAAGGCATCTTGCGGGTCGGGGCACTACAGTTTAGGCCTGGTCTCCCCTCCCCCTCCTATCGGGTCCTGTTACCCTTTACAAATATAACATAAAGTATTTTATCATTGTTAGATAAGTGTTTGTTGATATAACTTGTGTTTTTGGTTTGCAATATCCCTTCAAGTTTTCTTTGTGGTATACTATTTGGAATTGATTCCTCTGATTTTGTATGACGAGACAAGAAGAAGTAGCGGTAGATCCTCGAGCACAACTATAATGTCTGGTCATATAAAATTAGAGGAGTCGACCCTAATAGAAATTACCACAAAGTAATCTCAAAAAGAGGTTGAGATCGAAATAAAAATGTACTAAGCATGTCAATAAACAGTATTTGTCAGTCCTACTAACGAGAATAGCATGCATGTATTCATAATTTTAAATTAATAAAATTGATTAATTTTTATTAATGATTCATTCTTTTTATTCTCTACTACTATTATTCTTTCCTATCTACCATTTCATTATTATTTTACTATTTTTAAAATAAAGTTTTTTTCTTAACAAAATTGGTTTATTCGGACCCGGTCCGAACCGCCCAAACCAAGTTCTATGTCAGGATAGGCTTGGGGTTTTGGTTCACGGTCCAGCTTGACCCGGATGGATGTTCTTGACCAAGGTGGATCGACCTGACCCGAACCTAGCCAACACCGAGCTAGGTCGAATCATGCCCAAGCCCACATTGCACCTTGAGCTATACTCATGAAGACGTGAGGTGGTGGTTGCAACCATCTTTGGTTATTCATGAAATATGTGTACTTTTATAAGGCACATCGATACTTACTCAGGGCTAACCCAATTTTTTTTAATTTACAAGTTTGACACTAGAAAAGTTATTCAAGGCTAGCCCAAATGTTGGTGTACAAGTCAATTTGCTTTTCTTTTTTCTCTTCTTCTTCCCTTCTCCCTGCCAAAATCTTAAACATTTTTTTTTCAAATTTCTCTCAATCCATGTTCATGCCTAAATTTCATCTTCCAGTAACTAAAATTTGATTTAGTATTCATTCTAGACGAATTTTCGAAGTTTTGAACCCATTTTAAGGTTACGAACTTCAAAAATTCGTCCACAGTCGCGACGGGGACAATGATGGACTATCAAAATATTGACAGTCCTACTAGACAATACTACATAAAATATTGAACAACATATATTTTTAGGACTGTCAAAAAATTTCACAGTCTTTCCAATTGGTAGGACTGTCAAAAAAATTGACAGTCAGCTACATAAAACATTGAGCAACATATATTTTTAGAACTGTCAAAATATTTAACAGTCCTTCCAATTGGTTGGACTGTCAAAATTTCTAGATAGTCCTAATTGTTATTAGGACTATCAAATTTTTTGACAGTCCTAAAAGAAACTTGTTTTTAATAACAGTGGGAGCAGAAGTCACATATTTAGAAGGATTTCATATTTTATATATAATCATTAAGTTACCTTTATAATTATTTTTAAATCTATTTTAGAGATAAATAAATTATCTAATCGGTTTAAAAATAAATAAATTTTCTACTCAGTTTTAAAAAACTCAAAATTTTAAATCTATTTTAGAGATAATTATCTCAGTTTTGTTCATTTCAAAATAAACCTTCATATATACGGTCTATAAATATATTTTAGAGATAAGTCTCTCAATTTTAAATCTATTTTAGAGATAAGTCTCACAACATCACATTAGATTGACAATAGCACAAATAAAAATTTAATAACATCATCACACAATATAAAATACACAGACTGTAGAAAATTTCTACAGTCCTGTAGGTTGTCAGACTGTACAAATTTTTTACAGTCCTGAAATGGACTAAAAATACACAATTTCTACAGTCCTGACAACATACATGACTGCGAAAATTTTCTACAGTACTGAGTCTTCCCAGTCGTGATTGTGTCAGAATTTCTTACTTCGAAATTTATGGGTTGGAAACTCGAAAATTCGTCCAAAATTTTCAAATCTCTTCCAACCCATTTCTCCAAACATCATTCCAATCATGTCCATGATATCAAAATTTTGGTAACGACCATTTTGATTTTGATTTTTTTTTTTGTCAGTGCTTAGAAATGATTGATGGAAGTTTCGACATTGGGTCGAGCTCGTCGGCAGCAGCAACGGTAGGAGGAGGAGGAAAAGAAGTTTAGATTTGAGAGGGCATGAAGAGAAGGATTTTGGTGAAGATGGAGGTGGTGGAAAATGAGTTTAGGTTTGAGAGGGTTTAAGAAGAGAGAATGAGTGAAAATTAGAAATGAATAGGTTTGAGAGGGTTTGGGGGAGGGGGGGTTGGGGGGTGGGCAGCCCCTAAGAAGAAATGGACTGTCCTGAGTAAAAGTTCCTCTAAACTGGGCTAGTCCTAATACTAGGCTAGTCCTGAGTAAAGAATGAAGTGCTCTTATAATTTGTCTTCTATAAAGAAAGAAAGAGAGAACCATTATTCAATCGTAGCTAATCATAGTTACTATCCAGCCATAGCCTCTTTGTGCACGAATAAGATGAATCATAAGGAAGTTCAAATAAAGTAGGGGGAGACCAGATCACCTGTCCCTGATCCGGTGTCCCGACCATGTCCTTTCTCTACGATATGTGGGCTTTTATTGATTTTTATTGGTGGGAGCCACATGTCATAGGGGGGACAGAACTGGGACACCGGATCAGGAACAGCTGATCCAGTCCCTAGTAGGGGTGAGCATTATTCGATTTTGGACCGAAGGCCGAAGCGAACCGAACGAATAAGAGATTCTGTTCGGTTTCTGTTTTCAAAATACTAAAATTTCTTATTCGGTTTCGGTTTTGGGTTTCGGTTTTGGGTTTCGATTTTGGTTCAAAACCGAATAAAAATTATACAATTATATAAATATCCTCAATTCTTTACATATTTTGTGATTAAAGATAAGTATATTTTAAAAGCAACAATTCTATGTATATGTTTTGAATTCAAACTTTGATAATTTAACAACTAATCCAACTTTGTGCACAACTTTAAAATTCAACAAATATGTGTATAAAAATTATAATTTTTAGTATAATTTAACCATGATTCCAAATTTGGATCCGACCCATTAAACAATACTAGTAAATGCACGTGCTTTGTACGTGTAATAAGAATATTAACCAATTATAGTCAAATATCTCTTCTAACTCTGGTTAAAGTGCAAGGTATTTTTCTTGTTTGGTTGAGTTCGATTCTCCATGTTGACAAATTTAATTTTTTTTCAACAATTTTTTACATAATTTATTTTTTTTAATAAAATGGACCATGATATACATACGGCTTAGACGGCTCACTTTTGAGCCGTTTTGAAGCCTCATTATATAGTAGAAGATAAATAATCCAACCGAACAAACCGAATTTATTATTCGGTTTGGTTCGGTTTCGATTTTGGTTAGTTCAGTTCGGTTTCGATTTTGGTTAGTTCAGTTCGGTTTCGATTTCGGTTTTAAAATTTTAGAATTTCAGTTTATTCAGTTTTGGTTAATTTGGTTATGTTGAAACCAAACCCTCACCCCTAAAGCATAGTGTACATGACACATCTTGAACTGTTTGCCAAGTTTTTTGACCCCAACAAAGCTAACAAAGGTGCATGAGTTACAAGTTTTACTCAATATTATTATGAATTGACGATAACTCATGGTATTAACTTGCAAATTAATTAATAGTTTACGGTATTTATTTACAAAATAGGCGATAGTTTATGATTGGGAAGATTTATGAAATGCCCAAAAACTAAAAAAGTTTTATGTAAAACCCACCGCTAAAAAAACTTTCATCGCGTGCCCAGAATTAGAGAAACTTATCCAAAGCGGGTTCCAAATGACCCTTTTGCCCTTCCTTTTAATTTATTGGAAACACCCACAAAACTGCTCTTAAAAAAACGTTTCAATACTCCATCTTCTTCCATACGCTGCTCACTTTCGAATCTAGGTTTTCTCCTCAAAAATCTTCAAAAACTCGTCGAAAAATTTTGGAAAGACCGGGACGAACGACAAAAGTGCTAAAACGGAGGTCCAAACATCATTTTTTTGCGAATCTAAAATTTCGGAAGGCCGTCTAACGTTGAAGCTGTTACTTTCAGTCTCCTCGACGATACGCTCATTTTGCGACAAACGGGACCTCGTTTCGACCTCCCAGTCAAAAGTTGTGGCCCTCCAAAGTTTCAGCTAACCATAAAATGTAGGAGAATGGCATTCTCCGTCTTAATTTACACGGAGAATGACCATTCTCCGTCTTAATTAGGACGGAGAATGACATTCTCCGTCTTAATTTACACGGAGAATGGTCATTCCAGTGTTAAAACGCAGGAGAATGACCATTCTCCGTGTTAGAAACACGGAGAATGTCATTCTCCGTGTTAAATGAAACGGAGAATGTCATTCTCCGTGTTAAATAAAACGGAGAATGGCATTCTCCGTCCTAATTAAGACGGAGAATGGCCATTCTCCGTGCTAAATTAAACGGAGAATGACCATTCTCCGTCTTAATTAGGACGGAGAATGCCATTCTCCGTGTAATTTATCACGGAGAATGGTCATTCTAGTGTTAAAACGCAGGAGAATGACCATTCTCCGTGTTAGAAACACGGAGAATGCCATTCTCCGTGTTAATTAGGACGGAGAATGCCATTCTCCGTCTTAAATAAAACGGAGAATGCCATTCTCCGTCCTAATTAAGACGGAGAATGACATTCTCGGTCCTAATTAAGACGGAAACGGAGAATGTCATTCTCCGTGTTAATTAGGACGGAGAATGGCATTCTCCGTCTTAAATAAAACGGAGAATGGCATTCTCCGTCCTAATTAAGACGGAGAATGCCATTCTCCGTCCTAATTAAGACGGAGAATGGTCATTTCCAGTGTTAAAACGTGTAATTTAGTTTTTTCAGGAATAAAGAGTTTCGTTCTTCTTTCAAAGCGATGATAATTCTTATGGAAAAGAAGAAGAAAGATCTTCTCTCCACAATTGAAGATCTGAGTTCAAATGTCTCCACGATGAAGATGATGATGATGGTGATGATGATGACGAGCGATGATCTGAGTTCGACTGAAGAAAAACACACCGAACTACGAACGATCTTTGCGATCTCTGCTGAATATGAGAGCAATGGAATTCAGATTTCCCGTGAAGAAGAAGAAGACAAAAATCGCAATCCAGATCTGAGTTTTTTGACTTCAAATACATATAGATGACCAATTCGCGCGGAGGGGTAGTTTCGGTATTATAAAAATAGCAGTTTCTAGCGGGTGGCATCTAAAAGGGAATCTTGAAATATTTAACGTGAAAATACTTAATTCTGGGTATTTCATAAAACTTATCCAGCGGGTGGGCATTTCATAAAAGCCCACCCCGAAATTGGGTTTCTCAGCAATTTCCAGTTTATGATTGCAAATTGATAATTTTGAAAGTTAATGATAGTAGGTTGAAGCCAAAGTTTTTTGACCCCAACAAAGCTAACAAAGGTAGATAGCTAATAAGTTCACTCACAACCTCTGTTTGGGTAACGAGTAAAGGCTAATTTGCAACAAAATAATATGAATTTCTACTTATGTGCAACCTACTACCATTAACTTTCAAAATTATCAATTTGCAATCATAAACTCGCTTATTTTGTAAATAAATACCGTAAACTATTAATTAATTTGCAAATTAATACCATGAATTATCGTCAATTCATAATAATATCTTGCAAAATAAGATATAGTTTATAGTATTAACTTACAAAAAAATTAAATAGTTCATGATATTTACTAGTAAACTTGAAAGTGCATGGTAACAACTTACTAATTTAATAGCAAGTTCGACAAATATAAAAGTTTATGGTATTTAGATGCAAATTAGCCTAAACTAAAAACATAGAGAACCAAACACCTTTAATTCACCATATATAACAATCTCTCTTGTATACTGAGAATTTTTTTTCTTTACCATATTCATCTTTTAACTTGATTATACATGCTTGATTTGTACGAGACAACAAATAAGTCAATATAGACTTGTTTTCATAGTTACACTCAACCACAGTTAAATCACAGTCAAGTTCTTGACCAAATTTATTAGATTGATTACATACATAAATTAACAAAAGCAAAATATAAACTAATCCTACAAAAACAATTAGATAACTAATTTTGTCAATAGATGTTGCCTTTGCTCGCCTTCTTTCAACATCTCACATATTCACTCTTGAAGACATTTTGATGTCCTTTTGCTTTTCCTTTTTGACTCGGGAACAAATTGAGTTTTGAATTTCAACTTAGAGCAAACGGAAATAGTCAAAAATAAACCTGAGGGCAGCGGATCAAAAAGAATCACCAAGAGGAAGCTAGCACTAAACTCGGTTCAAGTTTCTAGTGGTTTAAAATTGCGCACATCAACCAAAGTGGTTTCTCATATAATGGATTTCTAATCTCAACTTATGGATTCCCCTACTTCCAATTTAAAAGTGGTAGCAACAGAAATTGTCACAGTTATCCAACCAATTACTGCCATTCCATAGATTATCAGCCTGCTCGAACTGCTGAATGTCACCATAAGATGTACCAGTTTTGATCTCCTGGAAAATATAATAATGGACTCCATATGGAAATAATCCGCCCTCAAATGATGAAGCATCCATCACTTGTTTACACGAAAGCTTCTCTCATGTGGGTAGGCAGCTTTAGTTCTGGCTCGAACTCTTCAAGGGGAGCGAAATAAGCATCGACCATATCCGCAGATACATGTTCCAAAGTCGGCGGATCCCACTGCATATGTGATTTAGATGACAAGGATAGTCGCCGGAACCAGGAAATAATAAATTTGGTCTTTCAAAAAGCATTAGATTTTATACCTTAGGAGCATTGTCCTTATCAACCAACCGTGCCCGAACACCCTACAGGGAAAAACCAACTGCAGGTTAGGGTTGCGACGAATTTGACAAATTCAATGTTTGCCAAAACAAAAATAGGAATGGATTTTTCATACCTCATGAAAGTCGTTAGAGATTTCTTTTGAAATCCCATGAAGAGACATCTTGTATTCACGTACAAGGCACTCATCCAGAGTCTGGTATCTACCTTCACGTATCTATATGTATCCGAAGCAACAATTAGCAGACATATTTGCCATGAGAGTTTAATTCCGACGAATATTCACTTACAGATTTTAAGGACACCTTCAAACTCAAGGGAGAAGCTTCTTTGAGTTTCTTGACGGCAGAAATACACCAGTCTTGATTTGACCTATTCGCTTCTTCTTCCTGGGCGTATGTACCAAAACAAGCATGCAAAAGAAAATGTGTTACCCCCCACAAATGCCAAGGAAGCTGAAGGACTAATTCCCCTTGACCGCCAGTTAACCGTTCAATGAGCGCAACTATGACAAGAAACTTGACTTCAAAAAATTTCCATGAGTCCTGTCCTTATTAAGAAATACATGCAACGCTAAGTAATTAGTAAAGTTTAACCGAGATTCTACCTTTTTCTTATTTATTCAACCCATATATATATATATAAAAAAGGAGGGATCGGGATTCCCGCATTTTTGCATCCCTATAATCACAACCGTTGGATCTTGTTTAAGTCATCTAATTTTAACCATTGATTTGAAGATTAGATGACTTAAACAAGATCCAACTGTTGCGATCATGGGGATGTTTTGGGAATACATAAGAGTGGGGATCCCTATCCCTCCTATATATATATATATATATATATATATATATATATATATATATATATATATAGAGAGAGAGAGAGAGAGAGGTTCCGGCATGTTCTCCGAAATAGTAGTCGTTGGATCGTATTTTTTGACCGTTCAGATAAAATCAAAATCTACTTGCGGAGACGGGGATCCGGATCCCTCCTTATATATATATATATATAGGGATTTATGTAATCTTTATAATCATGACACTACAACAATAACAACTTTCTAAAGATTGAATAGTAGCTGAACAGATTAGCCGAATCATAACTGCCTCTGACATATGGCTAAATGTGAAAAAAGGTGTACAGGGTATACTATGGTTGGATAATTGATTTTAACCATGCTGAGATTCACTTGTGTTTTGCAAGAAAATTGAAACAGAACAAAGTTGTGTGCATGCACTACCTCATGCAAGTATGTATGGGAATCTTGTCCCAAGGTCTAAAAGATGAACACCCACAGGGTTCAAACTAGTGACCCCACTTAAAGAGAGAAGAGTGTACTTGCCACACTACCATTTAGTTCACAGGCACTCACCAAAGCATCCACAATTTCCTCAACTGTATCATGGCAAAAGCATCTATCTATTATCTTCAACCTGAATATAGGAAAAGAAACTGTAAGAATTTTAACATACCACAAAAACATGGATTTACACAAATAACAGACTCAAAAATGATAGCCCAAATGAATATTTAAACGTTGTAGAAAAAGTTAAATTGGTATAAGTGGGATCTCAATCATTAAGTGGTTTGAATACAGTCGATCTAATTTGGGATTAAACAAGACTGCATAGACACACTAACTCTAATAACAAGCTGAGCTGGAACATATAAAACATGTTCATATCATATCTATTCTACTATATAATAGGAAAACTTAGATGGTGAAACTTTTGAATTCTGAAAATACCCTTACATACTTATACTAATTAAAAATAGTTCATTAATTTTAATAAGGACAACTTAGTAATTAGGAAGAGTACCCTTTGGTCTTCCTAAAGAGTCTTCCTAAACTAATTAAGAAATGTTAAAATACGTGCAAGGCACGTGCACATATGCTAGTATATATAAGTAAAAAAAACTTATAAAGGTAAAAACACAGTAGTAGTAACACCAACTTCAAGCTATACAGTTTGAACTCATGCAACCAAGGAGCATCATCAAAGTTAAAAGACCATTCAAGCTTGTTTTGTTGTGAAGCTTAACAGAGGAAGTGATGCATGAAGTAGATGCCAGAGTCAGTGATGCGTTTGTCAATTCCCTAACTATAAAGAGTCTAGACGTAGAAGAGGTAAAGATCACACAATTTACTAGAGGGAATTACATTCATCTCTATGACAAAAGCCAAAAGAGTGGAAAGGACTAACATTGCCATAAAATATGGGATAAGTAATAGGTAAAATATATCAGTGCTGGAAGATCCTTGACATCTTTTACAATCCTGATGTCTGAAGTAGTGAAGTCTAAACATGGGGATGCAGCAAAGATTCACGGGAATGTGACATTGAATTAGTTGAAGAATACTTCTCAAAAGTCCTAGTGGATTATTAGTTATTAAATGCCAACATTATTGACTCAATAATTCACAAAATTAGATTCAAGAAACATATCAAAGACATCACTTTTAACCTTTTCCTGAAAAAACATCAGCAGAGTTTCATAAAAATAACAAAATTACCTATGGACAATGCTCGTTTTATCTGGATAGACCACATCACCGTACTGTGCAAGCGAAGAGTCTATCACTGAAGGGTCATCAGTCATCAACTTAGCAAGTCGCTCATCAACCCAGTTAAGCTTCTGTTGGCATAAAAAAGACAACCATATCGGTATCATAGTATATTTATGATTGTTACCCATGAATTATAGGACAAAGGAGACTAACATCACTCATGGAAAAGTGTGTAGCAAGACCAACAGCTACCATGTCTACTCCATTGAGCCTTTCACCTGTTAGAGCCAAGTACTCCCCTGGACAGAAGAATGAAATAAATAAGCTCCAGACCCTACTATAAAAAGAATAGAAATATGGAATTTTCTTAAAATAATTTAACTGAAGATGGTTGTGATAGATGTTACAAAAAATTGAAGATGTTTATGGAATAATGCAACAAACTTCATCCAGAAGGCTTACCTACATGACCAGTAAGATGTGAGAGGTAAAAAGAGGCCCCAGCATCAGGATGGAAGCCAATATGAACTTCTGGAATTGCAAAAATCTGAAATTATCCATATACGCTGAAAATAGTTAATCAGGTAAGCCTTAGTTAATCATTCGTGGACTCATCTATTTAAGTAAATGACGAAAAGTAATGAAATGACACGATTGCCCAGTAGCATATATTCAATATAGAAATGATCTATACAACATAGAATATCAAGTTCAGAATACCATATTGGGAAACTCAAAGATGCATGGGCATATAATGATTGGTACTGGACTCGCAACCAGAAGCTACGAAGGTGCTCTTGGGAGAAGACTGAAAGAATCTTGAACATTGACACTAAGAATATGACACGAGCAAAGATCATAACTGAACTTTGATGCTAGAGAAGTGGGACGGATATTCCTGCAGTAATGCCATATCAAAATATTTCCCATGAGCAACTGATCTTAGGAAAAGTAATTGCTCCAATTGTGATCCATGTGTTAGGTACTATCCTATATGTTTTCCTAGTATTATCATCATCTAAGCTTTTCTGATGGAGGACCATCATCAGTCCACGAATTGATTTCAGAGTCCTAGTTCGGATTTGATTTCATTATAAATTTAGTTAGTAAGGATTACTTTATTGTTTGTTTATTTTTGTATTAGACTTCTACTAGTATTATGTTTAGGCCATTGTGTTCGGTCAAATAGGATATTAGGGTTTTATTTATTAATATATCTTAGGAGTTGGATTTTATTATTCATATTAGGATTAGGGTTTTCATTCCCACTATGATAGCTCTTACAACTTAATCATTTATTGGATTAATTGAATAGTTGAGATTTTGAGTTCATTGTTGCCTGATGAGATAACCAAATCCATAAACCCTCAATCTCTTCTTTTGATATGATACTTGGTGTCATTGTGTTCTTCAAGTCCTTGCTTCAGTGACAACACTGATTCTTTCGCAACATCTTCTATGTGCACATTTTGGTAAACTCATAGTCATAACTTTGAATTTAATGTTAATTCCAATAATCTCTTAGATTATTTGTTGTTTTATAAATTTACAATAAACTTCGACATTAGCTCAAACTTTAATTTGTGGATCGAACCTGTTTAGGTCAGCCCTTTACTTCTGTCATGTGTCATATTCCCATTAATATGCTACTTTCACTATAGTGTGTGAACAATGTTAGTAAGCTACACAAGAATTAGACAATACTTTATGGTTGGTTACCATCAAGACATCATCCCTGCAGGTTTGGTATTAATTTTGAGGTGAACGCATCAATACGCAAGAGAGAAGCTTGGTGGGCAGCCTTACATCTTTGTCATACAGTTCCATCTATTTATTAATCTAATGACAAAAAACATGTTATCTTTGATTTCAACGAGATCTACTTTATTAACTAATGCTCCTTTATCTTCGTTAAAATGAGCTTCCAAAAACTAAATACCAAAATCTTGTTTCTAGGAAAATTGTACCAAAAAGAATATTAGTCAATACTATATCATGGAACATATTATTAAATACATCATTACATTGTAACTTGTTAACAAAGGTGTTGAAGAAACAACATCAAAACCGTACTAGATGAAAGAGGATAGTAGAAAGTACAACAGATGCAGCCAAAAAAAAGTCAAACTTCAGGAAGTAGAGAATAAAGCATGAGGTAACTTGTGTCAATTATTATGATTATAACATTAATTATCCATGTATTTTCCATCAAGATGACAGGGAGGATAGTAGAAAATACAACAGATGCAGCCAAAAAAAAGAGAGAATAAAGCAGGAGGTAACTATCAAATGTCAAGTATTATAATTGTAACATTAATTATCCATGTATTTTCCATGAAGATTGGTTAGCTATGGTACAACAAAATGAAGGCTCTGTAGGATGATCAAAATTTAATAAGTAGTCATCGGTCTGACATCAATATTCTAACAATTAATAGCATACTCCCAAACATGGTAATTACTAGCAAGAGGAATCTTTATAAGAAAACAAAGGAGATTAATTAGACCTAGAGGACAAGTTGAGAGATAAGTGATGTAATATAGGAAAGGTAGGAAACAAAAGAAAATAATTAGGGAGCAACAGAAAGAAGAATAAGGATTTTGAGGTGGTAGGAAGAAACAAAGCAATAAAAAAAGAGATCTACCAAAAGTTTTCATAAATTCTTTATTCATTACAAATTTGAAAATTCCCTCAACCAACATGCATGACTTACCCTTCTGTAAAAACACTTAACCAAAGTGAAAAAAGAAATTTTGCAAAATAAACTACCAATTAAAATAATATTAGACAGGGCTCTATATCTATCCAAAAATCACTAAAAACGAGCCTGATATGGATAAATCAATATTAGATTTTTTAACTAATTCTATACCATGATAAAGACTAAAATAGATCAAATCCTGGCAGGAAAATTGCATTCCTCACGGAGACACTCAAAGTGAGTACATAAACACCCTGCAATTGAACTATAAAGGCAAAGTGAGTTTCTGTATCAGCGGTTTTGGTAGTTTCGGCAGTTTCACGTCGGAATTTTGAACTTCTTGGTCTTGGAGAGCAAAAGGATAACAAAAATTATTTTAAAAAAGATAGAAAATTATTTGATAAATTTGGGCATAATCTTATATATTACTTGATTCATGTTATCGTTCATTTTACTTTTTTGTAGACAAAGTACTTACAACATATAGTTTTGAATGGAATAATATCGTGATGTATACAATTTTGACAATGGTAATGGTTACAATATGTCAATGAATTTTATCTATACCTGATAGCATGTTAATCTCGAAATGATTGAATCATTGTGTTTGCGTTGCTTTTTCTATACTTCTCTTTTTCCTTTTCTTTTTCGTTTAACTTTTTCCATGCCAAAATGACTGAAAAAGAGAGCCACAATTTCAGTATCGATAAGGGGTATCAGATTAGACATGCAAAAACCGATATGCTATGGCCTATATGTATTAGTATCAGCTGATATTGTGAACCTTGTATAAAGGATTAGACCTTCACTTCTAATAACCTAATTCAAGTAGGAAACTTGTTGACAATGTTGAAGAGTATATAAGTTATCTTATTTTGTGCATTTACTACTTTATGTATTTTTATTTCTAAGTAGAGGCCACATGCTTTGTAGGGTCTATATATTGTAAGAGTAAGAACTATAATGTAATTATCTCATTTAGTACCAATATAGCCTATTTTTACATGGTATCAAAGCATGGTTCATCTAGGACCTAGCACTATTCCTCAAACCCTAGCCACTATCTTCCTCAAACCCTAGCCACTACTAATTATTATATTCTTCCTCTAGGTACCCGAAACCTAACATAGTCATTGCTACAATTCCATAGTCACCTCCAACATTCGAAACTCTTGCTACCACCTTGGTAACCCTGCCCCTAACCGAACATCACCTTGTTATAAATCAGCGATTAATTGGTTATGGTCAGGT
This sequence comes from Iris pallida, assembly GCA_029216955.1. Taxonomy (NCBI): domain Eukaryota; kingdom Viridiplantae; phylum Streptophyta; class Magnoliopsida; order Asparagales; family Iridaceae; genus Iris; species Iris pallida. The sequence continues at coordinate 12,795,147 of JANAVB010040818.1, forward strand.
TAGTAGATCATCTTCGGGTCTAGAAACGTTAACCCAACCCATTATATATTTTAGTTACTAATTTAACCAAGATTTTTCTTCTCTCAATCTGCTTATGCTTCAGAACTAGCCAGCTTCTAGCTCCATTTTATCCTCTCATGTGTTGCTATCAATGAAGAGGATGAGTTTCTTGTTAGAGAGGATAACAATGAAAAGTTACATGTTCAAGACCTTAAAAGAATATTTAAGTAGTCTTCCTCGGAGAAAAGGAAAGACAAAAGGAAAGATGACAACAAGTACGAGGATACGACGAACGGTAGACTATTTGGTCGTATTATCTATAAACTTTGTCGTTTTAGCTTCTTATTTGTAGTTTTTATCAACTTAATAGAATATGGAATAAAATATGGAATATTGACCTATGTTGTTCAAGACGTCGTCTTTTTGGCGTTGCATACCAGCAGTTTTTTATATGGAGCATCCCGTCCTTGTGTTTTGATGTTCCAAAATGCCTATGGCGCCTTTAGACTCCTGGAAGATTCACCCATACCCAGATAATGACTAGGTTGGGCATTTTTTTAAAATAGTTGGATTTGTTAATTCTTACTAAGAAATTACAAATGGATGGGGCTAAGAACTTAAGTATAATTATGTAATATGCTAGATACTCAAAATTTTAAAAATCCAATGGCCATTCACCTAAGTAAAAAAATATGTTTGAAAACTAAAACTTAATAACAAGTTACAAGTAACAAAAAAATTTGACCAATAGCAATCCAAACAACTAATTGTTGGGCTTCCTTCTCCATCTTCTCCTCAACCAGGAGAGTATTTTTCTACTTCTCTATCATTTCATGCATCACCAAGTTCGTCACTTCTTCTCTTCATCTTCAAGATAACAAGCCATCAAGTTCAACACCAAGTCAAAGACTCAAAGGTATGTCAATCTGTTTTGGTTCTTTTTCTATTTTATTGATCTATGAGACTATGCTTATTATTTAGTTTTACTTCTAGCATTTAGTAACATACAATGAATATTGAGATTATCAAATGCTAAGGTTTAGTTTTATAAATTAATTTGAGTTTTTGTCATGAGAGACAATTTACATAATGTATACTAGGAAAGGTACTCTTAGAGCGCCTTGAACTCGTCTTGCCGAGCCCCGCCCCTCTAATTTTAGACCCCACTGACCCACCTAGCGCCCCTCCCCATACAACATAGATATTGCCTACTTTTATATTTGTTCTAATACTATTGGGTCTTCTATATGTGTTTCTTTGTAGCTTTGTAGCTTTTATTAACTTGGTAGAGTATGTAATACTTTTATGTTTATTTTGTGGCTGTTTTATCTTGTACAAATGTTTATGAATTTATTTTATGTTTTGTGAGAAAAGTAGTCGTGTACCCTGTAAACTGATTAATCATTGTGTAATTTGGTTAATCGTCATGCGGCCTCGTACCTCGCACTTAATGAAACCGCATAATTTAACCTTGTTGTCACCTCTCTCCAAAACCACAGGACTCTAATCCTAAATTTCTAAGCCCCCCCCCCCCCCCCCCCCCCCCCCCCCCAACCCCTACTATAGGATCAAAATCCGACACCCAAACTCAAGCCCCTGGCCCCTAAATTCATTTGTGATGACACATGTTTTGTATGGTTTATATGTTGTAAGGCCAATAATCCCTAATAAAATCCCGTCATTTAGTACAACCAATACATCCTCTTACTACAGAGTACAGACATAGCTCCGAGAGATAACAATCGAGTCATAAGACTTTAGCTTGACTCTCTAATACAATAACACCCTAGAGATATAAAAAACAAGTTACACTCAACTAAAATAAAAAAACAATATAATTATCTTCAATGGTACTATAAGATTTTTTTCAAGTGTCTTGTTAACTTCTTGACTATGCACATGCAAAAAAGAAATCAAGGTAAACCATCAAAGATAGACGGATACTTATTGATTCCCCTTTAAACAATAAACTATGCTTACATGACCAATCAGATCTTCCAACAACATGAAGAAAGGATCTTCATACTCCTTGAGTTTCTTCAACTACTACAACAACAACAAAAATACCTCAATCCCATATTTTTTGGGTCGTCTTTTTGAATACTTTCTTCCACTCAGCTCTATTAAGGGAATTCCTCTGTAACACTAAGAATAAACATAGCATTCTTTAAAACTTCAATCCATGTTCATTTAGTCCTAACGGCTCCTTTAACTACCATCTTATTGCTCCTCCTCACTAGAGCATCTATTGGTCCGCATTACACGTCCAAACCAAAATAAGATCATTTTCTCTCATATGGGTCTGTTGGTGCCACCTCTAAATTCCCACTAATACATTTATTTCTCATCCTAAATTTTAATGTATTGCCACGATTTCACTCATTTCTCATCTTTGAGTTCTTCAACAATCGAATGAAAATGCATACGATGAACATGTCTCCAACATTATCAATTTATGAATGCTCTCTATGAATAAATTGTCACTTTTTCTTTAAGTTAATCCCGGCATAGCTCATATGTGTTGGTATGGTGGTGTGAGTGGTTGTGGAGAGTGTAGAGCAAGGTTGTAAAAGGCGCTAGGCGTTAGGCGGACGGCCACCCAGGCGGCTTCTAATATTAGGCGGTCGCCGCATATAAAAATATATATATAGAAATTAAAAATATGCTTAAGTAAAAGTTATACCCCAAATTAAAAACCTCTCATAATAACTAAAGAGGAACGTCTAAGTATTGATGAACTTGAGATGTTTACGTTATCGAATGATGCCGTATTAGATCCACTTTCAGACATTTTTTCTGTTTCACATAACAAAAATATATTATATAAAACACAATTAAAAAATATTACGCAGCAGCGGTTGTGCACCATAAATATTGTGTTTTCTTGTGGTTTTTTTTCACTGGCTCACTGTTTTTCACTGACTCGTTGTTATATTTTTTTTTATTGACTCACTTTTTTTTCTTCACTGTGCAGCGGATGTAGCCCATAAAAATGTCACTGTGCACTATATATTATTCTCGTGGAGGCAAAAAAGTAATGGAAACAGACGAGTGAAGATTGAAGAAGAAAAAGAAAAAGAAAAAGAAAGTCTAAGAAGAAGAAAAAGAAGACTAGGAAGAAGAAAAAGAAGACTGAAAAAGAAAAAGAAGAAGAAAAAGAGTGAGAAGAAGAAGAGAAGAGAAGAAGACCTAAACTGGGTTGGCTGCTCCTGCTGCTGCGTCTTCTTCTTCTTCTGGCTATTGCGTCGTCTTCTTCTTCTTTTCTTCTCCTAAAAATGGCTCTGCGGCTGCTGCTGCTTCATTCTTCTTGTTTTAGGTATGTAAGGGTTATTGGGTTTCGGATTTTGGATCGGATCCTTGACTTAAAAATTAAAAATTAAAAACTAACCAGGCGGTCGCCCCACCGCCTCGAGCGACCACGCCTAAGGCCGCTTTTTTGGCCGGAACGCCTGGGAGCCGATTCCGGTAGAATCTTGGGCAGCACCTAGCCGTCCAGCGCCTAGGCGCCGCCTACATCCGCCTTTTAGAACAATGGTGTAGAGTGTAGAGTGTGGGTGCATGTTTATGTGTGTATCATGGTGTTCTGTGGGCCGAACTGGGTTGGCCCGAACCCAGATTTGACCGGATTTGACCGGGCCTGGGCTGGGCTAAACCCAGAATGAAGAACAGGCCGATCCGAGCCGGACCGGACCCAAAAAATATGAACTCAGCCCGGACCGATGGCCCGATTTTGGGCGGGTCTGGCTGAACCGGGCCAGTTCAAGGTTCGACCGGGCCAGCCCAATTTTTTTGGAAAAAAAATTAAAAAAAGTATTAAAAAATTAGTAAATAATAGTTAGTATAATTTAAATTATTATAATATAAAAATATTTTTATTAATGTTTAGAAAATTTCTATAAAAACACATGTACAAGTATAATAAATTTAGAAAATGAATTGTACAAGTAATTTGCTAAATGAAGCATGAATGGTAAAAAAATATGTACAAGTATATTATTATTAATGCTTAGTATAATAAAATTTAGAAAATTTCTAAATGAATTGTAAAAAATGTACAAGTAATTTGATATATAAAACTATTAGCTAAAAATTTTAGAAAATAAAAGTTAACATATCCACAGTTGGCAATTAAAAGGAGAACCCATGATTACGTTGACAAACCTTGGACTATATAGAAAAAAAAGACCGTTTTATTTTGATTTTAAGTTTCCTTAAAACCTATTGTTTCCTAAATTGTAACCACTATTACTTAATGTCCTTAGCAATTAAAAAGAGAACCCATGATTATGTTGAAACCTTAGACTACATAGGAAAACAAGGACCGTTTTATTTTGAATGTAAGTTTCCTTAAACTCTATTGTTTCCTAAATTGTAACCAAAGAATTACGTTTATATCCTTTGCTTCATATCGATAGTTGGCAATTAAAAATATAACCTATGATTATGTTGATTAAATTAGTAAGTTTTCTTAAAACCTACTAATTACGTTTATATGCTAACATTTACTTCATATCCATAATTGGCAAAAAGAACCTATGATTATGTTGACAAACCATAGACTATACAGGAAAAAAAAACTATTTTATTTTGAATTTAAGTTTCCTTATAAATGGACCACTTTACTACCATATATGCTAATAATTTGAATGATATCAATTAATTTTTGGATTTAATTATCATATACTAAAAATGACCAACGACTTGATTTGAATAACTACCATATATACTAATAATTTGAATGACTATCAATTAATTTTTATAAATGGATTTAATTGTAATATACTAACCGTCTTTAAATAAGTACCATATATGCTAATAATTTGAATGACTATCAATTATTATTTTTCAACGGATTTTATTGTTATATACTAAAAATAACCAATGATATGATTTGAATGTTAAATGAATTTAATTGTCCAAAGTTTAATTGGTATATTAAACGGATTTGAATATTAAACAAATTTATACAATATTATATATATATATATATAAATAAATAAATATAGGTTGAACCGGGTTTGGACCGGGTCTGAACCGGGCCAATAGACCGGGCCGGGCCGGGTCGAGCAGGTTTAGCAGGCTAAACCGGTTCGGACCGATTTCTGAACCGGGTCGGGCCGGGCCGGGCTTTCGGGCCAAAAAATAAAACCCAGCCAACCGCTGAAGTGGTCGGCCGAACCGGGCCGGTCCGTTGACCGGGTCCAGGCCGGCCCAGACCGACTTTGACCGGGCCGGGGCCGGGCCGGATTGCGGGCCGCCCGGCCCATCTCACACCTTTAGGTGTGTACGTGCATGGTTGGTGGGACAGGATGGGGCAGGGTATGGGTTGGACGATAAATAGATAGTATATAGAAAGCATCAACCACTCATGCAGTTCTCTTAGTTCATTGCCATTTTATAGACATCTTCAGCCATGCAAAAGCAATAGAGTTGCATATCCATGAACTTCCCATGATCGACTTCACATCTCGTGAAGGTATCACATCACATGATGCACTCCTCAATATCAACAAGAACAAATTACCAGATATGATTAGGATTGTACTCATGATACAAACCAAACAATACGGAATGTACTTGATAATCTTCATTCAAAAAGCTAAAAATAATCATGAGCTCAGCATTAAAAAATCGTGCAGAACCCTATTCTAACATGTGCAAAAGAAAAATCCAAGGTTCACAGTATCGGTATCGAACTATTCTTATGAGTATTGGTATCGGCGATATCGGTAGTATCGACGGTTTCGGATCAGAGTATCGAATTTTTTGGTATCGAAAAACAAATAATTATTAAAAAATTATTTACATTTAAAAATATATATATTATACATTTAGGCATAATTTTAAGTATTTTCAGTGTTATTTCTTAGTAGTTTTGAAATTGAATGAAATAGTAGTCACCCTTACCGATTGGTTTACATATAATAGATTGATGTTCTTCTTTTGCATGCTTTTACAACCTTATTATGCTTTAAACCCTTGCTGATTTGTCTTATTCATTTATTTATTTATTTTTGCCAAATTGACTGAAAAAGAGACCCCCAATGTCAGTATCGGTCAGTATCGGGTATCGTTCGATATCGGATCGGGACATGTCAAACCGTATCGGTATCAGCCGTATCAGATCGATATCGGCCGATACTTTAAACCATGGAAAAATCTGTTGCAAACTATTCCAAAAAAATCTTTGTGCAAAGAATGCACAAAAAGCTACTTCGATAAGAATATCAAGATAATGACAAAATTGAAAAGATTTATGTGAAAGTAAACATAAAGCATAGGATTTGTCACTACAATAGAACAAATAGCAAGCCCAAGCTTTTTAAGGCGGCACAAGACAATGAGGCGGCAAAGCCCATAAAGGCTTGCCTCAAAGCGGTAAGGTGGGACCTCGAGACAAAAAGTCTGGGTTGTGCAATAGAATAGGTAGGATAAGACAAACGCGTAATTACTAAAAATAATATTGATGCCCCAAGCAAGATTCCGATATTAGATATCTGACCGAGACGGTGGGTGGTTCCTATATTGAAAATCGGATACCGAGCAATATATCAGACATATCGGGAGATTGACCTCATTCGGGTATAGGATAATATTTCATTTCATAGATGGTATGTATGGGAAAAAAATCAGAGGATAAATATAATAGAATTAGTCTTTACTTATAATTTAAAATAAGGCTCTATTTACACATACATATTCTAACTTTCTAAGTCGCACTAAATACTAATGAAACATACATATTCTAAACCACTTCTTTTTAGTAATTGGATTAAAAGTGAATGATCCAACCCATACTTGGGTAGGCCAACATATCGTCGATATATATCAGCCGGTTTAGCTGACATATTTGCATGTTTGGCTTGAATAATGTCCATATGGGACTTGACCACTCATATGGTATCGACCCTCCCTTGAAAATGGTATACTGGTTAGTTACCAGCGATATTATTGATATCCCGAACAAAGGTACCAAGTCCTAAGCAACCATCTCGTCGACCCGAGGGGCATAAAATAAGAAATATGAGTCTCAAATTAGGTAAAGAGGGAACATCTTACTATAGTTACCAAGTACACCTAAACCAACATCGAACACATACCATGTAAGAGTGTTCCAGTTCGGGGTTGGCGAACTCACTAGCTAAATTTGGTGATCCAAATCAATTGCTAAAACCTCACTACAAATTTGATTTTGCAAGGATTCTTTCTATGCAAAAAAAAATTGAAAAAAATATTTAAGATTTCTTGTCAATTGGGATTCCATAGCTACGCATTTCTTATAAAATTTGACTTTGTAGTTTGATACCATTGTTGTTTCTTCATTGCTAATGAGCCACCACTCTCTTTTGCAAGTTGCTCATGGAAAGAAAAGAACGAGTGAATGAGCTTATGAGATTTTGTGATGTTTTTGTTATTTTGTATGAGATTTTGTGATGTTTTTGTTATTTTGTATGAGATTTTGTGATGCAAGTCGCTTGACAATTTATTTTATGATTTATATACATTTTTCTGATTTGGTGCTATTATATCATTTTTTTGGGATGTTGCGTTCAAAATTGATGTATGACTAAAAAAATCAAGCTTCACATCTTATTCAATAAAGTAATGAATTTGATTTCTTATATAGATATAGGGTTTCCTTTTCCTATATGATCAAGTCAAATTTGAACATGTAACTAGTATCATCCCAGTAAGAACTTTAAAGCGTACACAAATCGAATTGGAGGAACCAACTCACCCTACCCCCGTTGTACCAAAAATAAAGACAATTAGTGTACCCTTTTTCTGCCGAAACATACCGCATTTCTAACAAGTGGATTGTTTATACTTTGAAGTCAAGATGCTAGGCAGTTGAGTCAGACCAAGGCAAGCACCTCATGTTCAGTACGCCTAAAACATTTTCTCTTGGCACCTGAATGGCCGAGGCATGTAGACGGACGCTAAGGCACGTAGGCAGATGCCTTTTAAAAGCTTGGGGGAAGCCTAAGTTGTAATAGAAACTAGATGTAGCCTAGGGTTCAGGTTAAAGTGTATAACGAATAATAGAGATATTTGAGGGGAAAAAAGGCAAATAAGGACAAAAACATAAAAAGTTAGTGGAAGAAGCAAGAATATTATGCACATAAGTCCCTTAAATCCATCTTATTCTTACATAAGTACTCCAAATCTTGTTATTTGCTTAAGGGCTCCCCAAGCCACTAACAATTAAGTTATGAGTCCCTCTGGTTAAATTAACACATAACCAATGTTCCTATATCTGACATCGGTCTCGTACCGGTTAGGGGTTTGTTATAGCGAAAATTGGGCGATACGAAAACATAGTGTATAAAATAATAATTCACTTCATATATGACGTGCACACAATTAAAGCATTAACATAAATCTAACAAGTATCCTTTAAACAATAATTCACTTCGACTATTTTTTCGTATTCTCTTCCTCCCTTTTGTATTTTTTCAATGTGGTCAGGTTCACGAGAAGAGAATCTTAGGACTTAAAAAAAACAAATTTATCAGAATTTTAAGTTTAAACATGCATATAAGAAAATTGGATAATTTTCTATTGGGTTTAAACCTACAAACTTAACCTTTATACCAGTAACAAGGATCAAATATTGGTCAGTATACCGACCAAACAGGTCGATATATTTTAGTTCTAACGTTTTACACTAGGTGACTGATATTGTATCGGTTTCACTTCAAAACCAATATACCAACCTGTATATCGGTCAAACCGGCCGATATACATAACAAATAGAAATGCTCCGTCAACTTAATCAAGTTAAACGGAAAAGTTAATTTTTGAAAGCTTTGACCCTCTTTACCTTCCTCCTCCCTCCTTCCCAAACCCCACCTACTGCACAAGCGAACTAGCCTACGAGGAAAAAAAAAAACTAGCCTACGAGGTTTGATTGATGATCCCCTAAAAGAGATACATGCATATCCATGGGTTGGTTTGGTCAATGATCTTCTGAAAGAACTACAATGTTCTCTCTTTCAGTTTTTCTTTACAGCAATAGGATAGCTTGGTGATGGTAAAAGGAGAATCGGTACCCATTCTCTATTATTCTTCCCTTCGCTTCTTTGGCCAATCTGACAAGATTCAAAAAAGAACAAAGACATGGAACTCTCAAGAGTGAGAATAGAGAAGAAAGAGTGGATCAAAATAAACAAGGTTGTGATTGGATGTCGACCACGTGAGGAAGTTTGTATATTGCATGAACCATAAACGAGCGTCTTGAGGATGTGGAATAAATGAAAGAAGTGATGGTTAAATCATCATGTAAACCACCTCCTGTGTTTCTTTGCTCACGCATATGTTGACCATATTTGAGTCATCTTTCATGAAGTGGTTTGCGTGTGCAAGAAGAAGTGAGTGGAAGGGAGGGGGTGTACTACGATTATGGAACAATTTTATAAACCGAAGGTCCACCTAACATGGACACTAATTTTGCCCAGTTTCGTACCAAATTATGCACCACATGGTTTACCATTTTGCCGAGACAGGTACCAGTATACACGAAACACATTTTTTGACTAGTTCACTAGGAGATATTTAATGATAAGGATTCCAAGGACGAGCTAAGACCAATTAGTTGTTTATCCGAGCCCATTATACCTATTGAGTCAGTACACATAGGGTCTTTGTTTAGCAAGTCCAGTGCACCTTTTGAGACTATCGAGACCATCACAAGCTTAGGACTAGCTTGTTCGGTTAGTTGCAAAACCTACGTATTAGATGAATCAAGAGCTTTGTACAGGCATAGTTGTGAACGACTGTTATATACCTACCACATAATCTCTTAACAGGTTGCAAGGATGGACAAGTGGATACAAGATACTGGGTCAGGAACAATTCCTGCATTCAGCTTGTATCATAGGGACGCTTGTACCATCATCATTGTCTTTATTGCGGCACCCCCATGGCCATCTTGGATATATATCATTCTTAGGCTTTTAGCATTGCACAATTCACCAGGAGGTAAAATTGATGCTGGGGGACCAAGTGAGAACCACTATTGGTTCAAGTTTCAGTCCAATACATCAGATTTGAGTATAGTTTGAGTGAACATATGGGATTGTTTTGGATTTTATTTTATTTAAATTCGGAGTGAATAAAAGATTGAGATGTAATCTTTCTATTTTAGGTTTATTTGAGTTGTTTTGGAGAAAGTTCTTAGGAGCCAAGTATGTTTGGTTGCCTATAAAAAGGGATGTATGCTGAACTTTTTAATTTGATAATAGATTGGAGATTAAATCTTGAGTTTGAGAATATACAAACCCTAAATGATTATCTTTCTCCTTTTCGCAGATCGTTTCTATAATCATATCCAGTAATCCTGATGTCAACCGCCCTCGCAAGTCCAGCAACTCGCACATGCACGTTAACAGCCACCAGTCAGTGAACCAACCTGTCAACAGACTGGTCAACCGACCAATTGTCTGCATCGTTCAAACAGTAGCCCTATCTTCTTAACGTTGATTCTGACGCTCATGACTTCACCAAAGTTAGTTTGTCACATTTTCTGGTATATTCATCGTAGTTTGCAGTATCGGCCGATACCGATCTGATACAGCCGATACTGATACAGTTTGACATGTCCCGGTACCGATCATGCCCGATGTCGACATTATGGGTATATTTTTCATTCAATTCGGCAAAAAAATTGAACGAAAAAGACTAATCAACAAAGATGTAAAAGAATAGTAAGGTTGTAAAAGCATGTAAATGAATAAAACTTCTCTATCGCAAGTAAACCAACCAGCAATGGTGACTATTATTTCATTCAATTTCAAAATTACTATGAAACAACACCAAAAATACTTAAAATTATACCTAAATGTCTAAAATATTTTCTCTGAATTTATTAATAATTATTTGCTCTCCGATACTCCGATATGAAACCGTCGATACCACCGATCCTAATACTTATAGGAAGGGTCCGATTCCGATACTGCAAGCCTTGATATTCGTACCCTGATTTCAATTGTTCGATTCTTGCAATTTGGTAGGGTTTTCTATTGCAGATTGATAATAAAGAAAAAAAACTCAGTTGAGTTAATTGTTAGTCCAACCCATCTAGGTTCAGCTTTTCCCTCTTTGTCTTCTCCTGCGTCACAACCAAACATCCCATTAAGGGAGAAGAGGATTTGATCGGTCAACAACTCATCCCGCACTCATTCTATGGATCATCCTAAGGAGGTTTAGTTGCCCACTCATTCTAAGGAGGTTTAGTTGTGAAGTTATAATAGATACTGGTAGTTGCATAGATGTCATTTCTGATACCTTCGCTTACAACCAAGCATTGGTGGATAATAGTCCTGTACATTTGTGAGACATCTTTGGTGTCAGCTTATCTGTGACCTAGTCAAATTTGATGCAATATAGATGCTCACTGCTGCTATACCCAAGGAGCAAGCTGCCACACAATATAGCTTACATTAGATTTTCTTTGGCATCAACTAGATGTTTACAAGCGATCTAGAGGATGGTCAAAAGGTAATTGCAATATTTAGAGGTAATCATCAAAGTGATCAAATTATGCTCTTAACTACGTTTCGTGCTACTAACACCATAATTTCAATATTAACTATAGCAGGGATGCATCTAAGAAAACAATTACAGATTATACTACATTTATCCCTGAAAATGATGATGCATGGCACAAATTACATTCTTTTGAGGTGTATGCTTCTCAAGCAATGAGATTATAATCAAGGTTCACAGTATCGGTATCGGACTATTCCTACGAGTATTGGTATCGACGATATCGGTAGTATCGGCGGTTTCAGATCGGAGTATCAGATTTTTTGGTATCGGAAAAAAATAATTATTAATAAATTATTTACATTTAAAAACATATATTTTATACATTTAGGCATAATTTAAGTATTTTCAGTGTTATTTCGTAGTACTTTTGAAATTAAATAACATTGTAATCACCCTTAGCGATTGGTTTACATATAATAGATTGATTTTCTTCTTTTACATGTTTTTACAATCTTATTATGCTTTAAACCCTTGATGATTTGTCTTTTTCGTTTAATTTTCTTTGCCGAATTGACTGGAAAAGAGACCCTCAATGTTGGTATCGGTAAGTATCGGATATCGGTCGGTATCGGATCGGGACATGCCAAACCGTATCGGTATCGGCCGTATCGGATCGGTATCGGCCGATACTTTAAACCATGATTATAATATCTATGTATTGCTGAATGGTATTTGTTCGATGTTCTAGAACGATATTTATAAATGTGTACAATAAAGAAGACCCTTGGTATCAATATATTAGGATGAAAATGACAATATTTCCATATACATACCCAAAAATAATACAGCATATCACATAACTGTGAAGAGCATTATACAAATCGGGCAATCATCCTACCATGATGACTATAAATGCAATCTTCATCATCATCCAATCGGTGTAAAAGCATTTGAATTTATCAAATCTATGTGAGTTTCAACTCATTCTTAAGGAGTAAGGACTGATCTCCCAATGACGTAAAATAAGAGCCTCCAAAATATATTCAAGATTATAATAGATTAAATATAAAAATTAAAATGGTAGGGATAGAACATCAGCTTTGATCACCTTTAAACAATCAGAGTAGAGGAATAGAGGATCACAGTACACAAATATAGTTGGTGGAGAGATCTTAGTAAACAAGAACAGGTGTTATGTTCCCAAATAATGTGTGCAAGTTATTCTACTAGTATGCCACATGCACATTTACATGCAACAAAGATAAGCATAAGAATAAGCAAACGAGATGCACAGTTAGCAGAGTAGCAACACCTCTGATATTGTATGAGGCACTAACAAGTACACTATTTAGTAGTGTATAGTTCTGCTACCGACTGCTATCGATACTGACGGAAACAGATGATGGGGTTCTCTTTCCCAGTCAAGGCATTCACAGGAAAATAATTGAACGAAAAAGATAGAAGAATGATAAAAAATAGTGTCAACACGTTGATTCAATTGTGTTGAAGATTGACAATGCTATAGAGTACGATATAATTTCTTATTTATAAATTGTAACTATTACCATTTGTCGAAGTTTTATATCCATAAACTCACAACATTCACCCATATTAATATTATTTTACTGTTCTTAAAATCAGGATTAGTTGGCGCCTAGGCGCTAGGCGCACGGTACCCGCCCGGTGCCCGTCTGACACCTAACAACCAGGTTATTTGGGATTTATGGGCAATTTTCAGAAGAAGAAAAAATTGGACTGCTTTTTTGTGGACCGCCTGGAAGTAGGTGGGGCTAGACGCTAGGCGACTGGTTCCCACCCGACTCCTGCCTAACGACTTTTACAACCTTGATATTATTTCATTCAGAACTATTTATTGTAGTTGCACTATGTCTAAAGGCAAGTAAATAAACAATAGTATCTATTGCAAGTGAAAATTGTTTCTCATGAGAAACAACATATTATATATAAAATTATGTCTAAATGTATCAAATATTTTTCTAGCTTTTTAAAAGACTTTTTCTATATTTTTTTTGTTTTCCGAAACGAAGAATCCAATACTCCGACGGCTGAAACTGACGACATCGATACTCATAGAAAGGATATGGAACCGATTCCAATACAGATATTTCGAAACTTGCGTATAATAGAGCACGCAGTCAACTATTTTATACTGCCTCTGTATAAGATAATTGGGACATTCTTGCAAAATTGCTTCATCTTAACTATCAAAAAGGTTAATTATTGAACATTATAACTTAATTTGGCATGCGTATAACTCACAGATCTATCAGTTGCAACACGGAAGGTCCCAGGAACCGAAACCCCTGCACCGCCCCCCATCGTAATACCATCTAAGATAGCTACCTGAATCAGACAAGATAATAGGCATTAAGCTTGCAGCCCTATAGAAAGCAAATGGAGTATTACTTGCAGTGTAGAAAAGACTTCAAATTTCAAATTCCATCTCAACCAAAAAAAACAGAAATCGCAGCATATATATTACGGATACTACAGTATACAATGATCTGCAAATAGTTTACAGTATCGGCCGGTACCCATCTTTTACGACCGATACGGTTTGACATGTCTCGATCCGATACTGACCGATACCGACATTGGTGGTCTCTTTTTCGGTCAATTCGGCGAAGAAAATTGAACAAAAAAGACCAATCAACAAGGATTTAAAAGTATAGTAAAGTTGTAAAAGCATGTAAAGAAAGAAAACTTATCTATCGCACGTAAACCAATCGGCAAGAGCGAAAACTGTTTCATTCAACTTCAAAACTACTAAGAAACAACACTTGAAATACTTAAAATTATACATAAATGTATAAAAGATATTTTCTAAAATGTTACTAATTTATTAATAATTATTTGCTTTCCGATACCAAAAAAATCTGACACTCCAATCCAAAATCGCTGATACTGCCAATACCGTCGATCTCGATACTCATAGGAATGTTTCGATACCGATACCGCGAACCTTGCTACTAACCTTTGTTCTTCACGGTGATGGCAGCATTTCAGGTACTAAATGTTTTCTGATTATTAATATATAGAAGTAAAAAAAAATATAAGAGAAACCTAAAAGATTTTACCTATATATAAGCATCAAGTAACTATTAAATATAAAACACATATATTAGAGACAAGGGAACTAAATTCTAAAACACATCTAGGGTTGGATAGGAATTAAGAACTACTAACAAACTATTTTTTTAAATGGTAATACTTCCCTTACACACATATCCATCCTTCACTTCCACTGTGTATTTATTGGATAGCGCCACCTGCTTTAAAAATGTTGCCCTGTCATGCATTGTGTAGGGAAGCTACACAATGTTAATCAAGTGAGAAAATAATTTCCAATCTAAGATAGTATGTAGTGGATGCCAATTTTTATTAACAAACAGTTCATTGCCTTGGAAATTTTTAGTTATGCAGATGGCTTTATTGCAATTTGCAGAAAATGATTCATTATTCATGTAGTCAACCCTAAAACGAATTTGGGATAAAGGCTTTGTTATTGTAACTAAAAACCGAACTAGTCATTATGTAGACAAGCTAAAGCAGCGCTTTCGCAGGTATGTAGTACCCGGAATGAGTTAGGCTGCTTGGACAAATCATGGCTACCTGAATTCTCCATGTAGGTAGCATTCCGTGATCAAGGAACGTACGAGCTGCAATGTGCAACACCGGTATATTGGAATGTGGAAATTGAAGTTGCAACAAGCGAACATAAGATTTACTTAGGATTTCCACTTAAGATATATTTAAGATTTCCAGCCAAGCTTCTAAAAAGTAGATGTCTTACTTTTTTTTGCTAAAGTTAAGAACTATGACTTGCTACTTCTTTTTGGAAAGACATTATTGTTAGGATTCTTTGAAACTTATGGATCCTTTTTTAGTTTGAACTTTTTTATGATGCTATATTATGATACTTAATTAATTTTGTATATATATATATATATATATATATATATATATATATATATATATATAATTCCAACTTTCGATGAGAGAGATGACTATCACGGTAGCGAATATTGTTGGGCGCGCGGATGCGTTTTGCCAACCCACCTGATTATATATATATATATATATATATATATATATATATATATATATATATATATATGCAATACGTTTTGGATAAACATATTGCGGTTCCTAATAAATGTCATGAAGAAGCCTACTCCAAACGTCCTTCGTACCAGGACCTCCTGTGTAACGCATTCTTGTTCTCTTTTCGTGTTCCCGAGTGTTGCACGTTCCAAGCAATCGTGGGATAAATATCCTGGCCTAGGTAGGACTTGTGTTGTGTAAGACTGGTTTCACAAGTTGAGCTTGTTGCTAATTCATATGTTATATTGTATTGCATGAAGTTGAGCCTTTATCCAAGAATTTAGAACGAGTCCTTTTCTTTCATTCAGCTCATACTTATGAAAAAGTACATACTAACGAGGCTCATCCCTTAACACCTCAATGTAGGTGGAGCGAGGCTCCCCTCAATATGTGCACGCCTCACAAAGCCTCTCGACGAGGCTCAAGCCCATGTGAGAATATAGGAAGATAGTTCACACTTTCAAATGCCAAGTGAGCACACATGTCAACCCCCGTTGTTCAGCCATGTTAGCCTACCATGACACTCCAAAATCAACTTCCTAAGTCCATCCTTTTTCGTCCATCTTCGGTTTTCAGTTCCCTTTGCATCTGTTATGAACGACCTATAATAGTAGATGTCCTTTCGAGCTAGGTCTACATGGAAGTTGGAATCTTAATCCTCTGAGTCGGGTCTCGAAGAGCCTCTTTTATTCTAGATATGGGAACCTAAGAGGTGTTCCTCATACATATTTTACTCTACATGTTGTTTTTACTTTATTTTTTACTAACCATTGGAATGTAAGTACTTAAATTCCATTTGTTTTTAATTTTTGATACAGCTATTAGAGAATTAGTATGTTATTGTTCATGCGAACAAAACTTTAAAAATAAATTAGTTATATTGTTGTGTAAAAAATAATATAATTAATTATTAACAATTTTAGTGTTCATTTGCTAATAAGTAACATTTTGTACATATATGATTTATAACTAAAGTTTACAGAATTTTATATTAGTATGTGCTTCATGTTCAAGGGGCTCGTGCTTTCGCCTTGCATCACACTTCAGTCTTTAACATCCTTTGTGCCATGGTGTGCCTTGATTCTTTAACAACTATGATTTCGTTATATGAAGGGCCATCATCTTTGTAACATTACGAAAACATATCATACTTTACAACCTCAATCCAAGTTCGGTTATGCCTACCCCTAGTTCTACAGACTCGTTTAACGAGTATCTTTGTTCGATGCATAATTGTTCTATATTTTGTGTCCCAAGTCCCCACCAGCTGGGTGAATTTCTACCATCCTATCATCAACAATGTTTTATAAGGTGCTCGATTAGCCGCTTTAGGTGGCCGCCTAGACGTTTCGGATGCTCTGACGCCTATGCAACTAGTATTTAGACGACGCCTATGCAACTAGTATTTAGACAACGAGGTTTTGAGGTGGTCGCCTTGGAAAAGGAAGGTGTCGCCTTTGGCCACCTCAAGAGCTTAAACCCACCTTTTGACTTAAATGTGACGCAACCTAGGTTAATTGTTTTCGAATTGGAATGTAATCCAGACCCAATATCTTAAAATTATTGATATTATTAATTATTTATTATAGATGTTAAGGAATAGAAAAGGAACAATAGCCTTTCCCTTTCTCCAAGACCCTAACCTGCATTTTTATGTGCTATACGATAGATCTCTATTTCTGTTTTTTCTCCTTTATCAAAGCCTAAGGATTCCAATAATGACAATTTATTTTTTATACTCCGATGGTAGTTAATCTCTCTTGTACGAGTCGTCTCTCTTCCTCTTTGAGTCTTCTTTTTCTTTTACCATATTTTTGTCTCTTTCCATGAGGTCCTCATGTTTTCCTTGGCTTCTCTCACCTGTGGAATTTTTCAACTATTCTCCCTTCTTCTTTTATATTTTGGAACTTTGGAACTAATTATAATGTATTCTATATTGATTGATTGTTAGAAAGATCAATACTAGTATTGTTTTTTTATTGAAGACATCATCCAATTATGTGTATATGCTTAACAAGATTTGCAAAGGATCAAAAGTCTCAAATCTAAACACAAAGTCTCAGTCATACATACTATATACCCCTAATTTATTCTTGAGGCTCCCGTTTAGGTCTTTTGGCCCCCACTACCTTGTGCTGCCTTACCAAGCTTGATTGTCAATTGGCGCCACATCAACTCTTATGAATACATGTGTTTCTTATCTTTTGAAGTATTGCTACTCATCAATCTTTAACATTCTTATTTCAGCTGCGTTCAGTTTCTGCTCTTGTTATTTCATAGTTGTGCAACATTGTGATTCATAAAGAAATGTTGGTCCTATACCGTACCATAGAATTTTCCTTTCAGCCTCAAGGGAATCATGGCGATCACAAAGCCTCTTGTTTCACTCCATTGCAACCATCTTAGAGTGTATTCATGGAAAGTTAGAGTGATTGTCACTTGAGGACAAGATGATAGAAAATTACCCTAGGGTTTGAACATGTGCAACGTAGATCAACAAATGATCCCATAAGGAGCGATAATATCATAATTAATGAAACCACTAGGACTAGAGGTAGGCCTAGAGAACATCGTTTTAAGCTTTAAAGAAGGATATGATTTTTGTTAGTGTTATCAAGGACATGGTCCATAGCAGAGCCGAGTGGTGGAAGAAGTTTCAAACAGCCACCCCATAAATTTGGGGTAAAGGCTTTGTTGTTGAATATCCTTCTCCACCTCTTCGCCATGATGAATGTGTATGATTATTTTGGTTAAATATGTTCATCCATTTACATTACGATCTCAAAATCATTCACGTAGCCATATATTTGAACTTAGAAAACTTAGTAGCCTCTTTTAACAGATAAAGAGTATACGACACAAGTTTAGCCTCTTCTTTAGAAAAAAACAAAAGAACAACTATTCCTATTTAGTGTCGCTCTGACCATAAACTGTTGTTTGAGATCATTTTATGTAGATGAGATGAAATATATAGTAGAGATTCATTGACATTCTAGGCACCACCAAACTTCCTACAAAGAGAGGGTCATATGCACAAAGGTCAAGAGGTCCAGCATCCAGAGCAAGACAAGTTCGCTTTAGTATATACAACGAGAGTTTATATCCTCACTAATTCAAATCTTCAACACCCAGCATTTATGAAGCTCAGTACTCACTAGCAATTGCACCATGAAATAACCAAATTACATTAAGGAGAAAAACTATATACCACCCAAATTAACAATCATACCAGCTATTTACTCCTGATCAAGGATCAGCCAGTGATCGCTTATTCTCAACCAGAAAGAGAAAAGACCCTCAAGAACAAGCAATTAAGAATGGATAGCCCTACGTATTTCCTTCAATCCTGTCTAATCCAGTCAAAAGAAAGGCGAGCGGAGTGAGGTAATTACCCCCGTTGGTTCGACTTGCCGATCCTTCACATTCCAAGCTTCTAACTGGCGCTCTTGTTTGCAACAGACCTCCTACAGTTGGGCTTCTGGATCTGAGACTGGAACTACTGCCACAGCCCACGGCCCATTAGCTAATTCTCACCGAGTATTTCTACAAGAGTAATGCTATTAATTCCCCCAAAGTGACCCTCCAAACCATCGCTCCTTATGTGACAGCTGACGTAAGCTGAGGTAGACGTAGCAATTTTTAACCTAAATAATTCATCATCCAATTTTTTTTAATTTTAATTTTAATGTTAATATTAATGTTTATATTAATGTCTATATTAATGTCTATATTAATGTTAATTTTAATATTCATTTTAATTTTAATGTTAATTTTAAAATTGTCATGTCAGATGTCACGCCAGCTACCACATAAGGAGAGATGATTTGGAGGGACACTTTGCAAGGACTAATAGCATTTTTCTTTCTGCAAACACATTAATATTACATGTTAAGGTCTCAAGTTCCAACGCTACAATCTTCCATGAACTCCCTCCAATTCCAGACAACATGCAACTCTATTATCATATTCACCAATGTGTATGCAAATTACCTGCGTGCAAGCTAGTCACCAATTATCACACTAGGGTCCAGTAAATTAAGAGCCTAAACATCAAGTAAATTGATATTCACTCTCACATTCAGAATACTCTATACATCTTTAATCAGAAAGCTAGGCAGTCTACTGGTATATGCAATGCATATACTTCGGCAAAAATGTCCAAACAACTTGTTATTATTTGAATTTTTCCAGAAAAATTACCCCTAACCAATTACTTGCCAACTCTTTCCTTAGATGCTCTAAGAAAAATTGAAACAAGACCAAGAACAAGATGTGATCAATTACGAACAAATACTACAGATTTCATGAATCATGTCTCAAGTAGGACAAAGAAATATGGGAAGAAACTAGCAGTATTTTATATGTTATAAATTTAGTAAACATAAACATAACTAATTAAGCTTTCATGATCAATAAGTATAATGCTATTTTATGAACAGATGCTCACTCCTAGGATGCTTCAGCTCATATAACATTTTTAGACTACTACTTCCACATTCTGCTTCAGTTTGCTGCTAAACCAACTACAAAATTCATTCGCAGAATATACAGTTAAACCATCTTTACATAGGAATGAGATTGGTTAATGGTCCTATTCAAACTTCTACCATCGTTCTAAGCCAGCCAAGCCAACAAATATTAGCACATACTGAACCTTGTTTTCCTCCAGCCTATTTCGGTACAATACTTAAATTGGGAAACATATACATTAGAAAGACATGTATAGTAATATCCCTCTTATCATCAAAAGACGAGTCGTGTTCCTAAACAGCAATCCTAGTTTCCACCACCATCGCATTATCTTTCTCCAAATAAGAGAAGAATTTTAGAGGAAAAAGGAAAAGGAACAAAAAGTTAAAAGAAAAGAGGATTTCCATTACTTTCTTTTGTTGATCTCTATAAGAGAGTACAGATACTTTATATATAAACAAATAAAACACTACCATTATCCTAACAAACTAGCAACTAAGGATAATACTAACCATCTAAGAACACTATCCCTATAAACTAGACTTAGCAAATTGACAACTAACCAACAAATCGATTTATCCCTACACATGATGCAATCCTCTAGTACAGTCCAAAGTTTATTCTTATTTCAATTGCAAACTTTGGGTACTTTCTAGATACTCTATTGCTAGACTTGTGAAATACGTTGATTCATTGCTTGATATTGCATCTACTGCTCGATATTGCATCTACTGCTTGATATTGCATCATTATCTAGGATTGTATCTACACACAAATATTGTTACACATCACATTAGTTTCATACATCTAGCTTCAAGTCTAGGGTTCTTGTGTATGTTTGCTTGATTCAGATCATCAACATCATCGTTCTATCAAGAGTTCTCACTAGTATATAATACATATAGTTGATACTCATCCGTCGCCATATCAACTGTAGATAGGATATGCTGAATTTGAGGATATCGAGATATTAGTGAATTAATTACACAACTCAAAGTCAAGTCATCACATCATGATCCGCGCCTATGAATCGTCAACGGGTAATCTAATAAATGGTCCATCTTGGTGTGACTACATAAGCTGACCCCCAAAACTGTATCTCAGTTTAACTCATTACAACCCATGATAATTTTAAGCAGGAAATTTCTAATACATTGGAAGGTTTAAAAAAAACTCACATGTGGCTTCAAATATGTGCCTAGAATGTAAATAAACATATATAAGTTCCTGAAAAAATCCTTGCAATCTTCCACTTTCCCTGCATGAATTACAGTTGGTTACTTTCACTACCAAATCGACAAGAAAAGAGAATTGAAATGTAATGTTTGCCACTCATGTCATGGGTCATTTTGCTTGGAAATATTGGATAAACTTACAAGTAAGATTTTAATTTCTTCTTTTACATTATAGCTATTCCTCGATTAAAGTCTGTAATCATACAAGGATCAAAAACAAATGGAAAAAGTTGTTCACAACTAAACTTCCGAAACCTATTACCAGTATGATATTAATATATGCATCAAATACGGAAAAATACACCCTTGTTGACGGATGGATGATAATGAGATGTGAAGTTTAATATTGAAAGCAGAGAGACCAACATTCCCGACCTTGCTCGATTAATCGGTAGAGGGCGACGACATCTCCGCCTGCACAGAACGCCCTACCGCTGCCCTGCAGAGATCCCAACACGACATTTACGACAACCACCCGAAATCCTTTGACCTGAAAAAAAAAAAAAAGGGAGATGTCATACATACCTTCATCATGACGAACCCGATGTCCGAATTATCCTCCCAGGACTCGTAAAGCTTCTTCAAGCGAATCCCCTGAAAAGAAAAGAAGGAAAAAAAAAACTCAACATAAGCAATTAGTCGAACATCTTATGTGCAGAGAGAGAGAGAGAGAACGCACCATGTTGGTGGTGAGGGCGTTGAGAGCGGCCGGCCTGTTGAGCACGGCGGCGCGAGAGCATGACCTCCCCTCGACGAGCACCTGATCGACATTGATTGATTGATTGATTGGTCAAAGGAGAGGAGAAGAGAGGAGAGGAGATGGGAAAAGTAACGAACTTGGTTTTGGAGGTCTTCTCCTTCTCGAGCGGCGCTGCTGTCGACGACCGATGTTACTAAGCTCCTCCGCCACTCGGAGGAGAAGCGGAGGAGGGAACGCCGTAGGGTTTTTAATCTCTGCATCGTTTTCTTTCCTTGCCCTTTGCCCTTTGCCCTTGCTCTCTCTCTCTCTCTCTCTCTCTCTCTCTATGAGATCGGTTCATTTCTTCAATCTAGGGCATTGTGACGGCCAAGCCATTTAGGGCTCGTTAAGTTTTTGTATTCACAGGAATAGATTTTCAATTCATTTTCTATGAAAAAGAAATTCAACATTTTTATACCCATGTTTGGTTAGGTTGGGAGTAGGTACTTCAAATATTTAAAATTTTCTATTTCCAGGTTTGGTTCACATATGGATAGAATTTTAATTTATTTAGTTTTCCATAAATACTCTTTTATTAATTTCATAATTATTCACATGTTTGGGATAGATGTTGAAATTTTAAAAATAAAAAGAGGGTATTACCGTCCAAACAAAATACCTAAACATTTATAGGAAAGCAAAATTATTTCCAAGCGGGGACTTGGGAATAGCTTTTCCACATCAATGGGAATATGAAGCCCCTCATATTCCCTTCCCATTCCCAATCATAAACATACCAAACATGGGTAAGGAATTCAAAACACATTTCCAAGCCTAAAAAACTTGAACCAAACGTCCCCTTAGGCTGAGTGAGTGTGACCCAATTATCTAAGACATGTCTAATCTACCTTTCAAAATCTATGCTACAAATATCTAATCTTATAATGAGACATGGTGGTATCCCTAAGGCACTAGCCTAGTGGTAGTTTGTTTTGGGGGGGGGGGGGGGGGGGGGGGGGGGGGGGGGGGGGGGGGTGTTCGAGCACAGGCCTCGGATTCGAATCCTCCTTGGACGGCTGGATGGCTTTGAACGACGACCCAACTTAGGAAAGGACACCTCCAAGAAAGAAGAAAAAAATCTTATAATGAGACATGGGGGTGTAGCCGGTTGGGTACACTGGGAGTTCCGTAGGGATGAGCACGGTTCGAGTCCCCTCTTGACGTTGTTCGTCATCGGTCTTATATATATATATATATAATATATATATATATAATATATCTATATATAGATATATATTATATTATATATTATATCTATATATATATACCACCTCGGGTCGCATGTATCTCTCTTAACCACTAGGCTATAGGTCATTTGCTATATATATATATGGGAAATTTATGAAATGCCCAAAACTAAAAAAGTTTTATGTAAAATCCACCGCTAAAAAACTTTCATCGCGTGCCCAAATTAGAGAAACTTATCCAAGCGGGTTCCAATTACCCTTTTGCCCTTCCTTTTAATTTATGGAAACACCCACAAAACTGCTCTTAAAAAATTTCAATACTCCATCTTCTTCCATATGCTGCTCTTTTCGAATCTAGGTTTTCTCCTCAAAATCTCTTCAAAACTCGTCGAAAAATTTCGGAAAGACGGGACGACAAAAGTGCTAAAACGGAGGTCCAAACATCATTTTTTTGCGAATCTAAAATTTCGGAAGGCCGTCTAACGATAAAGCTGTTACTTTCAGTCTCCTCGACGATACGCTCATTTTGTGACAACGGGACCTCGTTCGACCTCCCAGTCAAAAGTTATGGCCCTCCAAAGTTTCAGCTAACCATAAAAATGCAGAGAATGGCATCTCCGTCTAATTTACACGGAGAATGACCATTCTCCGTCTTAATTAGGACGGAGAATGACATTCTCCGTCTTAATTTACACGGAGAATGGTCATTCCGGTGTTAAAAACGCAGGAGAATGACCATTCTCCGTGTTAGAACACGGAGAATGCCATTCTCCGTGTTAAATGAAACGGAGATGTCATTCTTCGTGTTAATAAAACGGAGAATGGCATTCTCCGTCCTAATTAAGACGGAGAATGGCCATTCTCCGTGCTAAATTAACGGAATGACCATTCTCCGTCTTAATTAGGACGGAGAATGCCATTCTCCGTTTAATTTATCACGGAGAATGGTCATTCTAGTGTTAAAACGCAGGAGAATGACCATTCTCCGTGTTAGAAACACGGAGAATGCCATTCTCCGTGTTATTAGGACGGAGAAGCCATTCTCCGTGTTATTAGACGGAGAATGCCATTCTCCGTCTAATTAAGACGAGAATGACATTCTCCGTCCTAATTAAGACGGAACGGAGAATGTCATTCTCCGTGTTAATTAGGACGAGAATGGCATTCTCCGTCTTAATAAAACGGAGAATGCATTCTCCGTCCTAATTAAGAGGAGAATGCCATTCTCCGTCCTAATTAAGACAGAATGGTCATTTCCAGTGTTAA
>JANAVB010040818.1:12824658-12969658 GCA_029216955.1 Iris pallida
ATCCCCGTCGAAGACGCCCTCGCAATCCTCGGACCCGAACAAGCCAGGAGAGGTCTGCAGGTCCTAGCCGCAGGAGCTCCCCTCCAACAGTTGTTGACCGAGAGCGCTCACGACTTCCTTACTATCCCCTCGGAGGACACGACCATCGACTCAGCCGGCAATCAAATAGAGCCCTCCGACCACGGAGTGACCCACAAGTCCGCGCCGCAGGACCCTACCTCGGACCCGGCCAACCACCATCGGAGTCATTCCGGCACCGACAAAAAAGCCACCATACTTACCAGATCCGCCGCCAGACGGAACAAAAAACAACCCAACAACTCCCCAAATGCTTAACATCATATCCTGGAACGTTCGAGGTCTGGCTAACAAACCGACATTACGAAGAATAGCCAGTCTTCGGAAAATTCACAAGATCGACATCTTCATCATCATAGAACCTAAAATCCCCTCCAAACGTCTTAAATCCACCCAGTTGGCCCTGGGCCTCCCAACGGCTATTGCTGGCAGGCACGACATCTGGATTCTCGGATCGCAGGACGTTAAACTCGACATCATTCAGGACACCCGGCAAGCTCTCTCTTGCTGGATCGATCACCCCTCCCTTCCGGAGCGGGCCATCCTTTCTGCGGTCCACGGAAGCTGTGTCATTGCAGAACGAACAAACCTCTGGATTGACCTTCTCGACACCTATCACCATAACCCCAACATCCCTTGGCTTTGCATAGGGGACTTCAATGCCATCACCTGCAGAGAAGAGAAAATCGGAGGCCGTCCCCCGCCCCTCTCTGCTATGCAAGACTTCAACAACTTCATCTTCAACGCCCATCTCACTCCTCTCCAGTTCAAAGGCAGCGAATTTACCTGGTGTAATATGCAGGACGGAGATCGTCGCCAATATTCCCGATTAGACAGAGCCCTCACCAACGCCAACTGGCACAACATGGGGATTAGATCCTCCCTGTCCCATCTCAACTCTACCGAATCCGATCACGCCCCCATCCTGATAGAAATTAAAAAGAAATCCCAACCTTCCAAAAAGAACTTCCAATTCCTCGACTTCTGGACCGACCATCCGCAATTCCTGAGCATCGTGGCCGAAGCGTGGAACAGTCAAGACTCCCCTAACCCTCTGTTGCGGGTCTGTAACAAGCTCAAAGCCACCAGAAAAGCCCTTTCCAAATGGAGCAAACAGGCTTTTGGGGACATTTTTCAAGCCATCCGTGTCGCTGAGGATGACGTCACCAGAGCCGAAGCCTTATTCCTCTCTGACCGTTCCCCGGAGGCCAGGAGAGCCTTGAATCTCACCAAAGCCATGCTCAAATTCAGGATCAAAGTTGAGACCGAGTTTTGGAAGCAGAAAGCCAGGCTGAAGTGGGACAGCGATGGGGACAAAAACTCCAAGTACTTCCATGCCTGCGTCAACGGAAAAAGAAATAAACTTTCGATACACCACATTGCGGATGAGCGTGGCAACACCAGATCCGACCAGAAAGGGATTCAAGAGGCGGCCACTGAATTCTACACCAAACTATTCTCCAAGGAGAGGGTCCACAAATACTTCATTCCTTGAACAAATCCCCACAATCATCACCGAACCTGACAACGCTTTGCTGGAACGCCCGATATCCGAACAAGAAGTGAAAGAAGCGGTGTGGGCCTTGAACGCGCACAGTGCTCCGGGACCCGATGGATTCTCAGGCACCTTCTTCCGTACTTGCTGGAACATCATCAAGCAGGACATCACCGAAGCGGCTACCGCCTTCCTCGAAGGAGCCCCCCTCCCCAAGGCCATATCCAGTGCCAACCTCATACTCATCCCGAAAAAAGACAACCCCAATTCCTTTCGCATTTTCGACCCATCAGCCTTTGCACTTTCACCAACAAAATTATCTCCAAGATCATCGCAACGAGAATGACAGAGACTCTCCCCAAAATCATCTCGGAGGAGCAAAGCGGATTCGTGCGCGGTAGGAACATCCAAGACAACATCATGCTGGCCCAAGAACTCATCACCTGTATGAAATTTCCAGCTAGAGGAGGAAACATTGCTATCAAAATCGACATGGAAAAAGCCTACGACAGACTAGATTGGCAATTCATGATTTGGGTCTTCAGAGCCTTCGGTTTCTCCGAGAATTGGACCAACATCGTCTGGAGATCCATCAGCAACTCTTGGTTCTCCACTGTTATCAACGGTCAAGCCGATGGCTTCTTCAAGTCCAGCCGCGGAGTCAGACAGGGCGACCCTCTATCGTCCACGGTCTTCATCATTGTGGCCGACGCCCTGAGCAGAAACCTCAACAACATGGTCAACACTCCTAACTTCCAGCATTACCACACCGCCAGCGGCTGCCCCACCATCACCCACCTGGCCTTTGCCGACGACTTACTCATCTTCTCCTCCGGAGACATTGGTTCGATGGAGGTGGTCCACAACACCCTGCAACAGTACTCCAGATGCTCAGGCCAGAAGATCAACCTTTCCAAGAGCGTGATTTACGCCCACCACAGCTTCAAAATCGAGAACGCGACCAGACTCACCAACCTAACTTCCATAGCGGTGGCCCACCCCCCTTTCAACTATCTCGGCTGTCCCCTAGTGTACGGAAGATCTAACGCCAACATCTTCGAGTACTTGATCTCCAAAATCAGGAACAAGATCGAGGGCTGGCATAACGCCACTCTATCCCCAGGAGGGAAAATTATCCTCATCAATCATGTCCTCAACTCCGTTCCCATCCACACCCTCGCGGCCTGCACCCCGCCCCAAAAGGTTATCGCGACGATTGAGAAGATCTTTTGCAACTTTTTTTGGGGGCACAACAAGGGGCAAGACAAACACCACTGGGCCAGCTGGGATACCATGGCCATCCCCACCGAGAAGGGAGGCCTAGGTTTCCACAAACTGGACCACATTGTCAAAGCCTTCTCGATGAAACTGTGGTGGAAATTACGCACCGGCCAAAATCTTTGGACCAAGTTCATGAAGGCTAGGTACTTCAAACACAACCACCCGGCGATGGCCTCCGCCAACAGCAGATCGTCCGCGGCCTGGCGTCGCATCCTTCGTGGTCGTGAGCTGGCTGAGCCCGCGATCAGACTCCAACTGGGAGCAGGCGAGGCCAACCCCTTTCTGGAAAGGTGGACTGGCGACAACCTTATCCCGAACATCACCCACGTCCCCAGACACAGCAAGATCAAAGACCTTTGGAACCACACCCACAACGTTTGGAATTGGGACAGGATTCGCGAATGGTCAGGCGTCGACACTGTGAACAGCATTCGCCATCATGGCGTGACCATCGGGGACGTCGCAGACAAGCTGAGATGGTCTCCGGCCGCATCTGGCGCATTCTCCGTGCGGTCGGCGAGAACCACGATTCAAGTGAACATGCCAGACCTTTTCATTTCGCGTTTTTGGCACTCCTGCATCCCCAAGAAATGGTCCTTCCTCTTGTGGAGAGTTATAAAAAACAAATTGCCTACAGACGACAACCTCACCTCCATCGGCTTTAGCCTGGCGTCAGCGTGCAACTGCTGCACTGAGCGCCGGACGGAATCTATCGATCACATCTTCCAGGAGGGAAGCCTCCCCGACAGAATCTGGAGCACCCTCAACCGCCACTTCAATACCGCTCCCGGAGACGGGCGCTTTATCGATCTCCTGGCCCACTGGGGTGCCATCTCCCACGGCCACCAGATCGTTGCAGCGGCCGCCACCTGGGCTATCTGGAAAAATCGCAACAAAGCGAGATACGAGGGCCACCAATACTCCGCAGATCAGCTAATCCGAGAAATCCTCAGGCAATGCCGTAAACGTAGCTCCATCTGCTCCCACACAACGCCGGCACTCGGGCACCCGATCCTCCCTTAGCCCCCTTTTTTGCGTCTTCCTTTCTCCTAGCATACCAGTCAGGTGGCGGCTGCGTCCGCCCCTCCCCTCTGTTTTTCCTTTTGTGGATACTCTGTCCTTGTATACGTGCTAGGCTTCCGTATTTTGAGCCTTGATCAATAAAGAGGGGTTTTCTTTAAAAAATAAATAAAATAAAAAAAATAAAAAAAAATAAAATAAATATAATAATATATATATATATATATATACAAAAATGCTCTAAAACCACCCGGTGGTTTCATATTATAGAACCACCCTATGTTATATGAGTTAGATTTGATTTGGTGGTTGAGATTAAAATGTGTAGACCCCACCACCTTTATTAAAGGAAAATATATTAGAAAATATTTAAATTGTTTAACAAATTTAATTTTAAATATATTTAAATATTTAACTAATTTTCTACATATCATAAATTTTTTTCTACGTGCGATGCACGTGAATTTACTAGTATAGTAAATTCACGGGTGTTGCACTTAAAGTAATTTATTTATGATATAGATAAAAATAGTCAAATTTAAATATTTGAATTTAGTTTCTTAAACAATTAAAATTTTAAAATTTTCACTTAAATTAAAATTAAAATTTAGTTTTTAAACATTTTTTAATTTAATTTTTACTATTATATATATATGTGTGTAAAAAAAAGGAAAAAAAAACTATCCGTATTTTTTTGATAAAGTAAATGTGGATGATATACATACGGCTTGGACGACTCATTCTTAGTGTTTCCAATACGCATTATAAAGAGTAGAGATAATATAAAAAGTTGAGGTTTTACCTAAAAGTTTATTTTCAAAAATCATTATATATTACTTATTAAAGTTTTCATTAAATTTATCATGAGTATTTGGATAATTAAAGTAAAAAAAAAAAAAATTATTGTTTGTTTTTTCCAAATAATATAAAATGCATGCAAAGTCCGTATATATATACTAGTACTAATAATATAGTGAGAGCCACCATATTGGTCCAGTGTATACAAGAAGTTACTGTTCAAAATGAAAAAATATAACAAATTCCTAACTAGTTTGGATGGGTATAAGTTCATGTTCCACGTTCCACTAAAATTAAAACCAAAAAATATATTTCCTTTACAAAATGATATACAAGTTGATCAATATACTTTAACAGTTGCCTATGTAAGTAATTCATCTATTTAACAGAAGAACTTATATAGGGTGTCAAACTTTTGTGAAATTAGTTATATGAAACCAAGTTTTGCAAAAATTGGTTGCATGAGTCCAAATCGTCATACGGTTTGGCGTATCCAAAAATCGGTGGAAGTTAAACTGTGTGGCTTATCCATTGGTTGATCTGGCATATCCTTTGAATTTTTTTTTAAAATCCAACAATCAGATTTTAAGATCTAATAGTTGACATTTTGATGATCGTTCTGCCACTAATATAAAAGAGAGGAGAATAAACAGAAGAAAAAAAAAGAAGAGAAAGAGAGGAGAGAGAAGAAAAGGAGGGGGAAGAGGAGAAAGTGGTAAGATCGAAGAGAAATATGGAAAAAGAGCCAAAAGAGGGAGAAAAAAGAGCCAAAAGAGAAACCCTAACAATAATCCATATATTTTTTATTTTTTAATTATTTTAATTATAATTTTATTTATTTATTTACATTTTATATATAAATTCCTAATATTATATATATATCCCTAAAATTCTAACCCTAAACCCTAATCCTGATAAAATATAAAATTGTAACCTTAATGGAAAAAGAAATCCTAACCCGAATAATCCTAACAAAATAAAATAAAACCTAACACTAACCCTAACAAAAACAAAAACAAAAAACAAAAAAAATCTAACACTTACACTAACCGTAACCCTAACACCCTAAAACCTCAACCATGTTAGGAAAAAAAAACTATACCCTAACCCTAACTAAAATATCTAACAGTGGTCATTTTGACAACGTTCTGTTTACTTATGGCTTTGCAAAATGATGGACGTATTTCTGATGGGTCCACTACTTATGCCATTATCTACATATCTGGATTCACATTTTATGGACAATATATTTTCCTAAGAGGTGACACGTACAGTTTGACATCTAAAAAAAATACACAATCTCAACCGCACATCATTTGAAATAAATGAT
This sequence comes from Iris pallida, assembly GCA_029216955.1. Taxonomy (NCBI): domain Eukaryota; kingdom Viridiplantae; phylum Streptophyta; class Magnoliopsida; order Asparagales; family Iridaceae; genus Iris; species Iris pallida. Next base: position 12,830,661 of record JANAVB010040818.1, read on the forward strand.
CAGATTTAAATGCATTCCAAATTTGACATGCATGCTAATTAATAGTATGGTGTATTAATTAGTAGAATATTCAATTTGACATGCATGCTAATTATTACAAACTCTATCAAATCTGAACTATTTATTCAATGATGTGCGACAGAGATAGCGTATATATATATATATATATATCTATATAATATATATATAATATATATATATAATATATATAAAATGAAAATATATATATATATATATATATTATATATATAGCTATATATATATATATATATAGATAATTATATTATATATATAAAATGATGTGCGGCTGAGATTGTGTATTTTTTAGATGTCAAATTGTATAATTTTAATTTTTTTATAAGAGGTGACACGTACAATTTGACATCTAAAAAAATACACAATCTCACACTACCTTAACCCTAACACCCAAAAACCTCAACCCTGTCGAAGAAAAAAAAAAAAAAAACTAGACCCTAACCCTAAAATATCTAACAGTGGTCATTTTGGCTTTACAAAATGATGGACGTATTTCTGATGGATCCACTACTTATGCCATTATCTACATATCTAGATTCATATTTATGGACATATATTTTCCTAAGAGGTGACACATATAATTTGACATCTAAAAAATACACAATATCAGCCATACATCGTTTGAAATGAATAGTTCAGATTTAAATGCATTCTAGGATTTGACATGCATGCTAATTATTACAAACTCTATCAAATCTGAACTATATTTCAATGATGTGCGACCGAGATAGCGTATTTTTTAGATGTCAAATTGTATGTGTCACATGATCCACCCCCCCCCCCCCCCCCACACACACACACACACATATATATATAATATATATATATATATATAATATATATATATATGAAAATTTTACAATACATTCACCCTTTTGGGATGTATCGATACATGCCAAATCTGAACCATTGGATGTTGATCCAATGGTTCATATTAAATTCAGATTAAATAATACAAGAGACATCATTTAATATTGTTTTTGACTTTTGACCTCTTGTTAACTTGCTATAGCAGGTCATTCTTCATGCAATTGTTTCAATAAACAACCCTAAATTAACTCATATTTACTTTCTCCTTCGTCCATCCAATTTAATATTTTGTGCAACTATGACACCACTGATGCTCCGATAGCTGGTGGCAATCTAGATGATGACACCGACGATGACATGGACGAAGATCCTGTAGCCAATGTGGATAATAGTAAGGAAAGAATTCAGAGGAAGAAGAGGGGTAGGAAGTCGATAAAAGCTCGTTCTTTCAAATCTCTTCTTTGTGTAAATTAAATCCAAGGAGGACACAATCCCAAATTTTAGTTATTGCTTAGCAGAGTCTGCTTAGTTGTTGTAAAATTGTGGTGTTGCTTTTGTAACATTTTCATCTTTAGTCTCATGTTTTCTATGAATATGTGTTATGTTTGATTTTGATTTAGTAATCTTTTTGTAATTTTTTTTGTTTCATCTAACAATTTAATATTTTGGTTATAAAGCTACAGGCCATGGTGGTGGTGGTGGAAGGAGAAACGGAGATGAAGAAGAAAATAAGAAGAAGTTCCGGTTCACGGCGGACTTCGTCGAGCCCTCCTCGAACAACGAGGAGTACCAGCAGAATTAAACCTCTTATAGAGTTCCTCAAATTGTTAATCGTGATAATATTTCATGATAACCCTTCAAACGGCTAGTAGATTCTTTGCTAGTCTCAAAATTTATTTGTCTTTCCATCTTTCTCACTTTTTGTACTTTTCTCTTGCTATATATACAATAGTTTTTTTGTTTCAACTATTATTTATTCTGAAATACATATAATAGTTTTCTTATTTCATTTTTAGTATTGGAGAAAGATGTCTACTCGTATGGAACATATAGAAGAGGTAGAAGATTGGATGCCATCTTCTAATGAAATTTTCATTCCGCATATGATGCACAGGTTTGAAGAACAACTGTCGAAGATTTCAGATCAACTTGTTTCGATCAATTCTAAGCTTGGTTCAATCGAAATTGAACAAATGAATATATCTCGGCGTTTGACAAAGTTGGAAGAATCTTCAGCTTTGAAGAAGGCATCTTCATCTGGAGTAATTAATAATATGGAGGAGGTTTTCGTTGAATCTTCCGATGAAGAGGATGTGCGGCTAAAGAAACATGATAAAGCATTGGACCGAATTCTCGATATGTATCCTCTAGAAGAAACTGACTTTAGCAGTTCTTCGAAAAGAATGCGAGAAAATTTAGATCCGGTCACACCTTTGAAAAGTTTAACAGGAACTTCAACCTCAAAGCCTAACCAGTGTACTAGTATCTCTTTGAGTTTTTACGACTATATTTTTGCGGATGATAGACCTGACAAGTAAGTAATTCTTCGAGTTTTTATTTAATTCCAATAATTTTTTTTCCTAATCTATTCGTTTCTTTTCTTAGTGAAATAATATCATCTTGCAACAAAATCTATGTGTCTCGGGCTGAGATGAAGTCCTTAGCTCCAGAAAGGATAATTAAAGATGGGGTATGTATAGATAGTATATTTCTTCTTAGATGCCATCTATGTTTACTTCGATTCCATCGCTGATATTTTTAATGAGATACTCAGATTGTAACCCTTGTCTCTGCTCTTCTCACCGCGGAGGAACGAAAAAAACTTTCAATAAAGCTAATGTATGGTATTTACCAATAAGGTTAACGGTGAGTGTGCATTTTATTCTTTAATGATTATGTATAACAATTTTCTCGTTTGTTTGTCCTTCGTAATGTATTAATTGATGTGTATGTAGAGAGCAAGGTTACCTCCATATGACAAACAACTTCATAAAATATGGAAGAAGTACAAATATTTACAGAATTATATGGGATCTTTAAGCATTTGTAACGAGGTATTAATATATTTCTGTTTAAATATTAATCCTAATTTTCTGAAAATTTACTAATTTGTTTTACCTAATTAATCATGATTCAGATATACATACCCATTCTTTTGTCTGACCACTATACTCTTACAAGAGTTATGGTTAAAACAATGACTATTGAAATTTGGGACACACTTGCATTTATAGATGAGCCGATTCAAAACAAATCAGTCATAAAAGAAATAGTAAGCTCGTATTCATCAATTTTTATGAATTACGTACAAGATCCGCGGTATACTAATACATATTGTATTCTGGTAATTGTAGCTTTCAAATTTGGATCTCTTTCTCGAAGAAGAGATTTTGAAGTTGAGAGATGCTAGGTTCAACTTTTCTACTTTTGCCATAAAACATCGTCCTTATGTTCCCTGCCAAGGCAATATATTTGATTGTGGGATTTTTGTAATTGTATTCATGAAAGACGGATGTAGTCTGGACTCCCGTTCTCTCAATGTAAGTGTAAAAATATGTCGTCAAAAACTTACACTTTTTAGAACAATATTTTTGATGTTATGTTTGTTATATGCAGTTTGATTCGGAAATGGAAAGGTGCAAAGTTGTTGAATTGATTGCAACTTCAAAGCACAATGAAGAACTATCCAAGTTGCGTAACAATATAATTAAGCAGAAAGGAGTCCAAACTATAATGATTTAATATGGAAGACGATGATTTTTTTCCTTCTTTTATCTAATGTATTATGTTCATTTATTTTGTTGAGTTATAATGTTCTTAAAATGTGGGATGAAAATGATATCAAAATGTTCATTTGTTTCATAATCTTGCTGCCATATAATCCTAAAATATCCTAACCTGTGCCTCTAACCCTATGAGTATACCCTCTCTTCGTGCTAAAGTGATTTATGCCTCTGACCCTATGGGTATACCCTCTCTTCGTGCTAGAGTGATTTCTATCTAAGCATGTATCGAGAAAATTCTCAAGTTATTGACAAGAGAAAATTTATAAAATGCCCAAAAAATGCAAAAGTTTTATGAAAAAATTCACCGCAAAATAATATTTCATCGCGTTACTACAACAGAAATACCTTTTAATGACGGCTAAAAAGCGTCATTAATTACAAACCATGACGCTTTTTTTTCTCAATCAAGCGTTATGAAAACGGGTGTTATAAATGTTTTTAAAAGCGTTATAAATAATTCATCCAAAACCGTCATTAATAGGTTGAATTTCTGCTACGGTTTATTTTCAAAACGTTGTGGATATTTATGTAAAATCATGATAAATAGTAAATATAGTTCAGAATTCAAGACATTTTGAAAGCGTTATGAATATTGCAGAATTCAGAAAATATTGAAAGCGTTATGAATAGATGATCTGTATATAGTCATTGTATCACATTTATAATGCTCTATACTGCATGCTATATATTACATTCCAAACACTGCTCAATTCAATTCGAAAACAACCACTTTGAACCATATTCACAACAAAATATTGAAATGTAATATAAAGTACGATTCTCCATTTTATTGTCTCAAAATAGGGTACATCAACATCTCACAGATATAGAGTACTTTAGCTAGCTATATTTCATTGTCTCAAAATAGAGGACTTTAGCTACCATTCTACATTTCTCCATTTCATTATATACATCTTCTCAAAATATATAGAGTATCCAATATAGAGTACACTTTAGCTACATCAAAACTATCCACATCAAAACATCTCACAGATATTGTAACGAAGAAGCAAACTTGTAGCGAAGACTGTCCACAGCACATGTACGTATAGCAAAACCCTGAAAAAGATAAAACAAGGTTTAATATACTTTAAGATAAATTAAACAAAGCAAAACCCTCACTTTAGAGTCTGTCAATTTTAGAGTCTTTAATGGCCAGCTCGGGCTCTACGAACATACACAGACCAGAGCTTGAAGAGTATGATGACTGATGAGGACATAATACAAAGCCATCTCATGACATAAATTATTTCACTTTTCAGAGATATAAAGAAACAAGCATGTGAAATATTATTCCTGCAAAGCAATTATCCAAGGCATTGACAAACCCAGGACCCTTATAGTCACAAATTAAGTGCTAGATTTGAGATGAAACAAGCTCCAGTAATATATGTATATGTGTACACTACACCAAAACACATGTATTGTAATGGTCTGAACATGTTACAAAAATTAATTCTAACGGGTAAATCCCGTGAGTATATTGGCGTGGGTAAAATTACTAACTGTCCTCATAACAGCTCATGTCCATTAGTATTTTAATTATTCTAACGGCTATAGCCATTAGGTATTATTTTTCTAACATGTATATAAATATATGTTAATAGTGAATACTAACAGGCTTTAACCGTTGGTATATTTAAAAGCTTATGGAAAAAAACTTAATTATATAATTAAATAGCAACAAGAATATGCCGTTAGTATATTTAAAAATATGGAAAAATATATATGAAAGAAGACCATTAACACGAATACCTCATCAATGGTTTGTCCCCAAACCTTGAATAACTTTAACTTCTAGGCATGTGCACTGAAATGTATAGAAAAGGTAAAATTAGGAAAAGAAGAAACACATTTGTTACTGATGTAATGAAGTGTGTCGTGTCATTACTTGTTACTTTTGAGCATCTACATAACATATTTCCAAAACATAATCAAGTCCACCACGTGTATTGTATATTTTTAAGGCAAGATAAATAAAATGAACATTTTGAGCAACAGTAAAGTAATGCAAACATAGAAAAACCTGCACTTCATCACAATAATAATAAAAATATCTTCCATTGTCTGGCAACTATCCTGCATAAATTTCATCATTCATGAATTCCCCTGCTTAAGACTTTCACAAGGTCAGTTCTGGTTAGAGCAATAATAATTAACATCTTCAACTATCTAATATTTCATGGAGGACTTTATGAAATACAATGGTCGAAAAGCTTGCTTAATGGTCAACAAGGGCATCCTCTTACAACTAGAGAGCAATATGTACAATTATCATTATGTTTCTTACAGCTATTCTAGTCACCAACACCAAGATGGGAGGGTGCTCATGCAGATGTTGATTAAACAAATAAAATCAGTTCCATAGTAGTTTAAATTAAGTGCAGTTTCTTAGTTCAATACTACCTCCTTAGAATTTATGCAAATTACCTACACACGAAGTACAAACAGTCATCATCATCCATCCTATGCAAGAACAACCTCAGTCATTATTTCAGCAGGGAAGTCTTCATAATCGGTGATGCCTGTGATCCATATCCTTGTGTAACGCCCGTAGTTCGTATTACATATTTTGTATACGTGTATGTATCTCAGACTCGTATTTTGACTTGTCCTGGCTAGCTAGTCTTGGGTTCTTGCATTTGGCATGGGTTAGTCAGTATTTCATGGTTCGTATGGTCTATCTTGGCTTTGGCATGCATCGGGTTTGGTTGGGTTCGGCTTGGTTGGGCTCGGTTTGGGTTAGTATGCAAACCCTTACCTACCACCATCCATTATTTATAAGCCACCAACCCCTTTCTCTCTCCTCATTCACTTCTTCATTTACTTCTTCTTCTTCCTCCATTAACTATCTTCACCTACCAGAGAGCTTAGGCAAGTGTAACTTGCTTCATGGAGGAACTCAAATTTTGTTGTTCTATTGTCTTCCTCACGAGATTCTAAGACACTTTAGTACTAAGCATTTTTAATTTCCATGGTTCATTTCATGTAGATCTAAGCTTGTTACATTTTTAGATTTCTTGGGTTATGATCTATCAAACTTTATTATTTTCAAGTTATGATGGTTCTATGTTGTAAAGAATTTTTTCTGCCCCATTTTGACCTAAGGAAGTCCGGATTCTGACCTTAGATGAAGGATTATTGGAGCTTGGAGGCCATGGCTTTCATGGTTCTTCTTCTCGGAAAAGTTGGAGAAGAAGAATAGTGCTTGACTGTATGACCTTTTTATGCGGCAAGTCCTCTGCGACTCCTTTTGGCCGCATAAGCATTTCGGTCTTTATGTGGCTCCCCCCTTAGCCGCACGGCCTTGTTTCCTCTCTCAGCCGCATGGCCCTTGCCGCATGTCTGGGTTGACCTCAGCCGCATGAGCCCACTCTCCTTATCAGTATGAGCCCGTTCCCCTCAGCCGCATGAGCCCACTCCCCTTATCCGCATGAGCCCTTTCCTCCTGGCCGCATGAGCCCTTTCCCTCTGGCCGTATAAGCCCTTTCCCTTGGTCTCATGAGCCTGCTTCCCTTAGTCGCATGAGCCCCATGCCGCATGAGCCCGAGCTGCATGGCCATGCTTTTCTTAGCCGTATGAGCCCTATGTTGCATGAGCCGAGCCGTATGGCCCTGCTTCCCTTAGCCATATGAGCCCGATGCTGCATGAGCCCGAGCCGCATGGCCCTGCTTTTCTTAGCCGCATGAGCCCCATGTCGCATGAGCCCGAGCCGCATAGCCCTGTTTTCCTTAGCCGCATGGCCCTGTACCCCCTTAGCCGTATGGCCCTGCACCCCCCTTTTTTGTCGTATGACTATCCTTGGCCGCATAGGCCATGACCCTTGGCTCCCGGGCCGCATGGCTCTTTCCATAGCCCTTAGACCCCTTTTATTATATTGGGTTGTTACATTTATGCTTCTGTCTTATGACCCTCTGTGTAACCTGGGTCCCTTGATATGATGCTTATACCATGTAAATTTTGCACATATTCTATGAACACGATAGTGACCCGTCGTGGTACACTCTTGACAAGTAACATGACATGATAGTGGTCCGTCGTGGCGCACTCTTGATAAGTAAACCTGACATGATATACCTCGATATGCTGTTGCGACAGCTAGCACGACATAACAAGAATGAATAGCCTGGACACCGTGGGCAATTGTGTTTATACAAATGAACCAGTATTGTCTTGCATCATGTCTAGGACGGGGACCCCTGAGTACCACGGTCAGAGGTACCTACTGAAATTGACTAAGGCTAATAATTAGAATAATCTAGTAGTCATGAAGAGATTTCCTAGCTACAGGTAATCCTGTTATCTGGGCGCGCAATGGACTTGTAGCCTGCCGACGAGTAGGACACATTTCCAGCACACTGTCATGTGTTGCACCCTTCATGAACGGATATTCGACCTGGATAACCTGGATGGTCTGCAAGACTTGTGGCTGTTGGAATAATCTCATTGCATCTTGCTAGTAACTAGGCCTGTGGTAACCCTAATTAGTTAAAGTATCAAGCCGTACTTATTGCTTGGCCGTGAATGTTGGATGGAGTCTAAGCCTTGTCTTATCCCAGTACCTGGTTACTTCAGTAACATGATTGCTTATGTTTACCTTGTCAATAACTGATCGGAATAACTTCTCATCTCTTAATATTTATTGCCCTATTTAGATTTTATGTCTTAATTATCTTCTTATTTTATGTTCTGATATGCTGGTTTTAGTTCTTAAGTGAAGCCTCCTTTGTGGCACTTGCTCTTTCTGGGATCTGACCCAGCTGGTTTTGCGTGGCCAGATACCGGAGCAGCTCTAGAGGATCTCCCTACCTTCCAGCCAGATGGTGACCACCAGGCGTAATCCTGGCAACGAGTGGATTTTATTTTTGGCTCTCCCACTCTATTGTAAAAGTATTCTTTTGAGGCATTTAGCCGACGAGCACGTGTTAGCTCAATTGCACTTTACTTACTGTCTGCCTACGGGCTGTAACATGATTAACAAATCCTAGGGTTGATCATGTATGACTGAAACTCTTACTAGTCTTCACATTTTGTATGACTAGCTTCATGATCATCCAAATATATAATGTATGGGATGCCTTACTATTGTATATTTGGTGCTCTGACATCTTGTAACTGTTATTACTTGCTTGAGATTGAGACAATAGGCTTGTTCATGACCATAAGAGACTGATGGCTTATAGTTAAGCCCTCATGTATCTAGACAGCCGTGACCGTATAACGAGGTGGATTGTACTTCAATATACGTAGCTGGCTATGTCCACCCCCGCTCTCCAGTATTCTGGTTCTGGGGCGTTACATGGTTTAAGTGGTGGCCCATGCAGGTCTTGTAAATCAAGATATATGAGGGTTTACTGAATAGATGTCTCAATCAACACTCGCCCTTAATCTCTGTTCGTACCCTCTAAATTCCTAAAATCTTGACCTGATCACATGCTTGTGTCTTTGATCTGTCCTGGTCCTTCCTTATTGTTCCCTGTGTCGTCTTCTTTAGCGACATTATTTCTGGTCCTATCGATTGGCAAGGCGGAGCACCTCCCGTGGGCCAGAAGCAACTTGGAGATCAAGCCCAGCATTCAGGAGTAGCCTCTAGAGTCATATCTACTGGGGGTCAAGAGCCACCAGTTCAGCTAGTCCAGCCTGCAGAGCCTGATAATGGCACCTTGGTGGGTCTCATCAGGACATTGCTAGCATCTCAAGATCGTCGGGGTGACGCCCTGCACCAGGCAGTACAAGATGCTCTTAGCAGAGGTGGTCATCAAGAAAACCAGGCAGCCAACAGCTTCAAGCGCTTGAACCCTCTTTTCTTCGATGGTAGCGAAGATGCTATTGCCGCAGATGCTTGGCTGCAGGATATATAAGTGATTCTAGAAGCGACAAAGACGCCCGAGAATGAGAAGGTGGAGGTAGTACGCCTACAGTTATTAGATCTTGCCCACAGCTGGTGGGCGGCACATGCCGTTGGATTAGTGGCACCTGTTGCGTGGGCAGTATTCCGTGAGAGATTCCAGACGAAGTACTTCGATGCTGTAGCTCGGTACGATCTACAGACGAGGTTCACCAATCTGAAGTAGATGGACAGGACGGTCGACGGATATACGGTCGAGTTTTCGAGACTTAGTCGGTTTGCTCCCACCTTGGTAGCGACCGAGTTCGAAAGAGCCAAGCGGTTCCAGCAGGGGCTCCATCTAGAGATTTTATTGGCAGTGGAGCAGTTTGAGCATCAGACTTTTGATGCGGTATTGAGAGCAGCCAGGAGGTACGAGTATACCTCCCAGAGGATCGTGGACAGGACCGGAGGTCGGAAGCGATCTCATGGCCACATGAATCAGTCTTCAGCACCAGCCCCGGCAGCTAGGGCTTTGACAATTGAAACTCCGAGGCGGGCGGCCTCAGTGACGTCGGTTCAACACTCAACCCCGACGAACCCTCAGCAGCAGAAGCAGAAGCACTCTTCCGTAGTGGGATGTTCATATTGCGGGAAGCCAGGACATGTGGTGGCAGAATGTCGCAGGGCGCAGGAATTGTGCCTGGCTTGTGGGGCAGCGGATCACAAGGATCCTGCCCGAATAGGGGTAGCTCATCATCGTCCAACTTTACTAGTCCTTGGGTGAGAGGACCAGCACCAGTCTAGCAACAACAATGTCAGCCTCAGAGGCCATTGCCGGCGTAGGCACAAGCCTTCCAGCAGCAATACCCCCAGCAGTATGTACAAGCCCAAGCCCTAATTTAGAGCAGACATAGAGGTTTTCAGCAGAGGGGACCCACACCCAGAGGACATGGTCAGGCAATGGCGATGACCATAGAAGAAGGATTGGCGCCAGGTGAGGTAGTGGCAGGTACTATTCTCGTCAACTCCTTTCCAGTATCAACGTTATTTGATTCTGGTGCATTGCATTCATTCATGTCTGCACGATTCATGACACAGATAGGACTGGAGCCTGAGTCATTATCAGTAAGGCTCAATATACTTACTGGTAACGATCTTGTGGGAGTAGATAGAGTGTTCTACTCGTGTCGGATCGTAGTTAGCGGTAGAGAGTTCCCCGCTAGATTGATAGAGTTCCCAATGGCCGATTATGATATGGTCTTAGGGATGGATTGGTTAAGGAACCAGTATGCTAGGATAGACTGCCATCTTGGCAGGGTTGTTTTTAGCATTCCAGGCGAGCCAGAGTTTTCCTTTTCCCGAGGCGAAGTTGAACCTTCTCTTCCAGTATTGCGGATGGCAGTAGCAGCAGTACAGTTACCCCGGATAATCGAAGAGTTTCCAAATGTTTTTCCAGAAGAGCTTCCAGGAATGTCACCAGAGCAAGAGATCGAGTTTACTATCGACTTGATCCCAGGGACAGCCCCAGTGTCGGAGAGAGTCTACAGGATGGCGCCGTCAGAGTTAGAGATATTGTACAAGATGATTGAAGAACTCAGGACCAAGGGATTCATTCGTGCAAGTGGATCGCCTTGGAGAGCTCCGATGCTTCTAATGAAAAAGAAGGATGGTACGTCCAGATTATATGTAGATTATCGTACCTTGAACTCAGTGACAATCAAGAACAGATACCCTCTCCCGAGGATAGATGACTTGTTTGATCAACTCAAGGGGGCAGCAGTATTCTCGAAGATTGACTTACGGTCAGGATACCATCAGATCAGAGTCAGAGAGCAGGACATCCCGAAGACAGCTTTCAGATCTAGATATGGGCATTGGGAGTTCCTTGTTATGCTATTTGGAGCAACCAATGCGCCGGCTGTATTCATGGACCTCATGAATTGTATCTTCATGCCTTATTTAGATCAGTTCATGATTTTGTTCATAGACGACATCCTGGTCTACAGCAAGAGTGAAGTGGAGCATGAGCAGCATCTCAGAGTTGTCCTCCAGATTCTTAGAGAGCACCAGTTGTACGCGAAGTTCAGTAAATACGAGTTCTGGCTCGATCGTATTTCATACTTGGGTCATATCATCACCAGAGGAGGAGTAGAAGTGGATCCCCAGAAGATAGTGGCTATCGAGACATGGCCAGTACCTAGCACAGTTGCAAAAGTTTACAATTTTTTTGGCTTGGCCGGCTACTACCGGCAATTTATTTCAGACTTTGCTCGAATTTCAGCGCCATTGACCCAGCTGACCCGTAAGGATGTACAGTTCGTTTGGACAGCAGAATGTCAGGAATCTTTTGAGAAGTTGAAGCGAGGTTTAATGACGGCACCCATTCTCACACTTTCAGATAGGATCGGGAGATTCTCAGTATATTGTGATGCTTCAGGCAGAGGTTTAGGATGTGTTTTGATGCAGCATGAGAAGGTAATAGCTTATGCGTCACGTCAACTTCGTGATTATGAGAGAAATTATCCAACCCATGACTTGGAGTAGGCAGCAGTAGTATTTGCACTTAAGTTTTGGAGACACTACTTGTATGGAGATAGGGTGGAGATTTTCACCGACCATAAGAGCCTGAAGTATGTGTTTACTCAGAAGGATCTTAACATGCGTCAGAGGAGATGGCTAGAGCTGCTTGTGGATTATGACATCAACCTGCAGTATCATCCTGGGAAGGCCAACGTTGTTGCAGATGTATTGAGTGGGAGAGCTGGAGTTTATTTTCTAACAGCGCAACCAGAGTTATATTTTTCATAAATAAATTCACTTTATTTATTGTGTTTCTGGGAAAATTACAACTATAAGAATCTGATCTAGAAGATGATCACTTTATCCCTTGGACAATGCGATAAAGAAAACTTGAACTTCGAAGAACTTGGACAGCAACTGGACAATCTCTCTGATCTCTCTGAATTGTATGTCTTGTCTGATGAAGATGAAGAAACTCTCTTTTATAGAGTTCTGGATAACTGTTCTGAAGCATACGCTCAGTCAGTTACTTGACGTGTGCATAACTGCAGGGACGCGTGGCAAATTCTGATGGAGACACATTAGAGTGCGGTTGAAAGTAGTGGAATATATCTAGGAGAGATTGATGGCATGGATGCCACGTTGCATAACTTCTGAATAAGTGGGTAACTGAGTACAAGACACGTGAGAACGTGTGTTGACTGTACATTTTAAAGTCTTCCTGAATGCATTTGCTGTGATACGCTGTCTTTATTGAAGAGGAGTCATATGCTACCTTTTGAAGACATATGTCCATACGCTCACTTGATTGATGAGGAGTCATATAAAGCTGATACGCTTACTTTATTAACAAGGAGTCGTATGGGGTCCATACGCTCACTTGATTGATAAGGAGTCGTATGAAGTCCATACGCTCACTTGATTGATAAGGAGTCGTATGAAGTCCATACGCTCACTTGATTGACAAGGAGTCGTATGAAGGCCATACGCTCACTTGATTGACAAGGAGTCGTATGAAGTCCATACGCTCACTTGATTGACAAGGAGTCGTATGAAGGCCATACGCTCACTTGATTGACAAGGAGTCGTATGGAGTCCATACGCTCACTTGATTGACAAGGAGTCGTATGGAGTCCATACGCTCACTTGGTTGGCAAGGAGTCGTAAGCATTGAGGGAGTAGACACGTGGCTGTCCTCAATCTTCTCAAATACGCCATATCTTCTAATAACTGACAAATATCTCTCGAGTGTCGTGTTGCAGATATGATGGCCGACAGACTGTCAGAAATGACAGTAATGATGACTGTGCATTTATGATGGCTGATGAGCTGTCCTCGTAAGAGACAAAATCAATTCTCGAAAACCCATACGACGATTAATCTTCATAGGGCAGCTGTCTTTGCACGAAAAACGAAGTGTCAGATTCATCCTCCATTAAATGTATGCTGTGCTGTCATTCAAGAAATAATAAAATATTCACTGAACGTACGGCTTTGACTGAGCGTATGGCCTTGAGCGTATGGCTTTGGCTGAGCGTATGGCCTTGAGTGTATAGCTTTGACTGAGTCTTATGCCAGCATGTCATAATTTTTCACAACCTACAAGACCCCCTTCAAAGTTTTTGAACTTTATAAATTTTAAAAGTTCGAAATTACTTTGAACTTAAAGTGGGAATAAGTCTTGACACGCTGGCATAATTTTGTTATTTTCCTCAATATCAGTACAAATCTTTAGGGATTCTGTTTAAAGAACGGCCGCCGTTTAAACTTCTCTTTTCTTCTATAAATAGGTCTTTCAAAACCTAATTCATTTCTTTACTTCTGCATTTGTCTTCGAGAGAGAAAAAGCTCTAAAACTCAAACTTCTTCTTCTTTGACTCAATCTTCATCAATGGCGTCCAAAGTCGACGCTGCTGCGAAGGGAAAGGGGAAGGCTCCTGCGGAGTCATCTCGACCTGCCGTCGCTGCTACTAAAAAGACTGCTGATGAGCGTATTCGACGAAGTGAACGCCCATTGAAGCCCCTCTATGGTGAGGATGGAGATGATGAACAGTAACTATCCCCTATTTAGGGCTCTGGTTAGGACAAGATCATGAAACGTATCCCCTTTTTAGGGTCAATACGTCAGAAAATACGCTTCCCTCTTTAGGGTTTAGTCGTATTCCATATTTTTCGTTTATACGAAAAATATGTTTGGAACGTATTCTGTAAGATACGCGTATCTTTGATAGAAATGTCAAAATACGCTGATACGCTTAAGAAAAAGATCCAATCATCCTCTAATCTTTGAATAAAAGCTGAGCGTAAACTGAACTTAAAATTTATCATTCGCCTAGGATAGAGTGAGCGTATGTTAATCTTTGAATCTATCATACGCTTAGGATAGAGTGAGCGTATGTTGAACTTTGAATCTGTCATACGCTTAGGATAGAGTGAGCGTATGTTGATCTTTGAATCTGTCATACACTTAGGATAAAGTGAGCGTATATTGGTCTTTGTCATCTCTTGTGTTGAAGATTTCTAACTTCTTATTCTTCTTTTACAGTAGATATTCTGGCTCAGGATGCACAATTTGAAGGATGTGTAGGAAACAACTATAATAGTGACCTATCACATGTCCATTTTCCTCAATTTGATGGACCTTCCACAAGGATAGCTATTCTGACAAATTAGGAAAATGACACCCTGCTGAATTTGATGAGTGGACTGCCTCTACAGAGTGTAGATAGTGCTACCCACTCGAAGCCAGCATTTCTTTTTGGAGATGCTATTGATATAAACTCCCAGCCTGCTCTTGATAAAGTGTTATACTCATATTATAGAGATGGTGATGTGAATCAGCCAATATATCTGACTGGTTTGTCCAAAAGCATTAACATAGCTCGCTTATTCCACGCGAGTCATCAAAGGCAAATGAAGTGGGATATCACTCCATTCCGTCAAGCAAAAGCTGGATGGATAGGATACAGTCAAGGAAGATTCCGAAGTGGTACTGAACCACATGTCTCAGTTTTGCGAGGATTGCTGCCAGCTACCATTCCTCCTGAGGACTCGGCACTTCTGAGGCCAGTTAGAGTCCCAATCTTTGCAAATGAATTTGTTCAGCTAGAAAATGCTATTTACCTAAAATAGTCTATGAGGCTTACTGGTCTGGTGAACCCGGAAAATACCAGATGGACTGTTCTTGTAAGATGGATTCTGAACAACTTTGGGGAACAGTTAAAGGTGATAGGCCTATATAATGCCATCAAGTGCACCGCTTATGGTTTTAGGCCAAACCCAGATTTGTTCTTGGCATTAACGGAAAGGTATAATTACCGTACCGGCACTTTCATGACTCCAAGAGGCGAGATGGGATTCGCCCTCCATGAGATGGCATACATTTCTCAGCTGCCAACAGGAGATTTGCCATATGAAGAGTATATTCCTTTCATTGATGAAATAAATAAAATTTCCGATGCCAACCCACTGGTTCTTCATGTATTTAAAGAATTGATGTGCCATTACAGTATATGTAAGGCTTTTTATAAGGCACAAGGTATAGAGGGAGGTTCCAACTGCTATTCTTCTAAGTGGATGGCCTATTTATTCCAAGGCCGCACTTAAGAAGTTCAGAAGAAGAAGAAGACTGATCAATATGTCGGTCGCTTTAAACCCCTGAGTCAAGCTGAGATTAACAAACTAATCCAGGACACCACTCATGACGACATCATCATTGAAGAAGACGAAGACACCTACAAAGCTGGTGATAGGTTGGAGACCTATATAAAGCAAGGTGGCCGAAAATTATCTGATGAAGGTCATCTGGCCGGATTTATATCCCTCTGGCTGAGAAAATTTATAGTACCCGGCACCTGTTCAGCAGACAGGATGCACAGAGGAGTTGTTTTTGCAGCAGTCCGTCTGACTTTCGGGTACAAGATGGATTTGCTGACAGCAATGACATGCCGTCTGAATGCTGGCTTAAGGGCATATACAGACAGGATGTTTGAATTGGCAAAGAAGAAGCTCACAACTTTTCTCCGGGTAGAAATGCTCTTTACATATTTATTTGGGTGGCTGCTTCTCCATTTCGAATCTCTCATGAATGTTGGAATGGCTAGACCAGACGATACCTTTTTGGAAAGATACCATCACACACCAAAGTGGAAGTATGACACTCTGACAGACTGTAGAACTATATTAAACAGGGGAGAATTATGGAGTTTCACTTGTGTTCCTCCACCCGTTGGTTATGAAACCATGCCTGGAAAGTTGATTGATGGCATTGGTGCCAATGAGTTAGATGATATTCAACATGAATGGCTGAAGAGGATCAGGCCATCTCACTTGATCTGTCGTCGTGACGATGTCACCTATCTGGAGCCATATCTTCCGAGTAGGTTTGCTCGACAATTTGGCTATGATCAGTTGCATGTGAGAAATGCAACGACATGTTTTGGCTACCAAGGTGGATTAATCGATGGCGCCAGAGCTTGGATATACTATATTGCTAAAGGTACCGGAGCTACTTTTTCTATGCCAGATCCAGTTACTTATCGGAAAGGAGCTAAAATGTTGGCGTCTTATGCCAAATTCTATGTATCGGCTAATACCTTCGATGAAAAATTCAGCATCTTAGGTAAAAGCTTCATCCATGTTGATAAGAGATCAACCAAATCAGCCCTGCCAAGAGATTGTCATGACCGAAAAGATCCTCTGGCTACTGATGAAGTTTATGATGAAGTTTTAGAGAATCTCTTCTCTGATGAACTTCATCAGCCATTACGTGTATCCATTGGAAGTGCTGAAGAGAGTGTATCTGCCGATAGTACACCGAAAAGGAAGCGGGGCAAAGATGCTTCTGGGCCTGCTCCAAAAAGGGTTACTCGGGCAAAGGCTCGTAATCGTAGAAGACGAATCAGAGATACGGACGAAGCAGGTAGTGACTCCAAAGATGATTATCCTACTATTCCACTAACAAAAAGAATATGAAGGAAGGTGATTGTTTCAAAGACTAAATCTGTGATTTGTCTCGATGCAGAGAGTCCCACCAATCGTGCCGAGCGATTGGCTTTAGAGAAGCAAGCTGCCTTTGCTTCTTCTATAAAGATAGAACCTATTGAAGAGGATGTGCCTGAACCTGCTGAACCATCTATGCCTTCTGATATGGAGTTGATTCCGCCAACGGCCGATGATGTGCAGGTGATTAGTCAACCCGCGGTAGAGGCCGAGAATCAGACTAAAACAGCTAATGACTTACTGATTTCGAGAGAATCAGTGAAGGAAGCCACTATTCTCAAGCCAATTGTTGAAGTTTCGGAGAGCAATAAGAGTGACGACGAACAGGTTGACTATGAACCTTCGTCTCATTCCTTTGAAGAAGAGGACATGGAGATAGAAGATGAGCCACTATCTAAAACTCAAATTGATGTACTGAAGACAGCTGGTCAACATTCAGGGTTGACTCCAGAGCCGGAGAAACTTCTAGAAATAGACGTCCATGTTCCGAGTACTTCTGGGGCGGACAGCAGTGAAATAAATCCAGTGTCAAAAAACACTTTGAACAGACTACGAGCTGGGCTGAATGATCCAAAAGAAACAGAATACGAACCAGCTTCAGGTAATATTTTATTCAGCAAAGTTTTGTCTTTTCCTTGCTTTATTATCTTTTAATTTTGATCATGTTTCTTTGATTCCAACAGTTGTAGGAACTGCACCGGCAATGAGCTCGACTCAAGTCCCATTTGTCCAGACTGATATGGGTGAAGGGAGCTCACATTTGCCTAGTTCCCCAAAAGTACCTACTTCAGCTCCCAGAATAGAGGCTCCTCCTGCTCCTTCCTTTATAGTTGCAGCGACTCCCGGTTTTGAAATAGGGATAGCAAAGGTCATGGGAATGTATTCAGAGATTATTTATTCATATCTGGATACATTCTCAAGGCGACTTATGAAGGATGAAACTATGCCTTTTTGAATCTTCGAGCGGCGATTAGTTTCCCGCTTTTAGCTTTGAGACAGGCTGGTTATGAGACCCAGTGTGTCTTCTTTGAGCATCTCCTGGATGATTTAGAAGCAACCATCCATAAGTACTGGGAGATCAAAAAGGAGGATATTAAGTCTTTGACTGCAGCTGAGATTGCCCAATTAGAAAGTGAAGCTCAAGCTCAGCACACTGCTTTGAAAGAATTCCTTGCTCTGTCTTCTGAAGAGTTACTGGCGAAAGATGAAGAAATAATAACCACTCGTCAGAATATGGAGCGTTTGGAGAAAGATGAAGCATCAAAAGCTGAAGGGCTTAAGAAGTTGAAGGAGGAGCTGGCTCGTCTTCAGGAGCAAATTGCCTCTATGGAAAAGGAGCAATCGGAGATTGCCACTGCTCGTATATCTGAAGCTGAACGCTGTCAACTTTTACAGCAAGAGCGAAAACTGATGCAGGCTAATCAGATTGAAGAGACAAATCGTCGTAGCTCTATTATCGTGGATTATGACCAACGAATGGTTGGAGTTGAAGCAGCAGAGCGAACCCATAAAGCTCATGAAGAAAAGATGAATAATGTAATTGTTCGTATTCAGGAGATAATTGCTCCTCCTAAATAGATATTTTTACATTTTTCATGTGTTGAATTTTTGATACCCACTTGTAATCAATATTTTGACTTTGATTGAAGAAATGAATATCTTGACTTGATTTCAATTCTGTGGATGATATTTTTGTAGAAAATATGTTCAGAGGTAAATAATACATGACATATTTCAATAGAATAAAATATACAAATGAACTTTGTAATTTTATCAGATGATATTAAACCAAAGATAATTTTAGTTTAATACTGATTAGAGAAAACATAATTCAGATATAAAAATATCTTTGGACTCTATTTTCCATGATCTTTGAACTCAAAAATCAAAAGACTAGATATCATTTTCATAGAATAGAAAATATGATACTGAGATAGAAAATTCAGAGGTAGTATGGACGTGATTTTCTATACGAGATCTTTATTAAATCCACTGGGGATCTAATAAGACAAAATATCAAATTCTCTGGGAAGATGATACGTGGTAGAATATCAGTTTCCGCTGGGGATAATGATATCGAGATAATTTTTGTAGGGAAGAATTAACTCTGATTTTTATATTCGCTGGGGAATAATGAAAATATTATATATTGATAAAATTTATACATAATATTTCTTTAAGAATTTGCCATTGATAGGCATCATCGTGACTTTACCATCCATAGAGGCAAGCTGATATGCTCCATTAGAGAAGACTTTGTTTACTACGAATGGGCCTTTCCATTTCACGTCAAATTTTCCTTTGCTCATATGTGTCATGGTCATCGGACGTCTGACGGTAAGGACCAGTTCTCCCTTCTGATATGCTCTGACTTTTACTTTCCGGTTAAAAGCTTTTGAAATTCGGGCCTGATACAGCTCGATATTTTGTTGAGCATACAATCGCTTTTCATCTAGAGCTTCCAACTCTTGAAGTTGAAGACGATCATTATTTTCTGTTGTAAGTTCATTGGAGATTGCGATTCTCAGAGAAGGAATCTGGATCTCAAGGGGAAGAACAGCTTCACACCCATATACCAAAGAGAAAGGCGTACATCCAGTCGCATTACGAACTGTGGTGCGGTAGGCCCATAAACATTCACCAAGCTTCTCTCTCCAGTTGCGTTTGTTGAAAGAAACGAACTTTTTCAAGAGTTTGATGATCGTTTTATTGAAAGCTTCTGCCAATCCATTAGCTGCTGGATTATATGCTGTAGAAGCTAAATTATTGATCCGATGGTCGTCGCAGAATCGAGTAAATTTTTGACTAACGAACTGCGGTCCGTTATCATGAATAATACGCCGAGGAACACCAAATCGATAAATGACATGATGTTTGACGAAGTTGATGACATTAGAAGTTTTGACTTTAGATAACGGGATTGCTTCAGCCCATTTGGAAAAGTAATCGGTTATTGCTATAATAAACCGATGTCCTTTTGATGATAGTGGGTTGATAGGACCAATGACGTCCATGCCCCAAGCCTCAAAGGGCCATGATGCCGCTGTTGGATGTAAGAACTCTGATGGTTGATGGATAAAGTCTGCATGAATTTGACAGGCTTTACATTTCCGAGCATATTGAATGGCGTCAGCCACCATCGTGGGCCAATAATAACCCATGCGTCGGATACGATCTTGAAGATTAGGACCTGGTTGATGGGCTCCGCAAACACCATCATGTGCCTCACGGATAATCTGTTGTGCTTCTTTACCAGCGATACATCGGAGGAGAAGACCGTCGTAGGCCCGACGATATAGTGTCTTCGTTGTATGATTATAATAGAATCTAAGAGATCGACGCCGGATAGATGCTGCTTTGCTCGGATTGTCGGGAAGTATGTCATACAACACAAAGTCTAAAAACGGACGTCTTCAGTTATAGCTTCTGTTTTGTTAGAAAAGACATATTCCATAGTAGAATCGGAAGAAGACGAGGACACTCTGTCAAACCTTAATCCAGTGCTAAGGTTGGATGAAAATTCATCAAGGTTGAGAGAATTTTCGTCTAGACTATGGGGAAAACCCAAAGCCAAATTATTCTCAACATAGAATAGTTCTCGGTTATGAACCACTATCACTTGCTGACGTCTGATTGGTATGGCAAACACAGCGGCAAGATTAGCCAAAGCATCAGCTTCTGCATTACAGGCTCGTCGAACGTGTTCAATAAAGAAACCTTCAAAGGAGGAGGCCATAGAGAGTGCTGCTCGATGATAAGGTATCAAATCTTGATGACGGACTTCATACGTTCCTCTGATCTGATTGATGATAAGCTTGAAATCTCCATAAACTTCTAAATATTGAATATCCAGATGTTTAGCAAGTTGAAGACCGATAAGCAACGTATTGTATTCGGCTACATTGTTTGAACATGATTGATCTAGAGAATAAGCCCTCTGAATAGTTAGTCCTTCTGGGGATACGAGAACAATCCCAACTCCGGCGACAATATCGCCATTAGGACCTATTCTAGATGCTCCATCAAAGAATAGACGCCAGGTAGGAGTTTTTTCAGAAACCAGATTCGAATCCAAAACTTCATCTGGAATCTCATCATATAATTTAGAATCTTCTGAAATTGCATGAGCCGCCAGAAAATCAGCAAGAGCCTGTCCTTTAACTGACTTTTGAGGAATATAATGTATGTCGTATTGAGCTAACAAGATTCCCCAATTAGCTAGTCTAGAGTTGAGAATACCGGGTTTCTTCATCATAATCCTGATGGGATTCACTCTGGAAATGACGTGAATCGTTTGACCGATAATATAATGTCGCGTCTTCTGAACGGCAAACATTAATGCTAGGCATTCTTTCTCGATTGGAGAATAACGCGGTTCAGCACCTGTCATTGTGCGACTGAGATAATAAATAGCCTGTTCATGGCCATCTTTATTTTTCTGGGCGAGTAATGCACCGAGAGAATGATCCATGGCTCGAACATATAGAAGGAATGGTATTCCCGAGATGGGAGGTACCAAAACCGGAGGGTTCATGAGATACTGTTTGATATCGTCAAATGCTTTTTGACATTCTTCGTTCCAGACGAAAGATACACCTTTCTTCAGAAGTTTGTTGAATGGTCTGCAGCATCCTGATAAGTTGGAAATGAATCTCCTGATATAAGCAATTCTTCCTTGAAATCCTCGTAGCTCTTTTAAGGTGCGTGGAGGACGCATCTCTTGAATGGCTTTGATCTTCTCGGGATCCACGTGTATACCTTTAGCGGTAATGACGAAGCCGAGAAATTTGCCACTAAAGACGCCTAGAAAGGACTTAGTAGGGTTCATCTTAAGTTGATGCTGACGCATTAAATCAAAAATAGTCTTCAAATCTTGAATATGATCCTCTTTTTGTCGACTCTTGACTGCAATATCATCAACGTAGCATTCGACTATTTTTCGGAGATGTTCGCGGAATATAGTGCTCATTGCTCGCTGATACGTTGCTCCTGCATTTTTGAGACCAAACGACATTACTGTATAACAGTATGTACCGATCGGCGTTCTGAAGGAAGTATGTCTCTCGTCATCTGGAAACATTTTGATTTGATTGTACCCCGAATACCCATCCATGAATGACATTCGTTCGAAACCACACGTGTTATCGATCATGACGTCGGTAATTGGAAGAGGAAACTCGTCTTTAGGACAAGCCGCATTGAGATCGCGAAAGTCTATATAGACTCGAATCTTGCCGGTCTTTTTGAGGACAGGAACGATGTTAGCCACCCATTCAGGATGTTGTTCCTCTCGAATAAATCCGGAAGCCATAAGCTTGTTGACTTCAGCTTCAATTGCATCCATAATATCTGGACGAAATTGTCGTTGTTGTTGTTTGACCGGTTTAGCATTTGGCATGATATTGAGTTTGTGCGTTACGATCTTCGGATCTAGTCCTGGCATATCCTCGTAGCTCCTGGCGAAGACATCGATATAATCATGAATAAGCTTGATCATGTCTTGCTTATCTGTTTCTGAAAGACTTTCGCTGATGAATATTGGTTTGGGGGACCCCTCTTTACCAACATCAATTTGGATCAATTTATCTTCAGTGGGAGGTTCTCTTTGCTCGAATCTGAATTCCTATTGGTTATCTAATCTTCGAGCCCATTGTTCTGATTCGGATGATATTTCAAAATCATCCTCATCTTCATCATTTTCTTGCGGGCCATCGGCAGAGACCATATTGATGGATAGAATAGAACGATGAAGATCGCCAATACTTGTGTCAGAATCCCAAGAAAGGAAATCAGAAGACTCAGATCGTTCGTCTCCATCGGATTCTGAATCCTCATGGACTGCGTTGATAAAGGAGATATGAGCAATGTAACCTAAACTATATTTTGTCCTTCCGTATGTTAATGGAGGAATTTGAACAGGCATTCTTCTTCCTTTTCCATTATTGAGGCTGGTTCTGAAGTCATAACCCATATTCTTGATAATATTTTTGGACTGCTGACTGTAGCGACGTTGTTGTAACCTTCCAGTATCATCATTTTTGTCATCTTCTTCCAGGTTAGGAGGATTCTGGGGTCCTTTATAGAAGAATATTGGATTTTCTCCCAACTTTCTAATAGGGACCACGAAGTATGATTTTTGTATAGACTCTAATGATACTTCTGTGTGAAGAGTTTGAACAACTCCTATAGTTAGTGGCTCTAGGCTATCTAGCAATTATAAATAACTTTGTACATGATTACAGACATCAATATACTGTAAAGGAGATGCTTCATTAATATTAGATGCTGTATTTACAGAAGAAGGCTGAGCCTTATCAGACTTAGTCAAATTAATGACTAAAGGGGAAGCAGAAGAGCAATCAGAAGTTTTGTTTCGATTAAGATCGATAACAAAAGGCTCAGAAGAGGTGAGCTCCCTCGAAGAAGATCATGGATAAGTAGTACGTCCACTAACCGGAATGACTAGAGTATCTGGTCTAGCCTGAGAAGATGGAGGGAAAGTGGTGCGTCCACTGACAGGAATTATCAGCGAACTTTGTGGGGCTTAGGAAGACAATGCAGTAGTACGTCCACTGACAGGAATTATCAGTGAACCTTGTGGAATTTGGGAAGGTAATGAAGTGGTACGTCCACTGACAGGAATTATCAGTGAGTCTTCTTCAGATGGTTTAAGAGACTGCGGATGAGTGATGCGCCCTTTTACAGGAATAACAAAGGTGTCGACTTTTGATGTCTCATCGTCGTTATCCATAGCTTGCAAGACTTTTGAGTATTCATCTTTGTACATGCGAGAGTCATTGAAGTAAGCTTCGACTCCTCTGAATGGATAGAGATCTGCAACTTCCTTTTGAACCTCTCCATTATCATCAACATATTTGAAACATTGATGAAGAGTTGAAGGAACAATATTATGTTCATGCAAGAATGGTTTCCCCAATAGAGCATTATATGAGCAACCATGATTGTCGATGATGTAGAAAGTAACCTTAGTGCGAAGATTGCCTATTTGAAATTTGAGGCAAATCTTGCCCAAAGGCTCACTTTTTCCTTGATTGAATCCCAGGATGGTAGTGATAGTACTGGAAAGACTATGCACAGGTATTTTCAGTACATCTAGCATAGTTT
Source organism: Iris pallida (assembly GCA_029216955.1). Classification (NCBI taxonomy): domain Eukaryota; kingdom Viridiplantae; phylum Streptophyta; class Magnoliopsida; order Asparagales; family Iridaceae; genus Iris; species Iris pallida. Next base: position 12,854,769 of record JANAVB010040818.1, read on the forward strand.
TTGGCATAATACTGAGAGCGGATCCTGGATCAATCAGTAGACGATCAACCTTCATAGAATCGACATATCCTGTATAATATAAAGGACGGTCATGTCGATTATCCTCTAGCAGCATATCGTCCTGCGTAAAGGTAATGTTTGGAATTAATTCTAATACATTATGGCAATGCAGACGAGAGACTGGTTCTGTTTCTGGCTTCTTGAGGAAAGTCAGACAGGTTCCTGCTTGCAACAGTACTTCACTCAGAGTTTCTCGAGTCTCTTTAGAGAGGCGTAAGAGCTCGAAGATTGACAATTTAGCTGGTGTATTGGCTAGTTGAGCCAATATATCAAAATTATAAGGCCTTTCAAGTCCTGTAGGAGATGACTTCTTCAATGGTTTGTCGAAGCGGACTTATTGTTTTCCTTTGTCAGCTGCTGTTGGTTTAGAAGGAATCGTCTCAACAGGAACATTTGAAGGTCCTTCGTTAGAGATTGATGTTGGAGTTGTAACCGGAGGGACATCAGGAGTTTCTTCAGGAATTTCAGCATAATCTTTCAGATATATTTTTCCTGACCGAGTTCCGACAAGAACTTCAATTTCAGGCTCAGGCTCAGTGTCTATCGAAACCATGTTGCAATTCTTCATCTTGCTCTTGGCTCTTTTGTGCTTGATGAGAGTTTCATTCCAGAAACCAAGACCAACACGAGATTGATTATGTCTCATAGTGATGGCTAAAGGTGCTTGGAGTCCTTTGCCTGAGTTTAAACCAGGAGCAGTGGCTAGATCATAACCCATCTTCGCCATTAATTTACGAGATTGTGAACTATATAAATGGAATGCAGGCTTATATCTATCTTCAAATTGAGGTACAATTTTTACTTCCGTAGGGGGTGAATTTCCTGCCAAGATGAAAGTAGAGGTTAGAGAAAGATTGGGTGTGATACTAGAAGTCACATTACACGACTTAGTCTTCCCAGGCTTCTTTTTAGACGAAAGAGTCTTCCGAGGAGAAGAGGAAGACGTCTCGAACTCCGTCATTAAATCCGGGTGAATCCACATGATCTCTCCCTTTTTAGTTGTGACAGGAACAAGTCCTTCATTCTGTGCTGGTGGGATGTTCACAACTTCAAGAGTTGCTTTAGGGATGGAAACAATCCCACTTTCCACCATTAACGGAGGGAAGTCACCGAACTGCATTGAAATCACATTTGCTGTGACTGTCTTGTCTTTAGGTGTCAGTGTCACAGCTCCTGATTTAATCATTTTCTAGATCTTTCCTTTTAATACATAGCAAGACCGGATTGTATGACCCAGCATTCTATGATATGGACAGTATTTTGGATGATCCGTCTTGTTGGCTTCATCAGGCTTTTTGATTTCTGGCAATTGTATTTTGTTACTTTTGAGCAAGCATTCAAAGATACCCTGAACATCGTCATCGTCGAAAGAATACTCTTTCTTCGGCCGAGGAGGTCTCTGTTGTTGATTTGTTGGAGTTTGGGTAGCTTGGGTAGTCATTATCTCTTGACTTTTGCTCTGGAGATTGACTTCAAGAGCCTCTTTTCCTTTGCGATTGTTGGGTCGAGCACTATTACCAGTACTCTAATTTGATTCCTTAGGAGTCATTTGTACCCCCAGGCCTTTAAAGGTTTCAGTACTGACTTCGGCGGCTTTGGCACTGACGATGAAAGAAGGCCAATCTTGGAATTGAGTAGACCCTGTCCACATGCTGATGATTGGTAAGAGATTCGACTTACAAGTGTCGATAGTAACAGCATCGGGAGTTCCGAGAGGCATTTTGAGGGCTTCTCTTCTGAATCTTTCAATGAAGCTCTCCGTGCTTTCATTATTGTTCTGTTTAATTCTTATGAGGGCCGACATGGTCATGTCGTTGATGCCTTCATAGAATCGTTCTAGAAACATCTGTTTGAATCCAGCAAATGAAGTAATACACCCATCAGAGAGACTTTGATACCATTCATAAGCGGTTCCTTTAAGACAACCGACGAATACCCGAGTGAGGAGGACATCGCTTGGTTGCAACTGATCAGTCATTACTTCAAAGTGATTAATGAACTGACTTGGGGAAGTAGTCCCATCAAAGAAAGAGATGGTCGGAGGTTTGTATTTTGGGGGATACGATACCTCTTCTATTGTATGGGATAAGGCTACTTGATACCCAATCTTTGTAAGCCATCTTTTTGCTTGAATGCTTCGAACTGAGACCGAAGATTTTTCAACTCTTCAGTGACAGCTCCGGAAGATTACGGTGTTGTTGCTTGTTGAGTATAATTGGAAGGAGGGACTGCAGCATATGTATCACCCCCAGCTCAGGACTGACTTGGAGTGGGTTGTACAGGAACATTAGACTGTACCCCCGGAATAGTAGAGGGTTCCGGGTTTGGGGCAACAGGAGTATTTAATACCACTGGCGGTACTGTTGTTTGAACTTGCTGAGTTCGTTGTTGAGCTTGCATAAGAGTATGCATAGCAGTCAATGTATCTGCCATAGCTCGCAACTGTTGTTCCAAGAAAGAAATCCTCTGTTCATGAGCTTCAGTGCTAGTCGAAGGCTCTTGATTACCATCTACCATATAAGCGGTAATCGTTCGAGGAATAGACGATGAAACAGTCTGTTCTGAATCATCGCTGTGAGAATCAGTCTCTTTTCCGGGGCTATTTACGGGAGTCAATACCGGGAAATTGGACTCTCCAAGGAAGTCCTCTGTGATCTCCGGATTATCAGTTGGATGAGAAGAAGAAGAGACCCTGGTCGAGGCTCCGGTCCTGGATCGGGTACCGAGGTAAACACCATCTTCAGAATCTGACATAGCATCATATCGTATTCTACCCCCAATATTTCTAGAGGTCATGTTGACAGAAGCATAAAGAGGTTCGTCTTCGTCCAGTATTGGTTCATGTGAATCCGTTCGAAAACAGATCGTCTTTTTGGAGAACAACAACACTGAATCACGACCCGAGGTTGGAAGTTACAACCATGCTTTTCATGGCAAATATGAGCAATGTCATAGCCAGATGGAGTGTCGATTCTCCGTTTGTTTTGCAAATGTTCCCGGAGATCTGTAGGAACAGATTGGAAAGTACTTGAAGATAGTTTCTGTGTAGAAACTTGTCTTTTATTCTTCTGTCTTCTCGGTTCTTGAGTGTATAAAGACCGATTAATTTGAGCAATATAGTTCTTGGCATATTCTGCATCAGGGTCTAGTATACTTGTCTCAGTTTGATAAGGCTTCTTTATACCGGAAGAGGAACCGAGACGATTCCGGTTAAGCTTGTTACGAAGATCCGTAGGATATACGACTTTAGTATCAGTCTTGCATACTTGTAATTTGCCTTTCTCAGATCGAAAAATTTTGAGAGAAGGAAGATGGACATTATTCCGACTGGGAGTCGGTAATAATCCATCTTTAGAGGAAGTAGCCAAAAGGCGTTTTCCTTTGTTTGATCTAATAAAAGTACTAGTCAAATTAACTCCAGAGGTAAAGACCTTAGGAGTAGAGGAATTGACTAAAGAGTCTTTCTCCTTGGTTGGCACAAGATGTGCAAGTTGTGGGGGAATCATTTGTATGTTCTGTGGAAGAGAACCCCCAGCCTGATTTTGAGAAACAGTCAAAGGACTGTATTAGTTGGCATACGCTGCCTTCAGTTTGGAATTCTGGTCATACGCTGCCTTTTTACTAGCATACGCTGGCTTTGGCTTAGCGTACGCTGCCTGTTGTTGGCTTTTGTTGTACGCTACCTTTGCCGTACGCTGCCCTTTGACTGCCATACGCACAGAGTCATTAATGGCTAAAGAGCCGACTGCTGTCGTAAGGGTAGAAGGAGAAGAGACTTTGACATGTCCAGAGATGGTTTTCCTTGGACACGCTGACTTGGTTAAAGAACCCACTTTGTCAACGTGACTAGGGGAAACTACTGTTGCCGTGTTCAGAGAAGCCGAGGCGTGCTTCGTTGAAGTTGGAGACGTGTTCTTGTCAGCGTGAGTGACAGAAGCGTCTCGGGCCGTCGAAGAAGACTTAGGGACATAGACAGAGCGTCCCTTCTTCTTGGCAGCAAGAAGAGCGGAGGAAGCAGTTCGGCCCTCCTTCGCTTTGAGCATTTCTTCGTAAGCAGATTGATCGAATTGTACAACCATCACTTTCTTCGTCGAGCCGATCGACGAAGTATCGCATTGAGTTGTTGCTATCTCGTTGGAGGAGACAGCTTTCCCCAGCAGAGTCACCAATTTGTTTTCCATAAATAAATTCACTTTATTTATTGTGTTTCTGGGAAAATTACAACTATAAGAATCTGATCTAGAAGACGATCACTTTATCCCTTGGACGATGCGATGAAGAAAACTTGAACTTCGAAGAACTTGGACAGCAACTGGGCAATCTCTCTGATCTCTCTGAATTGTATGTCTTGTCTGATGAAGATAAAGAAACTCTCTTTATAGAGTTCTGGATAACTGTTCTGAAGCATACGCTCAGTCAGTTACTTGACGTGTGCATAACTGCAGGGACGCGTGGCAAATTCTGATGGAGACACATTAGAGTGTGGTTGAAAGTAGTGGAATATATCTAGGAGAGATTGATGGCATGGATGCCATGTTGTATAACTTCTGAATAAGTGGGTAACTGAGTACAGGACACGTGAGAACGTGTGTTGACTGTACGTTTTAAAGTCATCCTGAATGCATTTGCTGTGATACGCTGTCTTTGTTGAAGAGGAGTCATATGCTACCTTTTGAAGACATATGTCCATACGCTCACTTGATTGATGAGGAGTCATATAAAGCTGATACGCTCACTTTATTAACAAGGAGTCGTATGGGGTCCATACGCTCACTTGATTGATAAGGAGTCGTATGAAGTCCATACGCTCACTTGATTGATAAGGAGTCGTATGAAGTCCAAACGCTCACTTGATTGACAAGGAGTCGTATGAAGGCCATACGCTCACTTGATTGACAAGGAGTCATATGAAGTCCATACGCTCACTTGATTGACAAGGAGTCGTATGAAGGCCATACGCTCACTTGATTGACAAGGAGTCGTATGGAGTCCATACGCTCACTTGATTGACAAGGAGTCGTATGGAGTCCATATGCTCACTTGGTTGGCAAGGAGTCGTAAGCATTGAGGGAGTAGACACATGGCTGTCCTCAATCTTCTCAAATATGCCATATCTTCTAATAACTGACAAACATCTCTCGAGCGTCGTGTTACAGATATGATGGCCGACAGACTGTCAAAATGACAGTAATGATGACTGTGCATTTATGATGGCTGAAGAGCTGTCCTCGTAAGAGACAAAATCAATTCTCGAAAATCCATACGACGATTAATCTTCATAGGGCAGCTGTCTTTGCACAAAAAATGAAGTGTCAGATTCATCCTCTATTAAATATGTTTGCTGTGCTGTCATTCAAGAAATAATAAAATATTCACTGAGCGTACGACTTTGACTGAGCGTATAGCCTTGAGCGTATGACTTTGGCTGAGCGTATGGCCTTGAGTGTATAGCTTTTACTGAGTCTTATGTCAGCGTGTCATAATTTTTCACACCCTACAAGTTATTAGCAGATCTTTAGAAGATGGATATAGAAGTTGTCCTTTCTACCAATGTGGCATTGATGGCCGGTCTACAAGTTCAGTCTACTATAGTCGAGAGGATCCGGATGGCGTAATCAACAGATTCCAAGCTTCAGTGACTCAGAGCAGAGTGTGAGGCAGGACGACGGCCAGAGTTATGCATTCATGAAGATGGTACACTTTGACAGGGTAAGCGTCTTTGTGTACCCAGTGGAGATATCAGACAGGAATTCATGGCAGAAGCTCACTGTTTACAGTATTTCATTCATCCCGGTGGCACGAAGATGTATCGTGATATCCGTCAGCACTTTTGGTGGAATGGCATGAAGAGGGAGATAGCCCGGTTTGTCTCTCGGTGTTTGGTTTGCCAACAAGTTAAAGCTGAGCATCAGAGATCGACTGGACTTCTTCAGCCCTTGCCGATTCCAGAATGGAAGTAGGAGCATATAACCATGGATTTCGTGACTGGATTACCTAGGTCCCCGGCCGGTAGAGATGCTATTTGGGTTATTATAGACAGGCTCACGAAAGTGGCTCACTTTCTCCCATTTAGAGTTGGTCAGTCGACGGCCCAGCTAGCAGAGATGTACCTCAGGCAGATAGTCAAATTTTACGGTGTACCAGTAAGTATTACCTTGGACAGAGATTTAAGATTTATGTTGCACTTTTGGCGCAGTCTGCAAGAGAGTTTGGGAACTCACCTCCAGTTCAGCCCAGCTTATCATCCGCAGACAGATGGTCAGTCAGAGCGTACCATATGAACCTTGGAAGATATGTTGAGATCTTGTACACTCGACTTCGGTGGTTCGTGGGAGGATCACCTGCACCTGGTGGAGTTCTCGTACAATAACAGTTTCCAGGCCAATATTTAGATGGCACCTTTCGAGGCATTGTATGGTAGGAAGTGCAGATTCCCGCTAGTATGGGACGATGTTGGAGAAAGGCAGATGCTCGGTCCAGAAGTGATTACTCAGACAGTTGAGGTGGTCAGAAGAGTCGGAGATCATCTTCGCGTCGCACAAGATCGCCAGCGCGATTGGGCCGATTCTCATCGGCGTCCCCTTAAATTTTTTGTCGGCGACCATGTATTACTTAGGATCTCGCCTAACCATGGCGTCATTCATTTTGGCATACAGAAAAAGCTTAGTCCTAGGTATATAGGGCCGTTTGACATTCTAGAGTGAGTAGGTGATGTGTCCTATCGTCTCGCTCTTCCACCGTCGTTACGTGAGGTGCATAATGTCTTCCATGTATCCTAATTGTGACAGTATATCCCAGATCTGAGTCATGTCATTGATCATTCGAAATTGGTTGTTGGTACCAACCTTTCGTATGAGGAGAGGTCCGTATCCATATTGGACCGAAGAGAGAAGATACTCAAGAACAAGACTGTCAAGTTAGTCCGTGTTGCTTAGGGTCATCACTCTTTGCGTGAGTCAACATGGGAGCGTGAGGATGATATTCGATCGCGATATCCTGACCTGTTTGACTCGTAAGGTATAATGTCATTCTTATGCCTTATGCTCTCAATTCCTTGCTTGAATGAATGATTGATGGTGGACTGCTTAGTATAGCTTGTCTGTGATTAGTATAGCTTGTCCTTGCCTCTCTAGCCTCTTAATTAAATTTTGAGGACATAATTCTTTTAAGGTGGATAGAGTTGTAACGCCCGTAGTTCGTATTACGTATTTTGTATACGTGTACGTATCTCAGACCCGTATTTTGACTTGTCCTGGCTAGCTAGTCTTGGGTTCTTACATTTGGCATGGGTTAGTCAGCATTTTATGGTTCGTGTGGTCTATCTTGGCTTTGGCATGCATCGGGTTTGGTTGGGTTCGACTTAGTTGGGCTCGGTTTGGGTTAGTATGCAAACCCCTACCTACCACCATCCATCATTTATAAGCCACCAACCCCTTTCTCTCTCCTCATTCACTTCTTCATTTACTTCGCCTTCCTCCATTAACTCTCTCCACCTACTAGAGAGCTTAAGCAAGTGCAACTTGCTTCATGGAGGAACTCAAATTTTGTTGTTCTATTGTCTTCCTCACGAGATTCTAAAACACTTTAGTACTTAGCATTTTTAATTTTTATGGTTCATTTCATGTAGATCTAAGCTTATTGCATTTTCAGATTTTTGGGTTGTGATCTATCAAACTTTATTATTTTCAAGTTATGATGGTTCCATGTTGTAAAATATTTCTTTCTGTCCCATTTTGACCTATAGAAGTCTGGATTCTGACCTTAGATGAAGGATTATTGGAGCTTGGAGGCCATGGCTTTCATGGTTCTTCTTTTCGAAAAAGTTGGAGAAAAAGAATAGTGCTTGACCGCATGGCCTTTTTATGCGGCAAGTCCCATGCGGCTCCTTTTGGCCGCATAAGCATTTCTGTCTTTATGCGGCTCCCCCCTTAGCCGCATGGCCTTGTTTCCCCCTTCAGCCGCATGGCCCTTGCCGTATGTCTGGGTTGACCTCAGCCGCATGAGCCCACTCCCCTTATCCGTATGAGCCCGTTCCCCTCAGCCGCATGAGCCCGTTCCCCTCAGCCGCATGAGCCCACTCCCCTTATCCGTATGAGCCCTTTCCTCCTGGCCGCATAAGCCCTTCCCCCATGCCGCATAAGCCCTTTCCCTTGGCTACATGTGCCTGCTTCCCTTAGCCGCATGAGCCCCATGTCGCAAGTGCCCGAGCCGCATGGTCCTGCTTCCCTTAGCCGCATGAGCCCCATGCCGCATGAGCCAGAGCCGCATGGCCCTGCTTCCCTTAGCCGCATGAGCCCCATGCCGCATGAGCCCGAGTCGCATGGCCCTGTTTCCCTTAGCCGCATGGCCCTGCACCCCCCTTTTTGTCGTATGACTATCCTTGGCCGCATAGGCCATGACCCTTGGCTCCCGGGCCGCATGGCTCTTTCCATAGCCCTTGTACCCCTTTTATTATATTGGGTTGTTACATTTATACTTTTGTCTCATGACCCTCTGTGTAACCTGGATCCCTTGATAGGATGCTTGTACCATATAAATTCTGTACATGTTCCATGAACACGATAGTGACCCGTCGTGGTGCACTCTTGACAAGTAACATGACATGATAGTGGCCCGTCGTGGCACACTCTTGATAAGTAAACCTGACATGATATACCTTGATATGCTGTTGCGACAGCTAGCACGACATGACAAGAATGAATGGCCTGGACACCGTGGACGATTGTGTTTGTACAAATGAACCAGTATTATCTTGCGTCATGTCTAGGACGGGGACCCCTGAGTACCACGGTCAGAGGTACCTACTGAAATTGACTAAGGCTAATAACTAGAATAATCCAATAGTCATGAAGAGATTTTCCAGCTACAGGCAATCCCGTTATCTGGGTGCGCAATGGACTTGTAGCCTGCCGACGAGTAGGGAACATTTTTAGCACACTGTCATGTGTTGTACCCTTTATGACGAATATTCGACCTGGATAACCTGGATGGTCTGCATGGCTTGTGGCTGTTGGAATAATCTCATTGCATCTTGCTAGTAACTAAGCCTGTGATAACCCTAGTTAGTTAAAGTATCAAGCCGTACTTATTGCTTGACCTTGAATGTTGGATGTAGTCTAAGCCTTGTCTTATCCCAGTACCTGGTTACTTCAGTAACATGATTGCTTATGTTTACCTTGTCAATAACTGATCGGAATAACTTTTCATCTTTTGATATTTATTGTCCTATTTAGATTTCATGTCTTAATTATCTTCTTATTTTATGTTCTGATATGCTGGTTTTAGTTCTTAAATGAAGCCTCCTTTGTGGCATTTGCTCTTTCTGGGATCTGACCCAGCTGGTTTTGCATAGCCAGATACCGGAGCAGCTCCATAGGATCTTCCTACCTTCCAGCCAGATGGTGACTACCAGGCGTAACCCTGGCAACGAGTGTGTTTTATTTTTGGCTCTCCCACTCTATTATAAAAGTATTCTTTTGAGGCGTTTAGCCGACGAGCACGTGTTAGCTCGATTGCACTTTACTTACTGTCTGCCTACGGGCTGTAACATGATTAACAAATCCTAGGATTGATCATGTATGACTGAAACTCTTGCTAGTCTTCATATTTTGTATGACTAGCTTCATGATCATCCAAATATGTAATGTATGGGACGCCTTACTATTGTATATTTGGTGCTCTGACATCTTGTAACTGTTATTACTTGCTTGAGATTGAGACAATAGGCTTGTTCATGACCATAAGAGACTGATGGCTTGTAGTTAAGCCCTCATGTATCTAGACAGCCGTGACCGTATAGCGAGGTGGGTTGTACTTCAATATACGTAGCTGGCTATGTCCGCCCCCGCTCTCCAGTATTCTGGTTCTGGGGCGTTACATGGTTTAAGTGGTGGCCCATGCAGGTCTTGTAAATCAAGATATGTGATGGTTTACTGAATAGATGTCTCAATCAGCACTCGTCCTTAATCTCTGCTCGTACCCTCTAAATTCCTGAAATCTTGACCTGATTACATGCTTGTGTCTTTGATCTGTCCTGGTCCTTCCTTCTATAGTTATTCTTCTTCTTCTTCTTCTTCTTATACTTGTAGACAATTACTTTCTTATCAAGTCCCTGCATTAACATATGAAAGACGATCTAACAACTTCTCTCATATTAAAATGGATACTTTGGTGGCCCATGCAGGTCAGAGCATATCGTATCGGTTACGTAACTGTACTGATACGAGCCTGCAACCTTGACTAGACCTTAGAAATCTCAATCCACTCTGCCTTGAAAATTCTCCTAGAAATTCCCTACGTCCTTGAAAATTCCATATTTGCTCTCGATTATACTCCCTTGCTTTCCGTACCATTGATTCTCGTCCCTTCCTAATTCGGGGTGACGAATAATCGTGCTGTCTAGAATTCATTAGAAATTCTTAAATTATAGCATAATATTGCTTGACTATTGAATGATTGGTTGTTTATAGATATGTGAGATTATAGATGTCATATGCATAGATATCTGCTGGTAGAATTGTTAGCAACTAGCTAGAAGACCATAAGACTTTAGTGACCGTATTTTGGGAGTAGTGTGACCAAAGGTGGGTAGAAGTCATCAAGTATTCGAGGTTATAAATAGTTTTGAAAAATTAAATTTGAGAAAATTAAGGTAATAGTTGATTTTGATTTTAAGGAATAGTTATGAATTAGAATTTTGAGGACAAAATTATTTTTAAGGTGGGTAGATTTGTAGCCTCCCTTCCCGAAAATTTTTAAAATATTTTTTTATTATTTGATTTAAATAGTGATTTTAGAATTTTATAAATGTTTATTTAGTTAATTATTACGGTAGATGACTTTAGCCATGATGGAGTTTAAAGTACAAGACGACTAGGAATCATGGCACGGATAGTGCAGTGGCGTGCCTTGACCAGTGTATTAGCCATGCCAAGGAATGTTGAGCCATAGGGGTGTCCTAACTAGAAAAACCAGGCCAAGTTACGATGTGACCATAAATAATTTAATTATTTATTATTAATATTAATTGACTTTTAGGTGACCCGGTTGTACCAACTTAGTTCGGACTACACCCGAACCGAGTCCAAACCTACGTAGTCGGGTAGTATGTTCAGAGGCGACCATATAAATGTATATTGTCTTGGTATTTTTACTTTAATGAATTAGAAAGCATTTTGTAGATGATTGTTATATAGGTATATTTTATATCATAAAATATCTTGCTATTAGGTTACTATTCTTGTAAATGTGATAATATTCCTGTAGAGTGATAATTAGACTTTGGCAATTTCATAGGCAAATATATATACATTTGTGTATAGATATGTTCATAAATTGATATGATGCATTTTATATAAATTCCTAGATAATGCTAACTATAGATTTTAGTATTTTAAATAAATTATATATGATGACCGTATATATGTATAATATATCTTGGTTGTACATATATGTTACGTAGTGATAATATATATCTTGATTGTATATATATATAAATATATACATATAAATGGAGAGTATTATATATATATATATATATATATATATATATATATATATATATATATATATATATATATATATATAATATATATATATATATATATATATATATATGGTGTGCATATAGATAGATATTGGTTTATATATATGACTACATATATATGGTAATATATGGAAAGTAGATATAAATTATAGGTATATATAATTGATTATATAGGCTCATAAATAAATAATTTATTGATGTATATACGTATATACGTGTTGCATATATATATTTATATATATAAATGTATATAGGTGTGTATATATATATATACACACATATAATAGGAAACCTAATAGTAATAAAAATGAGGATTTCCCAAATCCACCATAGCAGTCGACCCACAAACTCCAAGGCCCAGCAACCCCAACTGTGCAGTACCCGAGCAGTAAACCGAATACACATTCGGTTCTGTTAAGAAACCCATCCACACACATATAGCCGAGAGCTATATATAGCAAGATCGAAGACAAAACCCTAAAATTTCTCGACATGGGCGCCTCCCCAACATCCCTGACGGCCACCTGGCACCCCGCGCGCGTGCCAGCACCGCCGTGGGCGGCCGTCGACCAGCGACGGAGCCGCCACAGGCCGGTGAAGCCAGGAAACCACAGCAACCACAGCAGCAACAGCAGCCAATGAGGCCGCTTTGCGAGGGGATTTCACAGCGTATGATTGATCGTTCATCGATCTACGACTTCGGGTATGAACACAACATAACCAACTCCTAGTTATTTCAAATCGTTTGATTTTATCTGCTCTAGGTTTCCCAGAAGATCGACTCGAAGTTCGACAAAAATCTGTCAAAAACAGAGTCCTAGGGCAGTCCCAAAACCCGATTTGGAAGGCAAATATATGTCGATTCCTCGACAGTTTACAAAAAACTACTTGAAGGGGTTTTAACGACAGCCTATAGGGTTTCTAAACGATATTTTTAGATTTGGAATCCATCTATTATACATCTAGTTAAACTGATTTGGAAATGAGGAAAAATATGAATTTCTGTTTTCGAAAATCTAGAAAAATCCTTCCACACGACGTGCGTCCCGCCATTCTGGGCGACGTGGTCGCGTACCGAAGGCATCGAAATCTGCGTAACAGCTTCGTGGTCGTGTGGGCTTTGACGGAATTCAAATTGGTCGCGTAGTGCGCGACGAATTTGATGCGTATCCGTCGAAATTCACCGTATCGTGCACTTTGCAAATTTGTCAATTACTTTGTGCACGCTCGTCAGATCGAGACGAAACTTGCGCTATCAGGACCGTATCATTTTTCTGGTCCTGTATGCCAAATTTGGTCCGATTCTGAGACAGTTGATAAAATCGCCGTATCGTGGGCCCCCCGGTCCGACTCAACGGGCGATTTTGTGCACGGCCCGCCGGAATCCAACTTTGGATATACGGTTGGGTTCGTATTGGAAAACCGAATCTGTAGACATGTAGTTTGACGACTTTAGAGACCATTGACTCTTGCACTCTTTTCGGTGCAAAGCGGGTCCAACGGCGGACATCATTTTTGCCCGAAATTACCGTTTTGCCCCTGTATCCAGAATTGGATTTAAGGACAGGCAATCCTAGCTAATTTGACTACTCTGAGAACGTTGGTAATATTTATTTTAGCTTTCGGAGACAGTTGTGATAACTTGGACTTTCTGACTTATTGATTGGAGTTACATTGTTGGTTCTTCGTGCAACCCCCAGGCAAGTATACCTTGCCTTTCTACACAGCTTTATTTACATGCACTGTCTTTATTTATTATCCAGTTTTCTCATATTAATGATATGTATCTTTCATATCCTGTTCATATATTGGTACCATTGATTTGTAGACCGTGTTCACAGTTAGCCTTGTGTCTTATTGGTCGTGCCTTGATTGAGTCGTGCCTTCGTGTCTTGAACCTTGAAGCTAACCTGCGAGTCCACAATAGGGACGAGGGTTAGTAGTTATTGGTCCACACCTGCGAGTCCACACTAGGGACGAGGGTGATGCTAGCCTGCGAGTCCACACTAGGGACGAGGGTTAGTAGTAGATGCTAGCCTGCGAGTCCACATTAGGGACGAGGGTTAGTAGTATAGGGTTTACGCCTGCGAGTCCACACTAGGGACGAGGGTGATGCTAGCCTGTGAGTCTACACTAGGGACGAGGGTTAGTAGTAGATGCTAGCCTGCGAATCCATACTAGGGACGAGGGTTAGCAGTATAGGGTTTACGCCTGCGAGTCCACACTAGGGACGAGGGTGATGCTAATCTGCGAGTCCACACTAGGGACGAGGATTAGTAGTTGTTCAAACCTGCAAGTCCACACTAGGGACGAGGGTTTGAGTATTCGTTTCGGTTATCCATTGACATCTTGACATGAGTTCTCTAGTCCTTGTTCAGCAGTTCATTTTCGTGTAGACAGTGTATAGATTCGTGCTTATTCATTACTCAGTTTTACTTGTTTATTCTGTATTTTTCTCCATGCATAATAAACTGTTAGAAAGGCTCGTTTTTATGTATCTTGCTAGTCCTCTGAGGACCTGATGATCTCTTCAGGTTTAGCGACTACATGGAGTTAGTTAGCAGAGCAGGATGATAGAGGATTGCGATGTATGATACAGGTATTTGTTGTGTTATTTCTTTATTATCTTCTCGTGCTTTATATTCCATACCATGATATACTCTGCTTATTTATAGGCTCATATCATTCTTAGAGTCTAATCGAACAATATGCTAATGGGCTGCAGACCATGACCCATACTTGTTCATTCATGTTTCATATTCTTATTATGGATTGAGATATCGTTTAGATTAGATATGATACCCATGACCTTGACAGCGTTTACGTATTCGAGTCGGGCTGGAGTTCGTTCGATACATAGCTGGGCTTGCTCACGGACTCGCGTCCGAAAAGCGGGTGCGGGTCGTGACAAATACAAATGACACAATGATGACATAAAAAGTATATCAGTTACCTTAAGTTGATCATGTAACTCGGTAGCTTGTTTAAGTTTCTGCTACAGTTGAGGCAACTTTAGCTTCTCACTTGCAAGGTCCTCGTGGGACAATGCCTTCTAGTTTTTCCAAGTCTAAAATTGCTTCAGAGTCTTATTCTCCCTACACAAGGCTTCCTGACAACTGGTCGCAGACTCAGCCGCTCTCAGTTTAGCAGATTCCATTTCCATTCTCAGTTTAGAGTTCTCGACTTTAAGACTTCTTGTAGTGGAATTGGTTGTGTCCACCTGACTACTAGCCCGAGATAGTACAATTTCCATCTCTGCAAGCTTTTTTCTGGTGTCCAATTTTTTGTTCATCCATTCAAAGTTAGGACATAATAAAAAAGGGCTGAATTTACACCTTTTTTCTCGGTTACTCAAAACATTAATGCCAAAAGGCAAGATAAGAACAAAGAGGGATATGTGGTGTCATAATCAACAAAACTTATTTATAGTGATGCAATTTGGTCATTTTTATGCATTTTCATAAGCAACCAGGACAATAAGATGGGCACGGATTAGCATAATGCAAGCTAACCTGACATTTTCCAGCTCTTATAATTTGATACTCTACTGGAAAAGCAGCGCCAAGGTAGTGTATTCGAGCGCCAGGTTTCTTACAAACAAAATAATAATAATAATTAGCACACAGTTTCTGTCATACATCAAGACGGTTGTATAATAGGACATGTAAGAAAAGGGCATCAAACTCAAGGAAAAAAAAATCAAAGGTCAAGCTGGTTGTATAATACACTTCCTCTTTTTATGTAAGTTGGAGAAAATTTTTGATACTTTGTTCTAACTAGCCCTAGATTCCAAAGGACAAACCTGGTCTAGTGAGCATACTTTTGATATGTTTCCAGTTTGATGGCATGATTATTATAGTGCTTTTTAGCTTTAGCTTATCAGAATGGAGCATAATCGCCTAAAAGATGTTCAACATATGCATACTTTAGAAACCTAGTTGGGGTAATAATACTTATAGTTGATGTTTGTTGAAGTATTTTGACTCCGAAAAAATTATCTCATTCTTGATAGGAATCATGTCATCATATTCTCGTATTGGTCCATGACACAGTTCAATAAACTCGTCTGAAATTCTATGTTTTCATCCAGACTTGGATGGTCCAAACTAGGAGTAATAATAAGACATGTCGAGATGCAAGAACTCGCATGTTTATGGGTGCATGCAAGTATCTTGACATAAATTGGTTATGAATTTTGAACAAACACACACACGTCCACACACCTACACAATAATTTGAAAAATCCAAAGAGTTCTCTCATGTTTATGGGTGGATGTATTTGGGTCTTTGTCTTGCTAACTATCACTAGTGATTCGCGGGGGAATTTAATTCTCACCATTTAAAAAAGGTAACAAGATGTCAAAATATGTAAGAATATATATTGAGAAAGTCTATATGAATCATCTACATAACTACAAGAGAGGGTCAAATAAACCTAAAAAAAGAGTTGGTCAACGCTCACATCCAACATGACCGATATCATTTAATCTAAAGGTGTACAGTCAAACAATTAAAAATTGAAGTCTAAGATCCATCACACCCTCAATGCATGTGCAATGTGCACACTATAAAATAAGTTGTATTGCAAGGACTTGATTTTGAGACAATATGACATGGCACATAACACAGACACGGTATCGATTTCTGCATGACCTGGAGTAATTTCGAGTGTAAAAATGTCGTGTTCAACATGTGTCATACACGACGTTACAGGGACATTGTTCTCTTTTTTGTCCATAATTTCTAGAAAATAGGGCAATTGAAAAGAACATGTCACAATAATCAAAACAAATCTAACTCACAGAAACTAGATACAGCAGATAACTAATTAGAAGCCTAATACAAGATCTAATCACAACGAAACATTCTAACCAACCTTGATACCCGAACGAGTCTCCATGAAGTTCAACTTGTAAGTATTCGTCCAAAAGCAATGGAATTGACACCCTTCCCCGGGCAGCACGGAACCCCAAGATTGCCCTTATCCACACTGCAAGAACCAACAAAGAAAAAAACAAGAAGATGAACCAAGACCCGAAGCTGCACGGACAAAGAAAATGCCTCACAAATTAGTAAAAAAGAAAATGCATTCAAAGATTTCAGCCATCTTTTGAAAACTAGGAAATAGAAAAGAAGCCCTAACCTACGGATAGAAATTAGGTAAAAAATTAGAGAATTTTACTAAAATCATGTCAAGGTAGAATTTAGGGCATAAAATAAGCAATAATCGAGACATAATTTAGGACAAACCATGTCGCCAGTGGTGAAGGAGTTTGCACACCGGTGGTGAAGGCTACGCCGGTGACAACCTTCGCTCTGCGGTGGAGTCGGTAACTGAGGGGAGCGGGCTGAGGGGAGTGGGGGAGCGGGGAGAAGGAGAACGGAAGCAGCGAGTTGGGGAGAAAGAGAGAGGATGGGGGTTTAGGCTTTTTCTTAAGTACGAGAGAGTTGAGGTTTTGACTTAAATTTTGGTACTTTTTTCATAATGCTCGTATCACTGAAAGACTATCAATAACGTTTATATTGGACACCGTCATAGAATGGAGTCTTGCTGAACTTTGATGACGCTTCTTTATCAGCCGTTATGAAATCCACTTATCAAACGTCATTAATAGGTCTTTTTGTTGTAGTGTGTGCCCAGAATTAGCTAAAAATATATAAAAGGGTACGGCATGACCTTATTGCCCTTCTAATTTTTTCAAAACACTTACGAAACCTACTCTTCAAAACCAAAAAGTTTCTATTCTTCCTCTTCTTTCATACGCTGCTCCTTTTCGTATCTAGGTTTTATCCTCCAAAATCTTCAAACCCTATTTTAAAAACTCGTCAGTGACTATCCATTCGCAATCTTCACACCATGTCGCAAACATCAGCATCAATTAAAACCCCAGTTAGAGAAGAGGGAGAGGATATAGATATGCAAGAAGAGAGAGCTGTTGTGAAGAGATTTAAGAAGGTTGCACATGAGCCAGAGGCTAGTAATCAAGAAGAAGAGCAAAAAGAAGGGCTGAAAGAAGGTATAACTATAAGTTGTGTTCATAATTCTGTTAAGACAACGGAGGGGAATAGTCATTCTCCGTCTTAATACAACTGAGGGGTATAGTCATTCTCTGTGTTAAAATACAGGAGAATGGCCATTCTCCGTGTTATATTGGCGGAGAATGGTCATTCTTCGTGTTAATATCACGGAGAATGACCATTCTCCTTGTTAAATTGAAGGATTAATTCCATTCTCCGTGTTGACTTGACGAAGAATGGCCATTCCCGTGTTAAAATAAAGGGGAACTGCCATTCTACTGTTAAAACCACGGTGAATGGCCATCTCTGTGTTAAAATGTAGGAGAATGGTCATTCTTCGTGTAAATATCATGAAGAATGGCCATCTCCGTGTTAAAATGTAGGAGAATGGTCATTCTTCGTGCAAATATCATGGAGAATGTTCATTTTTCGTGCAAATATCACGGCGAATGATCATTATCCGTGTTAAAGTCATGGGGAATGGCCATTCTCCGTGTTAGATTGACGAAGAACAGTTGACAGAAACCTAATTTTTTGTCCTTTTTGTAGGGAAAAAACTGTCAGAAATAAAGATTCAAGAGTTTTCCATTCTTCTTTCAAGACGATGCAAACTCTTATGGATGATGTCAAAGAAGATGGCGGCCGTTTGCCCGAGCTAGTTATTGATTCTTTAAAGAATACCGGTTTCTATAATTTTGTCGAGGTATTCTACAAAAACAAAGTTCGCACTCAAGAATTGGCCAATGTTTCAGAAGGTCTTGAGAATTTGATAGGAACTTATGTGGAAGACAAATCTGACATCGGATACTTTCAACTGAGCACTACTGTTAAAATAGCGCCGAGTGTGGGCGATATGGCAGCCATTTTCGGTCTGCCGCTGAAGGATGAGTGTGAGGATGATGCTAATTACAGAAGATTGATAATGGAAAAACAACAGCAGCCCACACCACCAGCATCATTGAGCCTCTGTAGAGATCACTTCACAAGATTACTGGCTAATTCTAAGGGCAAACACTCAGAAGTCATGAATAAGTAAGTGAGAGAGAAGTTCTTTGAATTGTTACAGCGGCTTTATGGCGGAGATAACGCTGTTAATCCATATGATGTGGCCAAACTAATAATCTTCTACTTGTGCCAAATAGTATTCTTCACAAAGTTTGGCGGTTCAAATTTGTCGTACAGATTCTTGGCCTTGATAGACAGCGTAGAATTTATCAACAGTATATGCTGGCCAAGGTTAATCTTGGAGTATGTCATGAAGAACATCAAGAGGACTACAAGTAAAACTAAAGGAAGGATTACTCCGATACATACTCCAAAATGGAAGGTTGCACAATATACTTCCTCTAATGGTTTGCGAAACATATTACGCTTGTGGAAAGGAAGTCCGGACCAATACGTGAAAATACTCGTGATTTTACACATAAAATGGGTACGAAATCTCGGTCTTCCTCAAACGCGAATATCACATTAAATTTAGATCAAAACTGATATTCAAAGATTTGGTTATAGCTGTCGGAAAAGAGGAAGGCCACCTAGAAGAGGATGTAGAAATACGAGAAGAAGATGCATTTGAGGGAGAGGGAAACCACCAAACTGGTGGGGATGAGGATGCTGAACAAGAGAGACCCCAACAACTTGGAATGAACATCGTGATGGAGGGGTCGGTGCAGGAATTGGAGGAGTTGAGAAGAGAGAAATCTCAGGTTCTTGCTGAGAATGAAAAACTTAATGAAAAGCTAAGAGAGCTAGAGGCACAAGAAGCCCAACAACGTCCATTCAATGTTGTAATGGAGGGCTCGGTACATGAATTGGAGGAGTTACAAAGAGAGAAATATGAGATTCTTGCTGAGAACGAGAATCTCCATAAGAAGCTTAAAGAGCTAGAGGAACAAGGAGCCCAACAAATTCAAAAAAACACCTCGATGGAGATGTCGACGCAGGAATTGAACTCCTTGCGAAGAGAGAAATCTGATATTATTGCTGAGAATGGAAAGCTTAGCAAAAAGGTTAAAGAGCTACAGGCACAAGGTAAATTTTTTTTTTTTTGAAGTTTTGATTTGTAATTCTCCGTGTTAGAATGCAGGAGAATGGCCATTCTCCGTGTTAAAATAACGGAGAATGGCCATTCTCCGTGACCTTAACATGGACAATGACCATTCTTTGTGTTAAATGGAAGGAGAATGGCCGTTCTCTGTGTTAATAAGACGGAGAATGGCCATTCCCTGTTTTAGAATGCAGGAGAATGGCCATTCTCCGTGTAAAAATGCAGTAGAACGTCCATTCTCCGTGTTAAGGTCACGGAGAATGGTCATTCTCCGTGTTAGATTCACATCATATTGATTGACATCATACATTTTATTGTTATTTGTTTTATTTCAGTGCAAATAACCGAGCAGCTCAGAGAAACAAATAAAAGGCTCGTTAATGAGAAAATAGAGCTTCAAAATAAAGTTGAATCATTGAATATTGAAGCCATTGAAAAGGATGCAAAAATTATTGATCTCGAAGCCATTGTTGTAGCATTGCAGCATGAAGAGACTCAAGCAACTGCTAAACTTGCTGCTCCAAAAGAAGTCAAAAGAAGAGAAGGATGGGAGGAAAGAGGTCCAGGAAACCATCAACGGCATTAGCCGATGAAGATGTTACTCCCTTCGGGAAGAATACAGTTAAAGAGGCTAATAAAAAGTGGAAGATGAATGCCGCTCCAAAATTTGGACAAGACGCCAAAATGGCTGAACTAAAGAGGAAGGGTGTCATACTAAGGGAATGAGATGAACTCGTACTTTGGATGGATGCGGATAAAGAGCTGAAGAAGCTTTACATAGACATCATATTCCCCAGAAAGATGAGTCCAAAGTATGTATTCTGAACTCGACCGATCTTCGTCTAATTCATAACGGAGAACAACCATTCTCCGTGACAGTTGTCCGAAGAATGATCATTCTCTGTGTCAGTTGTCCGAAGAATGATCATTCTACAAACTCTACAAATTCTAGGCTTAGGGATAGTCTAACTTACTTTAGGCTGGCTTGATTTCTATTGAGAAGGCCTTCCTTTTGTTGCTACCAGATTTGGCTCTTTAAAAGATTCATGCACTCCATGAACTTCATCAGCTACTATTTTTTCTTCTTCACCAATATCGGTCACCGTTTTTTCAACTCCATCAGCACAGACGACATCAACTCCGTTCCCTTCTCTTGAATTTTGCTTATTTTTTTACAATAATACGTAAACAGATTAACTTGTTCATTAATACCACCATACCTTCTGCTCTTAATACTGTTTGGGTGGATGAATCTTCCTTCTGCGCTAGGTCCGGAGAGATAACTCTCTTTGCAATCCTTGAGCCAACGAGTTTTTATCAAGTTCTTTGGAATATCCTGTCACGCCCCGATCCCGAAGGATCGAAAACTAGCCACTGGGCGTGATATCGTACAAGTCTATATTGCACTTGTACAAGGCAAAACCATTACAGTTCCTGGTATTTCTGAGAAAACATCGAATACGCAGCAAAACCAAGCAGATATATTGAAGTCACACAAGATATTAAAGAAATATATCTCTTTTATTGATAATCGTAATAGATTACAAGACTTGCAGCAGAATACAGAGTTTACAACTAATTACAAGACTCTTGAATAGCCAACTGAATGTATATACTTGTCCTTTGGGCTACAACTGAATATACCGACTTCTTTACAATGAACTTGCCAATTTGGCTACAATCTCACTGGTACAACTGAATTATACTGTTCCATACATTATGTCCCATATAGCAGAAGACATCATCTTGAAATAAGAGCTTCTGCATACCCATCTGATTCATCGATGCCAAGCACTGATTCACAGGATTTCCTTCAAGCAAACACCTGTAATATTGCACACAACGTGAGTCAGTACATCATCAATGTACTAGCGAGCGGTGCTGGCCCAACTCACCTAAGAAGATAACACTAAGTAATCATGTTATAGAATATTATTAACAGTGGTCTTTCTCGTTGGTCAATTTCATGTTATAGCCGACAAGAAGTAAAGCATGCAAATCTCATAGCCAACATAATTTAAAGCATACTGTTATCACCCTTTGGTGATTCTTACCCACGGTCGTGTAGCCATTCCTGTACATTTATAATACTTACTCTGCCTGTACAAGATATTGTTAGGAACAATATCATGATTCAATATAAATATCACCGTTCAGGTGATTCTTACCAACAGCCGGCATCCTTTCCTGTATTTGAGTAATAACTTACTCTGCCTGTATAAGACATCATTAGCACCGGACCTATCTATATGAAGGTCACTGGTGACACGCCATCTTGGACCGACTTACAGGTACAACGGCGCCCTTGCAGTGCAGGTAGCTAGCCCCACTGCAAGTCCCGTTTACCGATGCCAGTACGTCGGTATAATTCCTTGTTCCCCCTAGGACGAACCGGGTTCCATGGCCCAGGAATACCGTTCGAGGAACCACCTTGTCGACAAGTTGTCCATGACCATACAACTATATGCAACTTATCTATAAAGAAACATATAATGCATGATAAGAAAAACTAAGTAATTCATCCATCATTCTCATTCATATTTCCATCTTGCCTTGAGCCAATGCTCACATTATCATCTGCCCATCTAGGGTCTTAGTAAAATCAACATTCTACATCGGCACAGGATAATAGAATGTTGTTATCCAATCTCTTTGCTACATCTTTGATACCATACATCTTTCCAACCAACTTAATGTACTCACCGCCCAATTTCTGGGACTTAGCATCTGTTTTAGCATACATTCATTCGAATGCAGTTCAAGCATACTCACTACCCAGTTCCTGGGTCTTAACATCTATTTTACCATCTATTCATCGAGCCAAAGCTCGATATACTCACCGCCCAAGTATTTGGGACTTTGCCTTCACCTGTCATACAATTCATCGCAACATCGTACAAGCATACAATTCATTTAGACACAACAGTTTACGTTCAGGTAATTATTATCTTTCATTATCTTTCCAAACTATACAAGGTGTTATTGAACAAACTCAACAAGAAACATAGCATACTTATCCTTATTTTAAGCGTGAAGCTAAAGGATCTTTGAAGGGTTCAACACTACTCACATTCATAGGACGATTTTTGCCACGATCGTATAGCCTTCCTAGCGATCCTTCGTGTAATTTCAAGTGCAACAATGCTTCATCGAATCAACCATCCATCATAAGGCATCTTGCTGGTCGGGGCACTACATATCCCAATTGTAATCTCTTTATTGTTGAAAAAATATGCCTACAAGGAATCCCCTTGGTCTCCATCCACAAGTAGTCACAGTTTATGATGTTGTCGGCCCGATCAAATATAACCTTTCGGTTGATACTGTTTGGCGACATATACTTTTGGATAGTGCAAACTTCTGCCTCTCTTATGATGTGATGGTGGAGAACAATATATGTATCAAAACGTGTGATTTTCTTCCTTACCTCTATAAATATCGTTTTAGTGTAAATTACGACAAATTTATCTTCTATTACGGCCATGCTAGTTTGCTTCACAACTGGTGTTGAGAGTTTATCAGTGACATGCTTACTTATCTGGCCGTAACGTAAGGCCGCCAAATCGTGGTCACAATTTTGAAGGGCCTTCTATAATGGCAGCTTCTCACTCAAAAATCTTTTCAGAAATACGTTCATAGATTCACATCTATTTGTTGTAATAGAACCACCAAAATAATTTTTACGTAGAAATGTGTCCGTCCATCGTTCCCTCGTTCTGTACAATACAGTGGTCCACTCATTGTTCTCTACATTATAATCCCTTAGCATCTGCTCCCAACGGTTTTCAAATTCTTCGACTGAATAGTACCTGTTTAGAAAACATGGATAGTAACTGAAGTTTTAATATTCTAACAACAACATACTTCAAAGTAAAGTAGCAAGTGTGCTATGAACCTTTTAATCAGAATACTCAATTTATTTGTAAAACCATCTCGGTATACATGTTTGGCTGAATTGTTTAGGATATGCTATCAGCACGTTCGATGAACTACACTGGGCATTAAATCCTCAATTACTTTATTCATGGATCTGCAACCATCCGTGAGAACTGTCACTAGTAATTTGCCATTTATAAACTCTTGAAATTTTTGTAAAATCCAAGAATATGTATCTGCAGTCTCATTATGGATAATTGTAAACCCAAACACACAAGTCATTGCATGATTGTTTATACCCACTAGAACCACCAACGAAATTTAACTTCTATTTGTTTTATATGTAGAATCAAATGCTAGTGAATCTGTAAATAATTCATAATCGAATCGACATGCACCGTCAGCCAAAAAGAGATGGGTCAATCTGGAATCTTCGTCTACCTTATATGCGTAGAAGAAATCTGGATCAATGCCCTCCTTAGATTGAAGAAATGTAAGTATTTTCGTAGCATCAACATCGTCTACTGCTCTACTATCTTTAGCTACAGCGTTGTACAAATCTTTTTTCATTCATCCAACCTTATCCCATCCACCTTTCTGGTGGACAAGTAAATTCCATATATCTCCAGTCCCCATCCCTGATTGCTTCATAAGCTTAGCTTGTTCCAATTCTGCGGGTGATATCTTACGATGGGATCTCAAAAAAACTGTTTCAAAATCATTCGCCAGGTTATGGTTGTGATGTATTTGAATTTTTTTGACAACCCACAGATTTGTAGAATTGGTGTACCCAATACAAAAAAATGCTTTACAACCACTTCTGCTTTCACTTCTTGGCTCACGAACCCTGTTAGGAGCTTCATTGTATTTCTTCTGTCTG
Organism: Iris pallida; assembly: GCA_029216955.1. Lineage (NCBI taxonomy): Eukaryota > Viridiplantae > Streptophyta > Magnoliopsida > Asparagales > Iridaceae > Iris > Iris pallida. The sequence continues at coordinate 12,879,195 of JANAVB010040818.1, forward strand.
AATCTCGCATTCGAACAACACCAACTACGGACCATCACCATCCCAGATTTGTTTTTTTTACTTCATTCTTTCTAATACTGAAACCAACTGCTTTTGAATATATTCGGTAGAATGTCTCTGCTTCTTTAATAGAGTTTAATTGTAAGCCAACAATATCTTCATCTTAGAGATCCCTTGGGTCTTTATTAATGTTGGCAGACTGCAATATTTTTTTCATCGTTGCTGCATCGAAATCCAATAGAGATTCACCATCGTCCCTAAGAACAGAATTAAACAAAATAAGTATGAGAAATCAATGTAAAAATATAATGCATTTCTTAAATCCATTAGAAAGGGTGATGCGAAATAATATTTCGTTGTTTGCGTTGATGTCATCGTCCTCGTTATGATGCATTCCTCCGTTGTTTTCTTTCTCTTGTTCTTTATTGTCTCCTAAGTTAACAGCTTCCAAACTTTGCTCATCATCCAAATCATCTGACACTGCTCTTGAAGCGAAGCTTTCTTCATCAACTAATTCTTCTACACGACGATCAGTTTCTCCATGTGACGTCGCCATTGAAGAAAATAGAGTGTGTTAGAAACCAACGGAAGAAACGAAGGACAAGAAACAATACAAAAAAAATCGGTATGAGTGATCCTAAAAGCATGCATGAAAATGCTTTATGTAACTCCAAAAACTCCCTCCTCCTTGTACCTCCACCACATGGCCCTCTTCTATTTGCTCATGAAAATGCTTGAGTGATTCTAAAAACATGCATAATTTTAAAGAAGAAAAATGCTTTATGTACCTCTAAAATGTCCCTCCTCCATGTACCTCCGTCATGTGGCCCTCTTCTATTGGCCCATGTCTCCCCCCCAACTCCCTCCTATTTCCTTGGGTCAATAAGGCAACGCCATGTGACGGAGGGACATGGAGGAGAGATATTTTGGAGGTACATATAGCATTACTTTTAAAGAAACAACTTCCAACAACACAACCTTCTCGTCTTCTGTGTACATGTATTATTGAATTGTGTAGGATAAAGCATGCAGCAGCATTTAATGCTACGTTTACTATTGTGTAATTATTTCTAATGATATGGTATTGGTGAACACAATCTGCGAGAGAGAATCAAAGAGAGAGAGAGAGAGAGAGAGAGAGAGAGAGAGGGAGATGAAATAAAGAGAAAGGATCGAGCTCGACTAGTTTTTATTTCAATAGCTCCTTTTACTAATAACTAGTTGAAAATTTGTAACTTAAAAATAGTTAAAGTTAAAATTTAATTTTTGATTTTCATTACTAATAACTAGTTCTCACGTATGAGTTTAGACGAACACTAACCGAGCCCGAGTAACGTGACATTAGCTAGGTTTCTAATACAGTGACATTTCTGTTAGTTTAAAATTTACAATATTATTGAAACTAATATTAATACTAAAATTGAAATTAGTTTTTGATTTAACATTTAAACTTAGATTTAAATTCACAACTTAAAAATAGTTAATGTTAAAATTTAATTCTTTTTTATTTAAAATGTACAATATTATTGGAACTAGCATTAATATTAACATTCGCTTGTCCCGTAGTTTAAGTTGTATTGTACGGCTTGTGGCTTAAGTCTAGGCACCCAAAGAACTTGATTGTTCAAGTCGAACGCGTGCACAACACGTTCCCTCGATGCAAGGCTTGACGCAGCCCTTGCTTGTCAAGTCGTTGTACGAACACGTTAGACAAGAGTTTTGTTGGACTATCGAAGTCATAGCAAGCACTGTCCCCTATTGTATGCGGTTGTCAAGTCACTTAGTCCCACGATCTCAAGTCTTGTCATATAAAGTATGACTTGGACGATGGAAACATTGTAAACATGTCGGGACTGTAGGTCAGTCGCAGTCAATAAGAGTATGGAAACACTGTCTTGCATGAGCGCAATTTAGTTAAGTCAATAAGAGTATGAAAACACTATAAATATATCGGTCAGTCGCCGAGGAGGAACATGACGGGACTGTAGGTCAGTCGCCGAGGCAACCCTCGTTTGGGCTCTGCAAAAGAAGTATGATAAGTACAAGAAGTAAAGCTAAGTTATGACGGCTAGGCCATGCATTTACGTTGAGTCTAGGAGTTCTCGTAGGTGCGTGGTCATGGACAACTTGTCGACAAGATTTTTTACCCTCGATTCGGAAACCTGGAGCCACAGGACCGTATCGGCCTAGGAGGGGAGCAAGGTAGGCAGGCAAGAACACGCTGCCGGGGATAATTTAAGGACTTGAGCATGGCTAGCTACCCTTAGCTGCAAGGGCCTCGTCTTGTACCACCTACATGTCCAAGATGGCTTGAATTACAAGTTACCTTTCATATAAGTCAAGTTGGTTTGCTAAGCGGCAATCCGCATACACGGTGTCGGTCAAATCAAGGAAAGTGCAAGCACAACACGCATGAAGTAAATATAGTATGCACGGGTGCATCATAAGTCTTAAGAAACCTAAGATTTGGCTATAGCATGGACACGTGCCTCGACACGAATGTAGCGTCGAGTATTAAATCGATGGCATAGAGTTGCGTAAATCGGGATTGAGCCATCTCGAGTTAAGTCAAGAAGAGCCGTAAGGCAAGTTTGGTTAAGTCATACTAAGTTGCGAGGCACGGCCTCAATGTTCAAGTAAGAACCAAGTCGTTGACACGAATCATGTCGTTGCATCCCAGAGTATGTGCCATAGGGAAAGTACGAGTCGATAAGTTGACGTTGCAAGCACGAGAATGGTCTAGAGGCAAGGATAAGGAAGTTATCGGTGCGTTAGCCCGACGAACGATCTAGAGACACAAATAGATCAAGATGTCTACGTCTTAATTAAAGTTGATCCTAAGGCAAGGCTAGAAAGACAATCATAAGGGGACTATGTTGCACAAAAGTAAAGTAACGTGTTAGTTTCGTATGGTGTGGGTGAGGAGCTCACTCTACCAGTACAGTTGAGTACTGACACCCCACCAGTTTTATGTGCAGGTGATAGGTACCTGCTTGCTCGGGGCGAAGCTCGCTTGGATACTTCGAGGCATGGAGTTCCTTAACGTTTCGAGGTGCACGGGCGCATTGAAGACTGGACTTATGCGGGACATAATGTATGGATATCGCCTATCTGAAGCTTCCGCTGGTCTACTCAAATTGTATTTAGAGATGAGAGAGAGCAGAGTGACTTGTAATGTGAGAAGAGTGAGCTTGAGTGATTGTAATCTTGGCCTTGCGCCACAATTGTAATCTTTGTTTCAATAACAGTAAAGAGCATTTTGAATGACTTGTGTTTTGTATTTAATTTTTTGCTGCTGTTATTCAATATTTCTGCTTGGGACTTCTGTGCGACGACCTCGTCATTTATCCTATAATCGGCCGTTATGGACTTGCCTTGCGTGAGCGCAATCTAGGCTCACACGACATCATGCCTTAGCGAGGACGATCTCTCCTACGGGAGCGGGGTGTGACATGCTAGGTTTCTAATATAGTGGCATTTTTGTTAATTTAAAATTTACAATATTATTAAAACTAATATTAATACTAAAATTTAAATTAGTTTTTGATTTAACATTTAAACTTAGATTTAAATTCACAACTTAAAAGTAGTTAAAGTTAAAATTCCATTCTTTTTATTTAAAATCTGCAATATTATTGGAACTAGCATTAATATTAAATCTACAGTGGCATTTATGTTAATTTAAAATTTATAATATAATTGAAACTAATATTAATACAGTGGCATTACTGTTATTTTCAAATAGTCTTTTCCTTGTTCTGTTACACCCCTCTACGAGCGGGTTACACCCCCGAAACGAGTGGGTTAAATAGCCTTTTCCAAAGAAAAGAACCCATCCGACTAGAGAGAAACAAAGGAGAGAAGAAAAAGAGTCACAATGGAGAGGAGCAAGAGCAAAATCAATTGAAGCGGATGGGCCATCATCCCTACGGAGATTCTCTCGATGATACTGGTACTGTCGGGGATGCCGACGGACGAGGTCATGTGCAACGTGGCCCCAGTTTGTCGTTCGTGGTGGAAGACGCTCAACGGTCCCTTAGACTATTGGTCCAACGTGGACTTGGAATAGTGGTGCAGGAGGGCCCAGCGAATCGCTAAGATTAGTTTGACCGTAAAGAAGCTCGTGGCTCGCAGTGGAGGAATTCTACTGTCCTTCTCCGCGTACAAGCTCGACGAAGCCGCCTTCTCTTTTACATGTTTAAGGCCTGTGCAAAATTTTATTTTGTCTTATTCTAATACTTTATTTTTTCTATTACAAAATTTTACGTATACTTTGTTAATTTCTATTGATGTTTTCCCCTTTTTATAATACAGTGGGAAATTTCTAAGGGTGTTGTGCATTCCGAAGTGCGACGTGAGTGATGAAACTTTTGTGAGACACTTGGAGTTTCTTCTGGTGCTGGAAGAACTCGACATTAGCTACTGCCTCTATATCACGTCGACTGGAATATTTTCCGCCGGCAAGTATTGCCACCGTTTGGTCAAGCTGAGGAGGAACATGCCCATCCATATTTTATGGTCAGGAACAGATTCGTACTGAACACGTTGAACGAGATGGAGGAAAAGGCTATGGTCGATTCGATGCCGAGTCTCGAGCACCTAGAGATGGGCTCAGGCATGTTCAATGGAAACACACTGCGATCTATCATATGCAACGGCAAGGGTCTTCGTGTGCTCGACATACGTGGCTGCTTCAACGTGCACTTCAACGACGACCTCAGGAAAATTTGTGATTTAATACAGACGTTTAAACGACCCTTTGATGATGTAATCCCAGGGGAACGTGAATACGAGATGTATAGTGATTTAGATCTCATCAATCAGTCCCGGGGTGAATGGTTCTTCTGACATTAGTACGCATGCATGCATTTCTTTGTATTTTTCATATTTATATGATATCAATATCTTAACATATCCAAGAGATTTTGAAATTTTCCCACATAGTGATGACATTTTACCTTCTTCAAGATGAATTTTGGAGGTGCAAATTTTATTCATATTTACGGTATCAGTGCCATTCACCATAATTAATGGTGATCGATAGACATTTATATAAGAAGAGTGGCCCGGGAGAGATACAAAAAAATTGGTTTCTTTTTCACAACCCTTTAAAATCTATTTATAAAGTCAAACAACCAAACTATTCATCTTCACCAGCCTTCAAAACTAATTTATATGGGATTATGATTGAATCTAATATTTTTTAACAGCGTCATAAATGTTTATGATGCGAGCTAAATGTGTTGGCTATGATCGAAAAATGTGTTTCCACATTTTTAACAAGGTTCTTGTATTATTATAGGCTGCAAAAGAAAAGGACTCAAAATTAGTTTAGATTAATCATACTCAGATTCATTTGTGTATTAGAACAAATTAAATTTTATTATAATTAGAGTTCTTAATTTTTATAATATTAGGTTGTTAATTTTAATTTACATTACATTAAATCTTTATATAGATCGGACTCTAAATAATAAATTAGGGTTAATATTTGTATATACTTGAACATTCTCCGTCCTAAATGTACCATAATTTGTTAAAAGCACGAAGAATAGCCATTCTCCATGTTAAAATCACGGAGAATGGCCATTCTCGATGTTATAAGCACGGAGAACGAACATTCTCCCTGCTAAAAGTACGGAGAATAGACATTCTCCATGTTAGAAGCACGAAGAATGGCCATTACCCGTCCCAAATTGTTCCATACTAAGTTAAAAGCATATAATAGCATCCAAAAAATGATAATAATAGAAAAATTCTACAGAACCCACACACCGGACTCGAACCTAGGCCTTTTATGTAAAAGCCAAACAACACAACCAACTAAGCTGGGACTTACATTTCATGAAAAGTGACACCCAAAAAATGATAATTCCCATGTTTTCCAATTGTTTGTATCGTAAATAATGGTCAAACGTGTTGCTTGACCCTATATTACATGGAAAATAGGTTGTTGTTAGAGAATAAAAAGAGTCACTAGAGGTCATTGAATATCCCTAACTTCTAATAAGAAATAAGAAGAGTCGGTTAGGAACGTGTATATATATACATAGGGATCTCCATTCATTTGGGTAGGTTGCATATTTAACATGGCTCCAAAAAAATCTTCTGGTTGGGAACCATGGCTAGAGTCTTCTTCCCGTCGTCGTCTAGCCTCTTCGCATGCAGCACCCTCTGCGCTGCCTCCGGCCCATGACTGGGTGGCAGAGGCTGCGGACTTCCTGACCTCCTGCGGGTTGTCATTGGAGGTCATTGCTCGACCTCTTGATCCGACGCCCAACTTTGACTTGTTGCCGATCACTCCGGTGGAACAGGATTCTCTAGCGAAGAGGGAAGGGTTACGCTGTATGTGCCATAGGGCGGGTGTGCGCACCCTGCAGGACTTTGCGGAGGTCCTCCGCGAGGCTAGTGAGGGGTCTATGTAGACTCTTCTTTTTATATCTTTATTAGTTTTTTACAGTTTTTTTCCTCCTCTTGTATTCTTCGCCGGAGAATGTTCCGGCGAAGAAGCTGGGATTTAATGCAATCTAATATTTTGTTAACTCAGTTTGGTTTCGGCTGCAAGCGACTAACTATTTTATTTATTTTTCAATTAACAAATCTTGTTACGTCAAATCCATATATTTGTGACGATATCCCCATCAATGACTTGTTACGTTATAGAATTGACTATGCTGCCAGCGTAAAGTTCTTGCCGTCAAATCCATCTATCTGTGACTAATTATTTTATATATTTTTTAATTATAACAAACAGTATAAAAATAATAGGGATATTTAGACTTTGGGTCTCAAATAAGTTTCAGAATTTGTGTTTGGGTCTCCATATTATACATAATTAGTATTTGGGTCTGAAAAGTGTCACTAATATTTCAAAAGTGTCATAAAAAGTGTTACTAATTATTTTTTGTTACACTTTTGGGACCCAAACACTAATTATGTATAATATGGAGGCCCAAACACAAATTTCATAACTTATTTGACTGAAAAAAATTGTAAATGAAAAAGCAATCGACTCATTCAAGTATATACAAAGTAAACTAGAGGACAACTTTGAGGGTTTTAATTTTACTCTTTTCAAGTACATAGTCTTGTTAGCAAGTCGTCAAACGAGAAAAATTCGGGATGGCAAAAATACGAGTATAGATTGGCTCAATGCGAAGATAATACGTTAAAAAATTCAATCAAATATTCGAAAAATAGAAATATTGAGATTAGAAACTTCACATTCTTAAATATGTTGTCAAATTTCATTAATTAAACATGTTTCCACCACATTTTTTGTGCCAAATTTTTCAATAATTTATACAGAACACGTTTAAAACTTCGTATGCTTAAAGTTTATGTAGTGATTTCACGTGGATATATACTAGTAATAATAGTAATAAATTTAATTTGGAAAGTAGTTTTTAAAATTAGGGTCTCAGAATCCCAAAGGTTGGTGCTCTTATAAAATTTAAGACTCAAAACTACTCAAAGGTTTCCACTTCCCAAGGTCATACAAGATGGTCGAATTTTTTCTCTTCTTATCTCAAACCCTTTTCTTCTCCCAAACCCTATCCAAATCCTTCCCCAAACGGCTGCTTAAAATTATTAAAATGCCGCCGAAGAAACAATGACCATCTCCGAAGGGAAAGAATTCACAAAGGGATACGATACAGGCCCGAAGGACAGAACTTACAAGAGTGGCGAAAGCCAAGATTATGGTCGCTATGGCAGAGGCTGAAAGGGCAGAGGCGAAAGCAGCGGCGGCGGCAGCAACGATGAAAGCGGCGGTGGCAGCCAAGCCACCTGCAAAAAAGGCTAAAAAAACTCATTGTTCGACAAAGACCAAAAAATCTATCTTCGATACAGAGTCGTCGGAAGACTCAACTTATGAAGATCGAAGGCATACTCAAGCGAAGATTAAGGTGGCAACGGATACAGAGTCATCAACATACTATGAGGATTTTGAATCCTCATCAGAAGAGGAAGATGAAGAGGAAGAGCAATCATCAAATAAGTCCCAGGATGGAGAGGAGGTAAATTTTTTTACAGACTCTAAATCTAAGAGGACTTACAATAAACATTTAAAAATAAAGGTTGTTATGCCTGAAAGATCAATTAAGATGGATGATGTCGAAGATGAAGCTTTCCTGGATATATTAAATTTCTATCAGTTGGAGAAACTGAACAAATCCTGTCTTAAGAAAATCTCCCAGACAATAGTAAGAGAATTTTACTCAAATCTTCGGGCTAAAATTAAAGAAAAAGAAGAGGATCAACAACTGGTGTTTCTGAGAGGAAAACCGATTAGAGTAAATGTTGTTGTCATCAACGAATTTTATGGATTTGATCCAGCTTCTGAGTTTGATATGAAAGATATTGATAATGTTTCCATGAGGGATGCAATTCATGAGATTACAGGTGTATCAGTGGGTGCCAAGACCCCTCAAAATGTATACATAGATCAATTAAAATTTTTGTATAAATTGTTGCATGCCTACGTATCTCAAACACTTAACCCTACTGGACATGAGTTTTTCATCTATCCCGAGAGAGTAAAATTTCTTTATTATATGGGGAAGAAAAAAAGGATAGATATAGGTTCTTACATGTTCAGTAGAATAATGCATCTCGTGGGAAAATCAATTGCAAGGACAGCTCTCCCTTTTGGAGGATTTTTATGCTCAATGGCTAGTAAACATTCTGTCCCAAGCTTAACAGGGGATGTTTATATTAAAAACAAAGGCCCCATGAGAAAACTAATCTTCACTCGAATGTTTGGAAAATGGGCAGCAGCTGTAAGCAAACCATCAACATCTGAAAAACCATCAACTTATGGAATCCCAAACACTAAGGACATGGTTGATGATCTTTACAATTTTGTTGCTGCAAACTTTGAGATTGTCTTCAAAGAGATGAAGACTATATCTGATAACCAGAAATTGATTCTGGATAAGATTAAACAGATAGAGGTTGAATTTGTTGACGAAGAATAAGATTTTTCTTCCCTCGTGAAGAAGGTAAATGGGGCTAGCCCAAACTGGTGCTACTTTGCATTTTTTTTCTCTTATTCTACTACTCTTGATGATTCCGTAATCTAATATACACATTTGCTTGCTAACTGTATATACTTGTTAATAGGATGATACTCAGTATCATCACTAAAAAGGTAATTCAAAAAATTATTTGTATTTGAATTAAGGCTCCAATCCAGTTATTACTGTGCACATTGTATACACTTGTGAGCTTCAACTCAGCTAAACCGAATCTTTATCTCTGATGCTTAAGGATATATCAGAACTTCTTAGCCCCTATATTCTACATTAAACACTCTAGGACAAAAGTACATGGTCTTGAATCAAAGCTACTCTGGATATCCTTGATGCTCTGATACTCTGCTACTTAATGCTCTGATACTGTAAATAATTTACAATAAAAGTTAATATTGCACCGATACTCTGCTACTTGATGATGCTCTGATACTGCAAATAATTTACAATAAAAGTTAATATTGCACTGATAATCTACTACTTGATGCTCTGACACTCTGCTAATTGATGCTCTGATACTCAGCTAAACCGAATAGTTAATATTACACTGATACTTCTGCTACTTGATGCTCTGATACTTGCATTGATACTGCCCAATTGCATCCTTAAATGGTGATTTAAGACTGAACGATGATGGTCCAATACATGTAAAGAGTGGAAATGCCTCAAGGCATGTAATGTATGTCTGATACTAGAGTTAGGACTGAGCTGGAACACTCCCTCAGTCAGTGATATTTGGTATTATAAGCATGAGCACACTGCTATAATATAGGTTATACTTAAGGGTAAGCCAGGCACTTAAACTTGCTTGGTATCCTGACACTAGAGAGAGTCCTTGAGAGTAACCTAATAATTGAGCTAACTGGAGAGTGTACTCACTACTCAGTGATAGATACAAAATGGGGTCGCATCATAGAACCCGCACTGTGCACATTGATACTCTAATGTTAGAACCTGTAATGTGCACATTGATACTCTTATGTAAAAATACACATTGTGCACATTGACACTCTAATGCTAGCCCTCACTTTGATACTTCTATTTCTATTTTTGGATGTCATTTCTACATATACAGTGAGTCCATGCTGACTATAATTTTTCTTATTCCGTCCCTCAAGGTGTAGGTGAAGGATATTTTGAGGAAGACGAAGAAAAGAAGAAGAAGAAGAAGATGATGATGGAGAGGGAGATGAAGATTCATCTTTTGATTTTTGAAACTTTTATTTCAATTTGGAAGTAATATTTGAATTGTAATATGATTCTGAATATTTGTTGGTCTTGGCGGTCAAACTAAATTTTGTGTTTGAAATATTGTATGACTAAACTTTTTGCTTGTACTAAGCACCATTGCGGTGCATGGCTCGTAATTTATTTGGAAAATGTAATATGGTCTTGAATTTAGAGTAGGTCTGATATTTGTTTGGATTATTGTATTATAAATTATGCAGGTTCTTTGTTGAATTACTAACGTGGATTGGGCAGATTATTGTAACGTGGATTATGTAGTTTATTGGACTTGGAATGAAGTATACTTAATTTGATTATAATTTGTTTGGTTGAAGCGTTTATTTGATTTGCAGTTGGCCTTCACAGATGATTTTGATCTTCTGGTGTATTCCTTTGATTTGCAGATGCCCTTCACAGATTTCATGAGTCCTGGGTGCATTCCTAGGGTTTACAGATAGCCTCATTACGGATGCATTCCTGGGATCACTAAAACTTTATTTGATTGTAATGTGTTTTGCTTTCTATAAATAATCAGTACATCGATGCCATCAGTATGAATTCGATGCCAGTGTAATGCATAATGTAATCCTGCCTGTTCATCCCTTGTTATTGCTGAAGCAAAGTATGTAATGTAAGAAAAATTCTTTTGGATAGTAGGTTAATTATATTCAAACACTCGCAAGCAATTTTGTGCAGCCATACAGTGGAAGTCTGATAAAATGATATTCAGATTTTCTTCAACATGCTTTAATATTAAATGAATATACTTTGGTAAATGATATTAAAAATACTGTATATATTTGGTAAAAAATGAATGAGATACTTGAACATTTCCCGTCCAAAATGTACTATACTTTGTTAAAAGCACAGAGAGTGGCCATTCTCCGTGTTAAAAGCACGGAGAAGGGGCATTCTCCGTGTTAAAAGTACGGAGAATGACCATTCTTCGTGTTAAAAGAATTGGTCATTCTTCGTGTTAAAAGCAAAGAGAATGGTCATTTTTCGTGTTAAAAGCAAGGAGAATGGCCATTCTTCGTGTTAAAAGTAAAAAGAATGTCCATTCTCCGTCCAAAATGTACCTTACTTTGTTAACGTAAAAATTCGAATATACTTTGGCAAATGATATTTTTTTAAAATACTGTAAATATTAGAAAGATGGTTAATATGACAAAATATTGAACATTCCCCGTCTTAAATGTACCATACTTTGTTAAAAGCACAGAGAGTGGCCATTCTTCGTGTTAAAAGCACGGAGAAGGACCATTCCTCGTGTTAAAAGCACGGAGAATGGCCATTATCCGTGTTAAAAGAACGGAGAATGACCATTCTCCGTGTTAAAAGCAAGAAGAATGGCCATTCTCCGTGTTAAAGCAGGAAGAATAGCCATTCTCCGTGTTAAAAGCAAGGAGAATGTCCATTCTTCGTCCAAAATGTACCATATTTTGTTAACGTAAAAATTCGAATATACTTTGGTAAATGATATTTTTTTTAAAAATACTGTAAATATTAGAAAGATGGTTAATATGACAAAATGTCACAATAAAAAAAATTCTCTTCGAAAATATTATCATTAGAAAAGTAAAAAATATTTCGTCCGATCAATACAGATTTTTTATAAAAATATGTGAGCAGATGATCCGCCCGACCTCAGAAGCAGGTTTTCTCAGTTCACCACCACCACCATGGCATGTAGCTTTATTACCAAAATATTAAATTATTAGATAAAAAATAAAATTCCTGACAATGGCATGGACAGTAAAATTTACTAAGCCGGGAGCCTGCAGGAGCGGCGTAGCTGGTACTTCTCCTTGTTCGAGGAGGTCTCGACGATGTCCAACGCGAATTGGACTGATTCTTCTCGGTGCCGCTGGTACTCCTCGTTGTTCTAGGAGGGCTCGACGACGTTCGACGCGATCTGGACTGATTCTTATTTCCTTCTTCATCTCCGTTTCTCCTTCCACCACCACCACCACAACCACCACCACCACCACCACCACCACCATGGCCTGTAACAAAAAAAATACAGAATTTATACGTTGATGCACAAAATATTAAATTGGATGGACGAAAGAGAGAGTAAATATGAGTTAATTTAGGGTGTTCATTGAAAAAATTAAAGTGAAGAATGACCTGCTAAAGCAAGTTACCAAGAGGTCAAAAGTCAAAATCAACATTAAATGATGTTTCTACTCTATTATTCAATCTGAACCATTGGATCAGCATCCAATGGTCCAGATTTGGGATGTATTGATACATCCTTTTCCAGGGGATGTATGGTAGAACGTCCCATATACATACATATATATATAATATATATAATATAATATATAATATATTGTATTATATTATATAAATATATAATATAATATAATATAATATAATATAATATAATATATATATATATATATATATATATATATATATATATATATATATATATATATATATATGTATATATATATTATATGGGTGGTGAAGGAGGGGCTGAGTATTCTGGTGGATGGCAACCCCCAATATTGGTTGATCTCCAAACTGGAGCAGACCAAGGTCGGCCTTAATTGTGGTGCAAGGCGTTGCCCAAGCGAGAGCTGGTGGAGAAGGAGAATTGGTTGTGGGAACTACAAAAGCGCTTGCAAGCTAACATATTGGATCCAGTTGTTACTATCATGGAAAGGACGCTTAGTCAGGAGGTGGGCAAATTGAGGCAGCTATAACAGATCGAATGGGCACAGCGGGTGCAAGGGAGCACCGAAATCACATATCCAGTATCACGATCCGTACCCTGATTAGGACACGAGTACGTGGTTACGTCCAGCTTATGCCTCAGAATTGGCGGTAGAACGCTGTATAGGTCGTCTATAAATACTACAACTAGACAAAATATAAGGGTACCTGTCATCTCCGCACGGAGGTATAATATGGCATAACTCAATCACAAGACAAACTAGGATAGATAGCACGAAATGGAAATATGATAGAAAGGAAAACTGGAAAGGAGTTCAAGATCCAACACAAGTTCAGAGATATAAACACATCACAGAAACTCAAAATATAATATAAAAGCTACAGTTTGAAAACACTAGTTGGATCGCAGTCCAGGCAAACCTATCTAACAGTCTAAACAGGGGCTATATCATCTACGGGCTCCAGGGGTAATGTCTCATCAAACTCTATCCTGGCCATACCCGTAAAAGGTAGAGCAATCAGCTAACATGTACTCTGTAAATATCAACGGTTATCCTGTCAGGAAAATGAGCAAGTACAAATACTAACAACAGTTCCATATGAATTGACAAATTCTATAAGAGACAATCATAATGAAATACAAGACAAAGATATATGATGACTTGGGAGCTATTCGGAAGCCGAGTTACAACCCGTAAACCAAACAAGGATCGGGGTTGTAACCCTTCTCCTGAACAAAACTTAGCCTGCAATCAAGGTTTAACATAAGATCATGTAGAACATGTGAGTAATAAATATCATAGCATGGTGAGAAAAGTACTGAACGTAGAACTGAGCAGGATATATGATGTGATAAAATAAATATAAAATGTGCCATGAATTAGTAGAGCGTTACATGATCGGCCTGGGAAAGTTACAGGACAGGCTATCCACTTAGCCCGACAATCACATGAAAATCATTGGAAGGGGTCATGCCGACCAACCTGGATAACGAGCACAAGAAATAAGATCTCGCTACACCCTACGTGAGGTGACAGTGGCGCAAGCACAAGAATATAGTGATAGGGTAGCTTTGATCACATAGCCCCTAATAATTCCCCATTTTCGAATAGTATAATAGATCCAGACATGACACGTCATGACACAGGATTCCCTAAGAGGGTAGCTACTCCCTCTTAGGAATCGGTGTCTATACAAGTACATGGAACAAGACAGGAAATGTACCAATATACCAAGAAAATCTAGGAATAACATCTCATGTCATGATCTGACGTATACTAGTCCGTGAACCATCGTGTCGGAAAATCAAGTAAGACACTACAACTGAATCGGATATAGCAGATATCAAGACAATGAAAACTATCAGTGAATGTATTCTCCTGATACCCTGAACAGCTGATATGAAAAGATGGCCAACTGGAGTCACAGAGTCCTAGTTAGAGCAACATAGGTCAAGATGTATACGGAGGATGATAAATGAAATATACAATGCATCTACATGCTGTCTAGGTCAAACTAGACTAAAGTCAACACTTGGTCAACTCTAGTCAACCACACTAGTCAAACTAGGTCAACTAGGTCAAGTCCTAGTCCAAACAAGTCTAACAAGTCTCACTAGGCCTAACCAAGCCTAGGCTAGCACTCACACAATCACAAGACAATATGAACCACAACAATACATAATATAAAATAGATACTATATATAAATACATATCTTCATACATACATGTATATCCACATTACATACATATTTATATATATAGGCATATGTTATATCATGCATATTTACATAGTTATATAAATATATACATTCATGTACATTTACATACATACTTTTATACATTATATATGTTAACATTCAGTACAATGTATTATATTTTACTTATACCTTTGATTGATTGATTCATTCATATATGACATTCATTCATGCATTTATACATTCATTCATTCATGTTATCACTATATACATACTTGATTCATGTATCCACACATACATACATGGATACACAACATACATGTATACATTCATACATACTTACATTGCATACATGCATACATACATATATTGCATACATGCCTACATACATATTTTATATGCATACTTGCATTCATTCATGCACCCATACATACATACATACATAGATGCATACATACATATCATATATACATACATACATTGCATACATGTCTACATACATATCATATATGCATACTCTACATTATATTACATTTATTTCTGCATACTTGCATTCATATAATATATGCATATAAACTCATATATTTAACTCAAAATATATGTGAATACATACATTACATTACCTTAACACACACACACACACACACACACACACACACACACACACATATATATATATATATATATATATATATATATATATATATATATATATATATATATATATATATATCATTTATTCATATCCTATATATATGCATACTTCAGTTCATGCATTATATCCATTCACATATCATTAAGTTGCATACATATACTTATTTTCATTACATACATGTCATTCATGCATATTACATACTTACATGCATCTATACATTATATACATTATATACATTGTATACAACATGTAAAAATAGAAGAGGAAAAAAAAACTGAAATGGAAAGGGAAGGGAAGGAAAAATGTAAAAAAAAGAAAAACAGTGGACATATACATGCTTGCATCATATATTCTACATTACCATACATGCTATCATTATATATTACATTACATTATGTATATATTATACATTCATATCTATCATTACATGTATACCTTGCATCCATATCTAGCATTTATTATATACTTTCATGTATACATTGTATATCATTCTTTCATTCATGCATTGCTTACATACATTACATTGATTGCATTCCTACATGCTTGCATTCAACCATATATACATTAATGTAAAGAGGATACATATCATGTATATATATATATATATATATATATATATATATCATTTCATTCATCTAACATATTATGCATTACATACTCTACATTCATTTAATATCCATACTACATAGGCTCATAGGTTACACAAAATGCCTATGTTGTATAGTCACTCTTCTACTTAAAACCAATACTGTACCAATTGGACATTTACTAAATTCTAGGATTAAAGTATGTCATAGCCCTTCGTGTTAGCTTTCCAAAACTTCAAACGGATCACATTTTCGTGTCCGAAAGCTCCCGAAATCGCGAAAACACCGAAACGCGTTTGTCTTTCGGACAGCTGACACTCAAATAATTTTACAAAAAGTTTTAGAATGATTTTGGCTTATTAAAATATATATTTGGAAAGCTAACTTCGATATGGTTCTTAAAAAAAACGGAAGATTAAACGGAGTTCTAAGCTAAAAGTTATGACATTTCTAAGTTGTTTTGGTTAATAAAAATATGGATGAAAATTATGACGAATTTGAGTTATTTTGGACAAAAGAAACACATGTAGGTCAAGATACTTGGATACCAACATAGGTATCCAAATGAAACTCATTCTAACCATCCTAACTAAGATCAATCCACTCTCTAACCATTCTAAAACTGAATTTAAATATCTATTTAAACTATTATCATACATACATACACATGGGGTGTCCTAATTTGGGATCTATCAAGTAGGACACAAGACACATATCTAAAATTCTCAAGAGAGCTCCAAATGGCCTCAAATTTGAATCTAAAGGGGACAAATGCATGAGGATGGATCCTACGGATTCAAAACTAATTTATATGCAAAAGAAATCGATTTAGAGGATGAGTTTTACCTATTGGGAGTGGAATCCCAATGAAATCCTTTAGGACACGGCTCCGATACGAAGATCCCTTAAAGTGGACACTCCTCCTTGCACTTCTCTTTCAATCCTTGGTAGCACCCTTCCCTTAGAGAATGGGAATGATTGAGGAAAAATTTGGTGAAGGAATGATTTGATTTGGAGATCAAATCAAAGGGAAGGCTCTCTAAAATTAGGGAAGAACAAAAGGAAGATAAAAGAGGCAATATTGTAATGAATGAAATAAATCATTCTTCCCTAAAGGTGGCTGCCATAAAGACTCCATTAGGGTTAATGGAAAATGTCCTAATTGTCCCTCTCTAGTCTCATATGGTTAAGTCTAGACTAGGTTCAAGTTTGGGGTCAAAATGATCTAGTTTTGAGTCTCTAACTTAACCATTCTAACATGATAAAAATTAGTCTAACTAACTAACTTAAATGTTGGGTTTTATGGGCCATGCTTAACTTAATATTGGGTCCCATCTAGAGTTTAAGCTACCCGGGTCACAATACAAGTCGGAACGAGACGAAACTCAAACTCGACTAAACAAATCTAGTAAAAACAATATTAAAAATATAAAACTTTTTCAAAATATTAAAATATGAAAAATGATCAAAATTATAATACATCAATTTAAATATTATTAAAATAATCTAAAATTTACCAATTAATTAAAATCCTAAATAATTCAAAAGTCACAAAATGACCAAAATATCCTTAGCCTAAAAAGTTGTAAATAGTCATTCTAATTACATGGTTAGGTCCCCATGGTCATGGTTAGTCTCTAGGCTCAACAGTTTTAGGGTTCACTAGCTAACACATCAAAATTATAATTCACCAATTTTAAATAGTATTAAATTAATTAAAAATTCCCATAAATCATAAATCCTATTATTAAATAATAAACTTTTACAAAAGTTCAAAATTATCCTCATTTTAGAAAAGTTTGTGTTACATCCAGGCTAATAGGTCCAGACGGGAAAGAAGAGGTGGCGCCATGACATATTCAAACTTCAAACATAAGCTATAAGGTACAACTCTGAATTGCTTAATCAAACTGACTATATGTCTATTTTTCCAGAATTGATCTGCAAATGGGTTATCACTTCGCTTAGCAATCAAACACTATTGGCCCCTTTGACGATGGAAGAAGTTGAAAACATAGTTATACGGTCAGATCCGAACAAATCTCTGGGTCTAGATGGTTTTAGCGGTGGGTTTTATGAGGCCCATTGGGGTGAACTAAAACAGATGGTATTTGAGGTGGTATCTGATTTTTTTTGTTCATGGTCGACTCCTACGTGAGCTAAATCACACGTTTCTCACGTTAATTCCTAAGAAGGAAGGAGCCATATCCCTCGAGATTTCTGACCTATAGCCTGTTGTAACTATCTTTACAAACTGATCACCACAGTGATGTGTCGATGCCTGGAGGGAATTATGCAAGAGTTGATATCACCAAGCCAAGCAGCTTTTGTTAAGGGGCGAGATATAGCGGATAATAATATGTTAGCGCATGAGATGGTTCGCCAGTTCAACAAACAAGGAGGTCAGAAGACATGTATCAAAATCGACCTACGGAAGGCATATGATAATGTTAATCTCAACTTTCCGTGTCAGATATTGCTAGCTATGAGATTCGATGGAGTGTGGACAAGGTACAGGAATGTATATCTACCCCGACATTTTCAGTGATGATTGGGGACAGCCATACAGATTCATTGGAAGTAATCGTGGTTTGCACTAAGGTGACCCCCTTTCTCCATACTTGTTTACTATTGTTATGGAATACTTTTCATGTTTGATGGACTCTGCAGTTATTATGAGACATATTACACCCCTATACAAGCAGATTACCCCGCAAATTTCTTATTTGATATATGCGGATGATCTGCTGGTCTTCATAGTTCCTTCGAGACCTGGCCTACTTAAGCTAGGAGAGATTTTGAAGGTGTTTGACAAATACACTGGGCTCCGACTGAATTGTGACAAAATAAAGGTATATTTCAACACTCACTGTTCGAAGAAGGAGGAAAACCCTAATTTTGGGGGTTGAGCGAGGTGACTTACCTGTTAAATATTTGGGGATACCCCTAGCGGTGAACTATGCCTGGGAGTAGGATTGTCAGAGTCTGGTGGATTATGTGCAACTGAGAGTTGAGGGGTGGCAAGCCCAGTGTTTGTCATTTGATGGGCGTATCGAGTTGGTGAAAACGGTCATTATAGTTGTTACTAGCTATTGGTTATAAGGGATCCTTTTGCCTGTGGCCACTATTACAAGGATAAAATGGATATGCGTAAACTTTATTTGGAGAGGGGGGAGGGGTTTCATGCCATTGGATGGGACTATCTATGTCGTCCGTGGGATGAAGGGGGTGTCGAATTGCGATCGTTGCGTGGTCTCCAAGAGGTAGCCGGGTTGAAAGTGGCGTGGAAGCTCCTTACATCAAACTCGCTATGGGCTAAGTAGATGAAGAGCAGGTACTTCTCAGCAAAGAATTTTTGGGAGACTCGAGCTAACAATAATGACTCGGTTGTATTCAAGAGAATTATGTCACAGAGCGAAGCTGAAACGGTTGATTTTTAGAGTATTCAAAGATGGAGCAACTACAGAGCTTTGGCATGACCCGTGGATATCGCACCAAATTCTGGTCGACCAGAGGAGGACAAGCCTAGTTCGCTGAGCTCATCGGGTGGAATAGGTTAGCAGTATCATCCATGAGGGGGCATGGCGCTCGAAGCTCCATGAAGAAGCTCGCTTTGTTGGCGATGAAATTAAAGCAATCCGAATTGATCCCAACATGGTGAGGGACGCTTGGGTATGCGATTCCAACGGTAGCAACAGGTTCTGCCAAAGAGAAGTATACAACAATTGTCAGATTCCATACTCTAAATGGGAGTTTGTTGAGCTTGTTTGGACCAAAGGAGTGGCGCAGAAGATGCAGTTGTGCTTGGACAAATTGTGTATGGGTCGACTCTTGAATCAAGACAGACTACTCAGAGTTGGTGTCCAGACTGGGGATAACGGTTGTGTGCTCTGTGGATACTCACCGGAATCTACCAATCATATGTTTTTTGAATGTTCCATGGCATGGGATATATGGAAAGTGTAGAGGGACATCCTCCAATTACCACTGAGAAGTTCTCGGGATTGGGGCAATACGGTAAGGAGCTTAACCGGAATCGGAGTAGAGGGAATCACTGGTTTAACGAAGCTTGTATCAGATTGGCGGTTGCGGTCTGACATATTTGGAGGGAGAGGAACAAACGAATCTTTGAGAGACAGAAGACTTCCCCAAAAGGAATCACGCATAATATAGAGTATGATGTTTCAGTTATGAGAATGATAATAAGGCCGGATGCAGGCCACGCTATGTAAGCTGTAATTGTGGTTACTAAAGGAATATAATTACGCTTATATATATATATATAAGCGAAATTATATTCCTTTAGTAACCACAATTACAGCTTACAAGTGTAATTATATTTCGATGAGAGAGATGACTATCACGGTAGCGAATATGATACCGATTCTTGGATTAATTATCTATTGCATGTGACCATATTTATTTTGAAGATGAGTTATCTCATGGTCAGCTAATTAGGAAGTACCTTTGTTTGGAACTATTAGTTGGCTTTAATGATACTACAAAAGAGTGATCTTTTGGGACGATACTATTAGATACACTACTTTGAAGAGTCACAAAAGACTAATATTTTAGTCTGTAATAAAAAAAAATTATTATTTAGGACAAATTTGTAAATAAACTTTAAAGTGTATCTTATTTAAGACAAAAAATTTATTTCATCCCATTAAAATTGGATTTTGTCCCAATAAAACCGGTGGGCGGAGGTGATTAATTTTTTTTCTTTCCCTCCACTATTTTATTGTTGTCTAAAAATGTTATCTGGCCCACATCTCTCTCCCCACTCCCACTCCCACTCCCACTCCCACCACCACCTGATTCCCAATAATTTTTTACTTTACCCTACTCATTTTTGCGAAATCCCTATTCCCTTTCCCTCACTGACGAGAGCACCCCCAAATTTCCCCTCCCCCATCCTTCCTCCGAGAATGAATCCCAAACCCAAGATCCCAACCCTCCTCAAATCATAACCCTAGATTCCAACCCACCTCCACAAACGCACACCTAGACCGTGGTCTCCGTGCAAGCCATCGCCGACGAGTCCGACACATGGACGGTGAGTTTTGCACCTTTCCGTTCATTCACATTTCCAGAAAGTTTCGATTTTGATTCCGACGAGATCATTATGACTTCTAAGGGGAAGCATATCGTGGTATTTCTTGACATCTTGAGTTTTTTCTGCAGTGCTTTCTCTTTGGAAGTCATCCCATGTGCACAATTTTTTAATTATCTTCTTTGTATGTGAAGCTTTCCCTTTTTTGGCTCGAGATCCAGTTGGGGCTTCAATGGTGAGGAGGACGAGGACGATGGGGTCAACAAGAGAGAAGCTCACAAAGGTCCTCTGTCCTTTGCCAAATTTCGCAACTGGATGTCCTTGTTTGCAAATAACAGAAAAAGATTAGGTCATTTGGTCCTTTTGCTTGCAGGGATTGCTAGAAAGACACGGATAGCAGAGAAAATGTTGGTTATGTTGCCATCTCACAAATAGTTGGTGTTTGATGGGCTTCTAGCACCATCAACTTGGTAATACCAATCAGATGTATATAGTTTATCAATATTAATACAAGAAGAGATGTATAATCCTATGAAAATTTGGAGTAAGTTTTGGTCCTATGTGAAACGACAAAACTTCTTCAATATACAATTGTGTTCGATGTATACTTGCTACATCTCATTATGTCTGTTTGTTATTATTACTTTACTGAAAGAATCGTCCTTGGTTGTAGTATAATCATATTATGAATGACTAAAGGGCGACAATGCCTCAGTTGAAGCATTCAGATACATAGCAGTACCGTAGAAGCAAAATCAAAGACAGGTGATCAATTATTATTGTTATTCTGTCATTTTTAAAGTTTTTTTTTTACTTTTTTTTAATCATTTAATATTTTTATTTTTTATCCTTTATTATTTCTTCCTTAGGAATATTTATATATTCACCAATCATATGAATATAATTTTTTTAGGAAATTTAATTACTGGGATTTAATTTCTGAAAATATAGAATTTCGTGCTATATAGTATTCCGCGTACCAAATACCCCCTAAAATATATAAGAGAAAATTTGAGTGGCACCCCACTTTTTTTATGCTTATTTAAGGTGCACCCCACAAGTTTACATGAATGTACAACACCTCCCATTTTTGACGGAAAACGTCTGTTGCTAACGGTCAACTCCTTTGACCATTTATTTTGGACGAAAATACCCTCGCTCGTTATGCGCCTACCCGATCCTTGCGCCGGCCCCCTCCCCGACCTCGCCGGCAGTTCTCCCCCCCTCCTCGACCTCGCCGGCCCCCTCCCCGACCACGCCTGCACTTCTCCCCCCTTTCCGGCCTCGCCGCGCGGTTCGAAATATTTTGGACCGGCTTGCGAAAATTTAGGGTTTGATCGCCGTGGACTCTCCGATTAGGGTTCCATTTGGGGGGAATCGGCTCGGATCGAGGAATGCGGGATGTAAGTTTTTGTTTAAAATTTGCAGTTTGTCAGCTTGCTATTCTATTGGACTGGTTGTGAATTAATTAGGGTTTGGAAATGAATGTTTTTGTTCATGGTGATGGTACTAAGTAGATCTATGCGGAGTTTTGATGCAGTGAGAATGATGGTGTAGCTGATTTTTTTTTTAGGGTTTTGATTTAAAAAAAAAATCAAGAATGGAGAAGTGGTTTTAGCTAGGGAGCTCCGACACTCAGGAAATATTTAGGTGCCTTGTATGTCTCGTGTCGTATCGGACACAATGGAGGGTGGTCGAGCGATTGTGAAGGTGGAGATGGTGAAGGTGGTGATGGAAGAGGTGGTGGAGATGATGGTGGTGATGGTGAAGGTGGTGGTGGTGGTGATGAAAGAGGGCCGAGCGACGCCGTGGAGGGAAGCCGAGCACGGCGGGGAGAGACGGATAGTTGACGTGGGGAAGAGGACAACAGACAGGGGGTATTTTCGTCCAAAAAAATTGGTCAAAGGGGTTGATCGTTCGTTTTGGACTGAAACCGTCAAAAGTGGGGGGTGTCATACATTCATGTAAACTTGTGGGGTGCACCTTAAATAAGCGTAAAAAAAGTAGGGGTGGCATCCCACTTTTTTTTACGCTTATTTAAGGTGCACCCCACAAGTTTACATGAATGTACAACACCCCCCATTTTTGACGAACAATGTCTATTGCTAACGGTCAACTCCTTTGACCATTTATTTTGGACGAAAATACCCTCGCTCGTTATGCGCCTACCCGATCATGATAATCAGAATCTTCGTCATACTAGTAAGCAAGGCTACGATATTCACAGAGTCCTCGACTAAGGTACATACCTCTAGAATCATGGTATTTAAAATTTTTGCACTGCCGCATGCTTGGCCGCGAAAACCTTAAATTCCTACACCCGAGAAATATATCCTAAATCAGACTGTATGTCCTCACCATGCTTGCTAATGTGTCACGACCCGCACCCTGAAGAGGGGCACGAGCACGTGGTTACGTCCAGCCTACGCCGCAGTATCGACGGTAGAACGCTGTATATAGGGTCTGTAAATACTACGACTAAAACAGATAAATGTACCTGTACAGTATATACACTTCGAATTGAGGTGACATAGCAATACAGTCTTAATCACATATATCAAACTAAGGTAGATAGTACGAAAAAGGAAATATGATAGAATAAACAGGAAAATGAGTCCAAGATCCACAAGTCAGAGCTATACACAATATCCAGAGTCTCAGATAATATAAGTATAAAGATACTACAAACTGAAATGTACTAGCTGGCTCGCAGGCCAGACAAACCTAACTAAACTAGGCTACTCAGGGTGAGCAAAGTCCAGTGGCTCTACCAATAAGCCACGGTCTAAATCTAGTCCATCAGACTCAACCCCATAGTAGGTCGGGCAGTCAGTCTCAGAGTCATCTGTAAAATATCATAACGGTATCCTGTCAGGAAAATGAGCAAGTACAAATACTAACAGCAGTTCCATGTGAATTGACAAATTCTATAAGAGACAGTATAATGAACTACAAGACAAAGATATATGAAAACTTGAGAACCGTTCGGAAGTCGAGTTACAACCCTTAAACCAAACAAGGACCGGGGTTGTAACTCTTCTCCCGAGCAGAACTTAGTCTCCAATCAAGGTACAATGTAAAGGCAAGTAGAGCATGTGAGTAACTGTATATCATGGCATGGTGAGAAAATACTGAATATAGAATAGAGCAGAATATACGATAAGATAAAGTAAATATAAAATGTGATTTGAATTATTAGAGCGTTATGTGATCGGCTTGGGAAACATGATCAGGCTTTCCATCTGTAATACCTGTGTTCGTATTTCGTATTCTTGGAATACGTATACGTATTTCATTCTGCATTGCATGATTTCCTGGCTTAGCATTCCTTCTTGGCTTGGCTTGGTTATTTCCTTGGGTTGGTTCGGCCTGGCTTGGTTTTGCTATTGGTTCATGATGAACCCATGGATGAACCCCCTACCTACCACCACCCTTCATATTTATTAGCCCTCTTCATTCTCTCTCTTCATTTATCATCTTCTTCTTTCTCATTTACTTCCCCACCTACCAGAGAGAGAAGAGAGAGGTCTAGGCAAGTGCATCTTGCTTCATGGAGGAACCCAAATATTATTGTTTCATTCTCTTCCTTGTAGCATTTTAACACTCTTTAGTACTTGACATTTTTAATTTTCATGGCTAGATTCTTGTAGATCTAAGTTTATTTTATTTTCGAATTTCTTGGGTTTTGATCTACTTAATCTTGTTATTTCTATGTTTTGATGGTTCCATGTTGTAGAGAATCTCGTTCTACCCCATTTTGACCTATGGAAGTTCGGATTTAGGCTCCGGATGATGGAGTTATGGAGTTGGCTCTCATGGTGTTCTTCTTCTCTGAAATTTTGGAGAAGATGAACAGTGCTTGACTTGACCGCATGAATATTCACGCGACAAGTGTTCTATCCAGCCGCATGACTGGAAGTTCTTGAGCCGCATGAGAGTCGGACTCACTTAGCCGCATAACCCACTCAATTTCCAGCCGCATAAGTTCTGAACTCTGCAGCCGCATGCGCCCTTCCCGCTGGCCGCATGAGACTTGCTTGACCCAGCCGCATGAGGACTTCATCCTGAGCCGCATGAACTCAACACTCGCGAGCCGCATATGCACACTTGCTCCCAGCCGCATAGGCATTGCTCCCCGCAGCCGTATGGGTTGCTTCTTCTCGAACCGCATGGAACCACACTCCCCCCCCGGCCGCATGTACCTGATTGGCCAGCTAGCCGCATAAGACCTATTCCTCCAGCCGCATGAGTTTCCTATCTTCCTGACCGCATGCGCCCCCTTGTCTTAGCCACATGGGATCCAGTGACCCTGGCCGTATGCGCTCTCCTAATTGGGCCGCATGAGTCTACCCTTTCCTGGCCGCATATGCTGTAGCCGTATGGCTCTCCTATAGCCCTGTATATTGATATTTTATTAGATATTTAACGTCCATTTTATATCCTTACGCCTTTTGTCCTGAACTTGAAAATCATGAATTCGTTTGTATGTTTGGAATTGATAATTGAGCACGACGTGATAGTGACCCGTAGTGGTGCACTCCTGACATGATAACCTGACATGACCTGATAGTGGCCCATCGTGGCGCACTCCTGACAAAGTACACCTGACATGATAACCTGACATGATTTCTCGAATAGCTGTTGCGACGGCTACCTGACATGACATGACCTGTATAATTGATCCTGACACCGTGGGCGATTGTGCTTGTACAAATAATCCAGTCCTGTCTTGCATCATGTCTAGGAGGGGACTCCTGAGTACCACGGTCAGGGGTACCTACTGAAATGGACTAAGGTTAATAACTAGCATAATTCACTAGACATGAAGAGATGTTCCCCAGTTACAGGCGATCCCGTTATCCCGGCCGCAAATGTTTGGACTTGTAGCCTGCCGACGAGTAGGACACATTTCCAGCCCACTGTTATGTGGGGCACTCTTGATTGTCACTT
The DNA here is from genome assembly GCA_029216955.1 of Iris pallida. NCBI lineage: Eukaryota > Viridiplantae > Streptophyta > Magnoliopsida > Asparagales > Iridaceae > Iris > Iris pallida. The sequence goes on from JANAVB010040818.1 coordinate 12,905,080, forward strand.
AAATAATTAAACTCTATTGTCACTCTAATGCATTGTACTCTCCAGATTGTCCCTATAATGATTGCCTGGATAACCTGGATAGCTGCAGGGCCTGTGACTACTTGGAGCATCTCATTGCATCTTGCTAGTAACTAGGATTGTGATAACCCTAGTTAGTTAATGTAGAAAGCCGTAGGCAATGATTGGCCGTGATTGCTTGGATGGAGTCTAGTCCAGTATAGTATTGTCTAGAATTGATTGATTGTAAGATTGTCACTATAATGATTGTCACTCCAGATTGTCACTCTAAGGCCTTGTACTCTCCAGATTGTCACCATAATGATTGTCACTCCAGAATGTTACTTGGCCTGATTTCTTATATTTATCTTGCCGATAAATGGTGAGAGAAACCAAGTTCCGTTCAGACGAAGGGTTACAACCCCGGTCCTTGTTTGGTTTACGGGTTGTAACCTGGCTATCTGAATAGTCCCATGGTTATCTCATCGTATATCATCCTGTCATGCTTTCTTTTCATATGTCCTATATTTTAGTAATTCTATACAAGATTGTCTTTTATAATTACCCATCATGTTTTTTTTCTTAAACTACTGCCCTTTTATTATGTAATTTTACTCTTGTGCTAATTGCTGGTTTTAGTTCTTAAGTGAAGCCTCCTTTGTGGCACTTGCTCTTTCTGGGGTCTGACCCAGCTGGTTTTGTATGGCCAGATACCGGAGCAGCAGCAAGGGATCTACCTGTCTTCCAGCCCGATGGTGACCACCAGGCGTAACCAGGGCAACGAGTGCGTTTATTTTTGCTCTCCCACTCTATTGTAAAATTATTCTTTTGAGGCGTTTAGCCGCCGAGCAAGTGTTAGCTCGATTGTACTTACTTACTGTCTGCCTACGGGCTGTAACATGATTGACAAGCCCCGGGGGTTGATCATGTATGACTTAAACTCTTGTTAGTCCTTACATTTTGTACGACTAGCTTCATGATCATCTGGATATGTAATGTTTGGGACGCCTTACAATTATATATTTGGTGATCTGATATCTTGTAATTATTATTAGTTGGTTGAGATTGAGACAATAGGCTATTTTATGACCTTAAGAGACTGATGGATTGTAGTGAAACCCTCACATATCTAGACAGCCGTGACCGTATAGCGGTGTGGATCCCATTCCGTTATACGTAGCTGGCTATGTCTGCCCCCGCTCTCCAGTATTCTGGTTCTGGGGCATGACACCATCCGACCGGCTATGAACAATGTGTACAATAGAACGGTAAGGCCGGTCACCATGGAAAACTATAAACGATATAGGATAAGGCTTTACCCGTCGTAAGGCGAGGGTATAGCTATGAATAATGTATACAGTAGAACAATGTGGGAATTTGATCACACAACCACTAATAACTCCCCATCCCCGAATAGTATAAAGGATCCGGACATAACACGTCATGACACGGAATTCAAAAGCAGGTGATCAGCCCACTCCCAAGTCCATGTCTATACAAGTACAAGTAACAAGTCGAGTCATGTACCAATATACCAAGTAACCCGGGAACAACATCTCATGATAGGATCCGACATATACTAGTCCGTGAACCATCGTGTTAGGAATCAAGTAAGACACTACAACTGAATCGGATATAGCAGATATCAAGACAATGAAAACTATCAGTGAATGTACTCGCCTGCTGTCCTGAGCTGTATGGTATATCAATGCTCAAAGTGGTAATCAGGAACCTAAATATGAGATACTGTAAGTTAATTTAGGTTTAAACAAGTTTAGGAATGATTCACAATGAATGATATGCATCTAAGTCAAACTAGGTCTCACTGAGTCACACTAAGCCATGTCAAGTCAATCTAGGTCAAATCAAGTTATATTAAGTCAATCTAAGCCAAACCAAGTCAATCCTAGGTCATACCAGGCATCACGGGTCAAAACAAGTCGAAGAAAGTCAAACGGGGTCAAGAGTTGGCCTACAGTTGACTTTTGGTCAACTGGTCAACCCTGGTCAACCCTAGGTCAATGGTGACTAATAGTTGACTTTTGGTCAACTACACAAGTCTAAAGGAATTTGGGACTAAATTGGGTAAAGTGTTGACCCATAGTTGACTTTCGGTCCAAAAAGTCAACCGTGGTCAACCGGGGTCAAGACTAGGTCTAGGTGACTATTTCTAACTATTACCAACCTCTACAACCCATATCCAAGTCCATCTTGGACTTCGAAACTTATATCTTGGCCGTATGCCAATATCCTATTTTACCCTTAAAAAGGGTAAAATTCTAGCTTCGGCAACTATCAAGTTAGCCTACCTACGCTTGGTATTTTGACCCGAGCTCCCTAGGGTAGTAAGGTACTAGCCTATACATATATTACCTACCAAGATACCTAAGTAAAATGGACATCTAGTCCATGTTACGGCCCATTGCCGGTATCTTGAATATTTTAAGATACGGAATGGTACGGCGCGATACCGGCGCCCTACAACCCCGATTTCCACCCGGAAGCCTACCCGCAAAATCTAAATCATGTATTCTTGCCCCACGCCAAGTTTCAACTCAATCCGATACTCCGAGCTCCGTTTCGCCCTCTAACTCGGTTTTCCCCTATTTCTATTCTAGCCCTTTTCCTATTCTTCTAACTTCTTCCAATCTTTCCTCCTAACCTCTAATTCTTTTCTAACTTCTCATTCCAAAATCTTCTTCTACTCTTCTCTACAATTCTAACCATATATAATACATATATATATATATCTATATATATACATATATATATATAAAGGGGGGAGGGGGTTAATAGGTGAACTATCACCAAAAAAAGGGGGGGGGTGGGTTTCAGACCTGGCAGCAGCCAGGTCTGCTGCTGCTGCTGCTACTGCAGCACTGCTGCTGTGGCTGCTGTTCTTATTCTTCTTCATCTCCTTCTACTTCTTCCTATATATATATATACTTCATATATACATACATATATTACATATATATATATATATATATATATATATATATATATATATATATATATATATATATATATATATATTTTTTTTTTTTTTTTTTTTTTATATATATATATTATATATATATATATATATATATATATTTTTTTTTTTTTTTTTTTTTTTTACATATATATATATATATATATATATATATATATATATATATATATATATATATATATATATATATATATATATATATATATATATATATATATATATATATATATATATATATACCACTCTCAAAATGATTAAACCCTAATAAATCCTTAACCTATTTTTCTAGGAAAAACCTACAAATTTGTGGGCAAATGGTAGAGAATCTTCTCCTCTCCATTTATGGTGAATGAACTAAATGCAAAAGAGAATTAAATGAAGAGATTAATGCATACCTAGATTAGTTGGTTGGAGAAAGAAGAATGCTTGGAAAGAAATGAAATTGAAAGAGAGAGAGATAGAGTGTTGCTTGGTGGAGAAGGAAGGAGAGAGGGGGGGGGGGGGGGGGGGGGGGGGGCTATAGGTGGCCGGCCAAGCATGGCATGGGTGTGGGTGAGGGGCACTTGTAATTACAAGTTTGCCCCTCCCTAAGCCTAATGCAAATAAATTCCAAATTAGGTTTAGAAAGTTGCTAAAAATAAATAAAAATCATAATTAAACTAGATTACTCATGGGGAACTAGTCCAAACTCTTAAACCCTAAAGTTTAGTGTGGTGGGCCATGGTTAGCTAACAGGCTAATTACAGCTCAAGTCGAAATTCACCGGGGTCCCGAATTAACTCGGAATGCGATAAAATTCGAACCCGACTCCTAAAATAATTAAATAATAATATTCATGAAATAAATTTCCCAAAAATATTATAAAATGGAAAATTACCATTTTACTCCTAACTGGGAAAAGTGAGGGTGACATAATGTGACTGCAGAAGATTATAGATTCCATAACTAAGTCGACCTAGCCCATATGATTCATCTTGGTAGAATATTTCAAATTTACCTTGATTACCAAGAATCAAATTCATCAACAATAAGAAAGATAAACAGAAGCTGTTGGAATCGAATTTCGAGATATTCATAATGAGATTCTCAAGGGTCATCCAAGGAATCTCTCAAGTAGTCCTAACAGTGATTGAGTAACTCTCTATACTGCCTAATCCTATATCCTAACAGCAGGCTCGTAGCAGCACTCTAAGTCGAACACCACTACGAAATCGCACTAGTTGCGACTCTGACCTGCATGGGCCACCACAAAAACGTGTCACGACTCGCGCCCTGAGGAAGAACACGAGAACGTGGATACGTCCAGCCTACGCCGCAGTGTCGGCGGTAGAACGCTGTATAGTTCGTCTATAACATCTAACATCTAACAACAATATGATATAAACATATTATCTCCGCACGGAGGTATAATATAACATCTCAACTCTATATCTCAATCACAAGTCTAGGAAAGATAGAGCACGATATGGAATCAGATAAAAGAAAGGAACTGAATATAAATAGAGTTATCACACCACACAAAGTAGATGTCCAACACAGATAAATACAAGTCCTGAAATATAACTAAGTCTCAACTAACAATCGGAACAATCCGATACAAACTGAAAACTGTAAATACTAGACTAGACTAGACTAGACTAGGCACCCTCTACTGAGCTAGATGCTCCTCGGGCTCCTGAAGGTCACCCTCTTGTGTCCATAGAAGGTAGGGCAGTCATCATCATCATCTGTAATATTTTCAACAGGTCCAATCAGGACAAGAGCGAGCACAATAACATCTCACGCAGTTCATATCATGTCAGAAGATAATAAACATGCAATAGAGTACGATATGTGAATAACTGAAGGAAAGTACATGAAGTAAAAGAGATAACTGTAATGGAAATATCTACTATAGGTAGAGAACTATCAGTGACTAGTGAATCAGAGTACAAGCTAGACATGTGAACAGGTAGAGGTGATTCATGAGAGGTGGTTCAAGATTATATTACTTGGAATTATTCACATGCTATTTCTACTCCCCCAGCCCCAACCAATACACAAGGATCCAAACGTGTTACGTTAAGGTTCAAGATTTCACTGCCTCCGTGATGAGAGCACATGTGAAATTGATTCATGGGGGACTCTGCGAACATGAGAGTACATGAATACAGAGCAAGCATGAATAGTGAAGCATGATGATACATGATATAAGTGAAACGCATAGATATGAAGTACCTGATGCTCCTGAGGGAGGATAACATCTCATGAAAAGATCCATATAGTACCAATTCGTGTTACCAACGTGACAGCATGCAAGTAAAGTAAATCTAGAGCAGGAATATAAGTTCTAGCAAGTATGAAACGGTCAGAGAATGTACTCGCCTGTCATCCTGAATGACTGATATGAATGGATGTCCGAACTGGTGTCATAAGGTCCTATTTAGAGTAAAATAGGTTATTTAAGTACTCAATTTGAAATAATGGAAATCTGTAATGCAAACTACATGATTCTAAGTCAACTAGGTCAAAGTCAACTCTTGGTCAACTTGGTCAACTGTCTAGGTCAAACTAGGTCACACTTGGTCCAATCAAGTCTAATCTAGGTTAAGTCAACTCTTGGTCAACTTTAGTCAACATGAAGTCAAACTTAGTCAATTCTATAGGCTAACTCAAATCTAACCCATAGACTTTCATATCCTAGGATACCATATAGTACTAGGATAAAGTGTTATAACACTTATCTCATAATAGATTAAACTCATATATAATCTAAACTCTATATTGAACTACCCTGGGCTCTCATACATATATCATGAATATACCCTCTCCTAACACTAACTAAAATATGTGTAACCCCATATCACAATCACACAAGGACACCACACTAACTCCTAAAGCCACTATGACTCCATGTTATTGACACTTAAAACCTAATACACTAGTTAACACATTTGAACTATCCTCAAACCACATTTATGCAGTACATTACATTGTATCTATACATTATCATATAAATACATTACAATCATTCATGAAAACAAAGAGAAAAGGGAAGGGTGAAAGGAAGGGAAAATGAAAGGGAGAGGGAAAGTGGGGAATGAACCTTCAAACTGAGATTTGAATCTCAGGTTTTCAAACAAGGGAAACCCATTCTCAGGTATCAACATTAACCAAGTCTCAGTTTTCATTATCCCTATTCCATTTCAGTTTATGCACAATGACAGTTAATATATATATATGCACATAGAGTGAGAGGAAAAGACATATAAGATTATGTGTGTGTGTGGACATTAGAGCGTGTGTGTGTGTGTCAATTTCCTATGTGTGAGTGTGTATGTCTTGTGTATGTGTGTGTGCTAAAGTGGACTGTGTGTGTGTGTGTGTGATGAGGGAGTGTGTGTGACAGGTTTCAATGTAGCAGTGACATGTGTGTGTGAGGTGAGAGTGTGTGGCAGTTCAATATGTGACAGTAGGGCATGGAGTTCTCAGATTTATTTGACAGGGTAATGGGTATCAGGTTTTAGTGAATTAGAATTTCAGTTTGCATATAGGAAGAATTTTCAGGTTTACATGGATTAACATAATAACCAATAACAGTTTTCAGTTTTATACATAAGGACCAGGTTTTCAGTCCAGATTTCAACAGTTAAATCAACTTGGGGATCAACAAGCTCACTCAAGCTCAGTTCAAATCAGTAGACAATACGAATCCCAATGTTTACATATCATGCTAGTAACTTAAAATCATGTAAATCTTGAAAAGAAAACAATCAAACCAACTCAATCTTCAAAACACTAATCTCAGTTTTCTAAATTTCACTTTTCTAGGACAAAACCAATTCTAATCTCAGCTTTCAGGTTTTCCTTTGAATGATTCAAATCTCAGTTCAGTTTTCAATTCTAAGTCCAATACCCAGTTTTAAGCCATCATGTTATACTCAAAACAATCTCAGGTTTGCTTTTTTTTTACGATGACTGTTAACTCATTTAGAACCAAATTAGGAATTTTATTCCCAGGTTTTCAACCAGAGAACACTCACAGTTTTTGCTAAATCCTAAAACTCCAAACTCTCTCATCCTCTCAAACTCATAATCCCTCAACTCTCACAAGCATCCTAACTCTCTACTTATCCTCATAACTGAATCCTTACAGTCCCAACCTCCAATTCCCACTGGTCTCATCCTCATAGCATACAACATACATATAGACATATCTCTATATAAATTCAGATTGTATACATACATATATACAGGAAATTCATCTCTGAACCGAACTAAACATGAAACCTGAAATCCAGATTTCGAATTTAACATTCAACTCAGTTTATCATTAACCAATTGAATCTCAGGATATCACTGACAGTTTATTTCAAAACCCAATGGAAAACACTGATACATACAACCCAAATTTGAATTGAAAAATCAAAACAAACATGAAACCTAATCTTAGAAACAAACTAACCTATGTGATATAACTGAAAACTCATTTGAAAACCTCAAGTTCGAATTTACTCTTTTTAATCACATTTTGAAAACCAATGTTAACACGTATCAGTCAACAACAGTCGAACCCAAATTCAAACCTAAATTCGAATTGAAAACCCAAAATCAGGTGTGTAGGAGTGTTCCTCATATTTAAACGTGTCAAGGGGGTGTGTTCGTGTCCACATGAGTGGACACGAACGTGTCAAAATCAGAAAACACAAGTGCCAGGAACACAGTGTAACCTATTCCTCGTGCACGCGTGTCGACTAGTCTAGGGACTCGTGTGTCCATCCAAAAGTGTCGTGTTCGTGTCAGTAGCTAGGTGGGGTGTCAGGGTAGGTGTCTAGGTGCCTGAGTCGTGTCCACGAAGTCGCGTGTCCACGGACGAAGTCGCGTGTCAGTGGAGGATTTCCGCGTGCTGTGTTTGTGTACAAGATCAGTGCACTCACGATTTCTTACTCGACACGACACGACTCGACACGAAACTTTGGGGGAGTCTTGACAGACATTGCCCCTACCCCCATGTCAAATTTAACGTGTCCACGTGTCCTGTGTAGGGAAAAATAGGGGTCGGGTAGCAGGACAGTGCACGGGGGTGTCGTACAGCGTGTTCGTGTCCGTTTTGGACACGGACACGACACGGAAGTTGGCTCAATCTTCACGAAATCTAAAACACATGCATAGGGCTACAACTCTGTTTAATTAGTTTTCGAAATTAACACTTTTTAATTCTAACAAACATTTCATCGAACACCTTGTTTAAAACACCGATACGTGTCCGATACGGACACAAAATGGACCCGAATTCCTATCAAACTTGGGATACACCTAGGGGGACCCTAAATGAATGCATCCATGGGAAGAAAACTAGAATTTGAATAGGTTTGATGGGTTTTACCTATTGAGGGTGAAACCTCAATTTAAAACTATTTGAATGAGGGCTCTTCTACAACTTGCGACGATCCCAAACCTCCGAATCCTTACTAGCTGCCCACTAATGGTGTCCTCTACTGTAGGGGAGTCCAACGCAATTCGTTTGGTCCAATTTGGTGGAGAAATGAGGATTTGGTGAAAGTTTGGGGAAGAACACAAGTAGGGTTCTTAGTAGGTATTTAAAAAGAGGCAAGAACTTTGATGATGTGATTAAATGGGGAGGGAATGGGCTTGATGGCTGTAGGAATACTTAAGGTTAGGGTTTTAGATGTGTGGCTAAGAGTTGTCCAACAAATTCCAAGTCCTCCTATTGGTCCAATAGTTCTAAGGCTTCTTTCCATAAATATCCTAAGAGTAAATATCTTTCCTAGAAATATCTAGATATTAATAATCTTGTCATTTGCTAGGTTACCCTAATCAAGATTCTAAACTCAAGGCTAACCTAGATTAGGCTAAGTTCTAGGTCAAGTCTCAAATAATTAGCTAGCACATATTTAATTAATATAATTTACAATTTCACAAAATTGTCAAAATGACCAAAATACCCTTAGGCTAAAAAGTTGCAATTAGTCATCCTAATCACATGACTAGGCTCCCATGGTCATGATTAGTCTCTAGGCTTTGCCAAACCCTAGGGTTACACTAGTCAATCATCAAAATCACAAGTCGTGATTTTAAATAGTTTTAAATTAACTAAAAATCACCAAAAATCATAACATGGTTTAAATATTATTATTAATGATTATAATTATAAAATTCTAAAATTACCCTCATTTTAGAAACTGGGTGCTACAAGTCTACCCTCCTTAGAAGAATTTCGTCCTCGAAATTAAGATGGTCGTACTCCTTCTAGGTCAAACCCCCAACAATAAGGTCGAAGCCTCTTCCTAGCAGTACACAAGATCAACAATTAAAATATGGGTAGTAGGCTTAAAATGGGTCATGTCCAAAATTTGGCTCGACAGGTTTAGGTTGAAAAGGTGTCCCCAATTCGAGTCGGAAATAAAAGCGACTCCGTGGGGTAAATTAATATGGGATCTTGTGTCAGGAAAGTCGTGTAAAGCAATTGAAGCACAAGATGGTGTGTCCGAGTGGGACACGAAGGTCATAGGTGTAGGGTGTCATGTTTAGGTCATGCATGTGAAATTGGTTTTGAGAAAACAACTAGTCTTGTGCTCCTAAATTAAAAATCACGGTAATGTGCATATGATAATCATAATTTAGGTGGGAATGGTCGAATGGCTTAAATTGAACCGGTAGTTGTGATGCAAAAGTAGTACAAGGGAACAAGTTGAGTGGGACAGACTCTGGTCATGAGTGCCAGACTGGGAAGATAAGGAAAGCAATAAATCAATCGGGGCTGTTAGGCAGTATCACCTTATGTGAAACTAGAAACTGGCTGCAATAGTCACCATTCTAAGGTCAGAAGTACACTATCAATTCTAAGTCAAAAAGTCCTAACACAAATCATCAATTCATTATATTTAGAAGAAATTTATATCAAAGGAGGTTACACAAAGGATTATAATAACAACTAAAACTACTCCTACTCCTAAGTTAATTTAAGAAGAACAACCTACAATTTTTTTGAAAAAGACTGAATTAAAAAGGTAGAATGATATTTTATAAACCTTCTTGAGATAAAATCTGATAATCATATGCGTCTGTCCAAAATCATGATAATCAGAATCTTCGTCATACTAGTAAGCAAGGCTACGATATTCACAGAGTCCTCGACTAAGGTACATACCTCTAGAATCATGGTATTTAAAATTTTCGCATTGCCGCATGCTTGGCCGCGAAAACCTTAAATTCCCACACCCGAGAAATATATCCTAAATCAGACTGTATGTCCTCACCATGCTTGCTAATGTGACTGCAGAAGATTATAGATTCCATAACTAAGTCGACCTAGCCCATATGATTCATCTTGGTAGAATATTTCAAATTTACCTTGATTACCAAGAATCAAATTCATCAACAACAAGGAAGATAAACAGAAGCTATTGGAATCGAATTTCGAGATATTTATAATGAGATTCTCGAGGGTCATCCAAGGAATCTCTCAAGTAGTCCTAACAGTGATTGAGTAACTCTCTATACTGCCTAATCCTATATCCTAACAGCAGGCTCGTAACAGCACTCTAAGTCGAGCACCACTACGAAATCTCACTAGTTGCGACTCTGACCTGCATGGGCCACCACAAAAATGTGTCACGACCCACACCCTGAGAAAGGGTACGAGAACGTGGATACGTCCAGCCTATGCCGCAGTGTCGACGGTAGAATGCTGTATAGTTCGTCTATAACATCTAACATCTAACAACAATATGATATAAACATATCATCTTCGCACGGAGGTATAATATAACATCTCAACTCTATATCTCAATCACAAGTCTAGGAAAGATAGAGCACGATATGGAATCAGATAAAAGAAAAGAACTGAATATAAATAGAGTTATCACACCATACAAAGTAGATGTCCAACACAGATAAATACAAGTCCTGAAATATAACTAAGTCTCAACTAACAATCGAAACAATCCGATACAAACTGAAAACTGTAAATACTAGACTAGACTAGACTAGACTAGACTAGGCACCCTCTACTGAGCTAGATGCTCCTCGGGCTCCTGAAGGTCACCCTCTTGTGCCCATAGAAGGTAGGGCAGTCATCATCATCATCTGTAATATTTTCAACAGGTCCAGTTAGGACAGGAGCGAGCACAATAACATCTCACGCAGTTCATATCATGTCAGAAGATAATAAACATGCAATAGAGTACGATATGTGAATAACTGAAGGAAAGTACATGAAGTAAAAGAGATAACTGTAATAGAAATATCTACTATAGGTAGAGAACTATCAGTGACTAGTGAATCAGAGTACAAGCTAGACATGTGAACAGGTATAGGTGATTCATGAGAGGTGGTTCAAGATTATATTACTTGGAATTATTCACATGCTATTTCTACTCCCCCAGCCCCAACCAATACACAAGGATCCAGACATGTTATGTTAAGGTTCAAGATTTTACTGCCTCCGTGATGAGAGCACACGTGAAATTGATTCATGGGGGACTCTGCGAACATGAGAGTACATGAATACAGAGCGAGCATGAATAGTGAAGCATGATGATACATGATGTAAGTGAAACGCACAGACATTAAGTACCTGATGCTCCTGAGGGGAGATAACATCTCATGAAAAGATCCATATAGTATCAATCCGTGTTGCCAACGTGACAACATGCAAGTAAAGTAAATCTAGAGCAGGAATATAAGTTCTAGCAAGTATGAAACAGTCAAAGAATGTACTCGCCTGTCATCATGAATGACTGATATGAATGGATGTCCAAACTGGTGTTACAAGGTCCTATTTAGAGTAAAACAGGTTATTTAAGTACTCAATTTGAAATAATGGAAATCTGTAATGCAAACTACATGATTCTAAGTCAACTAGGTCAAAGTCAACTCTTGGTCAACTTGGTCAACTGTCTAGGTCAAACTAGGTCACACTTGGTCCAATCAAGTCTAATCTAGGTTAAGTCAACTCTTGGTCAACTTTAGTCAACACTCTAGTCAACATGAAGTCAAACTTAGTCAATTCTATAGGCTAACTCAAATCTAACCCATAGACTTTCATATCCTAGGATACCATATAGTACTAGGCTAAAGTGTTATAACACTTATCTCATAATAGATTAAACTCATATATAATCTAAACTCTATATTGAACAACCCTGGGCTCTCATACATATATCATGAATATACCCTCTCCTAACACTCTAACTAAAATATGTGTAACCCCATATCACAATCACACAAGGACACCACACTAACTCCTAAAGCCACTATGACTCCATGTTATTGACACTTAAAACCTAATACACTAGTTAACACATCTGAACTATCCTCAAACCACATTTATGCAGTACATTACATTGTATCTATACATTATCATATAAATACATTACAATCATTCATGAAAACAAAGAGAAAAGGGAAGGGTGAAAGGAAGGGAAAATGAAAGGGAGACGGAAAGTGGGGAATGAACCTTCAAACTGAGATTTGAATCTCAGGTTTTCAAACAAGGGAAACCCATTCTCAGGTATCAACATTAACCAAGTCTCAGTTTTCATTATCCCTATTCCATTTCAGTTTATGCACAATGACAGTTAATATATATATATATATATATATGCACATAGAGTGAGAGGGAAAGACATATAAGATTATGTGTGTGTGTGTGGACATTAGAGCGTGTGTGTGTGTCAATTTCCTATGTGTGAGTGTGTATGTCTTGTGTATGTGTGTGTGCTAAAGTGGACTGTGTGTGTGTGTGAGATGAGGGAGTGTCTGTGACAGGTTTCAATGTAGCAGTGACATGTGTGTGTGAGGTAAGAGTGTGTGGCAGTTCAATATGTGACAGTAGGGCATGGAGTTCTCAGATTTATTTGACAGGGTAATGGGTATCAGGTTTTAGTGAATTAGAATTTCAGTTTGCATATAGGAAGAATTTTCAGGTTTACATGGATTAACATAATAACCAATAACAGTTTTCAGTTTTATACATAAGGACTCAGGTTTTCAGTCCAGATTTCAACAGTTAAATCAACTTGGGGATCAACAAGTTCACTCAAGCTCAGTTCAAATCAGTAGACAATACGAATCCCAATGTTTACATATCATGCTAGTAACTTAAAATCATGTAAATCTTGAAAAGAAAACAATCAAACCAACTCAATCTTCAGAACACTAATCTCAGTTTTCTAAATTTCACTTTTCTAGGACAAAACCAATTCTAATCTCAGCTTTCAGGTTTTCCTTTGAATGATTCAAATCTCAGTTCAGTTTTCAATTCTAAGTCCAATACCCAGTTTTAAGCCATCATGTTATACTCGAAACAATCTCAGGTTTTTTTTTTTACGATGACTGTTAACTCATTTAGAACCAAATCAGGAATTTCATTCCCAGGTTTTCAACCTGAGAACACTCACAGTTTTTTCTAAATCCTAAAACTCCAAACTCTCTCATCCTCTCAAACTCATAATCCCTCAACTCTCACATGCATCCTAACTCTTTACTTATCCTCATAACTGAATCCTCACAGTCCCAACCTCCAATTCCCACTGGTCTCATCCTCACAGCATACAACATACATATAGACATATCTCTATATAAATTTAGATTGTATACATACATATATACAGGAAATTCATCTCTGAACCGAACTAAACATGAAACCTAAAATCCAGATTTCGAATTTAACATTCAACTCAGTTTATCATTGACCAATTGAATCTCAGGATATCACTGACAGTTTATTTCAAAACCCAATGGAAAACACTGATACATACAACCCAAATTCGAATTAAAAAATCAAAACAAATATGAAACCTAATCTTAGAAACAAACTAACCTATGTGATATAACTGAAAACTCATTTGAAAACCTTAAGTTCGAATTTACTCTTTTTAATCACATTTTGAAAACCAATGTTAACACGTATCAGTCAATAACAGTCGAACCCAAATTCAAACCTAAATTCGAATTAAAAACCCAAAATCAGGTATGTAGGAGTGTTCCTCATATTTAAACGTGTCAAGGGGGTGTGTTCGTGTCCACATGAGTGGACACGAACGTGTCAAAATCAGAAAACACAAGTGCCAGGAACACAGTGTAACCTATTCCTCGTGCACGCGTGTCGACTAGTCTAGGGACTCGTGTGTCCATCCAAAAGTGTCGTGTTCGTGTCAGTAGCTAGGTGGGGTGTCAGGGTAGGTGTCTAGGTGCCTGAGTCGTGTCTACGAAGTCGCGTGTCCACGTGCGAAGCACGTATCAGTGGAGGATTTCCGCGCGCTGTGTCTGTGTACAAGATCAGTGCACTCACGATTTCTCACTCGACACGACATGACTCGACACAAAACTTTGAGGGAGTCTTGACAGACATTGCCCCTACCCCCATGTCAAATTTAACGTATCCACGTGTCCTGTGTAGGGAGAAATAGGGGTCGGGTAGCAGGACAGTGCACGGGGGTGTCGTGCAGCGTGTTCGTGTCCATTTTGGACACGGACACGACACGGAAGTTGGCTCAGTCTTCACGAAATCTAAAACACATGCATAGGGCTACAATTCTGTTTAATTAGTTTTCGAAATTAACGCTATTTAATTCTAACAAATATTTCATCGAACACCTTGTTTAAAACACCGATACGTGTCCGATACGGACACGAAATGGACCCGAATTCCTACCAAACTTGGGCTACACCTAGGGGGACCCTAAATGAATGCATCCATGGGAAGAAAACTAGAATTTGAATAGGTTTGATGGGTTTTACCTATTGAGGGTGAAACCTCAATTTAAAACTATTTGAATGAGGGCTCTTCTACAACTTGCGACGATCCCGAGCCTCCGAATCCTTACTAGCTGCCCACTAATGGTGTCCTCTACTGTAGGGGAGTCCAACGCAATTCATTTGGTCCAATTTGGTGGAGAAATGAGGATTTGGTGAAGGTTTGGGGAAGAACACAAGTAGGGTTCTTAGTAGGTATTTAAAAAGAGGCAAGAACTTTGATGATGTGATTAAATGGGGAGGGAATGGGCTTGATGGCTGTAGGAATACTTAAGGTTAGGGTTTTAGATGTGTGTCTAAGAGTTGTCCAACAAATTCCAAGTCCTCCTATTGGTCCAATAGTTCTAAGGCTTCTTTCTATAAATATCCTAAGAGTAAATATCTTTCCTAGAAATATCTAGATATTAATAATCTTGTCATTTGCTAGGTTACCCTAATCAAGATTCTAAACTCAAGGCTAACCTAGATTAGGCTAAGTTCTAGGTCAAGTCTCAAATAATTAGCTAGCACATATTTAATTAATATAATTTACAATTTCATAAAATTGTCAAAATGACCAAAATACCCTTAGGCTAAAAAGTTGCAATTAGTCATCCTAATCACATGACTAGGCTCCCATGGTCATGATTAGTCTCTAGGCTTTGCCAAACCGTAGGGTTACACTAGTCAATCATCAAAATCACAAGTCGTGATTTTAAATAGTTTTAAATTAACTAAAAATCACCAAAAATTATAACATGGTTTAAATATCATTATTAATGATTATAATTATAAAATTCCAAAATTACCCTCATTTTAGAAACTGGGTGCTACATCGCGTCCAACCCGCCTCACCGCCGGCCAGATCCGTCTGCGGCTCGCCCCGGTTTCCGCGGTCGCCCCCGACCTCCGGCAGCGCCTCCCGTATGCGCCCTAGGCCGCGCCATCCCCGGCCAAGCCCAGGCCGCGCGCCCCCGGCCGCCTCGTGCCCGGCCAAGCCCAGGCCGCGCGCCTCCGGCCGCCTCGTGCCCGGCCAGCGCTCTTTCGGCCGTTCCCCGCCGTGCCCTAGCCCCGGTACCCGCCGTTTTTCTCCGAAGATTTTGGTCGGACCCTAATGTCCGCGCCCGGCTCAGCTCGCGTGCGCCCCGCTGTTCCAACAGCGCTGTCCAACGCTGTTCCGGTATTTTCCCCTGCTGTCCGCGAGTTGGGACTTTCCCGAGTCCGCGGGGATATTTCTTTTTCCTAATATCATCTGAGAGCTCTAGCCGAGCACCCGTGGTATATTTTCGTATTTTTCGTGTCCCGTTATCGAGTCGATGATGATTTTGGTCCCCGATTCCGTTACGGGATTCGGTTTAGACGATTTCGATTTCAGAAATTTTCGAAGTTCATTTCGGTAGTAATTTTGTGCTGTGATTGGTTTTGGTTTTAAGCTTTGTGACTTCTCAGAAATTCCGAGTTAGTTCGGCAAAGCTCTGTGACTTTCGGACTTAGTACTGTGGTTTTGGGACCTTCTGTTAGTTTCAAAATTTTTGAACTATTATGTTGGTTCTGTAATATTTTTGGGTTTTCCGAATTTCTTTTGGAAATGTTCTGTGTTTGGTTTATATATTTATTTTGTGGTGGAAATAAATTCATGGGTTATTTCCTTGGTTTGGGATGTTATTTGTGTGGTTGGCACAATTTTTCAGTATTGGGTTATTCCAGATATAGAGGAAATGCTGCCCAATTTTTCGTAAAACTATATATATATATATGATTTTCAAAACTGGTTTTCCAAAAAGGTTTATTAAATGGATTTTTCTGACGACGTTGAGGCATTAGCTAAGAATGATAATTGGACCAATCTGAGACTTTCTCTATTTTTCATAAAAACTTCAAGTTATTATTTTTAGAACTTGCTACTGGCCGAATAGCACTTTGTGCAGGGCTCTGACTCCTGATGGGATCGTGCATAGCAATCAAAGTTCGTCTATACTTCTAAATTCATTTATGTAAAAATTTGTAAAGGGCATAAGCCCAGTTTTCTATTTTTTGCTGTGACCCTGTATTGTGTAGTTTAGGTTTTTACTTTCTTTTCTGAGTTGGTTTCGTTATTAGACGCGTAATTATAATTTGGGTATTAATTATTTTGTATAAAAATTAATAAAGTTTTTCACGATAAATTAACTTGAATAAAATATTGGTAAGATAACAAAGTCCATATTTTATCACAAAAAGAAAAATGTAGTTATATATATATATTTTAAAATACAAAGTTTTGCCAAATTAACCGGTAATTGCCATTTTTCCAATTAATCAATAACCGACTTATTTAATTAAATAACAACGAACGTAGATTGCGACGTTAGACGATTTTCAGTAGATTAATTAATAAACTTAAAACCTGACTAGGGTCTCCTTCTAGAGATTATAACTAGCACACCTAGAATGGTTTCATATTGGATCTAAGCCAAGGTTCTCAACTGTAGGATCTCGGAGACGAACCTGACATCCTCCTCGGTACCAACTTTTCCGATCCAGTCAATTAACAGAGACAAGTTACGGTTATGTTTTCTTGTATTTTATTTAGTAATTGTTAAGCTGCATGTTTAAACCACATTGCTACACGGAACCCTCTCCTAGGGTTCAGATATTGATTGATATTGATTGTGGGGATTGGGGGAATAGTGTAAGGTTTATGACCAATACCCCCTATATTGCATAATTGTGCGAGCTTACCCCTCTTACACACGGGGATAAGCCGTATCGCATTGCTAGGACGCTATTGTATAACCCAAGCCGGTCATAGACGATTACACATTCAAATCACATTGTTTTTAATTGTTAAATTGTTGGAAAATATTATTTCAACTGTTTAGCCTGCACTTTTCCATTATTACTTGAAATATGAGATGCATATTCGTACTTGCTTCCTCCTGACTGGAGACAACATTTTTAGGTGATATTGAGGATGCTGAGCTATTGTACAATAGCTATTATGTCCCGGTTTTGTACCCTGTGGTGTTGCCGGAGTCCCCCTTGGAGGACGCAGGACCTGAGGCCGACGAGCCGATCGCTTAGCTAGACATTTCCAGTTTTCTAGTTTTGTTGTTTTTGGAATTTTGTTAATTTGAATTCAACATTTCATTTCAGTTCTTAATTTCCAGTTGTACTTTTCAATTGTTGAATAAAAGTTTTAAAATTTTTGTATATTGAGTTGTGACAAATGTATAGATGTTGTTGTGAATACCTGCATATAGAACAGCTTACTGCCGCCGTCTCACAACGGTGCAGGCTGGGCATGATCCGGTTCGACCCAATTATTTGGGATCGGATCGTGACAGGTTTGTGGAAATTTAGGGTTTGATCGCCGTGGACTCTCCGGTTAGGGTTTTATTTGGGGGGAATCGGCTCGGATCGAGGAATACGGGATGTAAGTTTTTGTTTAAATTTTGTAGTTTGTCAGCTTGCTGTTCTATTGGACTGGTTGTAAATTAATTAGGGTTTGGAAATGAATGTTTTTGTTCATGGTGATGGTTCTAAGTAGATCTATGCGGAGTTTTGATGCAGTGAGAATGATGGTGTAGCTGATATTTTTTTAAGGTTTTAATTTAAAAAAAAATCAAGAATGGAGAAGTGGTTTTATCTAGGGAGCTCCGACACTCGGGGAATATTTAGGTGCCTTGTATGTCTCGTGTCGTATTGGACACAGTGGAGGGGGGCCGAGCGATTGTGAAGGTGGAGATGGTGAAGGTGGTGATTGTTTGCCATTAAAATCTTTTGATGTAATTTCAATACAAACAGAACAGTGTTACAATGTAGGACTTAGACGTAGTCCTAGGAGTACACTTTTGTTTAATCTGGGTCCCTTGTGCCGATGGAGCGAGTGGTAATACGTTGACTCTGTTGACGATCTGACGACGGTTCTCGGTTCTCTGAAGATCTGGGTTGCTCTAGGTGCAGGAGCTTGCGGAGAGGAAGAAGACGTTGAGTGTCTGTATCTGCCTCTCTCTATATGTTGCTGATGGTTGCACGACGTCTCTGTCTGTGTGTATGTGTGTGTTAGAAGGAGATGATCCCTCTATTTATAGCTTTGTAGGCTGGCTGCTCATGCGCGTATGTAGGATACGACTGTACGCGAGGACGCCACATGGTGTTTGTTGATGGAGGCGCATGGACGATGTGCCCTGATTGAGGAGTTGAACTCTTCTTGTTGCTGTCGTGGGCTGCGGCAGAGCTGACACGTAGCAACGGAGAAGATCTTTCAGTTGCTGAGATCTTGGGTGATCAGCACCCTTTCATAGGCTGAATCAAGTCAAAGGATGCGTGTCGTAGGTCCATGGCTCGAAGATCTCGGATTTGGTGGGGAGTGATCTGATAGGATGCGCCTGGGATTGGGTGCATGAGGAGGCTTTGGCTTGTAACCTTTAGGAGTCACGAACCAGCCTGGGCGTATGGCTTTTGAGGCGCATGCGGGGCTTCAGTAGTGACTTTACTTCTGTCTTTAGGGATCAGAGAAAAAGTCTGAGGCGCACGGCTTTTGAGGCGCATGCAGAGATTTGGGCGCATGGCTGCGGAGGCGCATGCAAAATGGTTGGGCGGCCACGTGGCTTGTAACCGTCGGAGGGAAGTAATGATGATGCTGACGTCGGCGACGCTTCATTTTCTGAAAAAGCTGTGAACTGTTCAGTCCTCGGGGGACGTGCTGCCAACTTTGTCAGTCTTTAGCATTTAATGTTCTTTGACAGGTGATGGGTTGTTGAGTGGGCGCATCGATCGACGTTCCACTAGGCACATGGGGACGCATGGGGGCGCATCCTTATGAGGCGCTTGGTGTTGATGGGCGCATCAGTATGATGCGCGGTCTGGCCGTCGCATCCGTTTGCATGATACGTCTTTATGGGCCTGACTGTTACGTTCTTCGAGTGCTTAATGGCTCTCTGACTTAGCTGAATTCGAAGGGGTGAATTTATCATCATGAATACAAGTTTATTGCACTAACTTCGGAAAGGTTGCCACTAGGCGCATGGGTTTGATTTGCCCTGGCCTATGAATAGCAACAGTTTGAGAGAGTTTTGTTGTCTCTCCCTTGACTTCTCGACGAAGATGGATTCGACTGATCCTCCTCCTTGGCAAGACGTTGTACTGTAGATGATGGTTCTCCTTGTTCGAAGAAGCTTCGATGGTGAACTCCTTCAGAAGACTGAGATTCGTCGAGTTGGAATAGACATAGCAGTTTATGTTCGAGCCGCTTGCTGGTACGACATCGAGTGCCAAGTTGAATGCACGGTTTGGGTTTGATGATGGAAGAGCCCCAGGCTGGCAGATGCGCCTGTGCGGTGACGAGGAAGTGATTCACTCTGACGGAACGGAGTGATACACTGGGAGACAGGCACAACATGTTGCAACTGCTGGAACACAGACTGCCTTGGTGGTGGAGCCACTGTCTTGCGATAGCAACAGTTGATGACGACCGTAGCACAAGTGTGCCCTGTGAGGGGCGTATTATGCTTATCGGTCGGCTCTCCTGATCGGCGTTTATGAATGATCACATTACGCAAATCGTTAGAGGAGAGTGCCACCTTCACACCTCCATCAGGCGCATGGCAAGGCCAAGCGCCGGGGTGGTCAAGTGAAAGTGCCACCTTTACACCCCAATCAGGCGCATGGCAAGGCCAAGCGCCGGGGTGGTCAAGTAAATGCTGCGCCCCCTGATCCAACGCCAAACATGCGCTCAGATCAGTAGCGGGGGTACGGCATTTAAAGTGACTTGAACGAGCCTCAGACGCACAACCAATGGAGGCACGGAAGTTCAAGACCACAGAGTTTGCCCTGCTCGACTTGGTTACGAATGCAGCAGATGCGCCCAAGTGAGACAAGGACTTTGAGGGTCGGCTCGTTTCTGGCGCAGAAGCACCCGAGTCAACCTTGTATAGCTTACCATCAGTAGCGCGCATGATTGTGAGCGCATGCTTCTGATTTGCCGTTGGCATAGCACGTTTGAGGCGCATGGCCCATGCCGCCTTGGAATTCTTCGTACCAGCCCGCTGGGGCGCATAGTACTCAGAGTCCAAATTATTCTCGCCATGACAGCGAGTGAAGAACTTGCAGCCAACCCAGAAGAAGAGAAGAACTACTGCAACTTTTTGTGGCTCGAACAGGCTCCCTGGATAACGGGCACCCTTTTCTTTTTTATTTTAGTGCCCTTTTCAAAGGAGGCAAGAGGGCTCTATATATAATGAGACCTCTCTTCTTCTCCTTTCTGATGTGGGATTAAAAGCAAGATCCCTTCTTTTTCATGCTTCTACAAGACCCCCTTCAAAGTTTTTAAAACTTTTGGACAAGTCTTGAAATACTTTGAACGAGAAGCACGAACAGTAGAGCTGTTTAGGTGTGACAATCCTATCAGAGGTAGTATGGACGTGATAGGTTTGGGTACTTCTACTGGAGAATTTATGTGGACTTATCATCCTTGGCGCACCTTGGTTTTAGGTACAGATAATAAGTTGAGAGAGAGAGAGAGAGAGAGAGAGAGAACCAACATATTTACTCAGAGGTAGTATGGACATGGTAAATATGGGATTGATGGTAGAGCTTTCCTACTTATAGGTGATATGGACGTGGTAGGGATGACTCTGGAGGGAGATACGCGGAACTACTCAGAGGTAATATGGACATGGAAGTTCTGCTGGGGATGTAATCCTTTACTTTTGAATAAAGAATACAGAGTTTTTGTGGTGTGTTCATTTTTGCTTGTCATGAACTTGATGATTTGTGTGGACCTATTATCTTTTGCGCACCTTGGTTTTTAGGTACAGATAATAAGTTCGAGAGAACCGACATGTTTGCTCAGAGGTGATGTGGACGTGGCAAATATGGAATTCAAATGATAGAATATTCCTACTCAGAGGTGTTATGGACGTGGTAGGAATAACTCTGGGGGAATACGCGGAACTACTCAGAGGTAATGTGGACGTGGAAGTTCTGCGATCAATGTACAACAACGCAAGGGTTGTCTGTACGGGATGTTTACTCAGAGGTAATATGGACGTGGTAAACATGATGGGTAGCGTCGTCTTACGGAGCGTAAGATTCTGCTTTGTAGGGTGTAGGGGGAACAACTCAGAGGTAATGTAGACGTGGTTGTCCTTCTACTGGAAGATAGAACGCCATGGAACAGCTGGATTCCAGAAGCGTAAGATTTTGAGGGAGGTGTACGTGAGCCCTGATGATTGGATCCACAGACTCCCTTGTTGGGTGGAGACAGAAGTACAAGTCTAAAGGATGTCAAGAGTAGTACTTCTTGTAGCCTCCCTTCCCGGAATTATTTTTATATTATTTTGCTTTATTTATTTTTAATGGTGATTCTTAGATTTTATAAATAATTAATTAGTTTATTATTACGTTAGATGATTTAAATCATGGCAGTGAAGGCCTTGTCTTTCTGGTGACAGAAGTCGCGATAGCAGCATAGGTTGAGAGTTGTCATGCTACGAAGAAACGACAGTTGTTCCGAGTTGGCGAGCCTCAAGGCAATGTTGTTCCTATAGTGGTGTAGTAGAAGAAGGACTCGTTTTATTCCTGAGATCGAACTAGACCAGAGGAGAGTTATATTGTTTTATGGGTCGTGCACCCAAAAATGTCTCTCAACAAAGGATAAAGAGAGCTAGTATATTTATACAAGTTAGCTTAGATATATATAATATGTGTGTGGGTGTATATATATATATATATATATAAATTACCATGTCTATAAATATAAGGATATATAAATATATATATAAAAATGTGTACATATATATAGTATATGTGAATGTATTTGTAAATATATATAGGTGTATATGGGTATATAAATACAAATATATTTGCACGGGTGTATACGTGTAGGTAGATGTATAAATTTTAAATATATATATGGGTGTGTACGTATGTGCGTGTGTGTATATGTATACATAGATATAATGATAAATAATAGAAAATGGATAATGGAAAAAAAAGAAAAAGGAATTAGTAAAAGAAAAAGAAGTGGAAATAAAAAGGAAGAGGAATAAGAATGATAAAAAGAAAAAAAAAAAAAAAACATACACTTTCACTCAGCCAGCCTAACACCAGAACCGAGCTTTCCCCAAGTGGACCCAGTGTTCACCCAACCCGTACTAATCCCCTCAGCTGCAAGAAACCGACCCAAGGGGGGGGGGCTTCCCAGCCGAACCCATCTATATAGTATAGAGAACCGAGAGCAACAGAAGCGGCCCAAGGCCAGCTCTTGTGCTCGAGCCCGACCCCATCAGCAACCAAGCAGCCCAAGTAGTTCGTTCAGCCGAACAGAGGAGAGAATACTCGCGTGTGCGAGTATATATACATTCACGCTCGACAACCAGGAAAACCCTAACCCTCGACTCAAACCGAAGAGCGCCGACCCCCTCTGGGTGCGCGCGACACCGTGGGCGCCGCCACGCACGGCTGAGGGCGCGCAGATGGCCGGCCAAAGCCGCCGACAGCGCTCGCACACGCTGGAACAACAACAGCAGCGTTCCCCAAAGCCTCGACTTCGCGGTGAGTGTTCTCTCTCGTCGTAGCATATTTTCCTGCACCGTTTCTTCGTACACGTCGCCAATATAACCATCTTTGAAACCCTTCAAAGGGAATTCATCGTAAACCCTCCGATCGACCAGGAACTCGACACGAAGTCGATCCAATAACTGTTCGAAAACAGAACAGTTTCATTGACCAACTACCTTAATTTACGGTCAGTTCTCTTCCAAACCATGAACGATTTTGAAAATGTATTTGAAGGAAGTTGGGGACAACCTAGAGTACAGAAAAACTCTTCTTTTACTTTTAATTGATTCATTGTATTCGTCAAATAAAATCTGTTTAAAGTTTGCTAAAAATCATGCTTTCAGAAACTAAAAATCCTCGATACGACGTGCGTCCCGCCATTCCGGGCGACGTGGTCGCGCACCGTAAGCATCGAAAGCTGCGTAACGGCTTCGTGGTCGTGTGGGCTTTGACGGAATTCAAATTGGTCGCGTGGGCGCGACGAATTTGATGCGTATCCGTCGAAATTCACCGTATCGTGCACGTTGCAAATTCTCCAATTACTTTGTGCACGCTCATCGGATCTAGACGAAACTTGCGCCAACAGAACCGTATCATTTTTCTGGTCCTGTATGCCAAGTTTGGTCCAATTCTGAGACAGTCGAAATCGACGTCATGTTGCGGGCCCCACGGTCCCACTCAACGGGCGATTTTGTGCACGGCCCGCCGGAATCCAACTCTGGACACACGGTTGGGTTCGTATCGGAAAACTGGATCCGTAGACATATAGTTTGACGACTTTAGAGACCGTTGACTCTGGCACGCTTTTCGGTGCAAAGCGGGTCCAACGGCGGACATCGTTTTTGCCCGAAATTACCGTTATGCCCCTGTGTCCAGAATTGGACTTAAGGACAGACAATCCTAGCTAATTGGACTATTATGAGATCATTGGTATTGTTTATTTCAGCTTCCGGGGACTGTTGTACGGGTTTTGACTATAGTGGCACATTGAGTAGTTCAGATTGTCGGTTTCACCAGCAAAGGACCACAGGCGAGTACAGTTTATTGTCTGCATTTCGATATTGATCTTTACTATATTTCATTGATTAGTCATTGGTTATGTGATTATTTTCTATTATAAATTGTTGAGTCGGGAATGAGAAGTACCAAGGATGTGTGATCTGACCTTAGACCGTGTAGACCGTGTAGACCGTGTTGCATTTATTTCTTGTAGACCGTGTAGACCGTGTTGCATTTATTTCTTGTAGACCGTGTAGACCGTGTTGCATTTATTTCTTGTAGACCGTGTAGACAGTGTTTTATTTATTTCTTGTAGACAGTGTAGACAGTGCTTTATTTACTGCATTTAAACTGTGTAGATCGTGATTATTATTTTGTAGACAATGTTTCTTTACTGCAATATTAACTGTAGACCGTGTAACTGTAGACCGTGTAACTTTAGACCGTGTAGACCGTGTAACTTTAGACCGTGTAGACCGTGTCGCATAATTGTCCCGAGACCGATCACATATCAAAGGTACTTCTAATGGTGGAAAAGTATATTGGTCTATTTATTACTATTGATTTTTCTTACGGCTTTACTGTTTATTTTCAAACCCATGATTGATGTCTAATCTTTGTTTTATAGTCATTTTCTTTATTTGAAATTGCATTCAGTGAATTGTGCTCGTTCCATTCCTGACTGGAAACCAACATTTTCAGGTTAGCCGTGGATTCACTTAGCTTGGGGAGTGACGGGAATACTTGCAGACGAGCCTAGAAGACTAGTTAGATAGTCAAAGTTATAGTCATTCAATATTTGTACAAGTTTATATTTTCCTGCAAATGTAAAACTTGTGATTATTGTAAATTAAATTAATTATGTGAATGAGCATCTTTGTGATTATGATCTTCATGGCCGTGACAGCGTACTACCGCCGACACTGCGGCGTAGGCTGGCTTGGACACGTCTCGTATCCGTTTAAAAAAAAAAACGGGTGCGGGTCGTGACAAGTTTTTGTGGTGGCCCATGCAGGTCTGTTTTCGCAAATCATGCGAACTCGTGATAGTACTTAAGTTAGTTGTACTATTGCGAGCCTGTGATTTGAACATGCTCATTCACAAATTAGAAATTAATTTAATTTAAAGGAATGACTAGGACTAGGAGTCCCTTATACAAATTTACCGATGGGTAGTCTAGGCTATGAAATTTAGATGAGGGTTATTAATTTTGATGGATTTTTTCAGATCCCCATAGGTACACTATTATCTCTTGATATGACGATACGATCCAATATGGATATACTATTCACTTGGTAAGTTAGGCCTTCCTAGAATTAAGGCTCTAATCTTGGTAAACTTTCAATCTTCTTTTGCCCTATTAGATATAACCCTTATAGCATAAGCTAGAATTGACCATTTAAAATCCTATTTTGCCGTAAGGGAATAGTTTATACTTCCTGATTCGGTTATTCAAATGCAAATCTCGAGGTAGACTGATCCAAAGTTTTCCCCATGGTTTGAATACATATGAAATAGATATTAGAATGTTTGTATTTTGTCTTCAGTTATTTTCCTCCAGGTTCACCTTTTATTTTAAGGGTTGTTACTGATAGTTCTTACGCTCTATTTTAGTCAACTTGTTTGAATCTCTAGAAGCTCATGGATTTTATGGTTATAGTTAGAGGAATATTAGTTAACCCATAAAGTTTAGACAGCAGCGCACTGTCGTCAATTGTTTGATAGTGGAGAATGTGGGTTCACTGCAGCCAGCAGCGCACTGGCGAGGCACAACCCATAGAAATGAAATTATTTTGAGGATCATAGGTTATAGAACATTACTAAAACTATGTCATAGTTGACCTCTTTAGATCTTAGATACCCTTGTGTCACTATAAGGTAGCGCACCTGATAACTTGTCACACCTGAATCACGGAACCAAGGGTTTGTCACAGCCAGAGTATACAGGCGAGGCATAATTCTCGATGAAATGGCTCCATGCGTGGTTACCAGTTTAGGATACCATCGAGAATAGAAGTGCCTTGGGTGTACCAAAAGACCTAAAGCCAAAACTAGTGAAAGTTCAGCCAGTTGAATAGCGTGTCTCCCAACCTGGTCTTCCGTGGTCCTTGTGATCCATTGACGAGGTAATTGGCTGACACTAACAGGTTTACTTAGAATATAGAATTTAGGGTTCCATAACCCATTAGCCGACCAAGGCCTTAGAGATAGGAATATTATAGGAAGACTGTATAAGCAAGAGTACACCAGGTAAGATTTTGATTCTCTCAAAACTCGAACGACTTATGTCCCTTTTCCAAAAATCTTGCATATTTATATTTTGACTCTCTAGACCAATGCTGCTATTACAGCCTAGTTTTTGCAAGCTTACTCTTTTATCGAGCTTGATTCAAGACATATGTTTATTGGGGACGCCCACTAACGTATTGTCTAATCAGAATCAGTGTATTATGGTCTGATCAACCATGATGCATTTGGTTCGCACTTTATTTAATTACCCTACGTGGATTGAGATATAGATGCCTCTAGGGTCTCATCCACGACTGCATTGACAATTCTTCTTGAATTATATGTTCGTCCTTGAATCATAAAATTGTATTCAGAAACATCTCCCTTGAATTCTTTGTTATTTTTATCTTTCACCGATTTGGAAAGACGAAAGCTCGTGATGGTAGAGAGCTACAGAGTATTCCCATGGCTATGATAATGGTAGGCACAAGTGTAGCTACCAACGGCCAGTCATGTGATTGAGTTACTCGTTCTCTCCTCAACCCTCAAACTACTATTGAGACCTTCTAGCCACCTGAACTTGAGAATGATTAAGGTTTTACCCTTAGTCACAACGCCAACCTAGGAGACTATCTATTCTCAAGAAACCAAATTTTGGGAGTCTCTAATTATCTGCTGGAAGCTTGCCTTAACTAGAAATCCTTATGCCTTGACTCAACCTTTCCTCGATCAAAGCCACAGTTTAGACATGAGATGTGTAGAGAAAGGTAAGGACAGTCATTTACCGTGATTGTGATAGACACTCATTCCGATAGGTTCCAACCAATATTGCCCTAGTTAAGTAAATTTGTTAGACCTAACTAGTGTTGGAACACCTCAGTCACTACTTTAGCCAACACCATAGTTTGAATACCCTGTCATAGTATGATCTAGCAGTGGTCAACAGCCCATACCACCAGAACCCTTATGGCGATAGTCTGACAGGTTTGACACAACTAGAGATTCACGACTCAGTTATTAGAAATCTCTTCATAGGACATGCCTTGAAGCTGGTTACCCCGTCGATAACTCTTGTACACTATGGATGGGTATGTTCCTCTATGTTATCGACCATGTGTTATTATACACCCTCGTTTCTCATTTATTGAGGAATGATCATTGTTTTGAGTTACATCTACCATTTCCGTTACGCCGTGCCTTATTCTTCATTTACAAGAGTCGAGGTACAATATTCGGACATTGGAATTTTTCTAACCTCTTATTCCTAAAAGCATATCCTAGCTTCTAAGGTGGGTAGAATGTAAGTCTCCTAAATTTTTTTGGGAGTATATGAGGATTACTGATTGACTAGAATGACTTTCCACTAGGGTGACGATTAGTGCCCTTGGACTCCCACTTTTCATTTAGATCATTTTGTGTCCCCGGCTGTGTCATTAATATTCGGAGCACGAGACCAGTTGTTACCTTCCAACAAATTTCATATGTAAGATCTAGACAAGTCCACCTTCACTTAGGTATACCATGTCCCACTCAAACCCGTCCCCTTGTACTCTATTTTTGAGGTACGGCTTTCAGGTTAAAAGGACTAGTTATAACCTTTACCACAGTACCGGTATACTTCCAACCTCCATTAGAGCCTTAACCGCGACCCCATTCCTCCGACCCAGTATATGGTTGTGACCTACTCGAAGCCCACTATGCACCTGCCACTAGTGTACCGTCCAATTGAGGCCTCTTGTGCTACTTAAACACAAAAGTCACTGAAGGCGCATTTCAGGCTTATGGACCTAGCTAACCAACCCGACTAGCAACTAGCTCAACCACTTGGAAGGAACCCTATTCTAGGTTACCCTAACCTAGTAGAAGTAGTTCAATATTGGGATCTTGTCCAGTCCATGTAGATTGAAGTCCAAGGTTCATCCAACCGACGATTGATGTACAATTGAGGAACCCATTAAGACCCAGTAAGAACCCATCCATGCATACCACTATATTCGATTATAAGCTGAACTATTTGAGATAGGTCCCTATACCTATTATGTAGTCTCCACCTCTTAGAATGTGAGGTCAATTGTAACCCTTAATCCATCCACCTGGAAGTTACGATACGATCTTGCGTTGCATTTACATCCCTTGCTTATGTGTTTAAATAACCACGAAAAAGATCACAATCTTGATTTCTCAAAAATTCGTTCTATTATGGAACTTTGTTCAGAATTTCGAGAACGAAACCCCTGTATTGCACGGATGGCAAGCTCCTATAAGAAAGGAAGGGTTCTTCGATTTCGCAAGTGACTGGACTAGAGTAGCCCAATCTAGCAAATAAGCCAGTGGTTCATGAATTTTCTTTCTAGCTGTATCATTGGATACCGGCTACTACTTTTGAAACCTTATTTTTACTCACGATTGTTCTTCCTTATATGCATGACCTTCCTATTTCAGAGCGAAGATGGTCATGCTTATTGGGATGTGTCAATAATTATTAGCGACTTGCGTAAATTTGTTGTATGTTAGATTTGGGGTGGTTTGATAGATAGGAGAGGATTATACTGGCCATAAGCATTAGATATCTATTGGTAGCAATTTTAGCAAGTAGTTGGATGATTTTAAAGTTTTCATGACATGAGATTTGAGCAAGTAGTGTGAACAAAGGTGGGTAGAAGTCCTCGAAGTTTCGTAGTTACAAAATGACAAGAAAGATGATACAACTATTTTGAGAAATTAAATTTGAGGAGATTAAGGGAATACTAGAATTTGAATTTTAAGAAATAGTTATGAATTAGAATTTCGAGGACGAAATTATTTTTAAGGTGGGTAGATTTGTAGCCTCCCTTCCCGGAATTATTTTTATATTATTTTGCTTTATTTATTTTTAATGGTGATTCTTAGATTTTATAAATAATTAATTAGTTTATTATTACGTTAGATGATTTAAATCATGGCAGTGAAGGCCTTGTCTTTCTGGTGACAGAAGTCGCGATAGCAGCATAGGTTGAGAGTTGTCATGCTACGAAGAAACGACAGTTGTTCCGAGTTGGCGAGCCTCAAGGCAATGTTGTTCCTATAGTGGTGTAGTAGAAGAAGGACTCGTTTTATTCCTGAGATCGAACTAGACCAGAGGAGAGTTATATTGTTTTATGGGTCGTGCACCCAAAAATGTCTCTCAACAAAGGATAAAGAGAGCTAGTATATTTATACAAGTTAGCTTAGATATATATAATATGTGTGTGGGTGTATATATATATATATATATAAATTACCATGTCTATAAATATAAGGATATATAAATATATATATAAAAATGTGTACATATATATAGTATATGTGAATGTATTTGTAAATATATATAGGTGTATATGGGTATATAAATACAAATATATTTGCACGGGTGTATACGTGTAGGTAGATGTATAAATTTTAAATATATATATGGGTGTGTACGTATGTGCGTGTGTGTATATGTATATACATAGATATAATGATAAATAATAGAAAATGGATAATGGAAAAAAAAGAAAAAGGAATTAGTAAAAGAAAAAGAAGTGGAAATAAAAAGGAAGAGGAATAAGAATGATAAAAAGAAAAAAAAAAAAAAAACATACACTTTCACTCAGCCAGCCTAACACCAGAACCGAGCTTTCCCCAAGTGGACCCAGTGTTCACCCAACCCGTACTAATCCCCTCAGCTGCAAGAAACCGACCCAAGGGGGGGGGCTTCCCAGCCGAACCCATCTATATAGTATAGAGAACCGAGAGCAACAGAAGCGGCCCAAGGCCAGCTCTTGTGCTCGAGCCCGACCCCATCAGCAACCAAGCAGCCCAAGTAGTTCGTTCAGCCGAACAGAGGAGAGAATACTCGCGTGTGCGAGTATATATACATTCACGCTCGACAACCAGGAAAACCCTAACCCTCGACTCAAACCGAAGAGCGCCGACCCCCTCTGGGTGCGCGCGACACCGTGGGCGCCGCCACGCACGGCTGAGGGCGCGCAGATGGCCGGCCAAAGCCGCCGACAGCGCTCGCACACGCTGGAACAACAACAGCAGCGTTCCCCAAAGCCTCGACTTCGCGGTGAGTGTTCTCTCTCGTCGTAGCATATTTTCCTGCACCGTTTCTTCGTACACGTCGCCAATATAACCATCTTTGAAACCCTTCAAAGGGAATTCATCGTAAACCCTCCGATCGACCAGGAACTCGACACGAAGTCGATCCAATAACTGTTCGAAAACAGAACAGTTTCATTGACCAACTACCTTAATTTACGGTCAGTTCTCTTCCAAACCATGAACGATTTTGAAAATGTATTTGAAGGAAGTTGGGGACAACCTAGAGTACAGAAAAACTCTTCTTTTACTTTTAATTGATTCATTGTATTCGTCAAATAAAATCTGTTTAAAGTTTGCTAAAAATCATGCTTTCAGAAACTAAAAATCCTCGATACGACGTGCGTCCCGCCATTCCGGGCGACGTGGTCGCGCACCGTAAGCATCGAAAGCTGCGTAACGGCTTCGTGGTCGTGTGGGCTTTGACGGAATTCAAATTGGTCGCGTGGGCGCGACGAATTTGATGCGTATCCGTCGAAATTCACCGTATCGTGCACGTTGCAAATTCTCCAATTACTTTGTGCACGCTCATCGGATCTAGACGAAACTTGCGCCAACAGAACCGTATCATTTTTCTGGTCCTGTATGCCAAGTTTGGTCCAATTCTGAGACAGTCGAAATCGACGTCATGTTGCGGGCCCCACGGTCCCACTCAACGGGCGATTTTGTGCACGGCCCGCCGGAATCCAACTCTGGACACACGGTTGGGTTCGTATCGGAAAACTGGATCCGTAGACATATAGTTTGACGACTTTAGAGACCGTTGACTCTGGCACGCTTTTCGGTGCAAAGCGGGTCCAACGGCGGACATCGTTTTTGCCCGAAATTACCGTTATGCCCCTGTGTCCAGAATTGGACTTAAGGACAGACAATCCTAGCTAATTGGACTATTCTGAGATCATTGGTATTGTTTATTTCAGCTTCCGGGGACTGTTGTACGGGTTTTGACTATAGTGGCACATTGAGTAGTTCAGATTGTCGGTTTCACCAGCAAAGGACCACAGGCGAGTACAGTTTATTGTCTGCATTTCGATATTGATCTTTACTATATTTCATTGATTAGTCATTGGTTATGTGATTATTTTCTATTATAAATTGTTGAGTCGGGAATGAGAAGTACCAAGGATGTGTGATCTGACCTTAGACCGTGTAGACCGTGTAGACCGTGTTGCATTTATTTCTTGTAGACCGTGTAGACCGTGTTGCATTTATTTCTTGTAGACCGTGTAGACCGTGTTGCATTTATTTCTTGTAGACCGTGTAGACAGTGTTTTATTTATTTCTTGTAGACAGTGTAGACAGTGCTTTATTTACTGCATTTAAACTGTGTAGATCGTGATTATTATTTTGTAGACAATGTTTCTTTACTGCAATATTAACTGTAGACCGTGTAACTGTAGACCGTGTAACTTTAGACCGTGTAGACCGTGTAACTTTAGACCGTGTAGACCGTGTCGCATAATTGTCCCGAGACCGATCACATATCAAAGGTACTTCTAATGGTGGAAAAGTATATTGGTCTATTTATTACTATTGATTTTTCTTACGGCTTTACTGTTTATTTTCAAACCCATGATTGATGTCTAATCTTTGTTTTATAGTCATTTTCTTTATTTGAAATTGCATTCAGTGAATTGTGCTCGTTCCATTCCTGACTGGAAACCAACATTTTCAGGTTAGCCGTGGATTCACTTAGCTTGGGGAGTGACGGGAATACTTGCAGACGAGCCTAGAAGACTAGTTAGATAGTCAAAGTTATAGTCATTCAATATTTGTACAAGTTTATATTTTCCTGCAAATGTAAAACTTGTGATTATTGTAAATTAAATTAATTATGTGAATGAGCATCTTTGTGATTATGATCTTCATGGCCGTGACAGCGTACTACCGCCGACACTGCGGCGTAGGCTGGCTTGGACACGTCTCGTATCCGTTTAAAAAAAAAAAACGGGTGCGGGTCGTGACACTTCTTTAGGAACTTGTCGTTGATGGGCATCATGAACAAGTCTCCATTGGATTTGGCGAGATGGTAGGCACCGTTTGAGTATACTCTCTATGATGAAAGGTCCTTCCCACTTGGGCTCGAACTTTCCTGGTATTTTATGAGTCAACACCATCGGCCTTCTGACTGCCAGAACCAGGTCGCCTACTTGGAAAGTCCTCTGCTTGACCTTCTTGTTGAAAGCCTGTGATATACAGGCTCTATAGAGTTCGATGCGTTGTTGGGCTAGGAGACGTTTTTCGTCAAGTGCCTCCATTTCTCGCAGACGGCGACGTTGATTGTCTTCTTCTGTGAGTTGATTTGTGATTGCTATACGGAGTGAGGGTATCTGGATCTCGAGAGGCAGTACCGCTTCGCTCCCGTAGACCAGGGAGAATGGTGTATTATCCGTCGGAGTCCGTACCGTTGTGCGGTAGGCCCAAAGGCATTCGCCGAGCTTTTCGTCCCAGTCGCGTTTGTTGGATGATACGACCTTTTTGAGTAGCCTGACGATAGTCTTGTTAAACGTCTCGGCCAATCCGTTTGCTGCCGGATTGTAGGCGGTTGATGCCACATTTTGAATGCGATTCTTGTCACCGAATCTGCTGAAAACATGGCTGATGAACTGAGGACCGTTATCGTGGATAATCCTCCGGGGTACCCCGAAACGGTAGATGACATGGTGCTTGATGAAGCTGATCACCCTAGAGCTCTTCACTTCCGCCAGTGGAACTGCTTCTGCCCACTTGGAGAAGTAGTCGGTGATGGCTAGGATGAAGCGGTGTCTCCTCGATGACGGAGGGGTGATCGGTCCTACAATGTCCATGCCCCATGCTTCGAAGGGCCAGGAGACGACCGTAGGATGTAGTGGTTCTGACGGTGTATGGATGAAGTCAGCGTGAAGCTGGCACGCATGGCACTTTTTAGCGTAGTCGACAGCGTCGGCTGCCATGGTTGGCCAGTAGTAGTCCATGCGTCGCAGTCGATCCTGCAACTTAGGGCCAGGTTGATGGGCCCTGCAGGTTCTATCGTGAGCTTCTCGAAGGGCTTCGGCTGCTTCTTCGTCAGATAAACATCGAAGGAGAAGTCCATCGTAGGGGCGTCGTACAGCATTTTAGTAGCCGTATCATAATAGAATCGAAGGGAGCGCCTCCTGACCGAGA
This sequence comes from Iris pallida, assembly GCA_029216955.1. NCBI lineage: Eukaryota > Viridiplantae > Streptophyta > Magnoliopsida > Asparagales > Iridaceae > Iris > Iris pallida. The sequence continues at coordinate 12,938,831 of JANAVB010040818.1, forward strand.
CGGCTTCTTTCGGGTCCTCCGGGAGAATTCCGTAGACAGCGAAGTCGATGAACGGGAATCTCCAGTCTCGGACATTAATACCAGCACTCGTTGACACGGCATGGGCAATTTGTGAGCATAGGTTGTTCTTAGGATATACCAAGTCTCGACCAACTACCGTTACGTAGTGTTGAGTCCCGAGGGGTGCTGCCAATGAGGTTGCGAGGCCAGCTAGAGCGTCAGCCTCCAGATTTTGTAGACGAGGTACATGTTCGATGAAGAACTTGGTGAAGGTTGAAATGATGTTCAATGCAACCTCATGGTAAGGAATCAGATCTTCATGGCGAACTTCGTATTGCCCTCTGACCTGATTAACGACGAGACCTCTCTTCTTCTCCTTTCTGATGTGGGATTAAAAGCAAGATTCCTTCTTTTTCATGCTTCTACAGTGATGGAAGAGGTGGTGGAGATGATGGTGGTGATGGTGAAGGTGGTGGTGGTGGTGATGGAAGAGGGCCGAGCGACGCCGTGGAGGGGGGCCGAGCACGGCGGGGAGAGACGGATAGTTGACGTGGGGAAGAGGACAACAGACATAGGGTATTTTCGTCCAAAAAAATTGGTCAAAGGGGTTGACCGTTCGTTTTGGACTTAAACCGTCAAAAGTGGAGGGTGTCATACATTCATGTAAACTTGTGGAGTGCACATTAAATAAGCATAAAAAAAGTAGGGTGCCACTCAAATTTTCTTATTAATATTTGATGGTTGTCTAGGAAACAGCAGATATCAGTAAATGTTATCATCTTTCAGATCATCCTTACTTTTGAGAACTTTATCATAATTAGCTCGTGTAGACTTGGGAAGTTGGGATGTCAGGTTCATGTCAGTTGGTTGTCCTAACATCATCAAAGCAATGTTTTAAAAATCGGACCGGACTGGCCGGTTGAACCGGTTCAACTGTGAACCGGTAGTTTTTCGGTCCGGTTCAGCATTGACCCAGTGTTTTTTGTAAAAAACTGATATTTTTATAAAAAAATAGTGTCCATAAGAGATTAAACTTGAACCATTTAGATTAATCTACTGGTTAAACCACTGGTTGAACCCGTTTGACCCGACTAAGTGCCTTGGCCGCAGTTTTTAAAACATTGCATCAAAGTTCTGTAGCTGTCTAGGAAACAACAAATATTAGCAGATGTTGCCATCTTTTAGATCATCATTACTTCTTAGAACTTCAACGTTGGATACTACTGAGATCTGAAGTCGTAGATGTCGTATGTCAAGTTCATGTAACCATTGGATTTTGAGATGTCGGATTCTCGAGACATGTTGGAGACATTTATAATGTTGCGTTTGATAAATATATTATATATTATATGTATTGTATAGTTCTAATTTCTAAATGTAGTAAATTTTCTAAAACTAACAAACAACTACCATATCATGATAACAATTATAAGAACAAATAAAAAATAGTAACATTAAATGATATCATTATCAAGTAGTTTAAGAGGCTAATTAAGACAAGTACAGATATAAATTCAAAAAAATAGAGAAAATAAGTTAGACATATGAAAAACTCCAAAACTAATTAATGTTGGGTTTTTAGCCTTTAGTTTTAGTTTTTAGTCCCACATCGGCTAGAAAGGAATGTGTATCTCCATATATATGAGTTTTTGCTCTTTATGGAGATGCACATGTAGTGCACATGGGTGTGTGCCATGTGGGATTAATTATTAATGGTATAAAGGCTTAATCAACAATTAAGAAGCTGTAAGCTTTTTGCTCTTGGAAATTTATTTCCATGGAGCTAAGCTCCGTAGGAGCTTAGCGACTCGGACTCGGACTCGGGCTCGGACTCGGACTCGGGCTCAAGGGCTCATGAGGCGTAATGTGGCATTTTGTTGGCGCACTTTGCACTTAGCACGTCAGCTACGCGCAGTGTACGCAGTGTGCGTAGAGTGCGTATGTGCGTATGGCTGGCTGCATATTAGAGCGGGAACGGTTGCAGCAGTTGCTGCACTTTCAGGAGTGGTTCAGCCACTACTCTGAAGTTCAGGCAACTGCTTGGCAACCGCCTCGTGGGCTATATATGCAGGTTCTCTCCTCTCTCTCAGTGTTGGAGAAATCAGAATTCCAGGAAGAAAACTCTAAGTGTTCTTTAACACAACAGAGTAGTGAGCGTGTTTTTTAACACAAACACTAGTACTTTTTAGTACGCGTGGGTTTTGTTACTTCAGAAACAGAGAGAGAAGAGTAGAGCCATTGCCAGAGGAGTTCGCCGTCTTCCGAGGAGTCAGAAGAGCAGGAGTCTTCCAAGATTTTTCGTCAACCTTGCTGGTTCCTGGAAGCTGTTCGCAGAGGGCGAATAAAGCTTTGAGCAACGGTGATCATTCACCCCAGCAATTCCATCTCTCGCCTGTCACCCTTCTGTTGCCTTTAGCAGTTCTGTCAGTATCTTCTTTTTAGAAGGCACTACTGCCAGTTTGCTACGATCACGAAAATCTCTTTAGATTATTCGTGAATTACGATATCTTTTTAGATCTCGTAATTTGCAGAATCCTTCTGGATCTCTGTTGCAAAACCTTCTTTAAGGAATTGCATTTGAAACATTGTCTTTACAACTGTTTCAGTTTCTGTATTTTCTATCGAAAAGCGTGCCCCGACGTTCCCGGCAATAACAATCTCAAAGCTTTATTGCTACGATGGAAAATATTAATGCTTCACTCCTCAATACTGACTTTTGCAAATTAGAAAAGTTTGATAGAGAGCATTATCAAGTCTGGAAGAGGAAGGTTTATCTCACTCTTCAACTTAGAGACGTTGATCACGTATTGCTTGAAGAGGAACCTACTGTTCCAGATACTGGGTCTGCTGTCGCAATCACTGCGGCTACTAAACTTCAGGCCAAGTGGAGAAGGGAAATAGCATTTGCAGGTTGCTTATCCTGAATGCTATGGAGGATTCTCTAGCAGAATCCTACAGTAAGAAACCAATTGCCAGAGACATATGGGAGTCTCTGGAAAAACTGTACGAAGAAGACAAGAACAGGAGCAAAATATTTGTGGTTGAAAAATATCACAAATGGCTCTTTGAGGACGAGAAGTCCATGCTGCCGCAGGTCAAAGAATTTCTGAAGTTGCGACAGAAATTGGAAGACGAGGCTATGCCCCTCCCCGACAAGTTTGTTGTTGGAGGGATTGTCTCAAAGCTCCCCGCTGGGTGGAGCAAGTTCTATGCAAACATGCATAGAAAGAAGTTGGAGATCACCCTTGAAGATCTCCTACAGGAAATCTATGTTGAGGACCAGATACGGGCTCAACTGAAGGTGGATACACTGTCACGCCCCAGAACCAGAATACTGGAGAGCGGGGGAATGACTCAGCCAGCTACGTATTAAGGGTAGATGAATACCGTATAATACGATCAATGCTGTCTAAAAGACGAGGGGGTGCATACTACATAAAAGTCTTACTATGGTCATTACACATCTATTGTCTCAATCATTCAAACAAGAAACAGTAATAGAGAACATGTAAGATAAAGCAGTAAGGCGTCCCAAATGCTCTGTCAAAATGTTCTTGATATCTGGCTTTACAAAACATAGCCAGATTGATGTAGCAAAAGTATACACAATTGTTATCAGCTGCAGTCTGACTTTAATTACAATTATGTAAAAGTAAGTACAAGACAATCCGACTAACATGTCGGTGCCAAACGGCTAAGGTATAAAGTAGATAACAAAACGAGCGGGGAAGTAAGAAACCCACTCGAGTCCTCCTGCGATCATCCTTCTAGTGTTGACCATCCTGGAGGCAGAAGTAAGCTGGATCCTCGGGGACCGGCTCTAAATCTGGCCATGCAAAACCAGAGAGGTTAGACCTCTAATAGCAAGTACCACAAGGAAGCACGACATGAGAACTAAAACCAGTAAGTAAGAGAATATAATAATAGATCTCTGCTTTCCACTAGGATTCACATCACATCACGACACTTCGAACCAACCTCCCAACCAAACAAGGACAGAAGTTGGCCCGTCATGTCCTGACATTCTGATCATCCCAGTTAGGTAACAGAGTAGTACAGTGCACAAACAAATCATCTTGAATGGCCATTCAACTACTACGGCTTGCTACTGTAAGTCCCAAGTTATCTTGGAATAATACAATTAGGGATTCCGTAGTTCTTACTATGTGCAAGCAAGACTAGTCTATCCAGTCAATCATGTGCGCCATGCATGAATTAGACGAGTCCTAGCAGGACGCCCGTCAATATACAATATACAATAATAATAAAAGCAGATACTGTTTCCTGCCCGTGTGGCAGTTTTACAGTATCTGTGGGAACCAGCCGGCCCGTCGGGTACTACGTGTCCCAAGGGGGCTGCCATGTAAGAACTCGGGAATCCATTCTCTCCATGCCATTATTATTTTATTTAACTTAATAGTCCCTACGTTGAGTGAAATCACATGCCGTGGATCATGGTCATTCAAATGAGTACTTTCGTACGGGTACGATATGCACAACTCTACAACGATACCAGTGCGGTTAGGTTGCAGGTCTTACATAGCGTAATGCAACAATCAAATCTAACCACGGTAATCATGCCTTGACCATAAAGTACACATGCTTCTTTTGTAGAAAATAAATAAGTAAATAAATAAATAAATAGATTGAAGCCTGCATGTGCATGTATGTCAATATTCGGGATCAGCCAGTCGATTACAATAGTTCATAACATGAACGTGTCTCATTCATTCAATTCAATAAGACGACTAGCCAGTCTCTTAGTTCCAACTAGGAACGCATGATCAATTTAGTCAAGATAACCATTATTATCAATGGTGACAAGGCAAGAAAGTCAATTAGTATTCAGTGGGGTCGAGTCTACAACTCTCAGGGTTTAATTCCAGTCAATCGGGGTATCTATAACTCAATTCATGACACATGGTACATCCCATGTAACAATCTATATTTAACAGAAATATCAACATATCATGATTTATCAAGTTTATGCCAAAAGGCGTAAGGATATAAAATGGACGTTAAATATCTAATAAAATATCAATATACAGGGCTATAGAAGATCCAGGGTAAGTAGGCTACGCTCATGTCAGCCTACGCTCAAGTCAGGCTACGCTCAAGTCAGGCTACGCTCAAGTCAGCGTACGCTCAGGTCAAAGAGGCAGCGTATGGACTCCATACGACTCCTCACTATCCAAGTGAGCGTATGCAAGTCATACGCTCCCAAACGGTAGCGTATGGACTCCATACGACTCCTGACCATTCAAGTCAGCGTATGCAAGTCATACCCTCCCAAAAGGTAGCGTATGGACTCCATACGACTCCTGACCATTCAAGTCAGCGTATGCAAGTCATACGCTCCCAAAAGGTAGCGTATGGACTCCATACGACTCCTGACCATTCAAGTCAGCGTATGCAAGTCATACGCTCCCAAAAGGTAGCGTATGGACTCCATACGACATACGCTTCCAAAAGGTAGCGTATGCAAGACACACGCTTCCTAAAAAGGCAGCGTATGGACTCCATACTGCGCTGCGCTAAAGAGCGCGCACAGCTCAGTGATGCAAGCTAAAAAGCTAGTGTACACTGCTCACTGTCTTCTCCAAACAGCAAGAACTCCATGGTTGCACCCCAAAGCTTCAAAGGTCCATAACTTGGTCAAAACAAGTCCAAATCCAGCTTTCTAAAGGTCAAAATTGGGTAGAATAAACTTCTCTACAACATGGAACCATCAAAATTTGCAAACAAAGAAGTTTGATAGATCAAAACTACCAAAATCCGAAAATAACTAATTTCTAGATCTACAAAAATTAAGACTTCGAAATGAAAAATGCCAAGTTCTAAACTCTCTTAGGATCACGAGAGGAAGATAAATGAACCATAAAAACATGGGTTCTTATGTGGAGTAAGTTGTACTTGCCTACGGTTTGGTAGGTGGAGAGAGTAATGAAGAAGAAGAAGAGGAGTAATGGTGAGAATGTGAGTTTATGAGGAGAGAGAAAGAGATGTAAGCTTTAAATAGAAAATGGGTGGTAGGTGGGAGTTGGGCCGGGTCCAATGGGGATCCAACCAAAGCCAACCCGAACCCAAATAAGCAAGACTAAGGCAGGGAATAAGAGCAGGAAATAAAGTGCAGAAATAAAATTGCAGAAATATAATTACAGGAAATAAATTAACATGAAAATTTAAAGAGCAGATTAATTGATTAACATGAAATTTAAAAGAATTTAAATACAGGATAATACATGATAAATATTAAATAAATACATGATAAATACTAAATAAATACATTCGAGTAGTACATGTATAAAAATATGCATTCTGGGAACGGAAAGTGACACACACTGTCCAAGCAATTGGCTAACGCCAATCTGGTTCAGACTAAGGAACCAAAGGGAAAAGGAAAGCGTGCAGATTTCCAGAAGAAGAAGAAGAACCCTAACAACTTGAATGTTAAGGGAACTTCTTTCAAGTCAAAGAAATCTAAGGCAAAGATGCCTTGTTTCAAGTGTGGCCAGTTGGGCCATTTTAAAAGTGAATGCACAGCACCGGCCAAGAAATCAGAGCAAGGTGAGCCTAGCAAAGTCTCAATAATTACTGATGTAATTGCTATGATTGGACAGGTTGATGCTGTAGGATCTGATTCAGACTGGTGGGTAGATACTGGAGCCACCTGCCATGTCTTCTCCAGTAAGGAGTGGTTCACCACCTACACACCCACTTCTGAATCGGTTGTGATGGCGAACCAAGCACAAGCTGAAGTTCTAGGGATCGAGACGGTTATTCTAAAGCTGACTTCTGGCAAGTCTCTGACGCTTCAAGGCATGAAGCACGTACCTGCTATCGCCAAGAACCTGATCTCGGAAGGCTTACTCTGCAATACAAGCCTCAGAATAGACATCAATGCTGGCCAGATGGTAATGTCTATCAAGGGAACATATTTCGGGAAAGCTTTTTATATCGAAGGAATGTTCAAGATTCAGCTTGTAAATCAGTCCAATGTAATTAATATAATTAATGAAATCACTCCTTCTGTTTATACTCTTGAGTTGTGGCATAATAGGCTAGGACATGTTCATTGTAAACGAATAAACAGAATGTCTAGTCTGGGACTTATCTCCAAGTGTGGGGGTAAGGTAGAGAAATGTGAAGTTTGTGCTCAAACGAAGATCACAAGAAAACCCTTTCCTCGGGTTAATCGAAGTACAGATCTTCTGGAGTTGATACATTCAGATATCTGTGACTTCAAACAGTTCTCTACAAAGGCCGGGATGAAGTATTTCATAACCTTCATCGACGACTTCTCAAAGTATGCGTTCGTCTACTTGCTGAAGGCTAAAGACGAAGCATTCGAGAAGTTCAAGGAGTTCAGAGCCGAAGCTGAACGGCATACTGGACAACAACTCAAAAGGATAAGAAGTGATCGAGGTGGGGAGTACAAGTCTCATGAATTTGCATCGTTCTGTAAGGAACATGGAATTGTCAATGAGACTACGGCTCCGTACTCTCCTCAATCAAACAGAGTAGCTGAGAGGAAGAACAGGACGTTGACAGAAATGATAAATTCAATGTTGTTGACTGCTGGCCTTCCTAAGTGCTACTGGAGAGAAGCTGCATTGAAGGCCACTTATATTCTAAATAGAGTGCCTCATGCAACTTCAGACGTTACTCCTCATGAACTCTGGTTCAAGGTCAGACCTAACTTGAATGTCATTCGAGTGTGGGGGTGTCTGGCGTATGTCAAGCTTCCAGATCTAAAGATTCAGAAGCTTGGGACAAGGACTATAAAGACGATCTTCTTGGGGTATGCCGAGAAGAGTGATGCTCGGAGATTTCTTGATATTGAGTCAAATCATATCATTGAATCTCGCGATGCAAAATATTTTGAAGATAAGTTTGCAAGGCACAAGAATATTGTTCTTCCGGATGTTCCGGAGAATAATGAGGGTGCACAAGAGACTGAAGTCTTCAATGAAGATGTGGTCCAAGAAGATGTTGTTGTTGATACAACGGTTGAACCAGAACAAGCTGAGCCGTCAGCTAAGCATGTGAGGAGGCCGAAGGACTTCGGAAGTGACTTTGTCACCTATCATGTGGAAGCAGATCCGCTTACCTATGATGAGGCGATGAAGACCAGAGACGCAGTTTTCTGGAAAGAGGCGATTGACAATGAGATTGATTCCATCACCTCAAATAATACTTGGGTGTTGGTTGATCTTCCTGAAGGAGCGAAACCCATCGGATGCAAATGGATCTTCAAGAAGAAGATGAAAGCAGACAGAACTATTGACAAGTTCAAGGCTAGGTTGGTAGCCAAGGGATTTTCTCAGAAGCAGGGGATTGACTACTTTGACACATATGCTCCAGTAGCCCGGATGACCACCATCAGAATGTTGATTGCTCTCGCAGCAATAAATAAGATGGTGATACATCAGATGGATATGAATACGGCTTTCCTAAATGGCGAGCTGACCGAAGAGATTTACATGCAACAGCCAGAGGGATTTGTCATCAGAGGTCTTGAAGACAAAGTCTGCAAGTTGGTGAAATCCTTGTACGGTCTTAAACAGGCTCCCAAGATGTGGCATGAGAAATTTGACAAAGTTATAAGGTCAAATGGCTACATGGTCAGCGATACGGACAAGTGTGTTTACACGAAGTTCGCTGATGGAAGAGGTGTGATCGTTTGTCTGTACGTGGACGACATGCTTATCCTAGGTACGGATATTAGATGTGTCACGGAGACAAAGAAATTCATCTCAAGCAAGTTCAGTATGAAGGACTTGGGGGAAGCTGATGTGATCTTAGGGATCAATATCATCCGGACAGACACTGGACTAGCGCTGTCACAGTCTCATTATATTGAAAAATGATCACTCGTTATGGGTATCGGGATCTTCCAGGGATCGATACGCCGTACAGGTGTGATCTGAAGCTGAAGCCTAATTCAAGGGAAAGCGTCAGGCAGCTGGAGTATGCAAGCGTAATCGGGAGTTTGATGTATGCTACTACTGCCACAAGGCCTGACATAGCTTTCGCCGTGGGAATGCTGAGTCGTTTTACGAGCAATCCAGGTGTTGAACACTGGAAAGCTGTGGAACGGGTTATGAGATATCTCAAGAAGACTCAGACATATGTACTGTACTACAGCAGAGATCCGTCGGTAGTGGAAGGCTTCAGTGATGCCAGTTGGTGCTCAGAGGTGGAGAGCGAGAGGTCCACAGGTGGATACATTTTCACAATGGATGGAGCTGCTATATCGTGGAAGTCAAAGAAGCAGACTATGCTCTCGCGGTCATCCATGGAATCTGAGTTCTTTGCACTTGATACCGCAGTCGAGGAAGCAGAATGGCTTCGGGAGCTCATGTATGATCTTCCAGTGGTTGGGGCGCAAATACCGGCGATACCGATATACTACGACAACCAGGCGACTGCGGCGGTGGCATCAAATGACCTTTTCAACGGGAAGAAGAGGACTGTGCGGTTGAAGCACAGGGCAGTACACGATCTTATCAAGAGAGGTGTTATTGCAGTAATTGATGTTCGGAGTCAGGAGAACCTGGCAGATCCGTTCACCAAGGGCCTCAAGCGCCAGCTGGTCGATGACACAGCTTGTAAAATGGGCTTGAAGGCATTCTGATATTGTATTATTGTATTCCTACCATAAAGTTTTATGCTATTAGTTCAAAGATTTATCTACTAGGCATCTAGCTTTTGGTTCAAGGGAGGACCACTAATCGGAAGAATATCAGGAACGCTGGGTACATGTTCTATTGGGCATAGAGAGGTTACGGACCTATAACCACTGTTGTCTACTGTTGTTTTCTGCGGAAAACAGGTCCTGTAGGAGGTTGGCTTAAATGCCTTAATGAGTTCTCAGGCATTTGGAATGTCTGGTATGCTTTACAGGAAGCATGGTAGCACAGCACTACAAGGAGTGTGACTCCATGCTATATGTGGCGGTGACTCCACCATGAGGTTCTCGAAGGAGGTAAAGCCTCGGCTATGTTAGCCAAGTCACAGCGGCATAGCACCGCAAATAGGCAGTTGGCCTAATGCTGTATATTGAATTAAAGAAGGATGTAGTCAGCACTACAAAGAGGAGGTATTCCTCATGTTACCGTTGGCACGACACCTCAATGAGGTAAACCCGGCTAGGGATAAAGCCTCGGCCTTGCAAGCCATGTCGTAGCGGCGTAACACCGCACAGAAGCGTAAGGCTTCATGCTGGGTAGTTTGGCACTACAAAGGGGCTAGACCTCATGCTACGGGTAGTATGACACTACGATGAGGTTCCCGGTGATTCGGGGTAAGGTCCTCGGCTTAAGGCCATGTCATAGCGGCGTAGCACCGCAAAGGAAGCGTTGGACGCTTCATGCCATGTCTCTTTAATAACGAACTCACCTATAGTGTATGGACAAAGAGATATCAGGCCGTCTCTTGATGGTAAACTTGTAGACGCCCAATATTATACACTGAAACCAGACTGGCACACTGCCTTAAATGTGCAGCCAGAAGCACATGTAACTACATTATGTGAGTGGAAAGAATTTCAGCTATGATGCAGAATTCAAGGCTTAGTCCATTCTTGTATTATAGTTTAATTTTTGACTCACGTGGGAAGATTCAAGTCTTAAGTGGCATCTATCCTAAAAAGCATAATGGACAGTTACTGTGGGGAACACTCGTACTCATATATATAGAGATATGTGGGAGATTGTTGGGTTTTTAGCCTTTAGTTTTGGTTTTTAGTCCCACATCGGCTAGAAAGAAATGTGTATCTCCATATATATGAGTCTTTGCTCTTTATGGAGATGCACATGTAGTGCACATAGGTGTGTGCCATGTGGGATTAATTATTAATGGTATAAAGGCTTAATCAACAATTAAGAAGCTGTAAGCTTTTTGCTCTTGGAAATTTATTTCCATGGAGCTAAGCTCCGTAGGAGCTTAGCGACTCGGACTCGGACTCGGACTCGGACTCGGACTCGGGCTCAAGGGCTCATGAGGCGTAATGTGGCATTTTGTTGGCGCACTTTGCACTTAGCACGTCAGCATCGTCGCTAGGCGCATAGTGCGCTTAAGTTGCGCTCGTTGCGCGAGCCACTTGCGCGACCACGTTGTGCGGCCCGTTACGCGAACCCAATTACGCTGGCCCAGTTACGCAGCCCAGTACGCAGCCCAGTACGCCCAGTACGTGTAGTGTGCGCAGCGTACGCAGCGTACGTAGAGTGCGCCGTGTGTGCAGCGTACGCAGTGTGCGTAGAGTGCGTATGTGCGTATGGCTGGCTGCATATTAGAGCGGGAACGGTTGCAGCAGTTGCTGCACTTTCAGGAGTGGTTCAGCCACTACTCTGAAGTTCAGGCAACTGCTTGGCAATCGCCCCGTGGACTATATATGCAGGTTCTCTCCTCTCTCTCAGTGTTGGAGAAATCAGAATTCCAGGAAGAAAACTCTAAGTGTTCTTTAACACAACAGAGTAGTGAGCGTGTTTTTTAACACAAACACTAGTACTTTTTAGTACGCGTGGGTTTTGTTACTTCAGAAACAGAGAGAGAAGAGTAGAGCCATTGCCAGAGGAGTTCGCCGTCTTCCGAGGAGTCAGAAGAGCAGGAGTGTTCCAAGGTTTTCCGTCAACCTTGCTGGTTCCTGGAAGCTGTTCGCAGAGGGCGAATAAAGCTTTGAGCAACGGTGATCATTCACCCCAGCAATTCCATCTCTCGCCTGTCACCCTTCTGTTGCCTTTAGCAGTTCTGTCAGTATCTTCTTTTTAGAAGGCACTACTGCCAGTTTGTTACGATCACGAAAATCTCTTCAGATTATTCGTGAATTACGATATCTTTTTAGATCTCGTAATTTGCAGAATCCTTCTGGATCTCTGTTGCAAAACCTTCTTTAAGGAATTGCATTTGAAATATTGTCTTTACAACTGTTTCAGTTTCTGTATTTTTCATCGAAAAGCGTGCCCCGGCGTTCCCGGCAATAACAATTAAGGTAAATTTTACAGAAGAAATCATGTTCCACCTACCTAATGGAGGAATGAGCTCTTGCTGTGGAAGCAGACCCATGATTTGATTTATTGATAAATCTTACAGAAATTAGAATTTTTTTGGACAAGATTGACAGAGAAATGGAGAGATGGAGGGAGAACACAAGAGAGAGACTCATGCCGGAGGTGGGAGGGCTCTATGTTGTGGAGGGAATGCTCTTGAGCAAGGTTTCAATATCGGAATCGGTATTGGAGTCGGTATCGGATCCTTCTTATGAGTATCAGGATCAACAATTCGGAATATCGATGGTTTGATATCGAAAAGAAAATAATTATTAGTAAAGTATTAAAATTTTGGAAAGAAAATATTTTATACATTTAGGCATAATTTTATTTCATGTGTTGTTTCTTGGTGGTTTTGAAATTGAATGAAATAGTAACCACTCTTCCTAATTTGTTTACCTGCGATAGATGAGTTTTTTTTCTTTTACATGCTTTTGCGGTCTTATTATGCTTTTACAACCTTGTTAATAGGTCTTTTTTGTTTAATTTTTTTTTGCTGAATTGACTAGAAAGAGACCTCCAATGTTGGTATCGGTCAATATTGGTATCAGATCAAGACATACCAAATTGTATCGGCATCGGCCGATACCACAAATTATGCTCTGGAGTTGAGAATTTGGAGATAGGTTTCAGGGGTCAAAGACAGAAAAAGAAAGGGTTTGGACTGGAGAGTATGGTTCAGTTTATTTGAATTTTCAGGTTAACGGTTAAGCTTTTAGCCTTTCAAAATATCACTCGTTAACATATAAAACTGATGTGGAAAGAAGTTGGCCGACTCATATATTGCCGAGGTAACAAAAACATTTAAAATTTTCTCTTTTTGCTGATTTGTCATTCTAAATTACATCTACAACTCTGCTTAGATAAATAATTGATGCCTTCATGGCCAGGACTTTGAGGTTTCTTCAGTTGAACAGAAGGATTGGCAAATAACATGTTTCTAAGTTGCATTTTATAATTTTTATGTAATGATGTGAACTGTATGTCACATCAAAACTACCCATACAGAAATGAAACTATCCAATAATGATAAATAAGAAAATATAAGTATTCAACTAATGGTACTGATTTATCAGCTGAAGAATGAAAACTTATGATAACAATATACCATTTTTCCTGTGTAGTAACATCCTTGTGACAACTAGTGGAGCTTTATATATGTCATACATTGATTGTATTTGTCAAATTTGAAAGAAAAAAAAGAGAGCATAAATGTGATTTTATTAGATGATATCAACTATCAAGAGCTTGCAATGCATCACCTAGTTTCATATACTATAATATATTTAGAGCCAGTTATTTGCTTGTCACATAAAAAATTAACATTTTGCAAGAAAAATTATATATGCGTACACTAGGTGGTAAGCATGTCAATTTGTTCATTGGGTAAAATGACTTTCAGATATTGACGTTCAAGGAACAGTTTGCCTGCGTTCCTAGAATCAATTAATACTAATGTAACCCACAAATGAGCCTAGTTAGATGAAGCCTAATTATATGGGCACAACCAAAAGTAATCCGGGCTATCCAATTGTGGCAGTCCTAGGACTGCCCACTTTTTTGACAGTCCAGTCTACAAACTGGACTGCCAGAAAAGTGGGCAGTCCTTGTTAGATCCTGGCAGTCCTTGTTAGAAACTGGGCAGACTGGACTGCCAGAAAAATTTAAAAAATGGGCTAGCCTCGATCACTTTTGGCTGTGCCTATATAATTAGCCTTAGATGAAAAGGCATGCAAATTGTGCCGGGCTAAAAGGAATCTCAAAAGGATTTTCAATCAAAAGTTCTTGAGTAATTGGTTTTACCCATGTTCCAATAGTGATCATTGTCACGCCCCGAGTCGACATACCGTTCGTCCCCGGTGTTATTATGTCGAATCGATCGTACTCGCTAAGACGTGATGTCGTACGAGTCTGGAATTGCACTCGTACAAGGCAAGAACGTTAGTTGACTTTTATATTGAAACACCAAGTTGAAACTTCACAAATCACATGAGAATATAAGATGCAGTTTAAGAAGATAGAAATATGCTTTTCATTATAGCTTCCAACGAAGTGCAAGTCGTAATTACATTGGATGTCGTTGCGGCTACATTGATTGAAACAAAAAAAATATACTCGACAAGCTGCCTAACTAACACTTGTCGTTCCATACATTCGCCGACAAGCTGCCTAACTAACACTTGTCGTTCCATACATTCGCCCATTTATACATAAGCCTACGATGAATTGGCTTCAAAATACTTTAGAATAGGAAGAGCTTCAAAACGCCTCTCCGCATTTCAGCTTCAGTTTAGAGCTCCCGCCGCACCTGGGGAATTGGGGAGGGGGTTAGCACACTTGCTAAGTAGACGAGATGAACCCACTCGTCTAAACCGACTCTGATCGTTAAGGTAGGCATGCTTTAGAGTTTTCTTTCTATTAGAACTAAATGAATTCAGTTCATATCCATAGCCATCTTTGAAGTAATAAAGCATACATTGAAACATAACGATTTATCACAATTCTTACCACGGCTGTGCTCGTCCCTGTATAAAACAGAGATAGTAATTATACCTGCATAAGACAATAGGTGAGCATACTACTATCTTACAAATGGTCATTGGTGTTACACACCACTTGGGACTTAATCGAAATTGGCATGCGACGCTACCCTTTCAGCCTAGGTTGCAAGCCTAACTGAAGGTCCCGCATGCCTCGCGCCAAAGCACGATAAATTATTCCCCATAGGACGAATCGGTTCCGATGCCCCGGATACCGTTTCGAGGAAAACGAACTTGTGCACAAGCTGTCCATGACCATGCCAATACGTGAACAGTTTAATATATGCAAACAGATTTGTATAGCGCGGACAGTATTGAACGACATTATCATTTCTTCCAACTCATGCAATGATTCATTTTTTTCAAAGCCGTACTCCCGATTTAGCGTCCTGTAGGCACCAAATTGTTCGAGACATCATAAACCACGATCGACGTTTCACATTATTTTACAGCACGTGAAATAGTTTTACTAGAACCTTAAACTTTCTTGTTTTGGTGCGAAACTTATATTTTCAGAGTAGATTACTCTAAATCGATACGTTTTTCTCGAGTTCTTGACCTTAGTGGATTGGCATGCATTTAACTTGGCATCGTCGATTTGAATGAATTCGAGGCAAAGAAATTTCGTTTGCGGGACATAGTAGAAAAGAAGGGGCCGAATCACCCACCAAGTACTTTGATCGTGCCGACCGTCGAAGCGCTTCGCAACGTTCAAGCTTTAGTTACTCGAGCTCCTGCAATGGCACCAACACTTAGTTAGAATTCCTTCTTTATTCCTTCGCTTCGAAATTCGTAGATTGTATTTAGAAAACGACGCGAAAGCACTTTCATCAAAACCAAGCGGCAAAAGCTCCAAGAAAATCATACAGCAGTCCGGTCCCATCGAAGAGGCTCTTATATAGAGCTCACTCGCCGAGACGCAGCCCGCTGCATCTAGGACTTATTTTAACAGAAGTCGTTCCATTAGTTGGATCGATCCTTGTAACATTCGTCCAAATCGATTTGATCGATGCCGCAAGGTGTTATCGTTTACCAAGTTCAGCGATCGAGTCAGATGGCCATCTAAGTTTCCGACCGATCTGACTCGACGCAAGCATATTATGCAGTTCGTCGCTTATCGAAAGTGGGGCACTACAATCATGACTTGTGTTCCCGGTTCTTCTGCCTTTATTTACTTGGTTATATTGGCACTATGTTATCTCAGGTTATAGAATATGGGTTTTCTTTCGAATCAGTTTTCTTGTAGCAGATTTCTTCTGGTTATTTTGTCTTTATTTACTTAGTTATCTTGGCAATATATTTTATCAGGTTGTTGAACATGTGTTTTTCTTATTATTCAGATTCTTCTTACAGATTTCTTTTTGCTTATTTTGACTTTACCTTTATCAAGAAATATTTTGAATATACAAATTTTGCACATCTTTAAGTGTATTGGGCATATTCAAAGTTGGTTTTTGATAAGAGGTCGAGGGAGTGTACACATCACTTTGATTTGGGCTCTATATCTTCTATTTCTATTTACCTTTTCTTGGTCTACAACTTCAATTCTTTGCATCTTTCTGCAGTTCATGGAGTGGTTGGAGAAAAATAAGTGTCTTGATTTCATAGAGCGTGATTACGCTCTTCATCTAAATCTTATTGACAAAGTTTATGGTATCTTCCGGGCTGGAGAATTTTTCTACAAAGTTCCTGAATCCTTTAGGGGGTGAGGTGGTTTACATAACTCTTCTAGCTATTTGTGTTTCGAATGGAAGTTATTGGAGGGAGCTTTCGACATAATAAGGGACTCTTTCCCCATCACAAGTTTTTAAGGACAGACCCCCCAACAGGATTACTTGCATCCTCACTTTGATGGAAGAAGAAGATATCCAGCCATCTCTCTTCACGTACAAGCTTTTGATAGACACAAAAGGTCGTGCCAAGTATGTAAAAGGCATGCAGGAGATCATAGAGACGATGAAGTTCAAGGGCATGGAGCCCGATCTTGTGACCCAGGCAATGGTTGCAAGGCATTACATTTCTGGATGCCACAGAGAGAAAGCTGAGGCAATTCTGAATGAAGGGGAGGAGGACATCAAGAATAATCATTTTGCTTGCAGGCTGCTTCTTCCCCTGTATGCTTCTCTTGGCAAAGATGCTGAGGTGGAGAGGATTTGGAAGGCTTACAAGAATAAACTTCCTCTAGGAGACTGCTCAACTGCCATAGAAGCTTCGGGAGAGGAAGGGAAAGTTGAAGTTGCTGAGGAAGTTTTTGAGCACATGGTAAAGAAATCGAAAAACCTCTCCTCAAAATATTACATTGTTCAACTGAAGGTTTATGCAAAGCATAAGCTTCTGGACAAGGGGAAGGATTTGGCAAAAGGATGGCTGATAGTGGGTGTAGGATTCCTCCTTTGACATGGGATGTTGTTGTCAAGTTCTATGCGGAAGCCGGTGAAGTTGAAAAGGCTGATGAAATGATCCATAGGGCAGTACAACAAAACCATATTAGTCCGCTCTATAACTCTTACCTCACTATGATGGAGAAGTACGGGGAGAGGGGGATGTTGAAGCAGAGTGGCTACGAGGGGAGGAGGATGCAGTATGAGTATCAGACACTACTTCAGGCCTACATAAATTCAAAGAGGCCTGCATACGGGTTTAGAGAGAGGATGAAGGCTGATAACATGCTCCATGATGGGGCTGTCGAGGCACAGCTGGCAACTGTTAATGGTTTCAACTTTAAAGAACCACCCCTTTCTCACCTGCTTGATTGATGGGAATTTGCTGGTAAACTGTAAGTGGAAAAATATTTGGATTCAGTTCGACTACAGTAACTGAAATAAGAACTCAAAATAAGAACTTACATTAGGGATATGACACAAGGACTTTTTTTGTGTAGGTCGCCTGTATTTTTCTGTTTAGGCCCTTGCAAAAATTCAAGAGCTGTGATGTATGTAATTCAATGGCCTTCATTGACGAGTTTCAAAAATTAAGAACTCACGAGTTTCTCTAGGATTTTTTATTTGGATTTGGATTTTCAAGGATGGAAAGTGGATAGAAATTTATGCACTTTCTTGTCCCCCCTACGGGGGAGAAATGTGTTTGGTTAGGATAAGAAATTGAGAGGTGGGAAGTGCAGAAGTATGAAAAAAGCAGGCCATGTGCTTCACAAATCATGCGCATTTTGGACCACGCGCTCAAACAAAATAGATGCAACCAGCCACTGTTACACCAACATTACATGCGCCTAAATGGTCATCCGCCTTAAGGCACCCAACCATCACTTCAGAATTTAATGCAACGCTGACAACTGTCAGATGCCAGCTATTATTTGGAACGTTGTACAGTGCGCACCTCGGAGTACATGCAGACGACGGCTACATAATAGTCCAAGCGTCATCATTAATAAATCCATGCGTTGAGGCTGCCATGCACGCATCACTCAAAGACACACATTGAAAGCTCTTCACTAAAGACAAAGATGCTTCGAATAACAAGCTGACAGCCAACATCAATGCTTACGTCAGCAAATCATTACTATCTGCTTAACTAACAGTTGTGCCCTGCCACGTAGCCTACCCTGACTATCCATTGCATGCACCCCTAAAGCCACGCGTCTTCATAACCATGCGCCCCAGAGTCCATGCGCCAAGTCTTGTCGGCGCATTGGATCTTTTATGTTCCAACAAGAACGAGATCTTTGAGCAATGTACACGCGCCACGTGTCATTGACTCGGTCATGCCAAGTATTGACTCTACTCATCCTTGTAGAAGCATAAAAAATCTCAGCTGAAGACATCCCTTTGCCAAAGCACAGAAGATGCAGAAGACTCAGGCTCAGTGCTAAAAAGACAAAACATAAGATATGGAGAGAAGTCCCTTCATTGTCATGTCTACCAAAGTCTAGTATATATACATCAAGACCACACATAAGGGACTAATTCTGTTCTTCTACAAAAGATCTAGTACAGATTCGACAGAAGCCTAGAAGCATCTATAAGGGATGTAATCTTCATCGAAGCGCAGCCTTCCTTATTCTCGATACACATGCTGGAGGATTGACCTCCACCGAAGCATGTTTTGATATTCTAGTGGGCACAGCCTCTCAGAAGTATATCAGTAACTCAGCACTTTAAAGAAGCCAGAGTCTTCAAGCCAGAGGCGCAGCCACCTGCCTGCGCCAACCTCAGAAACAAGATGGTGGTAGGGCTCTCCTCTCCTTCTTTTATTCCCGAAGCCAGTGTTTGCACTCCAGAGGCGCAGCTATCTGCCTGTGCCAATCTCAGCGCAATGGTGTCATACCCTTCCTTTCGAAGCCAACATCTCCACTGTTCAGAGGCGTAGCTACTTACCTGCGTCTGCATGAGGCACAGGATGGTGATATGCTCACATCATCTCCATTCCCACGACGCAGTCATCTCCTCCGGATCAGAAGCTTAACTCACTTCTCTATAAGAGACTTGGGAACTCCCATCGCAACCAATGCAAGTCAACATGTCGCTCCAAAAGCACAATAACCTCGCCAACCTGAAGCACAAGCCTACTTGTTGCCTACAGCACAGTGACTCTATTAGCCCGAAGTACAGCTTTGTAAGTTGTTCTATACGCACAGAAGTCTCTTCGTCATTCGAAGCCAAGTCCACTCGTCGCCTAAAAGCACAGAGGTTCCGTCGTCTCCAGAAGCATGGTTTACTCGTCACCACAGAAGTGCAGCAGCAGTTAGTCCTCACCAGAGGTGTAAACATGGGTCCACCCTAATTTGTTTGTTTAAACTGCCTCTTGCAGAGAAGATTGGGATTAAATCATGATTGATATCATATCAGATTGATTTAAATCTTAGAAGATGATCAATTAGACTCCAAATCTAAGATGAAATCCAAAGATTTACTCGGCTGTATCCGAACAAGCAAATCGGCATGCGCCACGTGTCACCTCCTTCGGTTATGTTTATAACTACCATAGATCTCATTTGAGGGGAATCTCGATGTCCACCACGTGTCAGCACCGCAGAAACTAGCACTGTACAATGACGGCAGATTCTTTCATATCTCAGGAACCCTAATACACATCGTATATGTGCTCGGTTCTCTCTAAATAGAAGGAGTTCTTCTTTCACTAAAGCATCAAAATTGACAGAGGGAACATCGACAATCGATAATCTTCAAAGGAGCAGCGATCTCCATCCACGAAGGGTCGACCACCCTCATCCACCTATCAACCAAAGAACCGACCAACCAACCATCTTCAAGGGATCCTCTCATCTAGACAGCCTTTTGATCGGTGACCCTAGAGTCCCATCAAAGGCGCCAAAGAGCCATTGTAAGGTTAATTCGTCGTCAGATCATCAACGGAGTAAAGGAGCCGCTGCAGTGCTCGATCTCCACCATCACACTTTTCCAGAAATCTCTTCTCCTTGTACTTAGAATATCCTGTTTAGGACTTCTTTCTTTGTACACAGATACCTTATACGTTCAATAAAGCAAAAAGTTCTTTCAACCTTTTGTTACGTCGAACAAAATGGCGACGATGCTGGGGACTACCTTCTCCTCCAACGAGAAGGCGGTGACGCAATCTGATGACAACTTGCTGGGAGTTTCTCAAGACATGCTGGTCGTATGCTTCGACCAGCAGGCTTTTGAAGATATCCTCTCCGATGAAAAGTCGAAGACTTCGAAGCGGTTCGTATAATCGAAGAAGACTCGACGTTTCTGGAGGCCTAAGGCGGCTGCAGCCAGCAGCACGACGGCGGGAACTGCATCTCAGGACCCCCTCAACGTCAAAGCCACAGAGAAGATCCCGGCTGCTACAGTCATATCCCCTCGCCGGATTTCCGTCCCGGGAAAGCATGGCGAAGAAGATTGTGGTTCCATGGTTGATCTAACGAAGGAACGACGTCGAAGGAAGCACGCACCGGTCCAACCCCTCACGACGGGAGTATTGTCGGCAAGGAGATCTGTCTTTGACAGAATCGCTTTCCCTTCAGGTAAACCTTCGACGGACTCTGAATACTACTCCCCCGCTCGGGTACTAGGAAGAGATCCCAGGTGGCTCGCGCTTCGTACAACAAGCGTGCGGCACCAGCGACAGACTAGAGGCATGTGTTGACAGTAACACGCACAACCGACGGAAAGCTATACAAGACTGGCTCTCGCGCTCCGATGCCTCAACCAGTCGAATATCCCTTCTACTGGGGTACTCCTCTGTGTAAGCCAAGCCAGGGGGTACATCCCACGAAAAGGGAGTCACGCGAGCGGTGTTTCCGCAGGAGCAACATGAGGCTTCCTCGCCAGACCCGCTCTGACCGTGCTTACATGTAGCTTCCCTGCATGTACAATGGGAGTGCTACGACAGAAGAGCAAACCCTCTCCCAAGTGGAAGAAGAATCTATGGCGCATGACGTACCTAAATCAAGGCACCCTTGTACCGAGATTACCATCAACTGCCGTTGTCAGCAGACGGCTGCGCCATCGCCAAGCAGACGCTCTGTCTTCCAGAGAATCTACTCCACGTCGACTCCACGCTAGAGGCCTAACAGGGGGTCGGTGAGACATAGAGATGACGAGCCCCTCATCGCCACATGCTACACGGTGCACGGTTCCAGAGCTTTCAAAGAGCCTTCCCAGAATCCTTCCATATCGGTTGCTAAACCGAAGAGGAAGTCAGAGAATGGCAAAGCTAAGGTACCCGATGCAGGTGTGTTTCAAGGCACTCGTTCCAAATCTGCATTGGGTGCCTTATCAAAAACTGGGGGTAGCCAGCCTCCTACCATGTACAACAATCTTGTGTTCCAATCTGACGAGGCGTAATACGACACGGATGTCTCCATTGCCGCAGCCAGTCACCAGACCGGGGGTAGAACCATACTGAGTCTGAAGAAGATTACAATCTTACGGTATTTTCTCAGGGCAGCAAGACTCAGGCGTATCGAAGTCCTCGAGACAAAGTTGGATATGCAGACGGACACCATGAAGACCATGTCTTCGGTCATAATCGACCTCAAGAGTAGCATGGCCCCCGCTGCCTTTATACCTGTGCGTGATCCGCCAACCAATGACGAATCCAACAGGTTGCCTATTGCTAATCAGGCAGGACCATCATCGTCTACTCCATCGGCTATAGGCTCCGCAATGCCGGCCAAGATACAGCAGTCCATCAAGGAGCTGTATGCTCGTCATGATACCAAGGAGAAGCAACCAACGCTCCGGAAGATAGAGATCCGGCAGCCGTACCCTGCCGAGTAGGACAACGTCGTCTATCCTCCTAAATACAATCCGCAGACGCTTACACCTTATGAAGGGAAGGGGTCTTCCCGACAATACTTGAGGTACTTTGCCTCAGTAACGGGGCACCTGCTAAAGGAAGACGCCCTCCTGTCCAACATATTCATAGGAGCCCTGCAGGTGGTAGCCTATGAGTAGTTTTGCATACAGTCTCCCGGACGACTGCATCTCATCCTTTGAAGACGTGAAGAATCGGTTTGTGGACCGATTCTATGAAGGAGGCATGGATATGACCATGTCGACCCTCATGGAAATTGTCCAGAGGGAGAAAGAGCCTGTTCGTGCATACATCGAGCGCTTCTGTCATACAGCCCTCAGATTACCACCTGGCTTGCCCGAGCCCATGCTTATGGACTCCTGCCGCAAGAACATCTTGCCCGCTATAAAATTGTGGCACAGTGCTCCCTGCACGGAGTGGACGCCTTTCATTAAAGAAGCGATTGCCGCACA
Source organism: Iris pallida (assembly GCA_029216955.1). NCBI lineage: Eukaryota > Viridiplantae > Streptophyta > Magnoliopsida > Asparagales > Iridaceae > Iris > Iris pallida. The sequence continues at coordinate 12,961,133 of JANAVB010040818.1, forward strand.
AAGGAAAGCCTAGGACGCACAGCTCCTGGGACTACACTTTTCTTCATCCGAAGACAAGGGGAGACGCTCGTACAACAACAACCCTAAAGACGAAAAAGGCAAGCAAGCCATGACCGTCAACATCTCCAAAGGTTCGGCAGCTGCGAACCCCAGGTCTGTGGAAGCGCAAAGGCCGATGGAGACTTACTCCTTCAATGACGAGGATACGCTGGAGCTCTTCGAGATGCTTACGAAGAGTGGAAAACTGTCAATCCTGCCACACAGGCATCCCGATGAAGTGGGAAAGGTAGACCATCCCAAGTACTGTCATTATCACCAGTACGTCCATCACTCAACACATGATTGTTATGTGTTGAAGGGGCAAATTCAGCGCCTCAATAACACCAACTTTATATCATTGGATTACGAGGAGAATACCGTCACAGCCAACATGGTTACTCTCCAGTTCGGAAGTTTTTCAGCCACAGAGGCACAAGATGGCATCATCCCTACTCCAAAGGCAACGATAGAAGTAGTCAACCTTCTGCCAATACGGGACAACGCTCAAGGGCTCATCCCGTTCTCCACGCCTCGAGACGGAGTAATGAGGGTCCATCCAGACCAGGCTTCCGATACGATGAACCAGTAATCATCATGAATCTCTCGGGAAATATTTCATGACCTCGCTTCTGAAATGTTATCCTAAGATGTGTCTACCATGTACTCTCTACCTCTGAGTAGTCACATCCTCTACAATAGTTGTAAGCTGTCATAATCCTTAGAAATTATTTTACGTCCCTATTACCTCTGAAGTGTTATTCTACATCGTGTCTACCATGTCCATATTACCTCTGAGTAGTCACCCTGTTATGATAACCCCAAAGTTGTCATGACATCCGAGAAAATATTTTACGTCCATATTACCTCTAAAGTGTTATTCTACATCGTGTCTACATGTCCATATTACCTTTGAGTAGTCACCCCATTATGATAATCCTAAAGTTGTCATAACTCCCTAAGAAAAATAGTTACGTCCATATTACCTCTGAACTATTATTCTAGGAAGAAGGATGCTTGCCATGTCCATATAACCTCTGAGCAACGCACCCTTTCCCTGACAACTCCCCGCAATTGTCATCTATAGAACCCTTCACGTCTATATTACCTCTGAGTCGTTCTATACCCCAGGAGAGTTTATCCTTACTATGTCCATATTACCTCTTAATAAGAAAAGTGTCTCTACAAAAACTCCCGTGTTTGCCATGTCCATATAACCTCCGAGCAACGCACCATTTCCTCGACAATTCCCCACAATTGCCATCTATAGAACCCTTCACGTCCACATTACCTCTAAGTAGTCGTTCTTCTCACAGCAGTTCTATGATTATCCCGGCGGTTTAGAAAACAGTTCACGTCCATAGATTGTTGTTCTATACCCCGGCCAAGATCAAGCCTACCACGTCCATATTACCTCTGGTCAGGCAAATCCATTATGAAGATTCCCTCTTTATTTTGGAGGCAAAAGCAAAGGGAACAAGAAGGCTTCTACATATAAAAATATGTGGCTACAAAGTCCTATTACAGACTATTCGTAGTTACATACACAAAAGGAAAAAAAGCTAAAATTACGGTACAAGCTCTTAATAGCTCGGGCGAGGCGGTGACAGAGCCAATCACTTTTTGGTGAAAAGGAAGCCACCGCCTGACGCTGCTACTGGCCCGAACAGGGGATGAAGACCAGCACAGGACTCCCCTATCTCCCCAGTTGGCCGGCGAGAGCAACCACAGCAGCATGCCTTGCTATTCTTCGGTCAGAATGACAAGCAATCCTAACCCAGGAAGCAGAGGTCCGAACGCTATTGATGCCCACGACATCCAGAATGCGGGACGTCTCGAGATCCAAAGGTAGTTCTACTATAGCTTCTTTGGATAAAAACATTTGCCACCGATGGCCGTCTCAAGCAAACTCCAGGGTCGTCAGAAGCTGAACATGGGGCAAGCAAGGCCATTGTTGAAGCAGCAGAGTCTTCTTTTGATGGAGGACAGTCCTTTATGTAGGCTGATCGCGTGGTCCAAGCACGAGCCGGACTTCGGTCAGAAGGAAGCTTACAAGTTAAGCTAAAGCTCCACTCCATGACAGATGGCAGTACTGTGAGTGACCGAAGGAACGTGACTCTGAACCTCCTATGCTAAAGAGATTCACGACCCCTACAAAGACGCAAGAGGCTCCAATATCAAGAAGCCATCAGGAGCCCATGCTCTGAAATGATGACGAAGCTCTCCGGTGTATCGAAGTCCTCGAGACGAAGTTAGATACGCTGACGGACACCATGAAGACCCTGTCTTCGGTCATAATCGACCTCAAGAGTAGCATGGCCCCCGCATCCTTTAAACCTGCGTGTGGTCCGCCAACCAATGACGAATCCAGCAGGTTGCCTACTGCCAATCAGGCAGGGCCATCCTCGTCTACGCCATCGGCTACAGGCTCCGCAATGTCGGCCGAGATACAGCAGGCCATCAAGGAGCTGTATGCTCGTCATGATACCAAGGAGAAGCAAGAAACGCTTTGGAAGATGGAGATCCGACAGCCGTACCCTACCGAGTGGGACAACGTCGTCTATCCTCCCAAATACAAGCCGCAGACGCTTACACCTTATGAAGGGAAGGGGTCTCCCCGACAATACTTGAGTTACTTTGCCTCAGTAACGGGGCACCTGCCAAAGGAAGACGCCCTCCTGTCCAACATATTCATAGGAGCCCTGCAGGGGGTAGCCTATGAGTGGTTCTGCAGTCTCCCGGACGACTGCATCTCGTCCTTTGAAGACCTGAAGACTCGGTTTATGGACCGATTCTACGAAGGAGGCATGGATATGACCATGTCGACCCTCATGGAAATTGTCCAAAAGAAGAAAGAGCCTGTCCGCGTATACATCGAGCGCTTCTGCCATGCAGCCCTCGAATTACCACCGGGCATGCCTGAGCCTATGCTTATGGACTCCTGCCGCAAGAACATGTTGTCCGCTATAAAATTGTGGCACAGTGCTTCCTGCACGCAGTGGACGCCTTTCATTACAGAAGCGGATGCCACACAAAGGAAAGCCCAGGACGTGCAGCTCCTGGGGCTACACGTTTCTGCACCCGAAGACAAGGGGAGACGCTCGTACAACAACAACCCTAAAGACAAAAAAGGCAAGCAAGCCATGACCATCAACATCTCCAAAGGTTCAGCAGCTGCGAATCCCAAGTTTGCGGAAGCGCAGAGGCCGAGGGATTCTTACTCCTTCAATGACGAGGATACGCTGGACCTCTTTTAGATGCTTACGAAGAGTGGCAAACTGTCCATCCCGCTAACCAGGCATCCCGATGAAGGGGGAAAGGTGGACCATCCCAAGTACGGTCATTATCACCAGTACGTCCATCACACAACACATGATTGCTATGTGTTGAAGGGACAAATTCAGTGCCTCATTAACGCCAACATCATATCATTGGATTACGATGAGAAGACCGTCATAGCCAACCTGGTTACTCTCCAATTCGGGAGTTTTCCAGCCACAGAGACACAAAACGGCATCATCCCTACTCCAAAGGTGACAATAGAAGTAGTCAACCTTCCGCCAATACGGGACAATGCTCAAGGGCTCATCCCGTTCCCCACGCCTCGAGATGGAGTCATGAGGGTCCATCCGGACCAGGCTCCCGACACGACGAACAAGTAATCATCATGCATCTCTTGGGAAACATTTTATGACCTCGCTTCTGAAATGTTATCCTAAGATGTGTCTACCATGTATTCTCTACCTCTGAGTAGTCACATCCTTCACAATAGTTGTAAGTTGTCATAATCTTTAGAAAAGATTTTACGTACATATTACCTCTGAAGTGTTATTCTACATCGTGTCTACCATGTCCATATTGTCTCTGAGTAGTCACCCCGTTATGATAACCCCAAAGTTGTCATGACATCATAGAAAATATTTTACGTCCATATTACCTCTGAAGTGTTATTCTACATCGTGTCTACATGTCCATATTACCTCTGAGTAGTCACCCCGTTATGATAATCCCAAAGTTGTCATAACTCCCTAAGAAAAATAGTTACGTCCATATTACCTATGAACTATTATTCTAGGAAGAAGGATGCTTGCCATATCCATATAACCTCTGAGCAACTCATCATTTCCCTGACCATTCCCCGTAATTGTCATCTATAGAACCCTTCACGTCCATATTACCTCTAAGTCGTTATATACCCCAGGAGAGTCTATCCTTACCATGTCCATATTACCTCTGAGTAAGGAAAGTGTCTCTACAAAAACTCCCTTGTTTGCCATGTCCATATAACTTCTGAGCAACACACACTTTTCCTGAAAATTCCCCACAATTGTCATCTATAGAACCCTTCACGTCCACATTACCTCTAAGTAGTCGTTCTTCTCGCAGCAGTTCTATGATTATCTCGGAGGTTTAGAAAACAGTTCACGTCCATAGATTGTTGTTCTATACCCCGGCCAAGATCAAGCCTACCACGTCCATATTACCTCTGGTCAGACAAATCCATTATGAAGATTCTTTCTTTATTCTGGAGGCAAAAGCAAAGGGAACAAGAAGGCTTCTATATATAAAAATATATGTCTACAAAGTCCTATTACAGACTCTTCGTAGTTACATACAGAAGCAAAAAATGAAATTGCGGTACAAGCTCTTAATAGCACGGGCGAGGCGATGACAGAGCCAATCACTTCCTGGTTAAAAGGAAGCCACCATCCGAAGCTGCTACTAGTCCGAACAGGGGATGAAGACCAGCACAGGACTCTCATATCTTCCTAGCTGGCCGGCGAGAGCAACCACAACAGCATGCCTTGCTATTCCTCGTTCAGAATGGCAAGCAATCCTAACCCAAGTAGCAGAGGTCCGAACGCCATTGACGCCCACGACATCCAGAACGCGGGACGTCTCGAGATCTAGTGGTAGTTCTACTGCAGCTTCTTTGGACAATTTTTTTTGCCACCAATGGCCGTCTCAAGCAAACTCCAGGGTCGTCAGGAGCTGAACATCGGGCAAGCAAGGCCATTGTTGAAGCAGCTGAGTCTTCTTTTGAAGGAGGACAGTCCTTTATGTAGGTTGTTTAGGTGGTCCATACACGAGCTAGACATCGGTCAGAAAGAAGCTTACAAGTTAAGCTAAAATTCTACTCCATGACAGATGGCAGTACTGCGAGTGACCGAAGGAATGTGACTCTGAACCACCTCTGCTAAAGAGATTCACGATCCCTGCAAAGACGCAAGAGGCTCCAATATCAAGAAGCCATCAGGAGCCCATGCTCTAAAATGATGACGAAGATCTCAGGCATATCGAAGTCCTCGAGACGAAGTTGGATACGCTGACGGACACCACGAAGACCCTGTCTACGGTCATAATCGACCTCAAGAGTAGCATGGCCCCCGCTGCCTTTACACCTAGGCGTGATCCTCCAACCATTGACGATTCCAGCATGTTGCCTACTGCCAATCAGGCAGGACATCCTCGTCTACTCCATCGGCTACAGGATCCGCAATGCCGGCCGAGATACAGCAGGCCATCAAGGACCTGTATGCTCGTCATGATACCAAGGAGAAGCAAGCAATGCTCGGGACGATGGGGATCCGGCAGTCGTATCCTGACGAGTGGGACAACATCGTCTATCCTCCCAAATACAATCCACAAACGCTTACACCTTATGAAGGGAAAGGGTCTCCCCGACAATACTTGAGGTACTTTGCCTCAGTAACGGGACACTTGCCAAAAGAAGACGCCCTCATGTCCAACATATTCATAGGAGCCCTGCAGGGGGTAGCCTATGAGTGGTTCTGCAGTCTCCCGGACGACTGGATCTCGTCCTTTGAAGACCTGAAGACTCGATTCGTGGACCGATTCTACGAAGGAGGCATGGATATGACCATGTCGACCCTCATAGAAATTGTCCAAAGGAAGAAAGAGCCTGTCCGCGCATACATCGAGCGCTTCCGCCATGCATCCCTCGGATTACCACCCGGCATGCCCGAGCCTATGCTTATGGACTCCTGTCGCAAGAACATGATGCCCGCTATAAAATTGTGGCACAGTGCTCCCTGTACGGAGTGGACGTCTTTCATTACAGAAGTGGATGCCGCACAAAGGAAAGCCCAAGACACGCAGTTCCTAGGGTTAACTTTTCTGCATTCGATGAAAAGGGGAGACGCTCGTACAACAACAACCCTAAAGACGAAAAAGGCAAGCAAGCCATGACCGTCAACATCTCTAAAGGTTCAGCTGCTGCTTGGAGACTTACTCCTTCAATGATGATGATACGCTGGTGCTCTTCGAGATGCTTACGAAGAGTGGCAAACTGTCCATCCCGCCACCCAGGCGTCCCAATGAAGTAGAAAAGGTGGACCATCCTAAGTACTGTCATTATCACCAGTACGTCCATCACTCAACACATGATTGCTATGTGTTGAAGGAGCAAATTCAGCGCCTCATTAATGACAACATCATATTATTAGATTACGAGGAGAAGGCCGTCATAGCCAACATGATTACTCTCCAGTTCGGAAGTTTTCCAGCCACAGAGGCACAAGATGGCATCATCCCTACTCCAAAGGCGACGATAGAAGTAGTCAACCTTCCGCCAATACGGGACAAAGCTCAAGGGCTCATCCCATTCTCCACGCCTCGAGACGGAGTCATGAGGGTCCATCCGGACCAGGCTCCCGACACGATGAACCAGTAATCATCATGCATCTCTCGGGAAACATTTCATGACCTCGCTTCTGAAATGTTATCCTAAGATGTGTCTACCATGTATTCTTTACCTCTGAGTAGTCACATCCTCCACAATAGTTGTAAGCTGTCATAATCCTTAGAAAATATTTTACGTCCATGTTACCTTTGAAGTGTTATTCTACATCGTGTCTACCATGTCCATATTACCTCTGAGTAGTCATCCCGTTATGATAACCCCAAAGTTGTCATGACATCCTTGAAAATATTTTACGTCCATATTACCTCTGAAGTGTTATTCTACGTCGTGTCTACATGTGCATATTACCTTTGAGTAGTCACCCCGTTATGATAATCCCCAAGTTGTCATAACTCCCTAAGAAAAATAGTTACGTCCATATTACCTCTGAACTATTATTCTAGGAAGAAGGATGCTTGCCATGTCCATATAACCTCTAAGCAACGCACCCTTTCCTGACAATTCTCCACAATTGTCATCTATAGAACCCTTCACGTCCATATTACCTCTGAGTCGTTCTATACCCCAGGAGAGTCTATCCTTACCATGTCCATATTACCTCTGAGTAAAGAAAGTGTTTCTATAAAAACTCTCGTGTTTGCCATGTCCATATAACCTCTGAACAACGCACCATTTTCCTGACAATTTCCCATAATTGTCATCTATAGAACCCTTCACGTCCACATTACCTCTAAGTAGTCGTTCTTCTCGCAGCAGTTCTATGATTATCCCGACGGTTTAGAAAACATTTCACGTCCATAGGTTGTTGTTCTATACCCCGGCCAAGATCAAGCCTACCACGTCTATATTACCTCTGGTCAGACAAATCCATTATGAAGATTCCCTCTTTATTCTGGAGGCAAAAGCAAAGAAAACAAGACGGCTTCTATATATAAAAATATGTGGCTACAAAGTCCTATTACAGACTCTTCGTAGTTACATACACAGTAGCAAAAAAGCTGAAATTACGGTACAAGCTCTTAATAGCACGGGCGAGGCGGTGACAGAGCCAATCACTTCCTGGTCAAAAGGAAGCCACCGTCCGAAGCTGCTACAGGCCCGAATAGGGAATGAAGACCAGCACAGGACTCCCCTATCTCCCCAGCTAGCCGGCGAGAGCAACCACAACAGCAAGCCTTGCTATTCCTCGATCAGAATGGCAAGCAATCCTAACCCAGGAAGCAGATGTCCGAACGCCATTGACGCCCACGACATCCAGAACGCGGGACGTCTCGAGATCCAGTGGTAGTTCTACTACAGCTTCTTTGGATAAATTTTTTTGCCACCGATGGCCGTCTCAAGCAAACTCCAGGGACGTCAGGAGCAAAACATCGGGCAAGCAAGGCTATTGTTGAAGAAGCTGAGTCTTCTTTTGAAGGAGGATAGTCCTTTATGTAGGCTATTCGCGTGGTCCAAGCACGAGCCAGACATCAGTCAGAAGCAAGCTTACAAGTTAAGCTAAAGTTCTACTCCATGACAGATGGCAGTACTGTGAGTGATCGAAGGAACGTGACTCTGAACCTCCTCTGCTAAAGAGATTTGCGATCCCTGTAAAGACGCCAGAGGCTCCAATATCAAGAAGCCATCAGGAGCCGATGTTATGAAATGATGACGATGCTCTCAGGCGTATCGAAGTCCTCGAGACGAAGTTGGATACGCTGACGGACACCATGAAGACCCTGTCTTCGGTCAAAATCGACCTCAAAAGTAGCATGGCCCCCGCTGCCTTTACACCTGTACGTGATCCGCCAACCAATGACGAATCCAGCAAGTTGCCTACTGCTAAT
>JANAVB010040818.1:12972158-13283412 GCA_029216955.1 Iris pallida
CGCTAAATTTCTAACTAAATTAAATTTCCCCTCCCCCCGATTCATTTCCCCCCATCCATTTTACTCTCTCACTCTCTTCCTCCGGCGCTCGCGCTTTCGCTCTCACCTGCGCTCTCGCTCTCGCTCTCACTCTCTCCGGCGACTCTCCTCTGGTACGTGACTCCCTCTCTCTCTCTCTCTCTATTTGTTGTTAGTGGTTGGGGGTGCTGGTGGCTCGGGGGGAGGGACAGGGGGGTACGGGTGGTTGGGGTTGAGGAATGGTTGGGGGGTGGGGCAGGGGGGGTAACGGTGGCTGGGGGTGAGGAGGGGGGCTGGAGGAAGGGGAGGGTTAGGGTTCGGGTTAGGGGGTGAGGGGCAGGGGGGTGAGGGCGGCTGGGGGGTGAGGGCGGGGGGGGGGGGGGCTTGGGAGGGGAGGGGGGATGGTGGGGGAGGGGTTGGGATAGGGTTCGGGTTAGGGTTAGGGTTAGGGGTGGTGTAGGGGTTAGGAGGGCTGGGGAGGGGAGGGGGGGCTGGTGGGGGAGGGGTTAGGGATAGGGTTCGGGTTAGGGTTAGGGGTGGTGTAGGGGGAAGGAGAGAGGGGTGCGGGGGGGCTGGGTCAGGGGCACCGATAGTGTCGAAAAAACTGATAATTTAGTAATAGTTATTTGTTTTCCGACACCGAAAAATGTGATACTCCGATTCGAAACCACGTACCGATAGTGCCGATATTTGTAACACGTAGTTTTGTTGGTTGGTTAATTTATAACACGATAGTGCCAATATTTATAACACGTACCGATAGTGCCGATATTTGTAACACGTAGTTTCCTTGATCCCGATACTCATAGGAATAGTCCCGAGTCACGGTCGTAGTATGTAGTATATTCGTTTTAGTTTGTAGTATATTCGTTTTAGTATTAAAGTTTATTCGTTTTAGTATGTAGTTTGTAGTAGGAATGGTCCCGACTCATAGGAATGGTCCCGAGTCACAGCCGTAGTATGCAGTATGTAGTATATTCGTTTTAGTTTTGAAGTTTATTCATATTTGCGGATATCTAGAAATGGCTATATCCATGTATCTGCTAGACCGTTCGTAGATGTACAATCGCATTCGAGATGACAGGTGCAGTGTGCGAGATGAATACATCGCTGGAGTAGAACAATTCCTCCAATTCGCGAAGGCGTTTTCTCAATCCATGGACGGCATGGACATTAAGTGTCCATATGCAAAATGTCAGAACATGAAGTTTCAACCAGAATTGGATGTGACGTATCATTTATACACAAAGGGTTTCCTTCCGAATTACTACCAATGGACCGCACACGGAGAGCTTGTACCTTTAGCATTCCAAGCGGAGCCTTATGTGGAGCCTTATGTGTAGCCTTTTGTGGAGCCTTATATGAATGTCCACAACCGAACTGGTGTCGACAACGAGTACGTGAACATAGTCTTCAATGCTGCGGGGCCTAGTTTCGATCCATACAATCGTGACGCAGCTGAGGAGGCACCGAATGCCGATGCCGTAAAGTTCATGGAGTTGCTGGAGAATGCAAGGACTCCTTTATACCCTGGCTGTGAGGACCATTCACTGTTAGAGGTGATCACTCGGCTCTTGATCATAAAGTCTGACTTTAACATGTCCCAAGAATGCTACAATAGAGTGCTCGAGTTGATTACCGATAACTTGCCGGAGGGTGCCAAGTTACCGAAAGACTTCTACCGCTCTAAGAGGATGGTGAGATCTCTCTGGATGGGATACGACAAGATCGATTGTTGTCAGAACGGATGCATGCTTTACTACAAAGATCACAAGGATGCAGAAGTGTGCGGATTCTGTGGTGCTGATCGCTACAAGCCAACTGCTGCAGGCAAGTCTAGAAAACCGACTGCTTCAATGCACTACTTGTCGTTGACGCCACGGTTGCAGAGATTGTTCATGGTGAAAGAGACTGCCGAAAATATGAGTTGGCACAAGTGACAACAGATCGAAGGAGTGTTGGATCACCCATCTGATGGAGAAGCGTGGAAGCACTTCGATCGAGCATATCCTAACTTCTCTTCTGATGCGCGTAATGTAAGGTTGGGGCTCTGCTCTGATGGTTTTATCCCATTTGGTCTTTCAGGCACCCAATATTCATGCTGGCCGGTAATCTTTACTCCGTACAACCTACCGCCTTGGATGTGCATGAAGACACATTACATGTTCTTAACTATTATCATCCCCGGTTCGAACAACCCGAAGAGGAACATCGATGTGTACTTACAGCCGTTGATAGATGAGTTGAAGCAGCTATTGGAAACAGGGGCGTACACGTATGATGCTTCGAAAAAATAGAATTTTTAGATGCGGGCAGCACTAATGTGGACAATCAACGACTTTCCGGCTTATAAAATGTTATCTGGATGGAGCACTCATGGTCGGCTTTCATGTCCATATTACATGGACCGCACTAAGGCTTTTTGTTTGAGACACGGAGGAAAGCCATGCTTCTTTGATTGTCACCGGCAGTTCTTGCCGAAAGACCATCCGTACCGTAGGAACAAAACTGTATTCTGTGCCGGAGCTATGGAGAAGGGCGATCCACCGCCAATGTGGTCCGGAGAGGAGACATGGGAGCAAGTAAAAGAAATCCCAAGTGCTATTGAAGATCCTACAACGAGCAGCCGTTGCGAGGGATTTGGCGAAGATCATAACTGGACCAAAAGGAGTATATTCTGGGATCTGCCATATTAGAGCACAAATCTGATTAGACATAACCTTGACGTCATGCATATCGAGAAGAACGTGTTTGATAACATAATTAATACTGTAATGGACGTCAAAGGAAAGACAAAAGACAATCAGAAGGCTAGATTGGACTTAGCCGAAATATGCAGACGCCCTACATTGCACATGATAGACAACGAAAAGGGAAAGCTTTTGCGGCCTAAGGCAATCTACTTGCTGGACAAGGAAGACAAAGTGAGACTTTGTAGATGGATCCAGGACTTAAAATTTTCGGACGGATACGTCTCCAATCTAAGAAGATGTGTCGACATAAATGAGTGTAAACTGACCGGAATGAAGAGCCACGATTGCCACGTATTCATGGAGAGGTTAATTCTTGTTGCATTTCGAGAATTATTACCGCCGGTAGTCTGGGATCCATTAACAAGGCTTAGCATATTCTTCAGAGATCTTTGTTCTTGCAAGTTGCTCGTCTATCGTTTAGAGAAGAAAGAGAAGGATATTGTGGTAACACTTTGCAAACTTGAGAGAATTTTTCCTCCTGCATTCTTTGACTCAATAGAGCATTTGTTGATTCATCTTATCCATGAGGCTCTTGTTGCTGGACCTGTCGGTTATCGTTGGATGTACCCGTTCGAGCGACAGTTGAACCACCTCAAGAGGAAGGTGAAAAATAAGGCACGGGTGGAGGGTTCTATTTGTGAAGCATATGTCCTTGAGGAGATTTCAAACTTCTGTTCCATGTATTTTTAGCCTCATATTGCTACAAACAGAACAAGGGCTCCCAGAAATGATGACGGCTATGAAGTTGGTATTGAGGCAAAGCTGAAAGTATTTACTGCCTACGGAAAACCATCTGGTAAAATGAAAAAAAGATATCTAAATGACGACGAGGTTAGCGCTACAATGTTATATGTATTGCTCAACTACGACGAGGAAGAAGTGGACAAGCTAGAGGGGTAAGTAAAATTATTTCGCGTGCTTCGTTGCTTCTGAATATAACTAATATACCTATGCTTCGTTGCTTTCCAGCATGTTTAAGGATGAGGTAACGTCCAATAATCCGTACGCAACCGAGGGTAAAGTAGAACGGCAAATGAGACTTCATTTTCCTTTTTGGTTGAGAGCATATGTACGGACGTAGTCACAATTTACTTTTTCTGTACATTTATACTTGCACATAATAATTAAGTTAGCATCATTTCTATAGTATTTAGGTTGATCGTCCGAAGGCAATACTTGAGAATGAGTATATTAAAACTCTAGCCAAGGGGCCAATTTATCAAGTGAAGACCTGGCCAAGTTACTGCGTAAATGGTTTCAGGTTCAAGTCAACAAATGCTCGAATAAGAGACGACTTCTTGGATTTGGATTCTACGAAGAATAGCTGTTTGTGCATAAAATCTTCAAACTACAAAGACGTTGACCCAGGCAATGACTTCTTTGGCGTCTTACGGGAGATTGTGGAACTGAAATACAATTATGCTATAGAACCTTGTAAGATCATTTTGTTCAGATGTGACTGGTTCGATCTGATCCAGGGTCGAGGTTGGAGAGTTGACAAACATGGTCTTGTTGACATAAATTATCGTCGTCGATATCAAGCTTATGAGCCGTTTGTTCTAGCAAGCCAGGCTCAGCTAGTTTACTTTACCAGCTATCCAAAACGAGGAGCCGGAAGATCGGATTGGTGGGCAGTCTGTAAGACTAAAGCTCGAAATACCTTCGATGTCGACGAGATAGCTTATCAGGAAGACGAACTACCTCTTATTACAAATATTGTCGATATGGACTCAACGAAAGTTCCTCATGACATGTTTCATCAATTGGAAGAGGTAGAAGTATCAGAAGAGGAAGAGGAAGTTGATAGAAGTGAAGAGGAAGAGGAAGAGTAAGAGGAAGAGGAACAAGATGAATTTTCAGAAGAGGATTGAATATGTTTAATTTTCAGATGTAGTATGGTTTACTTTTATTTTTTTCAGATGTAGTATGGTTTAATTTTGTTTTAGCAACGTCAATAAGCAACATTTTCAGATGTAGTATGGTTTACTTTTATTTTTTTCAGATATAGTATGGTTTACTTAGCGACGTTCCCTGGCTGTAGTATGGTATACTTTTGTTTTTTTAAGATGTAGTATGGTATACTTCTGTATTTTTTTAGATATGGCTCGAAGTGGATCATTTGGTTCCGGTGCTGGTGGGAGTCGACGACCCCGACCGTCTCCATCTACCACTCCTACCGACTCCTCATCCCCCCGTACTCCAGTATACACTAGCGGTCTAGTCGTCGGCAGTGCCTCCATACCCGGCTCTAGCAGTTCGAGGCTAGGGCCTTCTTCTTCTATGCAGCCAGTACCGTCGAGTATTCCAGAGGTCGACCCCACTATTGAGGAGCAGGCCGAGGCCGAGGCCCACGTCGAGGTCGAGGGCGATGGCGAGGCCCACGTCGACGGCGAGGGCGAGGCCGAGACCGAGGGGCAGGCTGCGGGCAGGGGCAGGGACATGGGCAGGGGACGGGGCAGGGGCATAGTGCAGCTCCCATTTGAGACGGATCCTCCGTGTCGCCCCGAGGGGGATCTGAGGTTGGAGATTTAGGCCTGTACTCGGACCAGGCGGTAAGTAAAATTGTTGTATTTAATTTGTTTAAATTTATTATAAACTTGTTTAATAAATTTTAATTTCTATTTTACAGGTATTATCCCTCCTCCGTACACCGGTCGCTGGGTGCATTCCTGCGACAGAACTACGGGGGGCCCTGGATCAACTGGAGGGATGTCCCGGCCGACAGGAAGGCCTTCTGGTTTGAGCACTTTTCGGTACGTAAAAGTTTATTTCCTTTTAACATTTAGTATGTTATGTTATAACTTATGTACTTCTATGATTTTTTCAGCAGACTTACTTCTTTCCTCCCTACTGCACCGTTGCTGTCGAGGCTATATTTTTCGGCATCGCCAGCAAGCTCATTAGGGACGCGATCATCGACCAAAAGGATTACGACCGCCGGGGAGAGCCTATTCAGGGTTGGATCTCTGCCGCCGACTGGACGGTAATGAAGAGGAGATTCGAGGAGGAAGCCTACAAGGAGAAGTCCGCGAAGTCTAAAAGAGCACGACATGCGGGGTCGCAGTGGTGTGGTGGATCAAGGTCCATCATGGATTTCTTCACCCATATGGTACGTATCTCGCCGTATACCCATAATTAATACTTTATAGTAATATATTTCTTTCAACTAAACTGACAAATCATATCATAATTTCGTAACAGGTTGAATCGGGAGAAGACCCGAATATGGTGACCTTGTTCCTTGCCACGCACATGAAGGGGGAGCGGTTCGTAGACAATAAGGCCCGGGACACCTACGTAAGTTTTACTTAATGCTAGTTCATTAATATTAATTTTTAGTTACGTAGAAAATTTATATAGATGTTATTTCTAGGCCGAGTTTTAGAAGTTTTACTTAATGCTAGTGCATTAGTATTAATTTTTAGCGACCACGTGAGAATTCATATATATGTTATTTCTAGGTCGAGTTTTTGAGGCTTAGGGACGCCGGGCCGACACGGTTAAAAGGAGGCTGGTGCTTGCACTTCCCAGCAGCCCCCGGCCGCCGCAGCTCAGTCAGATGACGAGCTATGGATGAGGGCCGTTGGTGGCATGCATAGGGGTACGTACTATGGTACGGGCTCCTATGGTGCCTTCATTGCGTCACTGGCCTCTGCGACCGCCACTAGTGTGCCCGGCCCCGCACATACTGAGGAGTCGCTCCGCCAGCAGCAGAGTGATGACCTTGCGCAGATCGCAGCTCTGCGTGACGAGATGCTGGAGAGGATGGGGGCGCCACATAAAGATGATTCTGCGCTCATCTCACACTTTGAGAGGCTGGAGGAGACTACGGAGGCGCTGCAACAGATGACCCGTGCTACGTAGAAGGCTATACAGCGGTTGGCCGAGCAGATGCAGC
The DNA here is from genome assembly GCA_029216955.1 of Iris pallida. NCBI lineage: Eukaryota > Viridiplantae > Streptophyta > Magnoliopsida > Asparagales > Iridaceae > Iris > Iris pallida. Next base: position 12,978,828 of record JANAVB010040818.1, read on the forward strand.
ATTTCCAGGAGATGGCAGCGAAGCGACCGTCTGCTGGTACGTCGGGAGCATCGTCTACATCCGACGGTGCACGGGAGGACATGTTTGCGGATTTTGATTTGGTTTGTTCACGATATTATATATTGACATTGTTTGTTGCGGATAGTATTTTTTATTTATATTTTTGTATATTCTGGAATGTATTGTACGTGCCGGTGTTGAGTGTTCCACCGAGGGGGTCGGCGAACCCAGGGATTGGATTCTGTATTTTGTGTTTTGTATTCTGTATTTTGGCTCAGGCTCCAGCTCCATTTGGATTCTGGAACCTATTTTTTTCATATTTTTTTAAAATTAGCGACGTTTTTAACGACGTTATTATTCGTCGCTAAATTTTAGCGACGTTACTAAATGTCGCTAAAAGCGTCGCTAAATGCTGACGTGGCACCACGTGGCACCATAATCTGATGTCAGCTCGTCGTCACCAAAACGTCGCAAGGGTGTCGCTAAACGGCGACCACACGATAACGCCGCCTTATACGTCGCTAATTAGCGTCAATGATCAAACGTCGCAAATAACGTCGCTACTTAGCGACGTTAATAATGTTGCCAAATAACGTCGCCATAGTGACGTTTTGCGACGTTTTTTCGTTTAGCGACACATTTTTTTTCGTCGTTTCCAAAACGTCGTCCAAAACGTCGCTAAATTCACTTAGCGACGCTTTTATCGAGTTTAGCGACGTAATATAACGTCGCTAATCTGACAAATTTTTGTAGTAAATATTGTATAAATACAGTATACTATGTATACTGCCAATACTATATATTTCTGTCTAAACCACATTTTTTGCATATTTAATTAATTAATATTATTTATATGTATATTTGTATATATGTTTCTATGTATATATATATATGTGTCTAAATAAAATATGATAAAATAATATCAATATAATATTGGAATTTCTTTGTGTTTTTGATGAACACATCATATTAAATTATATATATATTTAATTCTATCATTTAATTATGTCATTTAAATTCTGTCATTTAAATTTATGTCAATATAAATACAGTGCCTATACTGTAATATATAAATAAATACAGTGCCTATACTGTAATATGTATTCATAAATACAGTGTCTATACTGTAATATGTACGCTCTCAATTTCTGCAATTTAAATTCCTTTAATTATATGTATTTAAATTTCGTATTTATTTACGATTTTACGTACTTTGTGCAAACGACCACTCTAAGTCCAAGCCTAACATGGGTTGATTGGACTTGGGTGAGCCTACACATATTCGGGGTCTAGTCGAGTCATGTTGGACTTGGTTCATGGCCTCGGGTCCCGTATCTGGACTTCGGTTCAAATTCAAATATGTGGACAAATACATTAAATAATTATTTATTTAATTTCAGAATCTGTGCTTTATGATATTTGAATTTTCAGACAACTTTTTATAATGAATAAATTCCATAAAAATTATTATAAAATAATATGTTATTTAAGCTAATTTAATATAATTTTTTCAGGATTTAATTTACTGTTTTGCCACTGTGTAAAAATAGGAAACCAGAACTCATTTTCAATGTACACTTGTAAACTAATTTTTAACAAATACATACACTGGAGTATAAATTCCAAAAAATTTATAATAAATTACTATAATTAACAAGGATCAATTTGGTATATTATTTTATATAAAATAGTACCGTATAACTATCTTAATAATTATTGGAACACAATGTACAGTCTGAATAATTTATTAATTAATATTGACTTGTGTGTTTTTGGGATATTTTAGTATCGGGACCTTACCCTACCCTAGTGTAGAGACACTACGTGTTGGTCTAGATGTTGTAACATCCCACATTGGACTGATAGAGCATCACTTAGCTAGTATCCTATTAGGAGTCGTGTCACACCACTAGTGTAAAACTTAATCATAACTTAGAGACTGAGATTGTATATCATTTTGACAGGACACCGGACATCTATAGCTACATATTCTTATCCTTGCTTTGTTCGAGGCAAGTACCCCTACAAACTTATTTACTGCATATGATAATGAACTGTGAATGAACCATGTTAAAATAATGCTTTATGGAAACTGCAAAGTCATATCATTACTTGCTTTATACGGATTCTCAGTATCTTCACATGCTTAGAAGAGCTTTTACATATATCACATGATGGTTACTGGGACATGGGAGAAACTGATAGTTGAGTACGTGATCATGCCCCCCTTCTCCGTACGTATGTACCGAGCAAGGTTGTATTGTATATGCATACCTTGTCGTAGGCTTTATCTCGTATTTTTGTACGGATGTACACCTATACTTGTTACTTGTACGTATGTACATTTTAGATTTATGGCTTGTATACCGGTACATTCTATACCTATTGACCGATCACGTACATGCTATGCACGTGTCGTCATGACAAATGTATCCTTAACATGATAGTTGTGATATTACATGATAGATTGTTCCATGACATGATTCCAGTTATTACATCTCTTTTCATTTCATGCTCAGTATATTCTGTTTGTAGAATCAGTACTTGCTTCCGTCATGACAGGATAACGTTGTAGGTACACTATCCGAGGAAGAAATGTTATGTGATACTTACTACGGGACTGCATTAGAGGACCTGGCCTTTGCTCCAGAAGAGGCCCTAGCGGAGAACCTTGCTTAGTTGTCTTTCCTGTTTCAGACTTAGACTTTGCATTTTTACAACTTTTACTTGGTTACTGGACCTTTTCTCCAGTTCTTACGTTGAAAGTGTAATAAACTATAAAACTTATTTGTTTTCGTTAATAGAAGCTGTGTTGTGATGAACTCTTAAAAATACTTTAATATATGTTTGTTTGCACACTTAGTACCATTTTGTCTATCTTCTATAACAGCTTACTACGCTTTAACCAAGCGTAGGCTGGACATGGCTTGGCCCAGCCCAACAATTTGGGTAGCGGGTCGTGACAGTCTCCCTGACAATACTTGAGGTACTTTGCCTCAGTAACGGGGCACCTGCCAAAGTAAGACTCCCCTCTGTCCAACATATTCATAGGAGCCCTGCAGGGGGTAGCCTATGAGTGGTTCTGCAGTCTCTTGGACGACTGCATCTCGTCCTTTGAAGACCTGAAGACTCGGTTCGTAGACCGATTCTACGAAGAAGGCATAGATATGACCATGTCGACCCTCATGGAAATTGTCCAAAGGGAGAAAGAGCTTGTCTGTGCATACATCGAGCGCTTCCGCCATGCAGCCCTCGGATTACCACCCGGCATGCCCGAGCCTATGCTTATGGACTCCTGCATCAAGAACATGATGCCCGCTATAAAATTGTGGCACAGTGCTCCCTGCACGGAGTGGACGCCTTTCATTACAGAAGCGGATGCCGCACAAAGGAAAGCCTAGGACGCGCAGCTCCTGGGGCTACACTTTCCTGCACCCGAAGACAAGGGGAGACGCTTGTACAACAACAACCCTAAAGACAAAAAAGGCAAGCAAGCCATGATCGTCAATATCTCTAAAGGTTCAGCAGCTGTGAACCCCAAGTCTGCGGAAGTGCAGAGGCCGAGGGAGACTTACTCCTTCAATGACGAGGATACGCTGGAGCTCTTCAAGATGCTTACGAAGAGTGGTAAACTGTCCATCCCGCCACCCAGGCGTTCCGATGAAGTGGGAAAGGTGGACCATCCCAAGTACTGTCATTATCACCAGTACGTCCATCACTCAACACATGATTGCTATGTGTTGAAGGGGCAAATTCAGCGCCTCATTAATGCCAACAACATATCATTGGATTACGAGGAGAAGACCGTCACAGCCAACATGGTTACTCTCCAGTTCGGGAGTTTTTCAGCCATAGAGGCACAAGATGGCATCATCCCTACTCCAAAGGCAACGATAGAAGTAGTCAACCTTCCGCCAATATGGGACAATGCTCAAGGGCTCATCCCGTTCTCCACGCCTCGAAACGGAGTCAAGAGGGTCCATCCGGACCAGGCTTCCGACACGATAAACCAGTAATCATCATGAATCTCTCGGGAAACATTTCATGACCTCGCTTCTGAAATGTTATCCTAAGATGTGTCTACCATGTACTCTCTACCTCTGAGTAGTCACATCATCCACAATAGTTGTAAGCTGTCATAATCCTTAGAAAATATTTTACGTCCATATTACCTCTGAAGTGTTATTCTACATCGTGTCTACCATGTCCATATTACCTCTGAGTAGTCACCCCATTATGATAACCCCAAAGTTGTCATGACATCCTAGAAAATATTTTACGTCCATATTACCTCTGAAGTGTTATTCTACATCATGTCTACATGTCCATATTACCTCTGAGTAGTCACCCCGTTATGATAATCCTAAAATTGTCATAACACCCTAAGAAAAATAGTTACGTCCATATTACCTCTGAACTATTATTCTAGGAAAAAGGATGCTTGCCATGTCCATATAACCTCTAAGCAACACACCCTTTCCCTGAAATTCCCTATAATTGTCATCTATAGAACCCTTCACGTCCATATTACCTCTGAGTCGTTCTATACCCTAGGAGAGTCTATCCTTACCATGTCCATATTACCTCTGAGTAAGGAAAGTGTCTTTACAAAAACTTCCGTGTTTGCCATGTCCATATAACCTCTGAGCAACGCACCCTTTCCCTGAAAATTCCTCACAATTGTCATCTGTAGAACCCTTCACGTCCATATTACCTCTAAGTAGTCGTTCTTCTCGCAGCAGTTCTATGATTATCCCTGCGGTTTAGAAAACAGTTAACGTCCATAAATTGTTGTTCTATACCCCGGCCAAGATCAAGCCTACCACGTCCATATTACCTCTGGTCAGGCAAATCCATTATGAAGATTCCCTCTTTATTCTGGAGGCAAAAGCAAAGGGAACAAGAAGGCTTCTACATATAAAAATATATGGCTACAAAGTCCTATTACAGACTCTTCGTAATTACATACACAAAAGCAAAAAAGCTGAAATTGCGGTACAAGCTCTTAATAGCGCGGGCGAGGCGGTGACAGAGCCAATCACTTCCTGGTCAAAAGGAAGCCACCGCCCGAAGCTGCTACTGGCCCGAACAGGGGATAAAGACCAGCACAGGACTCCCCTATCTCCCCAACTAGTCGGCGAGAGCAACCATAGCAGCATGCCTTGCTATTCCTCGGTCAGAATGGTAAGCAATCCTAACCCAGGAAGCAGAGGTCTGAACCCCATTGACGCCCACGACATCCAGAACGCGGGACGTCTCGAGATCCAGTGGTAGTTCTACTACAGCTTCTTTGGATAAATTTTTTTTGCCACCGATGGCCGTCTCAAGCAAACTCCAGGATCGTCAGGTGCTGAACATCCGGCAAGCAAGGCCATTGTTGAAGCAGCTGAGTCTTCTTTTGAAGGAGGACAGTCCTTTATGTAGGCTGTTCGTATGGTCCAAGCACGAGCCAGACATCGGTCAGAAGGAAGTGTAACAACCAGTTTTCCAAATGAGGGTAATTTGAAATTTTGTAATTATAATCATTTAATAATGATATTTAAATTTTATTATGATTTTTGGTGATTTTAAATCAATTAAAAACTATTTAAAATCTTGAATTATAATTTTGATGGTTAACTAGTTAAACCCTAGAGACTGCATGACCTAGAGACTAACCATGGTCAAGGAGGCCTAGCCATTTGATTAGATGATTATTTGTGACTTTTTAGCCTAGGAATATTTTGGTCATTTTTGACTTATTTGATGAAAATAAATTTTGGTTGATTATTATAGTGCTAATTATTTTATTAGAGACTAACCTAGTTTCGACCTAACCTAGATGCTAATGATGTTCATGGAGGCTTAGTTAGAGGGTTAGATACTTAATGGCTAAGTTAGATTAATATCTAGATATTTATGGGTAGATATTTTAGTTAGATATTTGTGTAGAGAACCTACTTTCAATGTGAGCCCTTAGATGAGCTAGAAATTGGTGGAGTAACCTTAGCCACTCATCTAAAACCCTAACCCTAGCCTTTACAACAACCATCATAGCCTCCTTCCCTTATTTAATTACATCTCCCAAAATTCTTGTCTCTTTTTCATCTCTACAAAGAACCCTAACTTTGTTCTTCCCAAAACCTTCACCATTTCTTCATTTTCCCACAAAATTGGACCAAACCAATTGCATTGGACTCCATTCTTGGTGTGGATTCTGTTGGAGACTAGCTAGCAAGGAATTGAGGGCTTGGAATTATTGCAAGTTGTGAAGAGACTCTCATTCAAAGCACTCTTCATTGAGGTTTCACCCTCAATAGGTAAAACCTATCAAAACCCCTTCAATTTCCAATTTCTTTCCATGGTTGCATGCATTTAGGTCAACCCTAGCTGTCCCTCAAGTTTGGTAGGATTTAGACTTGGTTTCGTGTCCGTATCGGACACGTATCAGTGTTTATGTTAATGTGTTTGATGAAATGCTTGAATGGATTAAATCATTATAATTTCGAATACTAATTGAACAAATTCATAGCCCTACATATGGGGATTTCAAAACAATAACTCTGAGCATGATTGGACACGTATCCGTGTCCAAAGTTGGACACAAACCTCACCACGATGCCCCGTACCCATGCCCTGCTACCACCTACTATTTTCTCACTGCACATACCACTTGGACACGTGCCACTTGGCACGAGGGTAGGGGCAGACACTGTCAGGACCCCCTAAAGTTTTACGATATTTCATGTCGGACACGAAAAATGAGCTGTACTGATTTAACACTACACAGTGCACTGTTATTTTGACTCTCTGATACGGTTTTAAAACTTGGACACGACACGTCTTGGGGTTCGTTCAGGCACCCTAAGACCTAGACCTAGACCTACCCTAGCCACGTGCATGAGCACGAGACTGCTCGTGCCACGTGTCGAGCTCTATCCTCCTCGACATAGCTGTACGAGGCAGCCTCAACTGCCAGTTCTGTCAGTGTGGGCATTTCGAATTTTTGGACACTTCGTATCCCAATTTCTGGACACAATGGGACGCGTGGACATGTCACATATATCCCAAATCACTGCACACATGTTCCTACTTTAATTTTGAGATTTTTGTGTTGTTATTTTAAGTTTTCATTTGAAATATTCATGGGAACAGTTAATTTCAGTTCTCAGTTTTGTTGACAGTTTCAAATTGGGTTTTGGTTCCTTGAGTTGAGCTTGGGTTTTAAATTAGATTAGATTACATACAGTGGGGTTGATTTTGATTTATAGATGTATATATGTATGTTTTTTCGATGGACATATTGAACGTCTGATGCAATGTTCAATCGACTGATACTTGTTTTCAGTTGGTACTGATTGAGTTTGGGACATTGGTTCCTGAGTCTTGGATTCCCAGTTTCAGTACATTTATGGGCTTCATCTCTGAGTTCCTAGATCAGTGTATAGATGTAGGTTTGTTTGGGTCTGTTCTCAGATTTTTTTGAGGCTGAGATTAGAGATTATGTGTAGGTGGTTTTGTCCACACTATCATGACCTGTCCACACGTGGACCTGAGTCCAGTCTCTACATCCCTTCAACTGTCCCTTCTTTCCTGTATTACCTTGGTTCATATGCACCTCATGTCCAAACCTCCTTCTATTCCATGTTCTGTCCATACATATTCATTCAGACCTCTTCACTGCATTTCCATTTACCCTTCACATTATCATGCATTACATTAGACTTGTCCTGCAAATTGGTTCATTCTGGGTTATCTAATCCCTATGTATACCTGTTCTGTCCCTTGTAGATGTGGCAGCCCATATATCCTTAATTGACCAGCCCTATAGTAGATTCTGCCCCTGCACCCAAGTAATGTTATGTCCTACATCCAGTGAACAAGTTAACTTTATGTTGCAGTCCACATTAAGCATGATTCAGTCCATACAACATATAGAGGGATTAATTAGTTCAGAACCCTCATGTGTAGCCCCTGCATTGTTTTAGCCTATTGCTAGCCATTCATGTTGAGCCAATACCTTATTGCCTGCACTCACCTTATGTTGATGTCCAAGCTTCTATACATGAAATGGTGTTGTCCATCATGTTTAGTCCACTGCTTGCATGTATTATCCAGTTAACTTGAACATCCTATTAGTCAGTCCATATCTTCTTTGGTATAGGCTAAGTTCGGCCACTTGAGGATCTATTCACTACACTTAACATATGTCCACTTTAAATTCTGAGCACAGGCTTCATCATGATATGTCCAACTCTACTGCTATAAGTTCATTCTTGAACTGAACCTACTCCTTACATCACTCAGATCATATGGACCTGCCTATAACCTTGCATGATTGAGTATCATCTTGTCTTGCCCTTTCATTTGGGTCTGTCCATATGTCCAGTTAAGATGAACATTAGATGTCTTGTCCATTGTTTGTTCAGATACTCCATTCATCTGTCCACATTAAATTGTCCTGCACCCATCACTCACTACCCTCATTTGTAATCTTTCCTGCTACACAAATGGTGTCCTGCACCTTCATCCCTCTACTGCACATGTTAACATTGGCCTACATCAATTAGCATATCAGTTTTCTTGTTTGAATTCATTCACCTTTAACTATTGTGCAGTCCATTGATTGTTTAGTTTTCAATTAGAAGTTCAGTCATATAGACATTTTGGTTGGATTCTCCATTTGTACAAGTCCTATATAGATATATTACATATGTCCGAACCCCCTACTTGTTTGCAGTTCCCCTTATGTTCTTATGTTTATCTTAGAGTCCAACCCTCTAACTTATAGGTTGTATATGTTGCATTATATTTGTTTGGTGTTGATAATGGTTTTAGATTTAGTATCCTATAGGTATGTTATAGGGTATGGTATAGATGCAAGTTAGTTTATGGAATAGCATGCTTATATAAGTATATTAGCTATGGGTTCCTAGGATACTAGGAAGAGGATACCATGGTATCCTAGGGTTGATTGTAATGGACTAGTTTGACCTAGTTGGCTAGAGTTGACCAAGAGTTGACTCTGATCTAGATTGACCTAGAAATCATGTAGATTGCATCGTAAACTTCATTTACTTTATATTGAATACATTGTAACCCATATTGCTCTATTTAGGACATTGTGACTCCGGTACAAACATCTGATATTACACTACTCTTTTCAGAGTATCAGGCGAGTGCATTCTCTGATAGTTCTCTCATTTACTTATAAATTACTGTACTTCAGTTCTAGTTAGTTTTATGTGAGTCTCTGTTACAACACATATGGATATTTCTGGATTGATGTATGCGACACACATACCATCTTGTCTGGCCTCTATTACTGGAATAATTGCTGGTATCATCATGTTTGGCTTCTATTACTGGAATCATTCTGGAATCATTGCTGGTATCATCATGTTTGGCTGGACTCATCTCGATTCTCGTGTCGAATTCTAGATTCACTTATATTGCAGGGCGGGGAAATATTGAGTAAGACATGTAGACATACCCCAAATCTGGAATCTCCAAACTGGAATCTACTGGAAGCATAGCCATCCCACACTTGGCCGAGTATGTGATGTGCCTGATACCTACAGCCGTTTACATGTCGATCTCGGTATTTTAAAACATACTGTTAGAATATAGCTGGTCTCACCTGGATTCTTGATCACTGACTAGAATCATCTTGTACTGGATTCATCTTGTATTAGATTCGTCTCGTACTGGATTTACATAGGATTTACACTTGTCTTACATATACTGTCTGGACTTATCATGATACTCTAGTTCAGTTAGAATCTTATTTTACAGTTTTCATTGCCATGATTCTTTCCTTGTTTTAGTTACCTTGCTTTCCTTGTATATATCTTAACTGTTTCTCTATACCATCACCTGAATATAAACTACCATGTTCATCAATAAAACTGTCTATAACTGCTTTATAGTTCTCTGTCATTTACTTGGATTTTCTAGATGAGTTGTACTCGTTCCTGTCCAGACTGGACCTGTTGAAAATATTACAGATGATTGCCCTGAGGACATTTGCCCTACTTGCCTTGGAGTAGGAGATGGCTTAGCTACCTTTGGCCCCGACACTCAGGAGTGATCGAGAGACTAGCTAGTAGACTTGGTTTAGTTTTCACGTTTAGAACTTGAATTGTAATAAGTTAAGATATTGTTTTATTTTGAGATTGTTTGAGATTATTATTATTTAGTAGTTGGTTTTATTGTTGTTATTTAGTCTTAGTTATAAAATTCTGTGTTATCATATCGTGCTTAGACTGTGATTGAGATTTCATTATATCTATACCTGTCCTCCGTTTGGAGTTGAGATTTTGACAAGTACATTATATAATTGCATGAGTTGTTGGTTACCTAGAACAGCGTTCTACCGCCAACACTGCGGCGTAGGCTGGGCACTGTTACATACACGTACCCTCACACTGGGTACGGGTCGTGACAGGAAGCTTACAAGTTAAGCTAAAGCTCCACTCCATGACAGATGGCAGTACTGCGAGTGATCGAAGGAACGTGACTCTGAACCTCCTCTGCTAAAGAGATTCGCGATCCCTGCAAAGATGCAAGAGGCTCCAATATCAAGAAGCCATCAGGAGCCCATGCTCTGAAATGATGACTCAGGACCATTAATGTTAAGAGCTAGTCGTGACACCAGCCATCACCCAGCTCGTACAGTCCTGACGCGTGTTCATGCTTCTGTTCAAAGTATCCCGAGCTTGACTCAAGTTCGAGACACTTTGAAGGGGGTCTTGTAGAAGCATGAAAAATCTCAGCTGAAGACATCCCTTCGCCAAAGCACAGAAGATGCAGAAGACTCAGGCTCAGTGCTAAAAAGACAAAACAGAAGATATGAAGAGAAGTCCCTTCATTGTCATGTTTACCAAAGTCTAGTACAGACACATCAAGACCACACATAAGGGACTAATTCTGTTCTTCTACAAAGGATCTAGTACAGATTCGACAGAAGCCTAGAAGGATCTATAAGGGATGCAATCTTCATCGAAGCCCAGCCTTCCTTCTTCTCGATACACACGCTGGAGGATTGACATCCACCGAAGCATGTTTTGATATTCTAGTGGGTGCAGCCTCTTAGAAGTATATCAGTAACTCAGCACTTTGAAGAAGCCAGAGTATTTAAGCCAGAGGTGCAGCCACCTGCCTGCGCCAACCTCAGAAACAAGATGGTGGTTGGGCTCTCCTCTCCTTCTTTTATTTCTGAAGCCAGTGTCTGCACTCCAGAGGCGCAACTATCTGCCTGCGCTAATCTCAAACGCACAAGGGTGTCATACCCTTCTTTTCGAAGCCAACGTCTCCACTATTCAGAGGCACAGCTATTTACATGCGTCTGCATGAGGCGCAGGATGGTGATATGCTCACACCATCTCCATTCCTAAGGTGCAGTCATCTGCTCCGGATCAGAAGCTTAAGTCATTTCTCTACAAGAGACTTGGGAACTCTCATCGCAACCAATGCAACTCAACCTGTCGCTCCAAAAGCACAGTAACCTCGCCAACCTGAAGCATAAGCCTACTTGTCGCCTACAGCACAGTGACTCTGGTAGCCCGAAACACAGCTTCGTAAGTAGCTCTATACGCACAGAAGTCTCGTCGTCATTCGAAGCCAAGTCCACTCGTCGCCTGAAAGTACAGAGGTTCCGTCATCTCCAAAAGCACGGTCTACTCGTTGCCACAGAAGCGCAGCAGCACTTAGTCCTCACCAGAGGCGCAGGAAGCATGGGATCACCCCAATTGGTTTGTTTAAACCGCCTCTTACAGAGAAGATTGGGATTAAATCATGATTGATATCATATCAGATTGATTTAAATCTTAGACGAGGATCAATTAGACTCCAAATCTAAGATGAAATCCTAAGATTTATTTGGCTGTATCCGAACAAGCAAATCGGCATGCGTCACGTGTCACCTCCTTCGGTTATGTTTATAACCACCAGAGATCACGTTTAAGGGGAATCTCGATGTCCGCCACGTGTCAGTGCCGCAGAAGCCAGCACCGTGCAATGACGGCAGATTCTTTCATATCTCAAGAACCCTAATGCACATTGCATATGTGCTCGGTTCTCTATAAATAGAAGGAGTTCTTCTACCAAAGCATCGAAATCGACAGAGGGAACATCGACAATCTTCAAAGGAGCAGTGATCTCCATCCACGAAGAGTCGACCACCCTCATCCACCTATCAACCAAAGAACCAACCAACCAACCATCTTCAAGGGATCTTCTCATCCAGACAGCCTCTTGATCGGTGACCCCAGAGTCCCATCAAAGGCGCCAGAGAGCCATAGCAAGGTTGATTCGTCGTCAGATCGTCAGCGGAGTAAAGGAGCCGCTGCAGTGCTCGATCTCCACCGTCATACTTTTCCAGAAACCTCTTCTTCCTGTACTTAGAATATCATGTTTAGGACTTCCTTCTTTGTATACAGATACCTTATACGTTCAATAAAGCAAAAGGTTCGTTCAACCTTTTGTTACGTCGAACAATCCTCATTTAACTATCACGCACATAGAGCATCTCCAAGCCTATTGTCTTGTTTTGTGTTGTGATTCCTATGTGGCAAGAGACACAAGACAATGTCTTTCCTATGTGGCAAGATGATATTCACACAAGACAATAAGATAAAAAAGTGTTCTCCAATGCAAAAGTATTGAAAAGACAATAAAAATTATTTTTTTACAACTTCTAAGGCAACTCCTCCACTTCTTCATTTTTTTTATAAACATTTTTATTCATAATTGATGATGTGGAGACAAAGTCATTATGAAGTGCATTGTCTAGATCTCGACCAACTTCACATTGTCCTTGCCATGTTATTGTTATGTAAACTTCATGGTTTATTCTAACATTTGTATTGGAGAAGGATTTTTGAAATGAAAGTTTGTCATTCCTATGTGACAACCATTTTTTCTAAACTCACAATAGGGTTAGGAGATGCTCTAAACTCACATTAGGATTGGAGATGCTCTTAACGCTACTTAACTCTTCCTCCAATCCAAACTAGGGGTGAGCATCGGTTCGGTTCAAACCGAACCGAATATGTGAAAACCGAAATAACCGTAAACCGTATTTCTCAAAACCGAAAACCGAACCGCTTTTATAAAAACCGAACAAAACCGAATCAAATTAATTCTGTTCGGTTTTCGGTCGGTTCGGTTTTATGGGCCAATGTGCATGGCCTTCAAATTTTTAGCAAAATGAGCCTATTTAAATAACAAAATTTTAAAAAATATATGACATTATTGTATTTATGAATTGTTATATTACATAGAGTGAAAAATATTAGTATATATAGATTGATGGTAGATAGAGAGAGTGCTCAAAGAAACACCGACATAGAATAGGAGAAGAGAGTGCGCTCAGTTAGGGGTTAATAAACATTAGTATATGTATATTGTGGATAGTTTGATAAATTACTAAATCTAAATCGGTTTTCGGTTCGGTTCGGTTTTTCGGATGAAGAACCGAAAATCGAACCGTTATTTCAAATTTTTAAACCGTAAACCGAACCGATAACCGAAAAAACCGAACCGTTTGTCATATTTCGGTTCGATTCTGTTCGGTTTTCGGTTTTCAACCGTTATATGCTCACCCATAATCCAAACAAGATTATATGTATTCACTCTACTCATCGTTACAGTAGGTTAGGTTTCCGACATGTGGGCCATACGCAGAGCTTGGATCCCTCTTCGGTACAGCCGCCGCCTCCTTCGACCGATCTACCTCTTCGGTTAGGCTTAGGGTTTAGAATCGTTCTCTTTCAATTGCGATTTCGCCAATTAAATTTGGGATTTTTATTTTTCATTTCTCAGGAGCAGAAGCCATCGCGCCGTCATCGCTTGTTGCTCGACGCCGCCGGAGCTACGGAGCGGAGAGACAGAGAGCAGAGCCGCCGGGGCTTCCGTCTCGCCGGGAGCCCCCGTCCGTGGATTCTCCGTCTCCGCGACCGCGGGTTCGTACCTGTGGAGCAGGAACCGTTCCTCCCATGCCGGAGAGAAGTCGAGCGACGCGGAGGAAGTCGAGGAGGGCTTCTCCGATCTCGAAGTGCCTCCTCCGGAAGCCGATCAGATCGAAGATGCCGTCGTCGACGACGACTGCGGTCCGGAACCCGAAGAAGTGGATGTTGCGGTCTTCTGGGATGACGAAGAAGAAGCTGACGCCGAGGGCTCCCTCGGGCTGCTGGACGTAGACTCTCCTCTCTTCAATAGCTTGATGGAGCCTGACCAAACCGTCGATGCCGTCCTTAAGAAGTGGACAAAGGAAGGCAAGCTGCTAGGACGGGTCGAGGTCAAGGTCGTCATGCTTGAGCTTCGGAGATGCGGCCTTTTCGCCAAGGCCTTGCTGGTAATGCTCGCCCCTTACATGAACTCCTGCAATATTCGATTAGATCTTTGCGTATATTAGTTTCCACGCCGGGGCATTGATCGAGCACTTTCTATTTGAGACGTGGTGCAATAGCATATCATTTTAAGGGTTGTGATCTCTGCAGGTTGACAAATATAACTAACATCTGCACTCTGTCGATTAGGAGAATGCTATGAACTGAAACTTAAGTTTATTGCTTAAATTATTGTATCTATTTCTTAATTTAAACATGGCTATTGCATGGGCAATTGAGAGTTATCTTGATTTTATAAAGAGATGATTTGTTTTAAAATGAAAAAGAGACTCATTTGGTCAATAAGGGAAAGATGCTCACAGCTAGCTAGGTTGCACAGATACGACACTACACGGTAAGGACATGACGACATAGACACGGCTTTTGTTGTGTCCTAGTGTATTTTGGAGTGTCTGGGTTGTGCCCGACGTGTCACCGATATGTGTACAATGCGTGTTTGACATGATACATCCCACATTCTTGGAGTGTCCGTGCTTCCTAGATGCCCATCCATGTCTTTGAAATTTAAGTTAAATGCCTACCTTGTCCCTATTTTAAAAGACTAAAGAGAAGTATGCCCTGCCATGGCTTTGAAAAAATTGCACGAGTAAGATTTATAAAAGATGCACGATTATGAATGTGGGCAACCCTCTCTCTATTATCCTGTCCCTATTTTAAACGATGGACTGTTGTTATATGGATCAAATAAGTTAAAATATAGTTAATTTTTTAGCACTAGAATGGCAACCATAATTATAAGTGGAGATTCCTTTAAAAATAAACAACTAAGAACAACTCATGTTTTACTGAGAAGAAATTTAAAATGTTTGTCATGTTACACGATTATCTAGGATTGTTACAATAACCATGATCAGTTCAATCGAGAGGTTACTTGTACTGTTGTTAACTATAGAAGCATTTATTTGCAAATTAGTTGCAAAACACGAGTAATTATCTAAATTGAAAGAAAGTGCACGCTAGTTCAAATACAACAAACAGTAGGGTGTTTTATTCTATATCCTTTTCATTTTTCATCCTTAGTGTCTCCCTTCCAAGTAAGACTGATCTTGTATGTTTCTTCTCTCCTCAAGATTTATGAGGTCATTCCTACTTGATGTCTCCTCTTGACTTCAAAATTCTTGTTTCCCCTGGCAGGTTATTCTTTTGACTTTTCAATTGGTAGGAAGTTATTAGAATCGCAACATAACATAGCTGCACGTTTCGCAGTTTCATGATCTTCCAATAAACCTTACGTGGACATCTTCCTTGCGGTGAACCACCTTAAGTTAGCATCCATATTGTGACAATTTTGTAGGTTGGTCACAATATTCTGTCCTCCCATCATTAAAATTTGATGGTTGTCTAAGATAAAAGCAGATATCTGTAAATGTTATCATCTTTCAGATCATCCTTCTGAGAACTTTATCATACTTAGATCCAATGGTGTAGACTCACTTGGGATGTCAGGTTCATGTTGGTTGTCCTAACATCATCAAAGTTCTGTGGCTGTCTAGGAAACAACAAATATTAGCAAATGTTACCATCTTTTAGATCATCATTACTTCTTAGAACTTATCGTTGTATGATACTCAGATCTAAAGTTGTAGACGTCGTATGCCAAGTTCATGTCAGTCTGGATTTTGAGATGTCGGATTCTCAAGACATGTTGGAGACATTTATAATGTTGGATATTGATAAATATAAATATATAATATCTTATATATTATATGTACTGTATAGTTCTAATTTCTAAATGTATAGTTCTAATTTCTAAATGTAGTAAATTTCCAAAAACTAACAACTACTATCATGATAACAATTGTAAGCACAAAAAAAAAATAGTAACATTAAATGATGACATCAAGTAGTTTAAGAGGCTAATTAAGACAACAGGTACAAACATAATTTCAAAAGAATAGAGTAAACAAGTTAGACATACAAAAACTCCAAAACTAGTTAGGGTAAATTTTGCAGAAGAAATCATGTTCTACTTACCTAATGGAGGATTGCGCTCTTGCTGTGGAAGCAGACCCAAGATTTGATTTATTGATAAATCTTACAGAAATTAGAATTTTTTGGACAAGTTTGAGAGTGAAAGAGAGAGATGGAGGGAGAGCACAAGAGAGAGACTCATGCCGGAGGTGACAGAGCTCTATGGAGTGGAGGGAAGGGAATGCTCTGGAGCAAAGTTCGCATTATCGTAATCGGAATTGGATCCTTCTTACGATTATCGGGATCGGCAATATCGGCGGTTTCGGATCGGATTATTGATTAAGTATTTCATGTGTTGTTTCTCAGTAGTTTTGAAATTGAATGAAATAGTAGTCACCCTTGCCGATTTGTTTACCTGCGAAAGATAAGTTTTCTTCTTTTAGATGCTTTTACAACCTTGTTAGTTGGTCTTTTTCGTTCCATTTTTTTGCCGAAATGACTGGAAAAGAGACCTCCAATGTCGATATCGGTATCGGATCGGGACATGCCAAACCGTATCGGTATCGGTATCGGCCGATACAACAAATTATGCTCTGGAGTTGGGAATTTGGGGGTAGGTTTCAGGATCAAAGACAGACAAAGAAGGGTTGGGACTTAGAAGACTTCAGTTTATTTGAATTTTCAGGTTAACGGATAAGCTTTAAAATACGACCCGTTAACATGTAAAACTGATGTGGAAAGAAATCGGCCGACACATATGTCGGCTGAGTTAACTAAAACATTTTAAATTCTCTTTTTGCTGATTTGTGATTTTAAATGACCTCTACAACTCTGCTTAGATAAATAATTTGATGCCTTCACGTCCAGGAATTTGAGGTTTCTTCAGTTGAACAGAAGTATTTGCAAATAACATGTTTCTAAGTTGCATTTTATGTAACGATGTGAAATGTATGTCACATCAAAACTACCCATACAGACATGAAACTATCCAATAGTGATAAATCTCAATAGTTAAGAAATTTGCCCCAAAATCAGAAAGTATAAGTATTCAACTAATGGATACTGATTTATCAGCTGAAGAATGAAAATTTATGATAACAATATACTATTTTTCTTGTGTAGTAACATCATTGTGACAACTAATGGAGCTTTATGTATGTTATACAGTGATTGTATTTGTCAAATTTGAAAAAATGAGCATAAATGTGATTTTATTAGAAGATATCAAGAGCTTGCAATGCATCACCTAGTTTCATATAGACTATAATCTATTTAGAGCCAGTTATTTGCTTGTCACCGAAAAGGATATCAACATTTTGCAAGAAACATTATATAGGCGTACACTAGGTGGTAAGCTGTGTGGGTAGAATGACTTTCAAATATTGATGTTCAAGGAACAGTTTGCCTTCATTGCTAGAATCAATTAATACTAATGTAACCCACAAATGAGCCTAGTTAGATGAAAAAGACATCTTACTTGTGCCGGGCTAAAAGGTATCTCAGAATGATTTTCAATCAAAAGTTCTTGAGTTGGTTTTACCCATGTTCCAATAGTGATCATGACTTGTGTTCCCGGTTCTTCTGCCTTTATTTACTTGGTTATCTTGGCAATATGTTTTATCAGGTTGTTGAGCATGTGTTTTTCTTATTATTTCGGACTCTTCTGTCAGATTTCTTTTTGCTTATTTTGACTTAACCTTTATCAAGAAATATTTTGAATATACAAATTTTGCACATCTTAAGTTGATTGGGGCATATTCGAAGTTGGTTTTCGATAATAGGTTGAGGGAGTGTACACATCACTTTGATTTGGGCTCTGTATATTCCATTTCTTTTTACCTTTTCTTGGTCTAAAACTTAAAAAAAAAAAATTGGCATCTTTCTGCAGGTCATGGAGTGGTTGGTGAAAAATAAGCGTTTCGAATTCGTACATTCTGATTACGCTTCTCATCTAGATCTCATTGCCAAAGTTCATGGTCTCCACAGGGCCGAACTTTTTCTCGACAAAGTTCCTGAATCCTTTAGGGGTGAGGTGGTTTACAGAACTATTCTAGCTAATTGTGTTTCGAGAGGAAATATTAGGAAAGCAGAGGAAGTTTTCGACAGAATAAGAGTCCATTTCCCCATCACAAACTTTCACTGCGACCAACTGCTGCTGCTTTACAAAAGGACAGACCCCAAGAGGATTACTCGTATCCTCAATTTGATGGAAGAAAAAGTTATCCCGCCATCTCTCAACACGTACAAGCTTTTGATGGACATAAAAGATCGTGTCAAGGATGTAAAAGGCGTGGAGGAGGAGATCATAGAGACGATAAAGTCCAAGGGCATGGAGCCCGATCTTCGGACCCAAGCAATGCTTGCAAGGCATTACATTTCTGGAGGCCACAGTGAAAAAGCTGAGGCAATTCTGAAGGAGATTGAAGGGGAGGACATCAAGAATAATCGTTCTGCCTGCAGCCTTCTGCTTCCCCTGTATGCGTCTCTTGGCAAAGATGCTGAGATGGAGAGGATTTGGAAGGCTTGCGAGAATGATGCTAGTCTGGATGAGTGCTTAACTGCCATAGAAGCTTGGGGAGAGGTAGGGAAAATTGTAGTTGCCGAGAGAGTTTTTAAGCACATGGTGAAGGAGGTGGTGAAGATGGGGATGAAAAAACGGTCCTCAAAATATTACGATGCTTTATTGAAGGTTTACACAAAGCATAAGGTTCTGGGCAAGGGGAAGGATTTGGTTAACAGGATAGCCGTCCGTGGGCGTACGATTCTTCCTTCGACATGGGATGCCATTGTCAAGCTCTATGCGGAAGCCGCAGGGGAAGTTGAGAAGGCTGAAGAAATACTCGAGATGGCAGTGCAAGAAAACGATATTAGGTCGCTCTACAACCCTTACCTCACTATTATGGAGAAGTACGCGGAGAGGGGGGATGTTCACAATGCCGAGAGGATCTTCGACAAGCTGAACAAGGGTCGCTGTGTGGGGATGAGGCAGTATCAGACACTACTTCAGGCCTACATAATTTCAAAGAGGCCTGCTTACGGGTTTAGGGAGAGGATGAAGGCTGACAACATGTTCCCTGATACGGCTGTCGCGGCACGGCTGGCAACTGTTGATGGTTTCAACTTTCACGAACCACCCCCTTTCTCAATTGCTTGATTGGTGGGGACTTGCGTTTATGGACAAATATTAGGACTTAGGATTTTCAACCATGGAAAGTGGATATGAATTTATCCACTTCTTTTTCTTGTCTCTCTGTGGGGGACACATGTTTAGTTAGAATAAGAAAGTGAGAAGTGAAAAGATAAAGTGATTACTTTAATAAAAAAAATAAAAATAGTAGTTATAATTAATTAATGTTAATAAAAATGTTTGGTTAACTAGTTAATTATTCTAATTATATAATCAAATAAGTAAATTATTTAAATAATTATAATTAACTATTTTATTTGTTATTTAATTACTAATAATTAGTTCAAACCTAGATAGCACAGACGTTCGACATTCATGCTTTTTGGCTTTGTCGTTCCAGATGCATATCAAAATATCAGCAAACAATATATTACCGAACTACCCATTACCAATTATCTAATAAATATAGTTAGTAAACTATTAATATATGTTAACATATAAAAGTGGAAGAGAGCAACGGTTTTATACCACAAAAAAGTGCTTTGTTATCTTATTTCCAGGTCTTCGCCCCACCCCCATCCCCATCCTCCCTTCCTCAATGGAGTCCAAGCCGTTTGAGCCTGTCGCGACGTTGACGGAGGACGACCCTTTGCACCCTTCGAGATTCCTCCGTCGATCAACGCACGTCCCCACCAGTGTCCAAGCTGACCTCTTTGCCACTGTCATTGTTGACATTTTTGCCACCGTCTCTACCATACCTCATCCTCCCTCTCTCCTTCCTCATAGTTGTCCTCTACTGCCATTGTCGACCTCTTCGCCACCGCTCTCTTCTTCCATAGTAGTAGCTCTAGCCACATCCAAAAAAAGATACGTATATCCATGAACATGTGATCAAGAACTTATCTCGCCAGCTAATATGGTCGTGCGGTAAACTCTAGACTCCACAACCAAGACGGATGGCTGCAACCCTCACTACCTTGTCTAGTATGTACTACCAGAATATATCCTTGATACAGTCCATAAACTCATCTTGATACAATCAAAGTCAACAATCGAACACCCAGGTTCAATTTCAACAGCGAACAAGGAAGACTAGACGGAAACAAGTGGAATCAAATTTTGAGATAGAGTTTATAATGAGATTCTCATGGGTCATCCTAGCAATCCCTCAAGAAGTCCTAATTGTGATTGAGTACTCTCTTATCCTAATACTCTATCTCGTATATCCTATCATAGGCTCGCAGTAGTACGACTAAGTCGTTGCACTACCACGACATTATTGACCTGCATGGGCCACCACAAAAATGTGTCACGACCCACATCCGGTATAGGGGCACGAGTACATGGGTACATCCAGCCGACGGTACAATATCGACGGTAGAATGTTGTATAAGTAAACTGTGCTATCTAACAGCCTAATAGATATATGACCATAACCTGTCAACAGTAATCTCAACTTCGAACGGAAGATAATATATAAAATCTAGAATCATACTCAATCACAGATATTTAAAGAAGATAAAAGCACGAAGAGTTATAAAGATATGAACTGATGAAAATATAGCAGTCTAGTAGCATGTCATATACAACATAGTCTAGAAGTCTAATAACTCAAATAATACATATACCAAATAAATAAAACATGTCCCAAATCACAAATAAATTAGAGACAAATCCAGCATCCTAGCTACTAGCTAAGGCACTACTAGTGGTGCATCCCCAACTGGCACTAGCTCTAAAGGAAATCTCTTGGACATGGTCGTCAGTCCTCTAAATCCTTTGAAAAATATAATCCAGTCAGGATTGAAGCAAAGTAAAAACACTAATAGCAGTTCCAATTAATTGACAAAAACTATAAGACAGTGATAAAAGATGCTATATACGATGAGGAACAAAATTGATACAATAAAAGTAATGAAGGGAGATGCACAATATAATAAATAAAATGTAATCAGTGCGAACAAAAAATGGAAGAGGAACTATAATATCAGGGATAGAGCAATGTAACTGATGAACTGAATATGAAAACTACAATATGTAATGTATTTTGAAATACCAAATAGATATGTAATCGGCTTGGGAGATTCAATGATTTATACTAAGAAAAGCTAGCTCAACCATACGTGAAGTGTATGATTAGCTAGTAACCGATGATTTACACTACTTGCCGATAGTTCTTGATCACATGCCTAACTAGTATTTTTTCTGCCCCGACTGATACGATGGATCCAAACATGACACGTTACTAGCCAATGTATCCAATGTTAACCAATATTATCCAATGTTATCCAATACCAACGAGGAACAGTATTTGGTACCATTGCGATGAGTCAAGGTAACATCTCATGACTGAAGATCTAATGTCAATACCAATTCATGTACCATCGTGTCAAGAATCATAAGTAACATGTCTAAATACTTGAATTATAGTAGTAATCAAATAATAAAATAAAAACTATCAAAGAATGTACTCGCTTGTGGTCCTAAGCAACAAATGTGGAGCGAGGCCCAAAGTAGAATCACAATGATCTAAATATGAAATATCAATGTTAATTAGTGTTTCGGTGTGTTAAATATGGATATCTAAGATGAAATATGAATTCTAGGTCAATTTTGGATCTCCATGGTCAAACTAGGTCAATTTAACTTAAAGGTTGACTTTAGGGTCAAACTAGTTAACCTTGGTCAAATTAGGTCAAACCTAGGCTTCTAGGCCAATACCTTGTCATACCAAGGTAATTAACCTACACTAGGCTATCCAAGACTTTACCTAGGTATTTACCTACCTAAGATACATATAGGTTATCTTACTATATGCTACATATTTACCTTTACCCTACACATTACCTAGCATGTAGATGATATCCTATACATAGGTTACCTACCCATAGGTAACCCTACTACCCTATTACCTAGTTACTTAGCACTTTACCCTATCTCAATACCCTAACACACATTTACCTACCCATATGTAATACCCTATTACCTACACATACCCTCCTTCACATTATCTACATAGGTGTCATCTCCGTTTTCCGTTATACGTATTTTTAGTATACGTGTACGGAATCCTGACCCGTATTTTTACTTATCTTGCCTTGCTAGCTAATTTTGGTTTAATCTTGTTTAGGTTCATCATGACATATCATGCTTTGACTTGGTTCATTTTGGTTTGGCTTGGTTTATTCCCTTTGGTTCATCATGTTGAACCCAACCCCAACCTACCACCATCTCCATTTAAATCCACCTACTTTTCTCTCTCTTCATTATTTCTCATAACTCCTTCTCCATTACAACCTCTCCCCCTCCATAGGCAAGTGCTTCTTGCTTCCACTTGAGAACCCATTTTGATGGTTCCAATGGCTTCTTAGCATGATTCTAAACCACTTTAGAACTTGAAGATTTTTATTTTAGTGCATGGATTTTTGTAGATCTAGAAAATTAACATTTTCGAATTTTGTAGTTTTGATCTATTTAACTTCTTTATTTGCATGTTTTGATGGTTCCATGTCGTAGAGAATTTCGTTCTACCCCATTTTGACCTATAGAAGTCCAAATTTGGACTCTGGACGGAGATTTGGCGGAGCTCGGAAGCTACGGCCTTTTTACGTTTTTCTTCTCGGACTTGTCGGGAAGAAGAACAGTGCTTGGGCGCATGAACTTGCCATGCGCCCAAAGCAGTCCTTCCTCCCTAATGGGCGCATAAGTGTGCCCCCCTTGGGCGCATATGTGTGTTCCTATGTGGGCGCATAACCTTGTGTTGGCACATAGCTTTCTAAGGCATATCCCAGCACCTTGCTTTTCCCCTTGGCACTTGGCCACAAGGGTCTAGCTTCCCTTCCTTGGGCGCATAGACCACCCTCCTTGGGCGCATAGGAGCTGCCCTAGTGGGCGCATATAGCTCCCACCTTGGGCGCATGGTGGCCAGGGCCACCTTCCTTTGGGTATTTTAAGATCTTTTGGTTTTGTACCCTTTTTGGCTATGTTGTTTCATGACTTTTCCATGAGTTGCTCACATGATCACGACACAACTCGTGCGTGCCACAGCTTGGCATGACATGACACGACACGTGTGTGCTACGGCTAGGCATGACACGACTCGTGCAAGCCGTGGCACGACTTGGCACGACTTAGCACGATTTGGTTAGTCATGGCACGGTTTTCTATGTATGGCTAATATAAGAACACGACACGATTTGTTCGAGCCGCGGCAAGGCTTGGCACGACTTGGCATATGTTAGCCTTCATGTAGGCGTATAGAACCCTGTGGACGCATAGCCCTTGGACGCACGATGTTTTGGCATTTTTTCCTTTAATGTATTTCCTTCTTTTATAATGCAAGTTGCCATGTCTTTTTGGCTTTATTGTACTCTACACTTTAGGCCATGTTTTCTTTCTTAAACGGTGGTCCGTTAGGGTGCACTCAGGATTATGTCTCTTCTTTACCTACATACTAGCTGGTATAATGATATGCTGCATAACCATGGTATGTGAACACGATATGATGAGAGATGTTGTAAACCAGGATGGTGGCCCATCGTGGCGCGCTCCTAACAAATAACAAGTACAAGTAACATGACATGATGGTGACCCGTTGTGGTGCACCCTTGACAAGTAATCTCGACATATAACTCATGAACGCTGTTAAGACGGCTAACTTGACATGCTAAGTAAATTCTCATCTTGACATCGTGGGTGATTGTATTGAATGTGCTCGTATAAGCTGCAAGCACCCTAAATTTCGGGTTGATTTTTTTTATTTTTATTTTATTTTCTGATTGATTGGTTTCGATAAATAATTTATTCTGTTTAATTATTCTTTAAGTGTACTTTCACGTGCCTTTGATATTTGGAGTGTCAGGGATGTTCAACTCTGGAAATCTTCTTCACGAGTTTTGTAGTGGACATGATTACCTTCATGACGGTATATAATGTCCCACTCAAACTTGTTCCCTTGTACTCTTTCTGCTTCGCTCAACTTCGGATCGATTTAGACCATTTGATTATTAATTAATTTTCCCACTCTTTTCCTTGATCATTTTTAGCACGTTACCGTGACTTTTAATTTGAGAGCACAAGACCAGTTATTTTCTTGAAACCAACTCATCATGCATGATCTACTCGAGACGCTCTTCACCCATGACCTTCGTGTCCCACTCAGACACGCCATTTGGTGCTCCATTTGCTTCACACAACTTTTCTGACACGTGACCCGATTTTATTTCACCCTACGGTGTCACATTCATTTTCCAACTTGATTTGTGGGTACCCTGTCGACCAAAACTTGTCAGCCCCAATTATGGACATGGCCCACATTGAGCCTACTACCCGCATGACACTTGTGTCCCATCTATTGGAATCCCCATGTGCTACTTATTTACTCATGATCATCAACACCTATTTTTTAATTCGATTATTTGGTAATGTCTGATTTTGACCCAATCCGGCTCCACCAAGTCCAGCCCAGCTTCGTGCTACCCTCCATCATGACACCCTCATTTTTCCGTGTCCAAAATAATATTAAATATCCTGTTTACCTATTTCACTATTTATTGGAATTTTCATTTATTTAAATCCCCATAGGAATGGCCATTTCCCTCTAAATAATTTTAGCCTTTGGATTCTCCAAACAAATCCCATTCATTCATTTCCTACTTGCAGCCAACTCCTCAACACAACCCCTCCATGTGGCCGGCCCTAACTTCCATGCACCTCTCTCTCTCTCTCCTTCTTTAATTCAATTCATCTTCTCTCTCTCACTATTATTTTCCACACAACCAACACAACCACACCAGCTTTCTTCCTTCTCCTTCCCGAGCTCGGCCACCCCTGGCCCGACCTCCACCCTGGCCGTGGCTTCGGCCACCCCTGGTCGAGCACGGCCAACCGCCACCCACACCAGCCTTCTCTCCTCATCCTTCTCCACAATGAATAACCTCTTCACCACCATCACCATGGTCATCACCACCACCACTTCATCAACCGAGCCACCACCTCCATGTCCACCGTACGCCACCGCCCGACCCTCCTCGAGGCTGCGCAGCCCTCGTCGTCGCCGGCCTGGCCGAGCACGGCCGCGCCAACAGCAGCAGCAGCTGCACGCATGCAGGAGCGCACGTGCGCGCGCGGGTCGCCGTCGTGCGCCGCCGCGCCACCGCACGGCCGCCGTGGCCCCCCTGGCCGTGCGCCCTACACCGGCGAGCATCCCCCTGACGGCCACCGTCCTCCGGGACGCGCCGTCGAGACGATTCGTGCGTTTCGCACGAAGTTCCGTCGTGACGCGCGCGGGATCGATCCAGATTTTACGTTCCGTCGCAGCAACTTCGCGTACGTTTTTCTGGGAATTCGACCGTTGGATCGGCGATTTCTTCACTCCGTCACAATCTCGGTATATCCACCTTCACTCCTGTCAATTTTCATCCGCTGATTTTATCGTTTGATACATCAAAACCGGCCACCAAGTTGACCGTCTAAATTGTATTAATTTTGGACAGTTTCGTGGGGTCAACTTCGTCAGCTTGTACCTCCTCCACCGCAGCTCCGTTTGGCATGCTACCAGTTCCTGTGCGAAGCTGGTATAACCCTCTTGCTACCCCTCCAGTTTCGTTTCAATGTGAGCTTGTTTGATTGGTTGAATTCGACGCCAAAGTTGGCCGTCCGAATTCGTAATTTCCAACTTGTAAAATTTCATTTTTGAACACGGGACTCCAAATTTCATTTCTGACACCACCATTAGACTTGTGGCTTCGTTCTGGCATGTTTTCATATAAAATTTGTTAGATTTGGAGGACGTGGGCCCTGACACGTTTTTCGGTGCAAAGTGGGTCCCGCAGTCCGGGTCAACGGAACTTTTTGACGTCGGCCCATCGTAATCCAATTCCGGATATACCGTTGAGTTCGTACCGTCATTCTGGACTCGTTGACATATAATTTGCTAGGTTTTGGTGGACATTGGATCCGACACGTATTTCGGTGCAAGTCGGATACCAATATCCGGGTCAACAGGTCATTTTGAGATCGGCTCATCGGAATCCAATTTCGGATATACCGTTGAGTTCATACTGTCATTCTGGACTCGTTGACATGTAGTTTGCTGAGTTTTGAGAACATTGGCTCCGGCACGCATTTTTGTGCAAACCGGAATTCCAAGTTCTGGTCAACGGACCAAATTGAGATCGGGTCAACGGAATCCAATTCTGGAGATACCGTTGGGTTCGTATCGTCATTCTGGTTTCGTGGACATATGATTTGCTATATTTTATAGACTTGTTTTCTTGCACATTTTTCAGTACAAAACGGCTCCGACACGGACACCGTTTTGACCCGAAATTACCTTTTTGCCCTTGTATCCAAATTGGACCGTTGGGTAGGCTATTCTAGCTAATTTGACCATTCTGGACACGTTGGCGATGTTTATTTCATCGCCCGACAATGTTTGTTGATAATTTCTCTGAGTTTAACCTTTTTATAATTTATTAATAATTAATTCTTATAATGTTCGTATTTCGGGATTAGTACAACGAAACTGAGCTCAGTCAATTCCAGTGATCTCACATCGCTGAAATTGACATGATGGACACGTGGATCACTATAATAAGATTATCAACTTTACCGTTGATCATCTCATCTCGATTTACGTGTCGTAAGTTTCGGCATACCAATAACGAAGTACACTTTATATCTATAATAATTAGACTAGAATTGACCCTGTTTGACCAGAGTTGACTAGTTGATCCAAAGTCAACTGTAAGTCAACACTTGACCTAATTTGACTAGATTATTGGTCGGAGTCGACCTAGAGTTGTTTTGACTTAGAAGAACCTATGATAATATAGATTGCTTGTAGAGATTCATTTATTACAACTTGAACACCTTGTAACCTGTGTTGCTTTAAATAAGACTCTGTGGCTTCAGTTGGACCCCCTATACTTATCAGCTGTTCAGATTATCAGGCGAGTACATTCTCTGATCATTTCATATCTTGCTTAGAATTATTTCCTGCATTAAATTACTTTACTTGTACTGTCAGGTTGGTCATACGGATTAGTACTATATGGATCCCTTCTTGAGATGTTATCCTTTAGGGAGCATCGGGTACTACATGTTCTGTGCGTTTCACTTACATGGCGTATCACTATGCTTCATTGGTTCACTGATCACTTGTGACATATACTCTTATGATCACAGAGTCTTTCTTGAATCCTTATCCCATATATTGGGTTTCCTAGAATCCCCATTTATGGGACTTCCATGTACCACCCTTCGGGGGCCTATGCATGGAATTATAACATAACCTGGTTGGATCTTTGTGTATTGATTGGGAGTACGGGGGAGTAGAAGTGGACATGTGAATAATACACCAGTAGTGTAGCATCAGAATCATTCCATAATGTAGCATCAGAATCATTCCATGCCATTTACATGTCCATGTTGTACTCTGACTCACTAGCCACATGTTAGTTCTCTATTTATAGTAGATATTTCTATTACAGTTCTCTCTCTGTTTACATACCGTATTTCTTTCAGTACTAGTATCTTACTTTACTGCATGATTATATTTTCTAACCTGCTATGAACTGTTGAGATGTACTGTGCTCGCTCCTGTCCTGACTGGACCTGTTGATAAATTTTACAGATAGCTTGGAGGTTGCCTGCTAGCCTAGAGGAGACACAGTAGAGGTTGTATAGGTAGCTAGGATTTGCTCAGTTTATTTTCAGTTGTCTTGAGTTATATTTATGTATTTATGTATTTGAGTTTTGAGATGTATTTCTGGGTTGTGTATCTTAGACACTTAGACTTCTATCTGCTGTATTTCTTTTGGATTTCATGTTTTATCTATCTTCCATATGCTCTACCCTAGATGTGATTGAGTTTACATTCTGCTATGTCACCCCCATTCGGGGAGTATAAACTGCTTAGCCTTATACTGTTAGATGCATGAGACCTAGGACAGCGTTCTACCGCCGACACTGCGGCGTAGGCTGGGCGTTGTTACGTTTTTGTGCCCTTACTCTAGGGTGCTGGTCGTGACACGTTTTTAGTGGTGGCCCATGCAGGTCCAGACTAAAAGTGTAGTGGTATTCGAACTAGAGTACCACTACAGCCTGCAGTAGGATTAGGATATATTTTTGAAGGTACTCCATCACAGTTAGGCCTCCTTGAGAGATTCCTGGGACGACCCTTGAGAATCTTATTTTAACTTCGATTTGAAAACTCTTCTCCCCTTGATTTGATTTATCATTACTTTCTATTGTTGGATTTGATTTTGATGGATTATTGTTGAATTTGAGTTCGTATTTATTGATTTTGATGGAAGATTGTTGAATTTTGAATCTTGATGTTAGCTGTTGCATCCGAGTTTGTATTTATATGATTTGAAGGATTTTTGTTCATTTTTGAATCTTGATGTTCGTTGATAAATTTGATTTAATTTTTGGGTATTCATTGTTGATTTAATTTAATTTTTGTCAAGATGAAATTATATGGGCTAGGTCATCAGAGTCTTGGAATCTAGTCTTCTATAGTCACATTAGCCAGCATGGTGAGGACATATAGTCTGATTTTGGATATATATTTCTCGGGTGTAGGAATTTAAGGTTTTCGCAGCCAAGCTAGCGGCATCGTGAAAATGTTAAATACCATGATTCTAGAGGTATGTGCCAAAGTTGAGGACTCTGTGATTATCGTAGCCTTGCTTACTAGTATGACGAGGATTTAGAGTACCATGATTTTGGATAGACGCATATGATTATCAGATTGTACCTTAAAAATTTTTGAACATGTTTTCTCTACTTTTGTTCCAGTCCTTCAATTTTATTATTATTATTATTATTTGTTTGCTTTGTTTTGCTTCTCATTATTTAACTTAGGAGTAGCTTTAGCTGTTTTATAAACCTTGTGTAACTTCGTACAAAATTTATTTCTTCTTAATACAATAAATCAGTGATTTTGCTAGGCCTTATTCTGGATTTGATATTATAGCTCTGATTTCAAAATGGGTTCCTCTTTTAAACAGATAAGCAGAACAGATTCTTTTATCATTCTCTTCCTGCCAATATTTTATTTCCATCATTCTTTGTCTTATATAACTGTCATGATTACATCAATTCCCTGTCTCGTTTATAATTCTGTCAGCTATACCTTGAAAACTCTTGAATCTTCATATCATTTTGCCTGAGAAATGTTGAGGAAGTGACGTAAATCATCTAGTGCGAAAATGACGTAAATGGTTATCATAAATGGTTATCATAGGATGATTTGTAGGAATCAGAACGTTGGATGTCAATTATGAAAGAATTTTTTTTTTTGGAGATGTGGTAAAGGTTTAAAATGAAATCGAGGGATAAATGTTATCAATTTAGAAACAATCACAGAAAGTTGGTTATGAATAATTCATGGATGTATTTCAAAACTAATGAGGATGTTCAAGGTCAACCTAGTTTTGAGAACTTAGAAAATCTTGGTTATTGATTCTGGAAAACTTTTACTCTAAGGCTATGTAGAAATTTAGAAATGAAAAAAAAGGGGAGAATTTTATTGTATTCAATGATTATGCGAAATTGAACTAGATATTGTAAGAGGGTGACTAGAGACAGAGAGAACACAAGGATTTTACGTTATAGAAATTATTTTAGATGATTGGGAGAAAATTGTAGAATTCAAAAGGATAATATTTGAAGGTAAACGTTGAAGAAAATATGAAGGTTGATTTATAAATAAGAATAAATTTTGTGTGACATAGTGGTATTGGAGTTTAGTAAATACGAGACTCGATTTAAACAAGTTCAAGAATTTCATAAACTGGATTTAGAGGTTTCGGATCTAATTTAGAACGAGGTGAAGGAATTTAAAATTTTGATTAAATGAATAAGTGTTGACCCCTAAATAAGACGGATATGTTTCGTGGAAAATGTTTTAGAAGTTAGAAATTTTGTCTATGGTGATCACGGTAAAGGTTTAGATGACTGAAAGTTATAAAATTTCGATGATAGTCATATGAAGGTTAATTTTCATATTTGGACTTGTGAGAAAAAAAAATATGGTTTGGCAAATGATAACTGATAGTATTAGAGAGATGATTTACTGACTTCATATGAGATCTTTCTTGTTTTTCTCTAGAAGGTTTTTCAATACCATTGAATCCTAGTTTCCTTAATCGCGACCAAATCGACTTCGATTATCTTTTCTTATCATATTAATATCTTGGGTTATACTTAATTGAATTAAATTTGATTGTGACCTGAATCTCCATCCTTGTATGCTCGTTCTCAGACTTTGTTGAACCTGTCCTCTATATTGCCTAAATCTTGATTTCCCCAATTTGATCAACTTAGATCGTATCGAAACTAGATATTCTTAATATGTATTGTGATTGGAATTTTCCATGAAATTGGCTTTCATTCTTTAACTTTTGATTTTGATTTTTTCTGAACCCTTTATAGATAATTGGTAGTTACCTTTCTTTATTTTTATGATAAGTACCAGTTTTCACATAGGGTGGTGGACTGCCTTATAGTTTTGATGATTTGTTATTTCTGTAACTTTTCTAGTTTGGCACCCTAGACTGCTTGTGTGTTTTGATACCCGATGACCATTTTGATTAGCATGACTAGTATACCTAGATGAGACTTCACTACCACCATATGCCATGACCCTGTATGCCGTCCTTTTTGATGGTATGTTTTATTTAAGTTCTGGGACTTGATTGTGGGGGTTTGACCTAGAAGGAGTATGAACAATTTTAATTTCGAGGACGAAATTTTTATAAGGTGGGTAGGATGTGAGCACCCTGAATTTCGGGTTAATTTTTTTTATTTTTATTTTATTTTTTGATTGATTGGTTTCGATAAATAATTTATTCTGTTTAATTATTCTTTAAGTGTACTTTCCCGTGCCTTTGATATTTTGAGTGTCATGGATGTTCAACTCTGGAAATCTTCTTCACGAGTTTTGTAGTGGACATGATTACCTTCATGACGGTATATAATGTCCCACTCAAACTTGTTCCCTTGTACTCTTTCTGCTTCGCACAACTTCGGATCGATTTAGACCATTTGATTATTAATTAATTTTCCCACTCTTTTCCTTGATCATTTTTAGCACGTTACCGTAACTTTTAATTTGAGAGCACAAAACCAGTTATTTTCTTGAAACCAACTCATAATGCATGATCTACTCGAGACGCTCTTCACCCATGACCTTCGTGTCCCACTCAGACACGCCATTTGGTGCTCCATTTGCTTCACACAACTTTCCTGACACGTGACCCGATTTTATTTTACCCCACGGTGTCACATTCATTTTCCAACTTGATTTGTGGGTACCCTGTCGACCAAAACCTGTCAGCCCCAATTATGGACATGGCCCACATTGAGCCTACTACCCGCATGACACTTGTGTCCCATCTATTGGAATCCCCATGTGCTACTTATTTACTCATGATCATCAACACCTATTTTTTAATTCGATTATTTGGTAATGTCTGATTTTGACCCAATCCGGCTCAACCAAGTCCAGCCCAGCTTCGTGCTACCCTCCATCGTGACACCCTCATTTTTTTGTGTCCAAAATAATATTAAATACCCTGTTTACCTATTTCACTATTTATTGGAATTTCCATTTATTTAAATCCCCATAGGAATGGCCATTTCCCTCTAAATAATTTTAGCCTTTGGATTCTCCAAACAAATCCCATTCATTCATTTCCTACTTGCAGCCAACTCCTCAACACAACCCCTCCATGTGGTCGGCCCTAAGTTCCATGCACCTCTCTCTCTCTCTCCTTCTTTAATTCAATTCATCTTCTCTCTCTCACTATTATTTTCCACACAACCAACACAACCACAACAGCTTTCTTTCTTCTCCTTCCCGAGCTCGGCCACCCCTGGCCCGACCTCCACCCTGGCCGTGGCTCCGGCCACCCCTGGCCGAGCACGGCCAACCGCCACCCACACCAGCCTTCTCTCCTCCTCCTTCTCCACAATGAATAACCTCTTCACCACAATCACCATGGTCATCACCACCACCACTTCATCAACCGAGCCACCACCTCCATATCCACCGTGCGCCGCTGCCCGACCCACGTCGAGGCTGCGCAGCCCCCGCCGTCGCCGGCCTAGCCGAGCACGGTCGCGCCAACAGCAGCAGCAGCTACACGCATGCAAGCGCGCACGTGCGCGCGCGCGGGCCGCCGTCGTGCGCCGCCGGGCCGCCGCACGGCCGCCGTGGCCCCGCTGGTCGTGCGGCCTACTCCGACGAGCAGCCCCCTGACGGCCACCGTCCTCCGGGACGCGCCGTCGAGACGATTCGTGCGTTTCGCACGAAGTTCCGTCGTGACGCGCGCGGGATCGATCCAGATTTTACGTTCCGTCGCAGTGACTTCGCGCACGTTTTCCCGGGAATCCGACCGTTGGATCGGTAATTTCTTCGCTCCGTCACAATCTTGGTATAACCACCGTCACTCCTGTTAATTTTCATCCGTTGATTTTATCGTTTGATACATCAAAACCGGCCACCAAGTTGACCGTTTAAATTGTATTAATTTTGGACAGTTTCGTGGGGTCAACTTCGTCAGCTTGTACCTCCTCCACCGCAGCTCCGTTTGGCGTGCTACCAGTTCCTGTGCGAAGCTGGTATAACCCTCTTGCTATCCCTCCAGTTTCGTTTCATTGTGAGCTTGTTTGATTGGTTGAATTCGATGCCAAAGTTGGCCGTCCGAATTCGTAATTTCCAACTTGTAAAATTCTATTTTTGAACACAGGACTCCAGATTTCATTTCTGACACCACCATTAGACTTGTGGCTTCGTTCTGGCATGTTTTCATATAAAATTTGTTAGATTTGGAGGACGTGGGCCCTGGCACGTTTTTCGGTGCAAAGTGGGTCCCATAATTCGGGTCAACGGGACTTTTTGACGCCGGCTCATCGGAATCCAATTCCGGATATACCGTTGAGTTCGTACCGTCATTCTAGACTCGTTGATATATAATTTTCTAGGTTTTGGTGGACATTGGATCCGGCACGTATTTCGGTGCAAGTCGGATACCAATATCCGGGTCAACTGGTCATTTTGAGATCGGCTCATCGGAATCCAATTTCGGATATACCGTTGAGTTCGTACTGTCATTCTGGACTCGTTGACATGTAGTTTGCTGAATTTTGAGAATATTGGCTCCGGCACGCATTTTTGTGCAAACCAGAATTCCAAGTTCTGGTCAACGGACCAAATTGGGATCGGGTCAACGGAATCAAATTATGGAGATAACGTTGGGTTCGTATCGTCATTATGGTTTTGTGGACGTATAATTTGTTTTATTTTATAGACTTGTTTTCTTGCACATTTTTCGGTGCAAAACGGCTCCGACACGGACACCGTTTTGACCCAAAATTACCTTTTTGCCCTTGTGTCCAAATTGGACCGTTGGGTAGGCTATCCTAGCTAATTTGACCATTCTGGACACGTTGGTGATGTTTATTTCATCGTCCGACAATGTTTGTTGATAATTTCTCTGAGTTTAACCTTTTTATAATTTATTAATAATTAATTCTTATAATGTTCGTATTTCGGGATTAGTACAACGAAACTGAGCTCAGTCAATTCCAGTGATCTCACATCGCTGAAATTGATAAGATGGACACGTGGATCACTATAATAAGATTATCAACTTTACCGTTGATCATCTCATCTCGATTTGCGTGTCGTAAGTTTCCGCATACCAATAACGAAGTACACTTTATATCTTTAATAATTAGACTAGAATTGACCCTGTTTGACCAGAGTTGACCAGTTGACCCAAAGTCAACTGTAAGTCAACACTTGACCTAGTTTGACTAGATTATTGGCCGGAGTCGACCTAGAGTTGTGTTGACTTAGAAGAACCTAGGATAATATAGATTGCTTGTAGAGATTCATTTATTATAACTTGAACACCTTGTAACCTGTGTTGCTTTAAATAGGACTCTGTGGCTTCAGTTGGACCCCCTATACTTATCAGCTGTTCAGATTATCAGGCGAGTACATTCTCTGATCATTTCATATCTTGCTTAGAATTATTTCCTGCATTAAATTACTTTACTTGTACTGTCACGTTGGTCACACGGATTGGTACTATATGGATCCCTTCTTGAGATGTTATCCTTTAGGGAGCATCGGGTACTACATGTTCTATGCGTTTCACTTACATGGCGTATCACTATGCTTCATTGGTTCACTGATCACTTGTGACATATACTCTTATGATCACAGAGTCTTCCTTGAATCCTTATCCCATATATTGGATTTCCTAGAATCCCCATTTATGGGACTTTCATGTACCACCCTTCGGGGGCCTATGCATGGAATCATAACATAACCTGGTTGGATCTTTGTGTATTGATTGGGGGTACGGGGGAGTAGAAGTGGACATGTGAATAATACACCAGTAGTGTAGCATCAGAATCATTCCATAATGTAGCATCAGAATCATCCCATGCCATTTACATGTCCATGTTGTACTCTGACTCACTAGCCACATGTTAGTTTTCTATTTATAGTAGATATTTCTATTACAGTTCTCTCTCTGTTTACATACCGTATTTCTTTCAGTACTAGTATCTTACTTTACTGCATGATTATATTTTCTAACCTGCTATGAACTGTTGAGATGTACTATGCTCGCTCCTGTCCTGACTGGACCTGTTGATAAATTTTACAGATAGCTTGGAGGTTGCCTGCTAGCCTAGAGGAGACAAAGTAGAGGTTGTATAGGTAGCTAGGATTTGCTCAGTTTATTTTCAGTTGTCTTGAGTTGTATTTATGGATTTCTGTATTTGAGTTTTGAGATGTATTTCTGGGTTGTGTATCTTAGACACTTAGACTTCTATCTGCTGTATTTCTTTTGGATTTCATGTTTTATCTATCTTCCATTATGCTCTACCCTAGATGTGATTGAGTTTACATTCTGCTATGTCACCCCCATTCTGGGAGTATAAACTGCTTAGCCTTATGCTGTTAGATGCATGAGACCTAGGACAGCGTTCTACCGCCGACACTGCGGCGTAGGCTGGGCATTGTTACGTTCTCGTGCCCTTACTCTAGGGTGCGGGTCGTGACATAAGCTACCAGTCTTATTCGCATCATGTCTAGGGCTTGTATCCCTGGTTACCACGGTCAGGGATACATACTGAATCTGACTAGGTTAATGACTAGATTGATCAAGTAGTTCATATAGAAAGGTATTCCGGCTACAAGCAATCCCGTTATCTGGGTGCCTTCTCTGATGGACTTGTAGCCTGCCGACGAGTAGGGCATATTTCCAGCTCACTGTCACGTGGGGCACTTCATGAAATAATTACTATGCACACTGTCATGTGTTGTACTCAAGTCACCTAACAAGTCATGATAACTCTTAGCATGAACCTTGCGTCTGGATAACCTGGATAGTCTGCAGGGCTTGTGGCCGTTGGGATACCTCATTGCATCTTGCTAGTAACTAGGCTTGTGATAACCCTAATTAGTTTAAATATCAAGCCGTACTCTTGCTTGACCGTGAATGTTGGATGGAGTCCTATCTTGTCTAGTCTTGCCTAGACCCAGTACACGACTATCTCAGGACATGCTTATGTATGCTTTACCTTATCGATAATTGGTTAGAGACTAAGTTCTGTTCAGGTGAAGGGTTACAACCCCGGTCCTTGTTTGGTTTACGAGTTGTAACTTGGTTACCGGAATAGTCCTTTAGTTATCTTATCGTTTATCACCCTGTTTTCTCTAACTCATGTCTTTTGTTATTTCATCTATGACCTTATGTGCTAATATGCTGGTTTTAGTTCTTAAGTGAAGTCTCCTTTCTGGCACTTACTCTTCTGGGGTCTGACCCAGCTGGTTTTGTCTGGCTAGATTTCGGAGCAGCTTTCGAGGATCTTCCAGCCTTCCTGCCAGATGGTGACCACTAGAAGGAACCCTAGCAACGAGTGGGTTTTATTTTGTTCTCCCACTCTATTTTGTAAAATTATTCTTTTGAGGCATTTAGCCGCCGAGCAAGTGTTAGCTCGTGTTGAATTTACATTCCTGTCTGCCTAATGGCTGTAACATGATTGACACATCATAGGGTTGAACATGTATGACTTAAACTCTTGCTAGTCTTCGCATTTTGTATGACTAGCTTCATGATCATCTGAATATGTAATGTTTGGGACACCTTACCTTGTATGTCTGATGATCTACCATCTTGTTACATTTACTTGCTTGCTTGAGATTGAGACACTAGGCTTGTTCTTGACCCTAAGAGACTAATGGCTTGTAGTAAACCCTCATGCATCTAGACAGCCGTGACCGTATTACGAGGTGGGATTCACTTCAATGTACGTAGCTGGCTGTGTCTGTCCCCCGCTCTCCAGTATTCTGGTTGTGGGGCGTGACACGGTTTAAGTAGTGGCCCATGCAGGTCTTGTAAAATCAAGATGGGTGAGGGTTTCACTGAATAGATGTCTCAATCAGCACTCGTCCTTAATCTCTACTCGTGTCTTGTAATCTTTCTGAGGGGTAGCCTCCAGAGTCATGCTTACTGGGGGTTAAGAGCCACCAGTTCAGCCAGTCCAGCCTGCAGAGCCTGACAATGGAACCCTGGTGGGTCTCATCAGGAAATTGCTTGCATCTCAAGATCGTCGGGGCGATGCCCTGCACCAGGCAGTACAATATGCCATGGGCCGTGTTGGTTATCAAGGAAACAATACGGCCAGCAGTTTCAAGTACCTTAACCCTCCCTTCTTCGACGGTAGTAAATACGCTATTGCAGCTGATGCGTGGCTCTAGGACATCGAGATTATCTTAGATGCAGCCAAGACTCCAGAAGGAGAGAAGGTAGCGGTAGTGCGCCTACAGTTATTGGACCTAGCCCGCACTTGGTGGGCGATATTAGTAGTTGGGTTGGCGACGTCTGTTCCATGGACGATATTCAGTGACAAGTTTTAGATCAAGTACTTCGATGCTGTAGCTCGGATCGACCTACAGATGAGGTTCACCAATCTCAGGCAGATGAGCAGGACGCTCGATGGATATATGGCTGAGTTTTCAAGACTGAGTCGATTCGCTCCCACCTTGGTGGCAACCGAGTTTGACCTAGCATAGCGATTCCAGCAGGGACTCCACATAGAGATCATTCTAGCAGTGGAGCAGTTTGAGCATCAGACTTTTGATGCTGTTTTACGAGCAGCTAGGAGGCATGAGTATACCTCCCAGAGAATAGTGGACAGAACTGGAGGACGGAAGCGGTCCCGTGGTCAGATGACCCAGTCCTCAGTCCCAGCCCCGGTAGCTAGAGCCTTAACCATTGGAGCTCCGAGGAGGGCGGCATCAGTTACGTCGGTTCAGCATTCGACTCCGACGTACCCTCAGCAGCAGAAGCGGAGGCAGTCTTCCACAATGGGCTGCACTCATTGTGGAAAGCCAGGACATGTAGTATCAGAATGTCACAGAGCACAAGGATTGTGTTTGGCTTGTGGGGCATCAGACCATATGATAGGGTCCTGTCCACAGAAGGCCGGTTCCTCCTCATCGGCCCAGACTAGTCCCTCGGCGAGGGGACCAGCACCAGTGCTGTAGCAGCAGTACCAGCCTCCGAGGCCATTGCCGCCTCAGGCTCAAGCATTCCAGCAGCAGAGACCGTAATAGTATGCCCAGGTCCAAGCTCAGATTCAAAACCGCCAGAGAGGTTTCCAGCAGAGAGGACCAGCACCCAGAGGGCAAGGTCAAGCGATAGCTTTGACCGTAGAGGAGGAGTTAGCATCAGGTGAGGTGGTGGCAGGTACCATTCTCGTCAACTCTTTTCTTTCATCAATATTATTTGATTCGGGTGCATCGCATTCATTTATGTCTGCACGATTCGCAACACGGATAGGACTGGAGCCCGAGTCATTATCAGTAAGGCTCAATATACTTACTGGTAACGGTCTTGTAGGAGTAGATAGAGTATTTTTCTCGTGTCGAATCATAGTTAGCGGTAGAGAGTTTTCCGCTAGATTGATAGAATTTTCGATGGCCAATTATGATGTGGTCCTAGGAATGGATTGGTTGAGGGACCAGTATGCTAGAATAGATTGCCATATCGGCAAGATTATTTTTATTATTCCTGGTGAGCCAGAGTTTTCATTTTTTCGAGGCGGAGTAGAACCTTCTTCCCCAGTGTTGCGGATGGAAGTAGCAGCAGCAGTTCAGTTTTCCAGGGTTGTAGAAGAGTTTTCTGACGTATTTTCCGAAAAACTTCCAGGCATGCCCCCAGAGAGAGAGAGAGAGATCGAGTTCACCATTGATTCGATTTCCGGATCAGTACCAGTGTCAGAGAGGGTCTATAGGATGGCACCTTCAGAGTTGGAGATCTTGTAAAAGTTGATTGAAAAACTTAGAACCAAGGGATTCATTCGTGCTAGCGGATCACCTTGGGGAGCTCCGATACTTCTTATGAAAAAGGATGGTACGTCAAGATTATGTGTTGATTATCGTACCTTGAACTTTGTAACAATCAAGAACAGATACCCTCTACCAAGGATAAATGACTTATTTGATCAGCTCAAGGGAGCGACTGTATTCTTGAAGATTGACTTGCAGTCAGGGTACCATCAGATCAAAGTCAGAGAGCAAGACATCTCGAAGACAACATTCAGATCGAGGTATGGACATTGGGAGTTCCTTGTTATGCCATTTGGAGCGACCAATGCGCCAGCCGTATTCACGGAACTCATGAATCGTATCTTCATGCCCTATTTGGATCAGTTCATGATAGTGTTTATAGACGACATCTTAGTCTATAGAAAGAGTAAAGCAGAACATGAGCAGCATCTCCGTGTAGTTCTTCAGATTCTCAGGGAGCACCAGTTGTACGCGAAGTTCAGTAAGTGCGAGTTTTGGTTGGATCGTATTTCGTACTTAGGTCACATCATCACTAGAGGTAGAGTGAAAGTAGACCCCCAAAAGATAGTTGCCATAGAGACATGGTCAGTACCTAGCACTGTCGCGGAAGTTCGGAGTTTCCTTGGATTGGCCGGCTATTACCGATGGTTTGTGTCAGACTTTGCTTGGATTTCAGCGCCATTAACGCAGTTGACCCGCAAGGATATGCAGTTTACTTGGATAACAGAGTGTCAGAGTTCATTCGAGATGTTAAAGCAGAGATTGATGACGGCCCCCATTCTCACTCTTCCCGATGGGACAGAAGGATTTTCAGTTTATTGTGATGCTTCAGGTAGAGGATTGGGATGCGTATTGATGCAGCATGGTAAGGTAGTCGCTCATGCGTCACGTCAGCTTCATGACCATGAGAGGAATTATCCTACCCATGACTTGGAATTGGCAGCGGTAGTTTTTGTATTGAAGCTTTGGAGGCATTATTTATATGGAGATCGGGTGGAGATTTTTACCGACCACAAGAGTCTTAAGTATGTATTTACCCAGAAGGATCTCAATATGCGTCAGAGAAGATGGCTAGAGTTACTTGTGGATTATGACATCAACTTGCAGTATCATCCTGGGAAGGCCAACGTTGTTGCAGATGCATTGAGCAGGAGAACCAGAGTTTATTTTCTAACAACACAACCAGAATTGTTAGCAGATCTTCAGAAGATGGGTATAGAAGTTGTTCTTCCTTCCAGTTTGGCATTGATGGCCAGTATGCAAGTTCAGTCCAGTATAGTTGAGAGGATCAAGTTAGCTCAGTCAGCAGATTCTAAGCTTCAGCGACTTAGGGCAGAATATGTAGCAGGGCGAAGACCAGAGTTATGTATTCATGAAGATGGTACACTTCGACATGGGAGGCGTCTCTGTGTACCCAGTGGAGATATCAGACAGGAGATCATGACAGAAGCTCACAGTTCTTAGTATTCGATTCATCCCGGCGGTACGAAGATGTATCGTGATATCCGTCAGCATTTTTGGTGGAATGGCATGAAGAGGAAGATAGCCCGGTTTGTCTCTCGTTGTTTGGTTTGTCAGCAAGTTAAAGTCGAACATCAGAGACCAGCTGGACTTCTTCAACCTTTACCGATCCCAGACTGGAAATGGGAGCACATTACCATGGATTTTATAACTGGATTACCTTGATCTCCAGCTGGAAGAGATGTTATCTGGGTTATAGTTGATAGAGTCACCAAGGTAGCCCATTTTATCCCTTTCAGAATCGGTCAGTCGACGGATCAACTTGCAGAGATGTACCTCAGGCAGATAGTCAGATTGCATGGAGTACCAGTCAGTATTGTGTCCGACAGAGATTTGGGATTCACATCGCACTTTTGGCGGAGTCTTCAAGAGAGTTTGGAGACTCGTCTCAAGTTCAGTTCATCCTACCATCCGCAGACAGATGGTCAGTCAGAACGCACGATCCAGACTCTTGAAGACATGCTGCAGTCATGTACACTCGACTTCGGTGGTTCGTGGGAAGATTACCTGCATCTCGTGGAGTTCTCCTATAACAACAGTTTCCAGGCCAGTATCCAGATGGCACCCTTTGAAGCCTTGTACGGTAGAAAATACAGATCTCCTTTATCGTGGAATAATATTGGTGAAAAGCAAATGCTTGGACCAGAGATGGTAACATGGACTATTGAGGTGGTCAGACAAGTCAGAGATCATCTTCGAGTTGTACAGGATCGCCAGCATCATTGGACCGATTCTCATCGGCGTCCCCTTGAATTTTCTATCGGCGACCATATATTCCTTAGGATCTCGTCTACCCGTGGCGTCATTCATTTCGGCGTGCAAGAAAAGCTTAGTCCTAGGTATATAGGGCCGTTCGACATTCTGGAGCGAGTAGGTGATGTGTCCTATCGTCTTGCTCTTTCATCGTCGCTATGTAAGGTACATGATGTCTTCCATGTATGCTAATTACGACGGTATATCCCAGATCCGAGTCATGTCCTTGATAATTCGGAATTGGTTGTTGGTACCAATCTTTCGTATGAAAAAAGGCCGTATCCATATTGGACCGAAGAGAGAAGATACTCAAGAACAAGACTATTAGTTTAGTCCGTGTTGCTTGGGGTCATCACTCTTTGGGTGAGTCAACGTAGGAGCGTGAGGATGATATCCGATCGCGATATCCACACCTGTTTGACTCGTAAGGTATAATATCTTCCTTATGCCTTATGTTTTTAAATCCTTGCTTGCATGAATGATTGCTTGATTGACTGCTAGTCGTAGTTGCTTATGATTAGTATAGCTTGTCCCGACATCTCTAGCCTCTTGATTAAATTTCGAGGACAGAATTCTTTTAAGGTGGGGAGAGTTGTCATTACCGTTTTCTGTTATTCGTATTTTCCGTATACGTGTACGGAATCCTGACCCGTATTTTTACTTATCTTGCCTTGCTAGCTAATTTTGGTTTAATCTTGTTTAGGTTCATCATGGCATATCATGCTTTGACTTGGTTCATTTTGGTTTGGCTTGGTTTATTTTCTTTGGTTCATCATGTTGAACCTAACCCCTACCTACCACCATCTCTATTTAAACCCACCTACTTTTCTCTCTCTTCATTATTTCTCATAACTCCTTCTTCTTCTCCATTAAAACCTCTCTCCCTCCATAGGCAAGTGCTTCTTGCTTCCACTTGAGAACCCATTTTGATGGTTCCAATGTCTTTTTAGCATGATTCTAAACCACTTTAGAACTTGAAATTTTTTATTTTGGTGCATGGATTTTTGTAGATCTAGGAAATTGACATTTTCGAATTTTGTAGTTTTGATCTATTTAACTTCTTTATTTGCATGTTTTGATGGTTCCATGTCGTAGAGAATTTCGTTTTACCCTATTTTGACTTATGGAAGTCCGAATTTGGACTCCGGACGGAGATTTGGCGGAGCTCGGAAGCTACGACCTTTTTGCGTTTTTCTTCTCGGACTTGTCGGGAAGAAGAACAGTGCTTGGGCGCATGAACTTGCCATGCGCCCAAAGCAGTCCTTCCTCTCTAGTGGGCGCATAAGTGTGCCCCCCTTGGGCGCATATGTGTGTTCCTATGTGGGCGTATAACCTTGTGTTGGCACATAGCTTTCTAAGGCATGTCCCAGCACCTTGCTTTTCCCCTTGGCACTTGGCCACAAGGGTCTT
Source organism: Iris pallida (assembly GCA_029216955.1). Taxonomy (NCBI): domain Eukaryota; kingdom Viridiplantae; phylum Streptophyta; class Magnoliopsida; order Asparagales; family Iridaceae; genus Iris; species Iris pallida. Next base: position 13,021,324 of record JANAVB010040818.1, read on the forward strand.
GCTTCCCTTCCTTGGGCGCATAGACCACCCTCCTTGGGCGCATAGGGGCTGCCCTAGTGGGCGCATATAGCTCCCACCTTGGGCACATGGTGGCCAGGGCCACCTTCCTTTGGGCATTTTGAGATCTTTTGGTTTTGTACCCTTTTTGGCCACGTTGTTTCATGACTTTTCCATGATATGCTCACACGATCACGACACAACTCGTGCGTGCCACAGCTTGGCATGACATGACACGACATGACACGTGTGTGCTACGGCTAGGCATGACACGACTCGTGCAAGCCGCGACGCGACTTGGCACGACTTAGCACGATTTGGTTAGTCATGGCACGATTTTCTATGTATGGCTAATATATGAACACGACATGATTTGTTCGAGCCGCGGCAAGGCTTGGCACATGTTAGCCTTCATGTAGGCGCATAGAACCCTGTGGACGCATAGCCCTTGGACGCACGATGTTTTGGCATTTTTTTCTTTTATGTATTTCCTTCTTTTATGATGCAAGTTGCCATATCTTTTCGGCTTTATTGTACTCTACACTTTAGGCCATGTTTTCTTTCTTAAACGGTGGCCCGTTAGGTACACTCAGGATTATGTCTCTTCTTTACCTACATACTAGCTGGTATAATGATATGCTGCATAACCATGGTATGTGAACACGATATGATGAGAGATACGTAGTAAACCAGGATGGTGGCCCGTCGTGGCGCGCTCCTAACAAGTAACAAGTATAAGTAACATGACATGATGGTGACCCGTTGTGGTGCACCCCTGATAAGTAATCTCGACATATAACTCATGAACGCTGTTGCGACGGCTAATTTGACATGCTAAGTAAATTCTCATCTTGACACCGTGGGTGATTGTATTGAATATGCTCGTATAAGCTACCAGTCTTGTCAGCATCTTGTCTAGGACTTGTATCCCTGGTTACCACAGTCAGGGATACATACTGAATCTGACTAGGTTAATGACTAGATTGATCAAGTAGTTCATATAGAGAGGTATTTCGGCTACAAGCAATCCCGTTATCTGGACGCCTTCTCTGATGGACTTGTAGCCTGCCGACGAGTAGGGCATATTTCCAGCTTACTGTCATATAGGGCACTTCATGAAACGATTACTATGTATACTGTCATGTGTTGCAATCAAGTCACCTAACAAGTCATGATAACTCTTAGCATGAACCTTGCGTCTGGATAACCTGGATAGTCTGCAGGGCTTGTGTTCGTAGGGATACCTCATTGCATCTTGCTAGTAACTAGGCTTGTGATAACCCTAGTTAGTTTAAATATCAAGCCGTACTCTTGCTTGGCCGTGAATGTTGGGTGGAGTCCCATCTTGTCTAGTCTTGCCTAGACCCAGTACACGGCTATCTCAGGACATGCTTGTGTATGCTTTACCTTATTAATAATTGGTTAGAGACTAAGTTCTGTTCAGGTGAAGGGTTACAACCCCGGTCCTTGTTTGGTTTACGGGTTGTAACTTGGTTACCGGAATAGTCCTTTAGTTATCTTATCGTTTATCACCCTGTTTTCTCTAACTCATGTCTTTTGTTATTTCATCTATGACCTTATGTGCTAATATGCTGGTTTTAGTTCTTAAGTGAAGCCTCCTTTGTGGCACTTGCTCTTCTAGGGTGTGACCCAGCTGGTTTTGTATGGCCAGATTTTGAAGCAGCTTTCGAGGATCTTCCAGTCTTCCTGCCAGATAGTGACCACTAGAAGGAACTCTAGCAACGAGTAGGCTTTATTTTGCTCTCCCACTCTATTTTGTAAAATTATTCTTTTGAGGCGTTTAGCCGCCGAGCAAGTGTTAGCTCGTGTTGAATTTACATTCCTGTCTGCCTAATGGCTGTAACATGATTGACACATCCTAGGGTTGATCATGTATGACTTAAACTCTTGCTAGTCTTTGCATTTTGTATGACTAGCTTCATGATCATCTGAATATGTAATATTTGGGACGCCTTACCTTGTATGTCTGATGATATACCATCTTGTTACATTTACTTGCTTGCTTGAGATTGAGACACTAGGCTTGTTCTTGACCCTAAGAGACTAATAACTAGCTTGTAGTAAACCCTCATGCATCTAGACAGCCGTGACCGTATTGCGAGGTGGGATTCACTTCAATGTATGTAGCTGGCTGTGTCTGTCCCCCGCTCTCCAGTATTCTAGTTGTGGGGCGTGACAATAGGAATCTACCTTACCTAGTATACACATTACTATAGGTAATATCCTATTACCTGCACCCTAACACATAGGTAAATTTCTATTACGTATACCATAACACACATTACCTACTTCACGTTACCTACTATTTCCTATGTTATCTATCCACACTCCTACACATTACCCCTATTCCCCCTATTACACACACACTTCTGTGTGTCATTCACTCACACACACAACTCAACACACAAGACACTGTCCTAAGCAAGGTATACCCCCTGCTTGTGCAATACAGGGCCCCAAGTTCCTGCTACTGTTGCTGCCATAAGATGTTGTTCTTGCTGCTGCCATAAGTTGCTGTCATAAGCTGTTGCTATAAGCTGCTAGACACAACTCTTTTTTTGATTTCCCCTTCTAACTCTCATACACTATCACACACCTATGTACCACTATTAGTTTGCCCCTACACTCATGGACTCATATCACTCCTATTGACACACACAAATGTATATCACAATACTCGCACACTGATCTAATGATACTCACATTCACTATGCACTCTCATGGGTAGGGTATACACGCTCACACTGATACACTTGATTCCCCAAGCCCATAGGTAAACCTATTACCTATGTACAATAGATTCACCCAACCATATATATGTATATCTAGGTACACACTCATGCATAACATCTAGTAACACACAAGCCTATAAACACACCCTAACCTATTCACACACTCATATATATGTATATATACACCTATGCTCACCTATCAATATACACACATATGTATACTTATAGGTATCCACATAGGTAGATACACGTGCATACCGAATCTAACCGTGCGTATCATGAGATAACATGACACAACACCACGTATCCTATTTAGGACATACACCCAATCCCGACTCAAAAAGGACATAAAAATTCCTATGGGGACACTTATCGAACACTTGGTGCATAAGCTTGAGATACGCCTAAGATACTCTACCAAACCTTGTCTGAATCCTACCAAAACGCGTAAGCATTGTCACGACCCGCTCCCGATTTTCAGGATACATGTATGTAGCCAAGTCCAGCCTACGCCGCAGCATTGGCAGTAGTATGCTGTCTAGACCTTAATGTCAACTCAAATATAACAAATCATATCTAATTCCTCATTCACAATAATTATCCAAATTATAATCCAATAATACATGAAAATGATATTTGGGAACAAACCCGCTAAATATTAAATACAGTAACTTTCTAATCTAACCGGAATCTATGTTTGGCCTCTAAGATATTCTGACTCCATCGAAGGAACCCAAAGCAAGATAAGAGTCTGTCAACTAGAAAAAAATCCAGTCAGGATGGAGCAAGTTCACCATAATATTACACTACACAATATAATATAAATGCATGAAGGAAACAATAATAAGGAAAAACAAAGTATATGCATGACACGATATGATAAAAAAGAGTACAATTATAACATAAGGGCAACATGACAGTTGACTCGATGGAAGGAAAATGAATGAACAATATAGCAACAAGATCACATGTACTGTGTGTTTTGGAATACCAATGTTCAACATATGGTTGTGTTAGGAATCGGACAGTCAACACGTGAGGTGTATTGACTGAACAAACATTGTAAGACTGTCTCCTGATCGAATAAACTCTGGACTACACTGGGGTACCACATGTCTACTAGTCGTATTCTTCCACTCGACTAACTCACACGTACATGTCCAACGTGGTAAACATTAACAATATGATAAACAATAAATACGATAAATTAGGAGTAAGGCATGAACATGTATATAGACTCTAACGACTCTAACTCTTGTGTACAAGCAATAATCATGATCAATCAGAAACAGTGACAACATGAAATATAAAGATGTAACAGTGAAAAGACGATATAAAGATACATGCAGTACAAAATAAAGGTAATATAATATCATAGTGAAACTTGCCTTGAGTTAAGTTGCAGTTGACTTGTGACTTGATTATGTTGGCACAAAATAGCCGTAGATGTCATAAGTATGCAAGACGGCCTCTAACGATGGAACAGACTGTACCATGGGGTCCAGAACGGTCCAATTAGCTTAGGGTCGATATCACGAAGTTAGAATAACAAGAAATATGAACGTATGACTAGTTACGGTCAAGATGGAAATCAAAGAGAATTCATATAAATAGATAAAATATATATAACTAATTTGGAAAATATTTATTATATTTAGTAACTATATATTTTACTAGTGAAAATAATTTTAGATAAACATTTGAAAGCCAAGAAATCATCACTACAACAAAAGTACAACTTATTTTGATAGGAAATATTACAATATTATTGTTAGGTCAAAACCATAAAAATAATATAATAGTATATTTTAGGAAGATATTCATAAACTATTTAGAATTATATATAAACCAAAATTAATTATATTTACATATAGGCCCAAAACAAATATTATGTTAGTACCTGATTCATCCCTCAAGCCCAAACTATCAGGCCCAAAAACCAACCCATAGGCTTAACATTTAAGCCAACCCAACATATATTACCAAAAACGGAAATAAGCATTAAAGCCCAAGGCCTTAGTCCAAGCCCAAACCCTTATCAGGTCTGGCCCGGCCCATGGGTACTATATACTCTTCTACTGCTTAGAGAAAGACGAGCAAACGGAAAGATTTAGAAAATTCGAGAAAGAGGGAGGAAGAGAAGAGGCGCGGGGAGAACGAGAGGACCTTACCTAGCTCTGGGTCTGCACGAAGGAGCGAACAGCGGACGAAAGTCGCTGGTGTTGGCGACTCTCAATGGTAGCACCGGAAAGATGCGACCACGGGAATGAACGGCTCACGGCGAGGGGTTCGACGCAGGGATGGCACTCAAGGTCTGGAGCGGCTTGTGGAGGAGGCATGCGGCACAGAGGGCTTGGCGTGCACGCGCAGCCGGTGTAGTGGTGCTAGGGTTCGAGAACACGACGGAGGTCAGCGGGCGCGGCGGTAGTCAGCTCCACTAGTTAGGTACGTGGTGGTGGTTATTTGATGCTGATTTTTACCGCTGGTGGCTGGGTTTTTGGCAGGGTCGGAGTTGTTGGTGGTGGTTATGGGTGGAACGCCGGTTGGTGGCCGAAATTGGAAATAATAGAGGATTCTGGTGGTGGCGTTGACTCGTGGTCGTGGCGATGGGGTCTTAGGTGCTGGTCGTGATAAGTGGGAGGTGGACGAGAAACGTGGCTGGATGATGAAGGTGGTCGAAATTTGATGGTGGAGGCGAGGACGTGGTGACGAGCGATTGCGGGAGGAAGCTGGTGGTGTCCCCGGTTGCTGTGGCCGGACACAGGCCAGTTCAGATTCGACGGTGACACAATGGAAGAATTTGGATTAGGGTTAGGGTTAGGGTTTTGACTATGTCGGGGTTGTCCGACACGACGAAAAAGATTTGGGGTTTGTGTCCGGGATTGTCGGACACGGCTGCTAATGTAATTGTAATATAAAAATAGTAGAAGAGAATAGAGATGGACACGGACACGATGCACGGATACGATTGGTCATGGTGATAGCTTTCGGGTGATGGTTAGATTTATTGGGATCTTTGTGGAGAAAAATTAAAGGGAAGCCTCCCCTATATATAGGAGTGTGGTTTCCTAGTTAGAAAAGGAATAGGATTTACAGAACAAATCCTTTCCATACAACTAAATAAATATTGAATACAATTAATCAAAATCAATCCATAATAATTTAAAAATAATACTAGATTTTATTAATAATATTTAAAAATACATTTAGCCAAATCTAAAATTAATACTTTGTAACAATAAGACTTGAAAAATAATACCTTTAAAATAATACTTCAAAATAATACTTAATGTTATCAAATAATATTTTGAAACATATTTTGTAGATCGTAATATTAAATGATAATATTAAATCAAATAATTCTAGAAATATATTTTTGTAAACATAAATCTCTTTTGAAATGAATTTAGTAAAACTCTTTTCCTTTCAAAAATATCTATACAAGAGTTTAAAAATAAAATTATTGTCTAACTAGAAAGTATTTAAAGCTAAAATAAAATAATTTAAAAAATTCAAAATCCTGAAAGTGAGCTTACAAGCATGCCTAAAATGACAATTAGAAGCTAACTAGAGTGGTGCCTAGCTAGTGCAATATGTCATGTGAAATGTGACGTGTGTGACAAGTGTAGTAGGAGAAAAATCGCAAATCGACTCTGTGTCCTAATGTAACATGACACAACTTATTAGTATCCATTTGTGGACACATAACTAACCACTCACATCATTCACATGCCTATTTAGCTTATCAAACCTAATGACAAACACTTGGTGTACCATTCTTGAATTTTCAAAAATGGTACAAAAGCCCTATGCAACTTTTACCAACATGGTCATTAGAGCTATGTTCTTCCTCCTACGGGTACCACTTCGCTTTCCTAATGATGTCATGCATGAAATAGTGTCTAGACATAGAGAAAAGTCTATAGTATACCTATTGGGAGATGGATTTTCAATGTAGCACCCCAAAGTGGACACAAAAAAGAAGTTGGACACAACCCTCAAGGTAGTAGCCTCCTCTTCTTGTGCTCCTTGGATGAAGAATAGGAGAAGATTGAGAGGGATTTGGAGTGGTTTTGGTGAAGGAATGAATGGGTCTTTAGAAGAGCACCAAAACTATAATTTTGACCTCCAAAATGAAGAAGTGGGAGAATGAAACCTCTCTCCTATTGTGGCTAGTCATATAAGCCCTAATTTGTCTATTTGAAATGTCCAAAATGCCCTCTCAAGTTGTCATGAAAGTTTGGTTAACCTGTGGAAGTTTTAGCCTAAGTGGTTGATTAGTTCTAATCCTACCTATTATGACTTAATTGAGTCTAATTGTGTCCAACCTAAAATGTAGGTCCAAGTGTCATGACAAGTTCAAATAGGTTCACTAACCAAGGGTCGAATAAATAGGCTAGTCTACTAATAAATGCAATCATCACATTTAATCAATTAAATAAATACACACACATTATATAAATAATATAAAATAACAAAAATATCCCTGTCTAGAAATGTGGTAGTGACAATCCTACTCTCCTTAGAAAATTTCATCCTCGAAATTTAAGTTGGTTGTACTCTTCTCTAGGTCAAGCCCCTAACAATCATGGTCCAAGAAAGTCCTACCTAAAATCATACAATTCTTTAAAGGAAAACAAGCATGCATGGTTATAGTCTTCATATTGCAGTCTCGAATATGGGTTACTACTAACTACGCTAACTATAATATAACACAAGAAATCTACAATGTACCAATCAAGAACTCAAGGCAACCGATAGAAAACGAAGGTAAGAATAGAACAAAACAAGACAATACACGCTAACCCATCACCTGAAGAATCGGCCTCCTCGACCGTCAACGCAAAAGCCCTGCCCTACTAGAATATCTCCTTTTGCTAGTGCGGGACATGATGTTGTGCGACAGGTGGCTTAACTCCACCTCTATGCCTTTGATCTGCACACTCGCCAGAACGATGAAGGCTTAAGAGATAATCCTTTACCAGATGCTCCATTGATCCACAATGCAAGCACGCTTCAAGCCTCTTCCTGTATACCTCCCAAGTATGGCCTGACCTCCGATAGTAGGTTCAAGTGGGAGTTGGCTGAAACTTCCTCTGTGACTGTTGCTGAACCGGAGCTCCATGTGGTGGGTGATACTCCAGCTGAGACTGGAAGCTTCCCTTCTGAAAATAGGGACACTTCGTAGGTCCCGCACTACTGCTAGCACCACCCATGACGTCACTACCTCTCTTGGGCCAAAGGCTCAAGTCTTCCTCAGCAATCTGGGCATCCATCAGAATGTTATCGAAGGTAGCCGTGCGGTACCTAGACGTACGTGATCTGAACTTACAGTTCAGGCCCCTCCTGAACTTCCTGGCCCGATCCCCGATCCCCTGGCTCCTGAACCATGCGCTTCGTGAATCAGTTCAAGCGGGAAAAATTGATAGCATACTCATCTACTAACAAGTTCCTATGAACCAATCCCAGAAACTGGCTCTCCAAGGCACTCAAAGCTGCATCAGGGAAGAACTTCTCCTTGAAGAGCTTCTTGAAGGCATCCCAAGTCAAACCCGTCACGAAAGCCTAGGCTCTGTATGATACCAAGTGAGGGCGATATCGAACAGCTGACTAGCGGTCGCCTCTGCTTGTAAGCCCTTCGGAATCTGTGCCAACTGTAATATCCACTCAGTAGCCAGTCGTCAGCATAAAGGATCCCTTTGGTACCTTTGAACTCTTGAGGAGACATCCTCTTGAAGTCCATGATAGTACCAGGTCTCGTCTCTACTACTGGGCTGGAGCATCTTGAGGCCGAGCGGTAGCCACCTTCTCTACTACAGCAAGTGCCAACTGGTGGACACTCTCGATGCTATGGCGCATCATATCAGCCTATCGTTGTTGCGCCTCGGCCTGAGCCCTCTACGCCTCCATCATCTGCTGGAATATCGCAAACATCTATGCTGCATCAGCTAGTGGCGAAGGTGGTGGAGGAATCACCTCTGGCCGTACTAGAATGGTCCTTTGTACCGACAGAGGGGCACCCTCGAATGTAGCTAAGACTCCCACATGGACGGGAGGAGTAGTAGGAGCAACTCCTATAGCTATAGCTTTCGCAACTAGAGTAGGAGGTCGTGAAGTAGCAGACCTCTCCGAAGGTGTTACGGGTCCCGCTGGTCTAGAGCGTTGTAATCTGGTCTTCGGCGGCATCCTGAAGACAAATTAACAAGGAAATCAATATGGCACAAGATAAGGTATTATCAAGGAGGGACAATCAATTGAGAAAGATAGTAATAAAATAAAATGGAATCTAAGGTAGCAATTTCAATCCCTAAGAGTCTAGCATGTCCTATGCTAAATCCATACAATCAAACATTTAAGGATATTAGGGGTGATAAACCGTGAACCAATCTAGAATCTGATAATCATACTGTTGTGCCCAAAAATCGTGTTATCTAGAATCTTCACCTCGCCAGTCAGCATAGCTACGATAACTGCCGGTCCCACATTTATGGTATATAAATCTAAAATTATGTTGTTCGGAATAACCGCCTTGCCAGCTAGCATGGCTGCAAGAAATCCCAAATTCTATAACTAAGATACGTATGTCCATAATTATGTGATCATGAATTTTGCCTCACCAGCTAATATGGTCGCATGGTAAACTCTAGACTCCACAACCAAGACAGACGGCTGCAATCCTCACTGCCTCGCCTAGTATGTACTACCAGAATATACCCTTGATACAGTCCATAAACTCATCTTGATACAATCAAAGTCAACTATCGAAGACCCAGGATCAATTTCAAAAGCGAATAAAGAAGAGTAGACGAAAACAAGTGGAATCAAATTTCGAGATAGAGTTTATAATAAGATTCTAAGGGGTCGTCCCAGAAATCCCTCAAAAAGACCTAATTATGACTGAGTACTCTCCCTTATCCTAATACCCTATCTCATATATCCTATCGCAAACTCGCAGTAGTACGACTAAGTCGTTGCACTACCATGACATCGCTTTAATTGAGAAGCATGACCTGCGTGGGACCATGTCAACATGTCATAACATATGTAGGACCATGATCATAACATGTCAACAGTAATTATAACGCCCCATTCCCAAAATATGTAGGACCATGATACGATACATGCCAGCAGTACTTCACCAATAGGCCAAATCTCATAGAAAGCCCATTAGCGAAATACTTAAGCTGTAGATCATGATAACAAACAATAATATATTACAAGTCACAAGTATAGCTAATATCATCCACATAGAATCATAAGACACAAGATATCAAGTCCAATAAAATAGTACTAATGAAAAGATCTGTCTAACAGAAAATAAAAATAATAACTGCACGGGTAAGACATCCCAAAATCATAGTAAAAGAAAATAAAGTAACCAACTACATGTCCGCTGAAAAGAAAGTAAATAAAGTAGCAAGTCTAATGAGTAGAATCGATATGATCACGAGAAGTCCTCTGGAACTATCTCGTCCTCTTGCGAAGGAACTTCACCTGTCTTGACTCCAAAACTGTATATCTCGGGATAGACCTTCTATCTATCTAAGCCTGGAGAGATCATCATGTCCTCAGGGGACTAGCAAGATACATATAAACATGCCACTAATAACTGTATATAACATGCAGTGGAAGGAAAATAAAATAAAAATGGAGTAAACACAGGTGATAAGACAGAAGTATGAGTAATGCTACTAGTCATGGTTACAAGGTAAATACTGCCAAAATATGATGATTTAGCGACGTTATTAGCGACGTCATAAAAAACCGTCGCTAATGTTAGGGAGTTTAGCGACTCTGGAAAATGACGTCGCTATACGTCAATTTTGGTGACAAATAGCTACTCGTAGCGACTGTGATTAGTTTTTATATAAGCATAGTCGTTGTATTTTCCTATCGCGCCGCTAATATTTTCGTATTAGCGACGTTTTGCAACATGAAAATTATGTCGTTGTAAAAAACCAAAACCATAGCGACTTTTACCGACGTCTTTTTGTTGACATCGCTAAATAGTAAATGTAGGACAGGTTTGAGTTTTCACTCCCCCCATAATTTTGATTCCCCCCTTAAAAAAAAACTCTGCCCCTCTCCCCCGGCCCTCGACGACCTCCTCACCCTGGCCATCGGCCCTCGGTGACCCCTTCCCCCCTCAGCAACCACTCCACCCTCAGCGCTCCTTCCTCCGACCTGCCCCCAACGACCCCCTGTCCCCCGGCCCTGACGACCCTCTGCCCTCCCCTGCCCCCGACCCCCATCGAGCCGCTACCATGGTGACCCCTACTCGGTGCCCCCTGCTCAGGCGACTCGTCCCACCGACCCCCTCCAGCTCAGGTAAACCCTAACCCCCATCTCCTATTTTTGAATTAGGTTTAGGATTACAGTTACCTTGCTCCCCCCGTGACCAGGACACATAGTCACAAACACATGATACATAGACACACATGGAGGATTTGATTTAATTTCAATTTCGGTTTAATTTGATTTAATGTCTAATTTTAGTTCAATTTGATTTAATTATTACATCTAATCATTTCTAATAGTATCAAGATGGACATAAAATACGGCGATAATTTTTTTCTAATTCCATGGAGTAAATGAAAGATTAAATTCCTTAAAGATTAATTATTAGTTGTGTCAACGGTGAGGTTAGTAAGAAGGGGACACATTGTTGATATTGACTTTATGTTGTGTCTCAACGACGATAAAAATTATTACAAATTTTTGTTGTTTTATTTTGTATTATTTATTCTTTAGAGAGAGAAAGAAGGGGAGAAATAACTAAAACTAAACTCTCTTTCTTCGAAGCGTTGTATATATGTTAGAAACGTAGGACACGAAAACATTGACACAATATCGTAAAATTGGTATTTACCCAGTATTTAAGATATGATGCATACACGTTAACATGAGTTGGTATTGACACAGTATCGCCATTTAACGTCGCTAATTTTAAAGACTTTAGCGACACTCACTCTGTTCCCTGTCCAGTCCTTAAACTTCCCTAAAGTTTGCCTTTGAATGATGTGTATCTATCTTATAGAAGTATCTAAAAATGATATAAATTACTACCTACGACATCGTTCGTGGATGTACAACCATCACCCTAATGACATGTGCGGTATGTGGGATGAATTCATAGAAGGTGTACAGCAGTTCCTATAGTTCGCCAAGGCGTTCCCTCAGTACATAGACGGTACGAAAATTAAGTGTCCGTGTGTGAGATGTCACAACTTCAAATACCATCCAGAAGTAGAAGTCACATATCATTTGTACTCGAAGGATTTTTATGCCGAATTACTATCAGTGGACCGCACAAGGAGAACTTTTATCTTTAGCATCAGTGTTGGAGCCTTATATGGATGTCCACAACCATGCTGCTTACGGCAATGGATGGGTGAACATGGTTTTTTATGCGACGGAGCCTAGTTTCGATCTGGACAATCATGATGCAGCTAAGGAGGCACCGAATGTCGATGTTGTAAAGTTCATGGAGTTGCTGGAGAATGTAAGGACTCTATTATATCCTGGTTGTGAGGATCATTCACCGTTGGAGGTGGTTACAAGATTGTTGGACATCAAGTCCAATTTTAATATATCGCAAAAATACTACAATCGACTGATGGAGTTGATTATAGAGATCTTGTCGGAGGGTGCTGAGTTGCCTAAATACTTCTACCGGTCTTAGAGGATGGTAAGATCGCTCTGGATGGGATACAAAAAAATTGATGTATGTTGCAATGGGTGCATGTTGTACTACAAAGACAACAAAGATGAAGACATGTACAGATTCTGTGGTGTTGATCGCTGTAAGGGCACTGGTATAAGATGGTCTATCGGTACAAAAAGGCCTACCGATTTGATGCACTACTTGTCATTGACGTCGCGGTTGCAGAGGTTGTTTATGGTGAAGGAGACTGCAGAAAACATGAGTTGGCATAGGCGGGAACATATCGAACGAGTGTTGGATCACCCATCCGATGGAGAAGCATAAAAGTGTTTGCAAAAACAAAATGGCAACTCTGCTGGAGATTTTCTTTGAGAGTTTATTATCTGTGGTTTTATCTACAGAAGAGTAAATAAAATATATTAAATCGAAGAGTTGAAGGATATACAATATTCAGAGAATATCTTATATATTCTTCAAACATAGTATTTCTTTAAGAATTTGCCATTGATAGGCATCATAGCGACTCGGCCATCCATTTCTGTCAGTTGATAAGCTCAGTTTGAGAAAACCTTGCTTACAACATAGGGACCTTTCCACTTTGCTTCAAATTTGCCTTTGTTTATGTATGTCATAGTCATAGGACGTCTGACAGTAAGGACCAATTTTCATTTTTGAAATGCTCGTACTTTGACTTTACGGTTGAAAGCTTTTGAGATGCGGGCTTGATATAGCTCAATATGTTATTAAGCTAATAGCCGCTTCTCGTCAAGTGCTTCAAGCTCCTGAAGTCGAAGATGATCATTATTTTCTGTTCTGAGTTCATTGACAATCGCAATTCTCAAGGAAGGGATTTGAATTTCCAATGGTAAGACGGCTTCACATCCATACACCAAGAAGAAAGACGTACAACCGGTCAAAGTGCGTATGATAGTATGATAAGCCTATAGACATTCTCTAAGTAAAATGTTATTGGCAATCGCAATTCTCAAGGAAGGGATTTGAATTTCCAATGGTAAGACGGCTTCGCATCCATACACCAAGGAGAAAGGTGTACAACCGGTCGGAGTGTGTACTGTAGTAAGATAAGCCCATAGACATTCTTTAGGTAAAATGTCATATACCACGAAGTCGATAAAAGGGGGCCTCCAGTCTTTACTAATAGTATCAATTTCAGTTGAATTGCTTAATTCAATGTTTGAATTATTCTCGATGTAAAAATAACTCTATGTTAGTGATGACAATCATCTGTTGTCTTTTTACCGAAATTGCTCATACTGCTACTAGATTAGCAAGTGCATCAGCTTCTATATTGCAAGCTCGACGTACATGTTCAATGAAGAAGCCTTTAAACGATGTAGCCAATCTAACTGCCGCTTCATGATATGGAATAAGGTCTTGGTGCTGAACTTCGTACGTGCCTCTAACCTGATTGACGATCAGCTTAGAGTCTTCATATACTTCAAGATATTCAATATCAGTTATTTAGCCAATTGGAAGCCAATGAGTAGAGCATTATATTCAGCCACATTGTTAGAAATGAATCGTCCAAGGAATAAGCTCTTTGAATAGTTAATCCTTCTGGTGATACAAGGACAATTCCAACTCCTGCAACAATAATATCTTTGGGTGCAATTCTAGATGCACCATCAAAGAATAGACGCAGGAAAAAACTTCTTTTGAAGTAATGTTAGATTCCAGAGTTTTATCAGGAATCTCGTCATAGAGTTTAGATGTCTCCGGGATCGGATGAGCCGCTAAGAAGTTCGCAAGAGCTTGACCCTTGACCAACTTTTGTGGGACATAAACCATATCATACCGTGCTAGCAATATGGCCCATGTAGCAAGCCTAGAATTGAGTGTACTAGGCTTCTTCATTAGAACTCGAAGAGGGTTGATTATGGAGATGACATAAATAGTTTGACCCATGATATAATGTCGTATTTTCTGAACAACAAATATTAGGGATAAACATTCTTTTTCCACCGAACTATATCGATGTTCGGCACCGATCATCGTACGATTGAGGTAATAGATAGCTTGTTCATGACCTTCTTTGTTCTTCTGGGCTAGTAGAGCTCCCAAAAAATGATCCATTATACGGACATACATTAGAAAAGGTATTCCTGAGGCTGGAGGCACTAAAACTGGAGGATTCATCAAATACCGCTGTATGTCTTCAAATGCTTGTTGACATTCTTTAGTCCAAATGATAGATACACCTTTCTTCATGAGTTGAGTGAATGGTCTGCAGCATCCAGAGAGATTTGAAATGAAGCTTCTAATGTATGCAAGACGTCCCTAGAATCCTCATAGCTCTTTTAGGTTGTGTGGAGGACGTATCTCTTGAATGACTTTGATCTTCTCGGGGTCAACGTGTATACCCTTAGAGGTAATAACGAATCCAAGAAATTTGCCACTAGAGACTCCTAGGAATAACTTGGTGGGATTCATCTTGAGTTGATATTGGCGTATTAGATCGAAGATAGTTCTCAAATCTAGGATATAATCTTCTTTTAGACGACTTTTGACAGCAATATCATCGACATAGAATTCGACTGTCTTTCGTAAATGATTACGAAAGATAGTACTCATAGCCCGCTGATAAGTTGTACCAGTATTTTTAAGACCGAATGGCATGGCAGTGTAGCAATAGACTACCATAGGAGTACGAAAAGATGTATGTCTCTCATCTTTTGGATGCATCTTAATTTGATTGTATCCTGAGAATCCATCCATAAAAGACATTCGTTCGAATCCGCAAGTATTGTCAATCATGACATCAGTGATCGGAAAAGAAAACTCATCTTTGAGACAAGTATCGTTGAGGTCTCTAAAGTCAATACAGACTCGATCCTTCCCAGTCAGGATGTTGTTCTTCTCTAACAAAACCACAGGCGATAAGCTTCTTGACTTCAGCTTCTATAGAGTCTATCATATCGGGTCAGAATCGACGTTGTTGTTGTTTAACTAGCCTCGCATTTGGTAGGATGTTGAGTTTGTGGGTAGCGATCTGAGGATCTAATCCCGACATATCCTCATTGCTCCAGGCAAATACATCAATGTATTCCTTAATGAGCTGAATTAGTTCTTATTTATCCGCTTTAGGAAGGCTTTTGCTGATGAAGATTGGCCTTGGAGAAGCTTCATTTTCGACATCGACCTGGACCAACTGATCTTCGGTAGGTGGTTCGCATTGCTCGAAGCAAAGTTTGCATTGATTGTCCATTCTTTATGCCCAAGGATCTGACTCAGGAGCTTCATCAAAATTGTCATCGTCTTTTAAGAATTCGACGGTCACCATATTAGAAGATAGAGTCACTCGATGGACGTGTCCTATACTGGTGTCAAAATCCTATGAAATAGAGTCAGAAGAGTTAGATCGCTCCTCTTTGTAAGACTCAAAAGCGTCTGGGATCGTAACTGGCAAAGTATAGCCCAACCCATGCTTTGTTTTTGCTGTAGTATTGCAGTGACTTTCCTTTTGGAGTAGGGATACGAATAGGAGTTCGCCTTCCTTTACCACCATTAAGGCCAGCTTTGAAATTGTATCCCATCTTTTGAATGATGTCTTTAGATTATTGACTATAACATCGTAGTTAGAGCCGCCCATTATCGTCATTTTTAGTCTCATTATCGGACGTAGTCTTTTGCTCTGTTCCTTTACTAAAAAGTATAGGAAGTTCATCTTTCTTCCTGGAAGGAACTAGAAAGAAGAAATCTTGAGCCGATTCAAATAATACTTCATCTTGGAGAGGTTGAACTGCTCCTATTGTGATTGGTTCGAAGTTATCTAGCATTTCTAAGTAACATTGAGTATAATAAATAACATCAGTATACTATAAAGGAGATGTTATTTTATTAATTTATACATTATCATTTACAATAGGACTTTTGACCTTAGCCGATAGCTTGCTAAGATTGATAACCAGAGGAGGAGAAGGAGAAAGAGAATGAGAAGGCTTGTTACGACGGAGGTCAATAACAAGAGGCTCAGAAGAAGTGAGTTCCCTCTTTTCAGCAGGAAGAGGCTTAGCATGAGAGGAGAGAAGGATAGTTAACGTCTGAGAAGACGAAGGACGAGAAGTGCGTCTTTTAACTGGAATCACAAGAACATTATCTGGGGTGTCCCTTTTATCTTCCTCAGTATCCATGGCCAGTACAACTTTTATGAATTCTTCTTTGTACATCCTGGAGTCAGTAAAATATGTTTCGACACCTCGAAAGATATTAAGATCGGTCACCTCTTTTTGGACTTCTCCATTGGCATCCATATACTTGAAACATTGATAAAAAGTTGATGGGATAATGTTATGCTCATACAGCCACGGTCTTCCTAGCAAAGCATTATAGGAGCCGTGACTGTCAATCACATAAAAGGTAACCTTTGTGCGAATATTTCTGATTTGTACTTTCAGACGAATCTTTCCTAATGGTCCACTTCTTCTGAAATTGAATCCCAAGATCGTCGTGATAGTCGTAGAAAGATTATGAACAAGGATCTTCAGGGCATCTAGTAAAGTTTTTGGCATGATGCTAAGTGCAGATCCGTGATCGATCAAGATACGGTCAACCTTAGTTGTATCGACATACCCTGTGTAATAGAAAGGTCGGTCATGTCGATTGTCTTCCATAAACATGTCATCTTGCATGAAAGTGATGTTAGGAATCAATTTCATCATATTATGACAGTGAAACATGCTATAGGTTCCTTATCAAGTTTCTTGAGAAATGTTAAGCAAGCATCTGCTTGCAACAGAGCTTCGCTTAATGTTTCCCGAGTTTCCTTCGAAAGACGAAGGAGTTCGAAGATTGATAACCTTGCTGGAGTATTCGCTAACTGAGCCAATATGTTGAAATTGTATGGCTTTTCAAGTCCAAGAGGTAGAGTTTTCTTCAATATCTTGCCGAAGCAAACTGGTTGTTTTCCTTTGTCGGCCGTCGTCAGTTTAAGAGGAATCGGTACCACTGGAGGTAGAACATTGACAATAGGGAGAGAAGATGCTGGAGTGGTATCTGAAGATGGAGTAGGGATCTCTGGACCTTCTGGATATTCTCTCAGATAGAGTCTTCCCGACCTAGTACCAGTCAAGGCTTCTTCTTCTGGTACTGATACGAATGATACCATGTTGCAGTTCTTTGTCCGAGTCTTGCCTTTGGAAAGCTTCCTTTGGCAAGATGAAAAGTTTGTCCAGAATCCCAAGCCAATACTGGATTGATTGTATTGAAAACGTAGAGAAAGAGGTATATGAGATCCTCTTCTATGGTACAAGTCAAAGGCTTTCTGCAGATCATATTCCATCTTCATCATTAGTTCCTCTGGCTTCAATGGCGTCGTCTTAGAAGAAGAAGAATTTGCCGCCGTGATGAAGGTTGCATTTAAAGGTGAAAGATGGTGATCACCCAATGAAGTCATATGATACGACTTATATTTGGTTGCTTTCTTGGATTTTGTAGATAAAGCATGTTTCTCAAAGTCAGCCAGCAAGTTGGGATGGATCCACATAATTTTTCATTTATCAGTTGACAGAGGAACGAGACCATCACTTCGTGCGGGTGGGAGAATAACACTCTCCAGAGTAGCTTTTGGGATAGGAATGACTCCATCCTGCACAAGTTGAGCAAAAAAGTTGCCAAACTGTAGAGAGATGACGTTAGCCGTCACAGTCATCTCGTCCTGCTGAAGAGTGATTGTGTCGGCTTTAATCATCTCTTGAATCTTCCTTTTGAGCACATAGCATGCTCGAGTCGGGTGTCCAATGAACCTGTGATACACATAATATTTAGGATGATCAGTTTTACCTACTTTCTCTGGCCACTTTACGTCGGGCAGCTAAAGTTTATTGTTCTTGATCGAGCAATCGAAGATGCTTATGACATCATCCTCGTCGAAGGAGTATTCTTTCTTCGGACGTGGTGCCCTCTGTGGTGGTGCCGCCGTAGTAGGTGTTGATTGACCTATGTTAACGGCTAAAATTTTTTGCCTTTAACATTCATGGCCAGAGCCTCTTTATCTTTGTGATTATTCTGACGGCCATCGCTGTTGGATGCAGAATGTTCATCTTTGTCGAGGTTAGGCTTCTGGATGCCTAATTGCTTAAACTTGTCAGCACTCTCTTTGGCTGCTCTGGCATTCACTATAAACGAAGGCCAGTCTTGGAACTGTGTGGATCCAGTCCACATGCTAACTATAGGCAAAAAATTTGATTTGCATGTGTCTATAGTCAGAACATCTGGAGTTCCCAGAGGCATTTTTAGTGCCTCATGGTGGAAGCGTTCAATGAAACGTTAAGCAGTTTTATTAGGTCGCTATTTGATCTTAATGAGGGCTGACATAGTCATGTCATTCGTTCTCTCATAAAATCGTTCTAGGAACATTTGTTTGAACCAAACAAAGGAAGTTATGCAACCGTCTGGTAAACTGCGATACCAGTCATAAGCTGTACTAGCTAAACATCTAACAAATACCCTAGTGAGTAGAGCATCATTTGACTGAAGTTGATCAGTCATTACCTCAAAGTGGTTGAGATACTAGCTTGGGGATGTACTGCCATCAAACAGCATAATGGTAGGAGGTTTGTATTTGGGTGGAAACTGGACTTCTTTTCACTTTATGGGATAAGGTTGTTTGATCCCAAGCTTCTATAAGCCGTCCTTCTGTTTGAAGGCTTTGAATTGAGTACGCAAAATCTTTACGGCCTCATTAGCGTCTTCCGATGCTTGGGGAGTAGTAGACGAATTCGGTGTGTTAGGAGGAGGGACTGCATGATATGCACCACCCCCAGCATCAGAAAGACTCGAAGTTGGAACCGTAGCATTGTGAGTAGATTGTACCCCCTGACCAGTATTGGTGGAAGCAGATGCCGCTACCTATTCTTGGGTTGGAATTAGATTCACAACCGACGGACCAGTATGTTGTGCCACGATTTTAGCATGCATGCTTGCCATCATTTTAGCCATATTTTTTATGCTAGCCTCTAAAGAGGCGATTCTTCGCTCCTAACTGTCGGAGCTAGATGTATCTTGTTCTTCGTTAATGACATAGGTAGTTACTTCTCTGGCCAATGAAGATGAACTGGTGGAAAAGATGGTCCATTCGGAGCTTTCACTGTTGGCATGAAAGTCATACAAGGACTACCCCCAGGACAAGGGATAGGAAGATCCCTTTGACTGAAAGAAACTTGGTCAGATTTAGGAAGATTCCTTTGACCGATTGTTTCTCGGTCAGAAGGAAGATTCTTTTGATCGATTGTTTCTCAGCTTCTTGATTTGGTATGTTGGTAAACTCCTTCGCTGGAGTCACAAAATCGATCCAAGTATTATTGAATGGGGTTGCGGGATGCATTGTATCTCGGACGCTTTCCACCCCCAGTACTTCAAGATGTCATATTGACTGAAGCGTACAACAATTTATCTTCACTCATTATCTCAGGTTAAGGAGTCTGAATGTAGTTCAAACGGTCGAAGACAGGCCGCTTAGCTGACTGGCAGCAACATTTAATGACTACTTCGTAGTGATGATTACAATGATGGTCTTGTTATGGAACAACAGATGGACAAGACGGCCTTGCGATCTTCCGTTTTTGTACAAGAAGTTTACAAAGATCGGTTACAATGACAGGATAAGGAGAAGTCAGAGGTATATATTCTTTGATGATATTGGGAACATAATTTCGGTTCTTGAAGTACCTTGTACCCTGAGTGTACAAGGAGGTGCTGAGCTGATTGGCATATGTAAGAAAATTCTTGACTTCAGAAATCTTCTTCTGACGCAAGTTGGCTACTGGCACAGACTGTAATTTATCCGCATTATGACTTGCTAAAGTTGATCCTGACTGGCGCTTATTGAGATAGGCGCACAAATCAGATAGGTGTGCCACTTGTGTGTCTGTTTGAGACACCATCAGCTTTCATAGGAGTAGGCAGAATGCCTTGTTTGGATCTCGAGATGCACAGGGTTGGCAGATCCTGACTTAAATTTATAGGAGTAGGGAGAATGCCTTTTTGCTCTACGTACCCAATTCCTGTGCGCTTGAAGTGGCGCAACTGGGTAGTGTTTGCAAAAACAAAATGACGACTCTGCTGGGGAGAAGAAGTGAATGAATGAACAGTTGGACTTCTTTCGAGAAGGAAAAGTTGCATCGGTTTTTGAAGCCGATTATCTAGTCATTCTGTCTATAAATAGAACAGAACTTCTGTAGATGTTGTCGACTTCTTTTCTCTCTGTACAAAATATCTTCCGAGGATATGCTCTTTCCGAAGATTGAAGATACGACTGAGACACCTCCTGCTGAGCCTCTGGTGCCTCCTCAGAAAGAAGTGGAGGAGGGATCGACTGTTCCTGCACCAGAGCAGGACCTGATTACCAAGTTGGTGGAGCCTGGAAAGACTGTTGAAGAAGAAGTTGTGAGGAGAGCTGCTTGTGAGTTGCTAGTGTTCTCAGACAATGAGATGTTTGAATTGCTGAAAAATTATGTATTTAACCAGGAAGGGTCGAGTTCTCGTCCCCGCCCTTGATATTATGTACCTCTTTATGCTTTTACATATACGAATAAAAATGAATTTTATTTACATCATTTCTCTGAATGAAAACATTTTGCTATTATACATAATATTTCTTGAGAAATTTGCCATTGATAGGCATCATAGCAATTCTGCCATCCATCACTGTTAATTGGTAGGCTCCATTTGAGACAACCTTGTTCACCACATAAGGACCTTCCCATTTCGCCTCGAATTTGCCTTTGCTCATGTGGGTCATAGTCATAGGACGTCTGACCGTAAGAACTAGCTCGTTTTTCTGAAATGTTCGAACTTTGACTTTGCGATTGAAAGCTTTTGAGATATGGGCCTGATATAATTCAATATGTTGTTGAGCTAGTAGCCTTTTCTCATCGAGCGCCTCCAATTCTTGAAGCCGGAGACGATCATTGTTTTCTATGGTAAGTTTATTAGCAATGACAATTCTCAATGATGGAATTTGAATTTCCAGCGGTAAGACAGCTTTACATTTATATACCAGAGAAAAGGGTGTACAACCTATGGGATTACGGACTGTTGTGCGATAAGCCAATAGACATTCTCTAAGTTTCTTACTCCAATTACGTTTATTGGTAGAAACAAATTTTTTGAGGATTTTGATGATAGTCTTGTTGAATGCTTCAGCTAACCCAATAGCTGAAGGATTGTAGGCCGTAGAAGCAACATTATTGATTCGGTTGTCATCACAGAATCTAGTAAACTTTTGGCTGACAAACTGTGGTCCATTATCATGGATGATCCGATGAGGTACGCCAAATCTGTATATCACATGATGTTTGATGAAGTTGATAACACTGTTAGTCTTCACTTCAGCTAAAGGTATGGCTTCAACCCATTTAGAAAAATAATTGGTAATAGCTAAGATAAACTGATGTCCTTTAGACGAAGGGGGATTGATAGGACCAATTACATCCATGCCCCAAGCTTCGAAGGGCCATGAGGCAGCAATCGGGTGAAGAAATTCCGACGGTTGGTGAATGAAGTCTGCATAAATTTGACATGCTCGACATTTCCTTGCATAGTCAATGGCATCTGATACCATAGAGGGCCAGTAGTAACCCAAACTTCAAAAACGATCCTGTAATTTGGGACCGGGCTGATGTGCTCCACAAACGTCGTCATGAGCTTCACGTAATATCTGCTTTGCTTCATCACCAGCAAGACATCTTAAGAGTAATCCATCAAAAGTTCGTCGAAAGAGAGTTTTAGTGGTATGATTGTAATAAAATCGAAGCGATCGACGGCGAATACTTGTAGCTTCTTTAGGATCTTCAGGTAGTATATCATGTACTACAAAGTCGATAAAAGGTTTCCTCCAATCTTCGCTGATGACATTGACTTCAGTTGAATTACTGAATTCAATATTATGGTTGTTTTCAATACAAAATAGTTCTCTATTGGAGATAACAACCATTTGTTGTCTTTTGACCGGAATTGCTAAGACCGCTGCTAGGTTAGCTAAGGTATCAACTTCTGTGTTGCATGCTCGACGTACATGTTCAATAAAGAACCCTTTGAACGAGGAAGCTATTCTGATTGTCGCTTCGTGGTATGGTATCAGATCTTGATGTCGAACTTCGTATGTACCTCTAACCTGATTAACAATCAGCTTAGAATCGCCATATACTTCGAGATATTCAATATCTAGTTGTTTAGCTAATCGGAGTCCAATGAGCAAGGCATTGTATTCTGCCATGTTGTTGGAGCACGACTCATCTAAGGAATAATCTTTCTGAATAGCTAATCCATCTGGTGAAACGAGAACAATTCCTACTCCAGCAACAAGGGTGCCTCCAGGTCCAATTCTAGATGCTCCGTCGAAGAATAAACGCCAAGTAGAAAATTCTTCTGAGATCATATTTGATTTCATGACTCGTCTGGAATCTCATCGTAGAGTTTAGATGTCTCAGGGATAGGATGAGCTGCTAAAAAATTAGCGAGTGCTTGGCCTTTCATCGACTTTTGTGGAACATACACCATGTCATATTGTGCTAATAATATAGCCCATGTAGCAAGCCTAGAATTGAGTGTACTAGGCTTCTTCATTAAGACCCGCAGAGGATTAACTCAGAAAAAAACATGAATAGTTTGGCCGATGATGTAATGTCTTATCTTTTGAACAGCAAATTAAGGCTAAGCATTCTTTCTCTACCGGACTATAACGATGTTCAGTTCCAATCATCGTCCGACTAAGGTAGTAGATAGCTTGTTTATGACCTTCTTTATTCTTCTGAGCTAGCAAAGCTTCCAATGAATGGTCCATCACCCGGACATACATCAAGAAGGGTATTCCTGAGATTGGTGGTACTAGGACCGGTGGACTCATCAAATACTGCTTTATGTCATCAAATGCTCGTTGACATTCTTCAGTCCAAATGAAAGATACACCTTTCTTCATTAACTGAGTAAATGGTCTGCAACGTCCAGATAAATTTGAAATGAATCTCCTGATGTAAGCAAGTCGACCATGGAATCCTCGTAGCTCTTTTAGGTTGCGTGGATGACGCATCTCTTGAATGGCTTTGATTTTTTCTGAATCAACGTGTATACCTTTAGAGGTAATGACGGATCCGAGAAATTTTCCATTAGAGACTCCCAATAATGACTTGGTGGGGTTCATTTTGAGTTGATGCTGGCACATTAGATTGAAGATGGTTCTTAAATCATGGATATAATCTTCCTTTAGACGACTCTTGACAACAATATCATCAACATAACATTCGACGGTCTTTCACAAATGATCTCGAAAGATAGTACTCATAGTCCGCTGGTAAGTTGTACATGCATTCTTAAGACCGAAAGGCATGATTGTATAACAGTATATTCTACGGAGAGTACGGAATGAAGTATTTTTTTCATCTTCAGGATTCATCCGGATTTGATTGTATCTAGAAAACCCATCCATGAAAAAGATTTGTTCGAATCCACAAGTATTTTCGATCATGACATCAGTAATTGGGAAAGGGAATTCATATTTAGGATAAGCGTCATTAAGATCTCGAAAGTCTATGCACACTCGAACTTTCTCGGTCTTCTTTAAGATTGGTACAATGTTGGCTACCCAGTCAGGATGCTGTTCTTCTCTGATAAAACCACAAGCGATAAGCTTTCTAACTTCATCATCTATCTCATCCATCATCTCAGGCTTGAATTGCCGTTGCTGTTGTTTGACTGGCTTGGCATTAGGCAAAATGTTAAGTTTATGAGTTGCGACCTGAGGATCTAAACCCGACAAATCTTTATAGCTCCAGGTGAAAATAACGATATATTCCCGAATGAGGTGAATCAGTTCTTATTTATCATCCTCTGGGAGATTCTTGCTAATAAAGATCGGTCGTGGTATACCTTTCTCTCCAACATCAATCTGGATTAGTTAATCTTCAGTAGGTGGTTCTCGTTGTTCAAAATGGAGTTCCCACTGAGTGTCCATCTTTTGTGCCCAAGGATCTGCTTCAGGAGCTTTTTCAATATCATCCTCATCATTTTCTGAGAATTCGGCAAACACCATATTAGAAGATACTGTCACCCGATGGACATGACCAATGCTGGTGTCCAAGTCCCATGAAATGGAATCTGAAGAATTAGAGCGTCCATCTTTATCAGATTCAGAGGCTTGTGGAGTTATAACTGGTGAAGTGTAGCCCAGCCCACGTTTTGTTTTGCTATAATATGGTATCATTTTTCCTCGTGCAGCAGGAGTACGAATAGGAGTTCGTCTTCCTCTACCACCATTAAGGCCAGTTTTGAAATCATAGCCCATTTTACGGATGATTATCTTGGATTGTGGACTATAACGACGTAGTTGTAGCCTTCCTGTATCATCTTTTTCATTATCGCTGTCAGACATGATTTTTTGTTCTGTTCCTTTACAAAAAAGTATAGGAATTTTTCCTTTCTTTCGAGAAGGAACTATGAAGAACGATTCTTGTATTGATTCATATGATACCACATTTTGGAGAGATAGTACGACTCCTATTGTAAGTGGTTTGAAGCTATCTAGCATATCCAAATAATATCGAGTATGATAAGAGACATCAGTATACTGCAAAGGAGATGCTACTTTATTGATCTTTACATCATCATTTACAATAGGACCTTTAGCCTTAGAAGGCTTAGTCAGATTGATAACCAGAGGAAGAGAAGAAGAGCGAGAAGAATGAAGGGTTTTTTATGATGAAGGTCGATTACAAGTGGCTCAGAAGAGGTGAGCTCCCTTTGTTCCTGTTTAATACCAGGAGGCTGCTTCTTGTGAGAAGAAAGGTAAACAATCAATGTCTTGAAAGACTGAGGACAGGGAGTATGTCCTTCGACAGGGATCACCAAAGTGTCATTTGGCACGCCTTTCTGTTCTTCGTCATTATCCATTGCTAATACCACCTTCATGAATTCCTCTTTGTACATGCAAGAATCGTTGTAGTATGCTTCAACCCCCTGAAAGGATTTAAATCTGCAACTTCTTTCCGTACTTCTCTATTGCCATCCATATATTTGAAACATTTATGGAGAGTAGAAGGTGCAATGTTGTGTTCATCGAGGAATGGTCTTCCCAGTAAAGTATTGTATGAGCCATGATTATCAATCACGTAGAAAGTCACCTTCGTACGAAGATTGTCGATTTGAAGTTTCAGGCGTATCTTTTCCAAAGGTTCACTTCTTCCTTGATTGAATCCCAAGATAGTAGTGATAGTTGTAGAAAGGTTGTGCACCGGGATCTTCAAAGCGTCCAGCAGAGTCTTCGACATGATGCTAAGTGCAGACCCTGGGTCAATCAGAATACGATCGACTTTCATGGTGTCCATATATCCCATGAAGTAGAGAGGACGATCATGACGATTGTCTTCTCACAGCATGTCATCTTATATAAAAGTGATGTTGGGCATTAATTCAAATATACTATGACGATGTGTACAACTGACATGCTCCTTTTTAGGCTTCTTGAGGAGAGCAAGACAAGCATCAACCTGCATCAAGGCCTCACTCAGCATTTCTTGAGTCTCTTTTGAGAGACGTAAGAGTTCGAGGATTGACAATCTCGCTGGAGTGTTAGCCAATTGAGCCAGTATGTCAAAATTATATGGCTTCTCAAGTCCGAGAGATGAGGACTTCTTCAACGCTTTATCAAAGCGGACAGTTGCTTTCCCTTGTCTGCTGATGTTGGTTTGGGAGGAATTGATTCCACTACTGGCGAAGATGTAGATGGTATATTCTCAACATGTGAAGATGATGCAGGAATAACCTCAGGAGATGAAGCCGGATTTTCTTGAGTTTTGGGATACTCTCGGAGGTAGGGTCTCCCAGATCTAGTGTCGATTAAATTTTTTCTTCTGCTACAGGTTCAAAGGATACCATATTGCAGCTCTTTGATTTAGTTTTAGAATACTTTTTTTGATTGAAAGAAGAAGGTGCTTCAAAGTCTGCCACTAGATCTGGATGAATCCACATGATTTCTTCTTTATCAGTAGATAACGGAACAAGACCCTCATTTTGGGGAGGTAGAAGATTCACGATCTCAAGAGTTGCCCTCAGAATGGGGACGATACCATCTTGCACTAGTTGCGGTGGAAAGTCACCAAATTGTACAGAGATGACATTGGCCGTCACAGTCTTCTCATCCTGTTGGAGAGTAACTGCACCAGAGTTGACCATCGCTTGGATTTTGCCCTTGAGCACGTAACATGCTCGAGTTGGATGACCTATAAACCAGTGATAAACACAATATTTAGGGTGATCAGTCTTACCAACTTCCTTTGGCCGTTTTGCCTCCAGTAGTTGAAGCTTATTGCTTTTGATCAAGCAATCGAAGATGCTCATGATATCATCTTCATCGAAAGAGTACTCTTCTTTTGGACGGAGTGCTTTTTATGGTGGTGCTGATAGCGTGGGTGTAGGCTGAGCAACATTGACAGCCAATGATTCCTTGCCCTTATGATTGATGGCCAACGTTTCTCTGCCCTTGCGATTGTTCTGGCGATTATTGTTGCCGGACGTAGGATGTTCATCTTGGTTAGGATTAGCCATTTGAATTCCTAACTGTTTGAACTTCTCAGCACTAACCTCCGCAGCTTTGGCATTTATAATGAAAGAAGGCCAGTCTTGAAATTGTGTTGATCTTGTCCACATGCTGATAATAGGCAACAAGTTTGATTTGCAAGTGTCTATTGTTACAGCAGATGGAGTTCCTAGGGGCATTTTGAGTGCCTCACGGCGGAATCTTTCAATGAAAATTTCAGTGGTCTCATTATATTTTTGTTTAATTTTAATGAGGACGGACATAGTCATGTCATTAACCCCTCATAAAATCGTTCCAAGAATATTTGCTTAAAACCAGCAAAGGAGGTTATGCAGCCATCAGGCAAACTATGGTACCAGTCATATGCTGTACTAGCTAAACAACCGACGAATACCCTGGTAAAAAGAGCATCATTTGGCTATAATTGATCAGTCATCACTTCAAAGTAATTGATAAACTGACATGGAGAAGTGCTGCCATCAAACAACATAATGGTAGGAAGCTTGTATTTAGGTAGAAATTGAACCTCCTTCCATTCCACAGAATAAGGTTGTTTTATCCCAAGTCTTTGTAGACCATCCTTCTGCTTGTAGGCCTCGAACTGGGTGCATAAGAGTTTTACAGCCTCATTAGCATCCCCTGATGATTGTGAATTGGTGGGTTGATTCGAGGCGTTAGGAGGAGGAACAGCATGATAATTCCCACCCTCAGCACCAGACTGACTGGGAGCGACTTGAATCGGTATGGAAGCAACTTGGAGAGATGGTACCCCTAGACCAACATTGACAGGCACAGAAGATGCTATGAGCTCAGGATTTGTAGCAGGATTCATAACCGGTGGCACTGCATGTTGATCCACGATTATAGTGTGCATACTTGCAAACATTTTAGCCATGGTCTTCAGTTTGTCTTCCAGTGCATCAATTCGTTGTTCTTGACTAGCTGAACTAGAAGCGTCTTGGTCTTCTGTAACGACATATGCTGTCACCTCTTTTGCGACTATTGACGTGATAGTTTGTTCAGAGCTTTCACTATCTGCGTCAAAGTCAGATAAAAAATTCTCTCCCATGTGAGTGATGGGAAGATCTTATTGTTTAAAGACATCTTGGCCCAAATTTTGATTTTTTGATCTTGTATGTTGAAAGACTTCTTCACTGGATTCACGAATCCAATCTAAGTATTGCTGACTAGGATTACGGGACGCATTACGTCTTAGGCATTTTCTACCCCCAGTACTTCGAGAAGCCATGTTAACAGAAGCATAGAGAAGTCTATCTTCGTCTATTAAGATTGGTTTGGGAGTCTGATCATAATTCAAACGGTCAAAGACGGACCGCTTGGCTGACTGACAGCAGCATTTGATGACAACTTCATGATGATGGTCACAATGATGTTCTTATTTTTGGACTATCGCTGGACATGATGGATTTGCAACCTTCCGCTTCTATATTAAGAGTTCACGTAGGTCGCTAATAGGACAAAAAGAAGTTGCAAGAACGTAGTCCTTGATGATATTCTGGACATGGTTCCTGTTCCTAAGATGTCCTGTTCCTTGAGTGTACAAGGAAGTACTTAACTCATTGGCATAAGTGATTGGGTCTTTCACTTCAAAAATGTGTTTCTGGCGCAAGTTGGCCTTTGGCATAGGATGCTTGCGTTTTACCGAGGTTGATACTGATTGGCGCCTATTGAGATAGGCGCACAAATCAGATTATTCTGCTCCCGGTGCATCTGTTTGAGATACCAGCAATTTTTCTTGCTTGGATCTTGAAATACACAAGGTTGGAAGATCTTGAGTAGTTACCATAGGGGTAGGTAGGATGCCTTTTTGATCAGCATTCTTTTCCTTGGCAGAGATTTGAAGACCTCTGTTGAGAATAGAGGAATCTCTGTTCAAGGGAATTCTTGTTTTGACTGGTGCAAATGTATAGTCTGAGATATTCTCCTCCGAGTCATAGACCGAAGAAGATTGAGAAAAGACCAAAGGGTACTTTCCTCTATTTTGTGACGGGTTAGCTAAAAAATGTTTTCCTCTGTTTTGTTGTTGAACCACAGTGGGCACAGGTTACACAAGTTGAGGAAGTGCTAAAGGGCCCTTTCCTTTGTTCTGTCTAGCACTAGCACTAGAACATTGGTTCTCCAAGTTCAGAACTGGAGAAGAAGAAGAGGAAATAGCCAAAAGGCTATTTCCCTTGGGTTGTGCCAGGGCAACAAAGTGTGCAAGTTACGCCTGGGTAGCAGGATGCATAGGTTGCACCACGACAGAACGGGCCACTGGTTGTACCTTGGCAGCAAAGTGAGTGGGTTGTGCCTGGGCCACAGAAGCAGATTTGCCTTGGCCAAAGAGGCAGATTGCGCCTTGGCAACAGAGTGAATGGGTTGTGCAAGGGCAACAGAAGCAAACTGCGCCTTGGCCACAGAGGCAGATTGCGCCTTGGCCACAAAGATAGACTGCACCTTGGCAGCAAAGTGAACGGGTTGCGCCTGGGCAACAGAAGCAGATTGCGCCTTGGCCAGAGAGGCAAATTGTGCCTTGGCAGCCGAACGCTCAGGTTGTACATGAGCAATAGCCACTGTGGAAGGCTTAGGAGTCCACACAGAGCGTATTCTGTTCTTGGCAATAGCTACAGTGCACTGAGTGCTCTTGGTGTTGATCATATCCTCGTAGGCTGTCTGGTTGACTTGAACAACCAGGGTATTCTGTGTCTTACCGATAGACGCAGTATCACATTGAGTTGTCACCTTTTCGTCGGAGGAGAAAGTCGTCCCCAGCAGAGTCGCCATTTTGTTTTTACAAACAGGTAGCAGAAAGTTCATTTTGAACAGAACTTACTTTCTTTTCAGTGATTTGATTGTCCTTGTCAAGATGAGTAGAGTTTCTGCCCAAAAGAGCTTTAGGACTGATTGGCACAAGGGCTCAATCAGGAGTATTTTCCACCGAGTCAAGGACCGGAAAAGAATGAGGAAAGGTCAAATGGCACTTTCCTTTGTTCTGTGCCAGGGCAGTAGTAGGTGTATTCCCAACAAAATTCTGACTTGGAGAAGAAGAGAGAGTAGTTTAAAAGCATTTTTCTTTATTTTGCACCCGGGCAAGAATATGTGCAACTTGCGCTGAACGAGGAAAGGCCAAAGGGCACTTTCCTTTGTTCTATCTAGTAGCCTCACTAGATAGATTCTTCTCCGAGTTCAAAACTAGAGAAGAAGAGGGAGTAGCTAAAAAGTGTTTCCCCTTGTTTTGTGCCAGAGAAACAGTAGGCCCAGCTTTCCCAAAGCAGTGATTGGTGCTGTTGATGACTTGGGAGTCTATACGGCGTGTGCCTTGTTCATCGCAGCCATAGTGGCGCGCCTAGCAACCCCAGAACTGATCAGGGCTTCGTAGGCTATTTAGTCAACTTGTACGACTAAAGTCTTCTGTGTCTTGCCGATCGACGCGGTATCACATTGAGTTATCACTTTCTCGTCGGAGGAAAAAGTTGTTCCCAACAGAGTTGCCATTTTGTTTGCAAAAACAAAAGTTTGATTTACAAACTAAGAAGAAGAAAGTACAATGAGTACACTTGAATTCCGAAGAAGTACAATTGTAGGAATCTGATCAGAAGACGATCACTTTATCCCTTGGACGATGTAATATTAAAGACACAAGCCTCTGGAGAATGCGGCAGCACTTTGTCAGTAGATTATGATCATTAGTGATGCTTAGAACTGATTTGAAATTCTATTTATAGTGTTATAAAATAACTGTTTCTGAGTTACGTGCACATTGAGTTGCGCGCCACCTATCCAGTTGCGCGAATGGTTACTTGAACCGCTGGGGACGCGTGGCATTCAGTGAGTGAGATGTGCGTGGTCGTGGGCAGTGTAGTATACACGTTCTTCGAAATTAGTAGCATGTGCGCCATGTCATCTAGCTTTTGGACAAAAATTGATCAGGTGGTGCCAACTTGATAGGTGGCGCCAGGCGCAACTCAATAACTGGCGCCTCTAACTCAGTCCTTTGTGCCGTAATAATTAATTTTCTTGTGCCACACGATAGCTTGTATGAGCTAGCTGTCAGCATGCTGACAAAATCTTCTCGAGTGTCGCGTTGTTCGGGATTCGAAGAGATATTCTTCGACTGCTGTGTTGTCAGTAATAATGGTAATCGTTACAGCTTCTCGAGGAAGCTTTCCCCGCGTACCTTGATGTAGGCACAACCTGGGTCTTGCACAAGTTAGTGACTAGGCACCCCCTGATGCTGGCACCTTTTTAAGAGTGGCGCCCATTTAATTTTGAGCTTCTATAGGAAGCACTTTGATCGAGAGTATCCAGATTTTGCTTCGGATTTGCGTAATGTCACATCGGGGTTCTCCTTCGACAGTTTTACCCTATTTGGACTTTCGGGCTCCTAGTATTCGTGTTGGCCTATGATTGTCACTCCATACAATCTACTGCCTTGGATGTGCATGAAGACAACATATATGATCCTCACCGTTATTATCCCGGGTCCGAACAATCCTAAGAGAAACATCGACGTATATTTACAGCCATTGATAGGTGAGTTGAATCAGCTGTGGAAAGTAGGTGCCAACACGTACGATGTTTCTAGAAAGAAAAAAAATTTAGATGTAGGCAGCACTTATGTAGACCATCAATGACTCTTCGGCCTATGGAATATTATCGGGATGGAGCACTCATGGCCGTCTTTTATGTCCGTATTGCATGGACCGCACTAAGCCTTTCCGTTTGAAACACGAAGGCAAACCATTCCATTATCATAGACAATTTCTGCGGAAGGATCATGCGTACCGGAGGAACATGAATGCTTTTTGTGCCGGCATTGTAGAGAAGGCTAATCCATCGCCAAGGTGGTCCGGATGCACGATATTGAAAAAGGTAAAAGATTTACCAAGTGTTATTGAAGATCCTACTAAGGGCTACAAGTGTAACGGATTTGTTGCACTCATAATTGGACGAAGAGGAGTATATTATGGGATCTTCCATATTGGAGTATTAATCGGATCAGACATAACCTTGATGTCATGCATATCGAGAAGAATGTGTTTGACAACATAATTAATACTGTAATGGACGTAAAGGGGAAGACGAAAGACAATCCAAAGGCCATGATGGACTTGAAAGAAATATATAGACATCCTGTATTGCATTTGATAGAGGAGGGGAATGGAAAGTTAAAGTAGCCTAAGGCATTTTTTTTACTGGAGAAGGAGGATAAAGTGAGACTTTGTAGGTGGATTCAGAGCCTAAAATTTCCAGATGGGTGCATTTCGAACTTGAGAAGATGCGTCGAGCTCAAGGAGAACAACTGACAGGTATGAAGAGCCACAATTTTTACGTATTCATGGAGAGGATAATTTTGATTGCATTTCAGAAATTCTTACCCCAGGTCATTTAGGATCCATTAACAGAGCTCAGCATATTCTTCAAAGATCTTTGTTCTACTAAGTTGCTCGTCGATCGTCTAGAAAAGTAAGAGAACGATATTGCAATAACACTGTGCAAGCTCGAGAAGGTGTTTTCTTCTGGATTCTTCGACTCCATGGAGCATTTGCAAATTCATCTTTCCGATGAGGCAGTTGTTGGTGGGCATGTGGTTATCGGTGGATGTACCTGTTAGAACGACATCTGAATCACCTAAAAAGAAAGGTAAAAAATAAGGCACGGGTTGAGGCATCTATTTGTGAAGCTTATGTTATCGAGGAGATTACAAACTTTTGCTCGACGTATTTCAAACCTCATGTTGCTACTAATAGAACGAGAGCTCCGAGAAATGACGACGGATATCAGGAATCTAATGATGCAATACTGAAAGTATTTAATGCGTCTAGAAAGACTTCAAAGAAAATGAAGAAGAGATATTTGAATAACGATGGGCTAAGGGCTACTCAGTTGTATATATTACTCAATTATGACGAGGATGAAGTGGAGAAGCTAGAGGGGAAATTAATTAATATAAGCTGGTTTATGTTATCTCAATATAATACTATAAGCTAATATTATACTACTAATCGACGGTTGCTTCGTTGTTTTCCTGTGCATATAATGATGAGCTGAGGTCGGTTCGACCCTACATAATAGACGGAGAAGTTGAAAAAGAATTGAGATGTCATTTTTCTTCTTCGTTGAGAGCATATGTAAGGAGCTCGATAAATTTTTTTAATGCAACTGCACAATAAATAACTTACTATCGCTTCTTTCATATTTAGGTCGATTGTCTAAATACACCCGAGACTGAATCTATTAGAACTCTAGCCAAGGGACCAATTATTGTCATCAAAATATGGCCAAGTTACTGTATGAATGGTTTTAGGTTCAAGTCGACAAATGCTCCTATCAGAGACAGCTTCCTGGATCTTGATTCCAGAAAAAACAGTTGTTTGTGTATCAAATATTTGAACTACAAAGATGTCGATCCAGACAATGATTTCTTTGGTATCTTACGAGAGACTGTGGAGTTGACATATAATTATGGCACAGAATCTGCTAAGATCGTGTTATTCAAGTGTGAATAGTTCGATCCGATTCAAGATCAAGGTTGAAAAATTGACAAACATGGTCTTGTGGATATAAACTACAAGCGTAGATATCAAGGCTACGAACCATTTGTCCTATCAAGTCAGGTTCAGCTCGTGTACTTCACAACTTATTCGAGACGAAGAACAACGAGATCTGACTGGTTGGCAGTATGCAAGACTAAAGCTAGAGATATCTTTGACGTTGACAAAAAAGATTCAGGAGGACGAGCTACCTCTTGTAACAAATATTATAGATGTGGACTCCATGAAAGTTAATCATTATACGACTAATAATGTAGAAGAGGTAGAATTATTTAAAGAGGAAGACGAAGACGAAGGCGAAGATAAAAGTGATGATAAGGAGGAAGAGGAAGAGGAGGTCGAGGAAGACGAACAAGATGATTTTTTGAAGATGATTGAGAGAAATGTACTATCATTTTATTATTATGTACACTTGGTTATTACTAGACTTCGATATTTTTGGATGTTACAATCTAGTATTGGTTATTAGCTAGACTTTGATATTTCTGGATGTTATTATCTAGAATTTGATGTTTCTGTAGAATGTACTATATGGTTACACTTGTATAATGTACTTCGATGTTTCTGACTGTAGAATGTACTATATATTTATTTATTTGTTGTATCATCATATGTTGTTATCAGGTATGACAGAACGACGTGAATTGTTTGGCAGGTCCCGCCATGGATGGAGTTTTCCTCCAGTACTTCCTACTGGTTCTGGATCCTCGACGCTGAGTACTCAAGTGTATTGACCAGCCATATCTCTGACTGCCACGATGTTACGTGGCAGCAATCCTAGGACGAGTAGTTCCAAGCCTGAGACTGCTCACTCGTCTAGCATTTCTCCTGCTGAGGGAACCATGGAGACAGATGAGCGGATGGAGGAGGTTGAGCCGATGCCGGCTCAGTATCAGTGAGATCCTCCATGTGCACCTTTGGACGGGACGATGACGGAGATTTGGGCCAACGGTACAAAGAAAGTGTATTGGTTTATCATCATATACATCGTTTATTTCTCTATTTATTATAAATTCACTTTTTCATAAATATAATTATCTTTGTATATATATCGTCCTTCGTCGGTACAGAGACATTTGAGCCACTTTCTGAGGTACAATTATGGTGGCCCTTGGATAAACTACTTTGATGCTCTAGACTATATGAAGGCCTTCTAGTTTGCACACTTCAAGGTAAAAGTATATTTGGTTTTAATGTGAATCATCTAATTTATGCATATTATATAACTGACTAAATTACTGCTCTAGTAAACATATTTCTATCCACCACACTGGGCCGAGTTAATCGAGGGGATATTTCCTGTGGTCGTCGCCAAGCTGGTCTGTGATGCTAATAATGGCCAGAAGGCTCATAATCGCGCCGAAAAGCCGATCCAAGGTTGGATCACCCCTAATCAATGGACAGCAATGAGGGCTAGATTCGACGAGCCAAGGTACAAGAAAATGTCTAAGAAGGCCAAGGCGGCTGGGCAGAAGGCATCAAAGTGGTGCGGTAGGTCGATTTCGATGACAGAACATTTATATTGTTTGGTATGTTTTCATATTTCCGATATATTATTTGAATAAAAGTCTGATAAATTAGTACTAGGATAAAATATTTAATTTTAGTACTAAATAATATACTTTAACTTGTAAAGAGGGGTGATGACGTCAACATGGTGACCGTCTTCCTGGCCACTCATCGGAAGGACGGGAAGCTCATTGATGAGAGGGTCGAGCAGACCTATGTAAGTATTACTATATTTTGTTTTAATTTTAATATTAACTTAGAAAATATGCAAATAAATATTCATGTAGTTAGTAATAAGGACATTAGATATTAGCAATTATCCAGTATCCATACTTTTCTAGGCCGAGTGTCTTAGGCTTCGCCAGCAGGTGGCTACTAGTGCACCTACAGCGGGAGAGGCTCGTACTTTCTTACAGCCGTCTCCAGCTCCGTCGGAGGACAAGCTGTGGGTGACCGTTGCTGGTGGTCTCCATAGGGGTACGTACTACGGTACGGGATCCTATGGCACTTTAGTTGTGACACAGTCCTCTAGGGCCTCCGCTGCAAGTGTATATTATCCACAGCCCTCGTAGGAGTCTGTCCGAGTCCAGAAGATCATTGACCATCAGATTGAGTCTCTTCGTGATGAGATGCTGCAAAAGATGCAGGAGCAGCCCCAGTCTTAGCCGCATACGGATGATGCCACGCTCATCGTACGATTTGATACGCTCGAGCACAACATCATGGAGCTCAAGGATATGACTAAGAGGATATAGCGTGGTGTTATTGATCTTAGAGTGTCGACATAGCACAGCATGTCGGAGCTGCAAGCATCACAGTTGTCCATGGACGAGAGGCTGATGTTGGTGCAGGATTCGATGGTTGATAGCACTACGAGGCTATTATCTACCATAGATTCATACAACCATCGACTAACACTATTAGAGCATATACGTCCTCTGGCTGTGCCTTCATTGTCACCAACTATACTGACGTCACTGCCTTCTTCATCGACACCGACTCTATCAAAGTCACTGTTTTCATCGACGTAGGTGTCGATTTCACAAGAGCAGTATGAGTTGTTCTTATCCATGATGCGCGGCGGTGCCCATCCTCCTCCAGATCTGCAGTAGTCCTAGTTAGGACAGTTTATTAGTTGTTTGTGTGTAGACTAGTTGTTTGTGTGTAGACCCATGATATTGGTTATGAATATTATACATTTGTTGAGGCTTTTGGACTTTATTTCTTGCACTTATTTGTATGGATATTTATTTATTGCATTTATCTGTACGATGAAATTTTCTTCAAACTCGATTTGTAATGCTAATATGCCATTTTCTTCAAATTTTATTTTATTATTCGTATTAAATGTATGTGAATTTACCAGTGTTGAGTGTTCCACCAAAGTGGTCAATAAACCCAGAGAATTCAATGGAGGGTTGCTTCGGGTCTATTAGTATTAATTATTAATTAATAAATGCATGGAAATAATTATGTTTTCTACTTTTTTATTTCTTTATTGGAAATTTAGCGACGATTAGCGACGCTTAGATATACCAATGTAGTCACTAACTCTCTACAGATTAGCGATACTTAGCGATGCGCACATAGTCGCTAAACGTCGATAGTAGACGCTAAACATTGATGATTTACCGATGGTCAGCGACGCATATAAGCGTCGTTGTTAGTCGCTAGGCATCACAAATTTGTCGCTAATTCCTTTAACTTCTACCGACGGTTGGTGACAACATTTTCGTCGCTAAGTTTGCGACAACATGTCGCTAAACGTCGCTAATTTACAACGTATATAAGTCACTAAAATTTGTCCTATTGCGACGTTTAGCAACGTTTCTTTGGTCAGCGACTTGATGAAATGCGACAATACGTAAAAGTCGCCGATTACGTCGCAGATTTCTTTTAGCGACATTTTTTTCCATTTTACTGATATTTTGAGGTGTCGCTAATTTGACAGATTCTGGTAGTGGAAGTCGAGTAAAACTACAACATGACACGAGCTAATAGTCTTATAGATGTAAAAGCTAAAAAAGTATGAATATCATCATGAACTACTCATAAATGGTGCCAGAAATCAAATTATCAAATGGCGCTGGTCATCAGATAGCGCAGAGAATCAGTTGGCGTTGGCTGCCACGTGGTAAGCTTCCTCAAGAAGCCGAAACAGTTGTCATCATGACTGACAGCTTGTCAGTCGAAAAAATCTGTTTAAATCCCGAGTGCACGGCGCTCGAGAAGATTGTGTCAGATTTGTCATAAAGACTGACAGTTGCCCAGCGCCATTTGCATTTGGTGCGAGATAATCAATATCATTATAGTAAGCAGAGTGCATTAAACAGCAAATAGCGCCTGACGCCATTTAATAGTTGGCACCATCTGATCAAATCATCCAAAGCAGTTAGATGACGTGGTACGCAGGCTATAATCTCAAAAAATATGCAAGAACGTGCACATGATACTGCCCATGACCAAGCGCATCTCTCTCAAAGAATGCCACGTGTCATATGCAGTTAAGTTAACCGTTCGCGTAATTGGGTGAATGGCGTACCAATTGTAGTGTACGCCAATCAGGATAACTACTTAACAGTTATCTCTCAACTCTATAAATAGAGTTCCAAATCACTTCACAAGAATCACTAATGATCATAATCTCCTGAGCACTTACTGTAGTACTCTCCAAAGGCTTTCTTCTTCGACATCGCATCGTCCAAGTGATAAAGTGATAGTCTTCTGATCAGATTCCTACAGTTGTACTTCCACAGAAATCAAATTTTACTCTTGTACTTTTCTTAGTTTGTAATCAAACTTTTGTTTCTGCAAACAAAATGGCATCTCTGCTGGAAACGACTTTCTCCTTCGACGAGAAAGTGACAACTCAATACGATGTTGCGTCGGTCAGCACGACGTAAAAGACTTTGGTCGTGAAAGTCGACCAACTGCCTACGAAGCCATGATTGGCACAGGGGGTGCCAAGCGCACCACTACTGTTGCTGCCATGAACAAGGTGCATGCTATCTGGATCCAAAGTCCTCCAGTGCACCAATTATGACTCCTGCGCCAAGCAAGAAGAAAAGCTCTGTAGCCATTTCTTTTTCCTTACCAATTCTAAATTGGTAAAAGGCGTGCCAATCACTGCTTCGACGCCAATCAAAGGATAGCGCCATATGGCTACTCCCTCTTTCGCCCTAGTTCTAAACATGGTGGAGAAGTTACATATTACTGCCCTTATACAGAATAAAGGAAGTGTCCTATGGCCTTTCCTTATCCTTTCGCAGTCTTGGACTTGGAGGAAAATGTACCTGTTATGCCTCTGTGTCAATCAATGCAAGAACACTTCAGAGTAGAAATTCTATTTCTTTTGGCAAATATAATCAAATCGATGTCAATAAATTAGACTCTACACGAAGCCCATTTCCTGCTGCCCATTTATATCGTACAAAATGTACTAGAACAGGTACGCAGAACAGCAGGGCATCCTGCCTATTCCTCATCAAACTGGCTAGCGCCAATCACGGCAGAACCAGGAACTTCCTACCATGCGCATATCAAGAACAAGGCACAAAAAACTGAGGATGTCTCAGACAGACAGCCAGATGGCACATAATTCTGACATGCGCACTTACCTTAACCAACGCAAAACAACATCAACTTTATCAAGTCTGCATCAAGAACAATCTGTGCCACCTACCAAATTATGCACAATGAAAGCTTCTCAAATCAAGAATCCTTTCACCTATGCCAATGAACTCACTACTTCTCTGTACACACAGGGAACAAGGCATCTTAAGAACCAAAACCATGTTCCTAACATAATCAAAGAATATGTACCTCCGACTTATTTCTATCTTATCACTGTAACTGATATCCGCAAACTTCTTTTACAAAAGCGGAAGATCGCAGGACTATCTCGTCCACATGTAACTCCACATCAGGAACACTACTGTAATCATCACCATGAATTAGTGATCAAATATTGCTGTCAATCAGCTAAACGGTCTATCTTCGATCGTTTGAACTACACTCGGACTCCTGAACTCATTGTGCTAGACGAAGATGAATTATTGTATGCTTCGGTCAACATGACGTCCCGAAGTAGTAGGGGTGAAAAACGTCCAAGATGAAATGCATCCCGCAATCCCAGTCAACAATACCTTGATCATATCTGTGACTCAAGCGAAGTGGTCTACCAAAATATATAGTTAAAAGTTTAAGATTTATTCGGTCAAAGGAATATTCCCACACCTTGTCTTGGAGATGTCCTCGGTCAAAAGAATTTTCTTGATTCCGGCCAGGAAATAATCGATCAAAGGAATCTTCTTTCCGAACAAGAAATAATCGGTCAAAGAAATCTTCCTAATTCTGACCTAGTTCTCCTCGGTCAAAGGAATCTTTCTACTCCTCATCTTGGGAGTAGTTCCATGTATGACTTCGATTCCGATAGTGAGAGCTCTGATCGAACTATCTTTTCCACCAGTTCATCTTCGGTAGCCAGAGAAGTGATTGTCTATGTCACTAATAAAGAACATGATGCTTTTAGCTCCACTAATCCGGAGCAACGGATCGCTGCTTTAGAGGCTACCTTAAAAAACATGGCCAAAATGGTTGCAAGTATGCATGCTGTAATCGTAGCACAACATACTGTTCCATCGGTTGTGAATGCTATTCCAACCCAAGAATATATAGCAGCATCTGCACCTTTCAATACTGGCCTGGGGGTACAATCCCCTCTCAATGCTACCATAGAAGCTCAGGCTACTCCAAGTCAGTCTGGTGCTGGGGGTAGTACTTATCATATGGTTTTGCCTCCTTATACATCAAACCAATCTATGGCTCCTCAAGCATCAGGGGATCCTCTTGAGGCAGTGAAGCTTTTGTGTAATCAGTTTGAAGCTTTTAAGCAGAAGGGTGGTTTACAGAAATTAGAAATCAAACAGCCTTATCCTGTAGAATAGAAGGAAGTCCCATTTCCACCTAAGTACAAGCCACCAACTATCATGTTGTTTGACGGCAGCTCATCTTCGAGTCAGTATCTCAACCATTTGAGGTAATGACTGATTAGCTCCAACCAAACGATACTCTACTCACTAGAGTATTCGTCGGGTGCTTGGCGGGAGCGGCCTATGATTGGTATCGTAGCTTGTCAGATGGCTGCATAACATCTTTTGCAGGATTAAAGCAAATGTTCCTTGAACGATTCTATGAGGAAACAAACGACATGACCATGTTGGCCCTCATCAAGATTAAACAACGACCTAATGAAACTGCTGAACGTTTCATAGAGTGCTTTTGTCGTGAAGCACTCAACATGCCTATGGGTACTCTAGATGTATTGACTGTAGATACATGTAAATCAAACTTGTTACCTATAGTCCGCATGTAGACTAGACCCACACAATTCAAAGACTGGGCCTCCTTCATAGTAAGTGCCAAGGCAGCTGAAAATAGTACTGATAAATTTAAACAACTAGGCATCCAGATGCCTAATTATGACAAAGATGAACATTCTGCAACCAATAGCGGTGGTCGTCAGAATAACCGCAAAGGCAAAGAAGCTTTAGCCATCAATATAGGTCAATAAACACGTACCGCAATGGTACCCCCACAGAGAGCACCACATCCTAAGGAGGAATATTGCTTTGACGAGGACGACATTATGAGCATATTTGATTATCTGATCAAAAGCAATAAACTTTAACTAGCCGAAGCTAAACGACCAGATGAAGTAGGTAAAACTGACAAACCCAAATATTGTGTGTATCAGACGTTCATGGTATATCCAACCAGAGCGTGTTATGTAACGTCTCAGTCCCAAAATACGTAGGACTAGCAACTTAGACATGCCAGCTGTATTCATACGAAGTACATATGCCTTGTATGGATACATAAGCTGTAAAATACAGTATACCACAACTAACTAATCTCATACATAAAATATAAGAATAAAAGATATCATATAATAAACTATGAATTGTCATTGGTACATGTAGTTGGGCGGAGACAAATCCACTACCAACTATGAAAAGAAATACATAACAAAGAAAGCTTTTGGCGAGCAAAGCGAAGACGATTAAAGTACAATCATCCTCGAAGAGATAGAGACGATCATGGCCACGGCTAGAACACCTGCGAAAGACAAGAGCACACACCTGACGAGATAACCAGGTCCTCAGAGGGACGTAACATGACACATAATATCATGCCAATATAACTAAATATAAATTGCTCAAATAAATAAGTTAATTGAATTATAACATGGTCCAATACATACCATTGAACTAGCGTACCATTCCTCCAACCAAATAAGGACAAGAGATGGTAAACTAATTCACGATGACGTATCTTTCCATGCTATGAATCCAATATGGTATCCGGACCCCAACAAGGTTCAAAACCTTCTCATCGAAGTAGTAAGCCACACCTACAACCAAATAAGGACAAGATGTAGCGAATTAATCTACGACAAGTTATTGTTCCAAGCCACGGTCAGATACAAGTACCCAAACCAAGAGTACTCATACCTAACGGATAAGGGTGCCTAACCATTCTAAGTGAATGCAGTTTTAAGAACAGTTCATGGTTGCATGACTACCGGATCAAGTCAAGAAAATACCAATACAGTACAGTACCTCAGTAGCGAGTCACAACACCATATACTATTTCTCAGTATCGAGCGAGTCTATAGCATATAGTCTACCTATCGTTCCTCAGTAGCGAGCGAGCCTACGATAGATAGGGTGGTAGTCAACTTCCAATCATGTTTTTCCCACCAATGCCAACTCATAACTGCTAAGTCTTCTAGCATGCAACTCTATTAGCAGTTATTTCCTAACGCACGGCTTATACGTACTGGTGGCCAGCCAGTCACGCATGTCCGAGTCCTATATATGACTCACAACAACGTGGTATAAACGTGTCAAGGCCTATGAATGCAACACACAAAGGGTGGTCCCTTAAATCTAAGTTTAATGTGTAAGAGAAATAATACATAGCAGAAGATATAACTGAACTAAGTTCTAACAGG
Organism: Iris pallida; assembly: GCA_029216955.1. Taxonomy (NCBI): domain Eukaryota; kingdom Viridiplantae; phylum Streptophyta; class Magnoliopsida; order Asparagales; family Iridaceae; genus Iris; species Iris pallida. Next base: position 13,063,364 of record JANAVB010040818.1, read on the forward strand.
TTATACATGTATCACAGTTTATTTGTATAAAAAAATAATGAATAATGCATGAAATATGAGCTAAAATAAATAAACAGCAAATGTCAAGGTGTCTTGCCTGGTAGGACGCCTGGTGTACTGCAATGATCAATGTGGCACGAACTGCGACTTCGGGTAACAACTATACAAGATGGCCTCTGATGGTGGCACGGACAGTTCCATTGGGTCTAGAAGGGTCAAATTAGTTAGGGTGGACATAAGGTAGTATAGAATGGTAAAGGAATAGAAAAGATGGGCTGAATCACGAGATAGAGAAAATCGTAGGAAGTCAAATAATATATTTATACGATTTTTTTAATAGAAAAACTATTTATAATACTTGAAAATATGTATTAGTAAAATAGTTTTTGTTTTAGGTAAATATCTAAAAACATAAAAATTTCTTTGCAAAAACTTTAAGTTTGTCAAAATATAATATTTAGATAGGAGCTATATTTTTATTAGTAAAATTAATATTTGATAAATACATAAAAATATGGAAAAAAACCGATTTAGGCTAAAATTCTATGTTTTGTAATGATAAATATGAATTTGGGTAGCATACTACGTTTATATTTAGTCAAAATATTTTTAGAATAATATGTTTAAATTCTATAAAAAAATAATTATTTTTGGACAAGAAACCTTAATTGTCAAAGTAAAAAATATTATTATTATTATCACTATTATTATATATATATTGTAGAGAAACTAAATTTACTTAGTGAAAATATTTAGTGATACATAATTAATTGTTACAAGTTAAATATTAAAAATATGGGTTGGAACATACTAATACTAAAATGTACTTATTAATAACAGTAGTGTACTAATAAGGATACAATTACATATATTGTACTGATACCTACCCATATTTTTATACCTAATAATATAATATTAAATAACAATCTGGTCTCCTTTTCGTTTGGTGAGAGTGTGTGATAGACAGAAAAATTTTAAAATAAAACATCAAAGGAAATAAATCAGCAGAAGAAGAAGAAGAGAAGAAGAAAGGGGAAAGGGAATCGGAGTGGAGTCGGGTTAGGGGGAGATGGAAAGAGCCGGAGATGAGGAGAGGGAAGGAGCGAAAGAGGGAAGATGGGGGCTCGGACTCACTGTTTGATGGCGTGGTGGAGAGATCGGGTGGCTCGGGAGAGGGGTTACTCAGAGAGAAAGGGAAGAAGGGGTTTCCGGTGAGGGTTTCGGCAGCTGGAGGCGCTGGGAGGCGGCGCTTGCAGTCGCCGCGGCGTAGTGCTCGACCCGGCGACGTCGCTCGTCCAGGCGCGGAGAAGAGGAGTGAAGGGGGTTTGGATCTACGGTGGGCTGACCGGTGTCGCGCGCACGGGGGCGGCGCTGAAGGCGCTGGTCGCGGGAGCTCAGGGGTGGCGGAGCGCCTTCACCGGTGCGGTTGCGGCGCTGGGCCGGTGGTCATGCGGGATGGGGATGGCGGAGTTGGTAGCACGAACGGAGGACTCGGCCACCGACGGCGGTTCATGTGGGCTTCTTCGGCGCGCGGAGGCGAGGGGTTCCATGGGCAGTATACGCGGCGGAGCTCTTCGCGCGTTGGTGCATGGAGCTCGACGGCCATGGAGGAGGCGGGAAGTCGGGATGGCCAGATCCGGCACCTACGCGGAGCGGCGGAGGTGGTGCACGCTCGACGGATCCGGACGGCGGCCACGGTGAGTGGGTCGGTGGTGGAGGTGGCGTGTGTGTGTGTTAATTCTTTTTCTTTTATTTTCTTTGTGGTGCTGGTGTTTTATTTTTGGGGACGGTGGTGGTGATGGTTACGCCGGTGGTGGCATTGGGCGTGCTGTGGCGACGGCGGTGTCTGGGAGGTGTTCGATAGTGAGGGTGGCCAATGGTCATTATTGGGGTCCATTGGGGGAAAAGGAGTTGGGGTGTGGTGCTAAGGTAGCCGGAGTTGGCCGAAATCGGTAGCGAAGTCTGGTGGTTGATGCGGGTTATGGTGGCTGTTGGCCGAGGTTTGATGGCAGCGGGTGGCGGTTGTGAAGGGGCTGGCGGTGTTGGTTTGGCCGGAGGGGCTCGGGTGTGGTGGTGTGGGCTGGTTGTGTCGACGGCCACGGCGAGTGGTGGCTGTGGAGATTATTTGGTGTTGGTGGCCATGGTGGCCGGGGACAGATGATGGCAAGGGTGGTGTTGGATGTTCGATCGGTGTCGGAGTTGGCGATGGTGCGTGGCAGACAACGACGGTAAGGGGATGATGGTGATCGTAGAGAGATGGTCGGCTCGTGTCGGGGTTGTCGACACGAAGGATAATGAGATGTATATATAAAATAAAATAATATATTGGAAAGACACCCGGGGTCGGACCCGAGGCCGTCACGGCTGACACGGAAAAGAATTGGGCACAGACACGATGCAGACACTTGTGGTGAAAGATTTGTGGAATAATTATGGAGGAAACAATATGGAGGCTCCCCTATTTATAGGGTTGAGAAATCTTAGTAGATAAGGATTAGGAATATTTAAACCCAAAAATAGATAATTCGCAACTTAATTTAAATCAAATTTAAATCGATTTAATCAATAATAATCTAAATCCAATTCTAATTTAAATCTAGATAATCTAAACTCAAATTAAATATAAATTCAATCTTTAAATTTAAACTATTTAAATCAAATCCATAAAATCTAATCAAAGATTTAAATTGCCACAAAAATTTCAAAATATATTTTCTAAAAATACTTATAATAATAATTTCCAAAATTATATTATTATTTAAAATAAACGAATAAATAATTACGAAATATATATGTATGCACAAATAATATTTACATAAATATACTTTTCTAGTATACCATTTTATAAGAATATTATTTATTATTATAACTGTATAAATGAAAGGCTTTTCATAAATAAAATCATAAACTTAGAAATTTTGGTACGATAGCTAAAAATAATTATTATATATATTATTTTGAAACCATACTCGCACATATTCGCACTCGTCGAGCAACAAAAAAATGAAATTGTGCGCGCGACGTACAATGCAACTACGCGACGTACAAATGCAAAATAAAAAAAATCAGTACCAAATTTATAAAATAATAAAAATATAGTAGAAATTTATGGGTTTTACATCCTACCCAACTTGAAAGAATTTTGTCCTCGAAATTAAGAATTTGTAGGGGTGAGAAGGCACAAGGGGGTATTGGTAATGAATACGATCAAGTCACTGTACGAGGCAAAGAAACGACGTTCAATACAAACATGCATAAGAAAATCGTGATAAATAATGACAAAATAAATCATGGATATGGCTAACTAACGCTAGAAGAAAAATGATTGTGGTTTACGTTTAATCAAGTTAACATGCGATAAGGAATAGTACGGTATCAAGAGAAATAATTTTTGAGAACTTAAAGACAGGATTCCTTGAGAGTAGGTTAGGGGCAAGATCAAGAGAGTGATTAGGTGCACGCCTAAATTAAGCGATTAAAAGGTCATGATAGTAAATATAAGGCCGAAAAGAAGGACGAGTAGTTTAAGACGAAGATATAGCAACATCGAGTGATAATGGTCATAGGTGATAGGATAGCTAGAGAAAAATTTTAAGTACTAGCGCTTTCGTCTTTCTAAAACAGGTGAAGGGCGAAAGCAATATAGAGTTCGAAGGAGTCGTTATCGAATACGAATACGTGGTTCAAAGGCAACCGAATAATTTAAAAGAATTGTCAAGGCAGTCGTGGATGGGACTCTAAAGGACAAGTTTAGCTATACCCCCATCCACGTAGAACGATAGATAAAAGCGAACCAAAGTGCACTAGGTTGATCAGACTATCATGCACCGGTTCTGAGTAGACAATACGTTAGTGGAGGCCTCCAGTAACATATGTCAAGAACAAGCTTGATAAGAAATTTAGTTTCAAAAACTAGGCTATATTAGCATCAATAGTCTAAATAGTAAAAATATAGGCACGTGAGATTAAGATTGAAATAAAGTAGAATTAGTTCAAACTCCTTAAGACTCTAAGTTACATCCTATGTTGGTCTCTATACAGTCGTCCTATAGTCTTTTTGTCCAAGTCCTTGGTTGGCTAAATGGGTTAGGGTCCTCTAAATTCTAGAATCTAAGTGAACTTACTAATATAGGTCACAAGGACAAAAGGATTGCAAGGTCACAAGGCATTCTACCCAACTTAAAAGAATTAAACTAATGATATTTTGGGACAAAAGAAACATGTCTAACTAGTAGGGGTCACCTTTCTAACCTCTAGCAAGCACGAAGGGAAAATAAAAATCATGATAGAAGGAATCAACCAAGATGCAATTCAATGAGTCAAGCGGTAGATCGAAGAAAGAGGTCAAGTATGTGGATGAGATCCTAGACTTCTAATCCTATTCGCAGGCTTGCTTGGTACGGTAAAGTAACCAAATAATTTATCTTGACCTGCATGGGCCATCACAAAAATATGTAACGCTCCAGTCCCAAAATACGTAGGACTAGGAACGTAGACTTGCCAGCTGTATTCATACGAAGTACATAGGCCTCGTATGGATACATAGGCTGTAAAATGCAGTATACCCCAACAAACTAATCTCATCCACAAAATATAAGAATAAAAATATCATATAATCAACTATGAATTGTCATTGGTACATGTAGTTGGACGGAGACAAATCCACTACCAACTATGAAAAGAAATACATAACAAAAAAAAGATTTTGGGAGCGAAGCGAAGACGATCAAAGTACAATCATCCTCGAAGAGATAGAGACGATCATGGCCACGGTTAAAATACCTGTGAAAGACAAGAGCACACACCTGGCGAGATAACTAGGTCCTCAGAGAGACGTAACAAGACACATAATATCATGCCAATATAAATGAATATAAATTGCTCAAATAAATAAGTCAATTGAATTATAATATGGTCCAATATACACCATTGAACTAGCGTACCATCCCTCCAACCAAACAAGGACAGGAGATGGTAAACTAATTCACGATGATGTATCTTCCAAGCTATAAATCCAATATGGTATCTGGACCCCAACAAGGTTCAATACCTTCTCATCGAAGTAGTAAGCCACACCTACAACCAAACAAGGACAAGATGCGGTGAACTAATCCACGACAAGTTATTGTTCCAAGCCACGGTCAGATACAAGTATCCAAACCAAGAGTACTCATACCTAACGGATAAGGGTGCCTAACCAATCTAAGTGAATGCAGTTTTAAGAATAGTTCATGGTCGCATGACTACCGGATCAAGTCAAGAAAATACCAATACAGTACAGTACCTCAGTAGCGAGTCACAACACCATATACTATTTTTCAGTATCGAGCGAGTCTATATCATATAGTCTACCTATCATTCCTCAGTAGCGAGCGAGTCTACGATAGATAGGGTGGTAGTCAACTTCCAATCATGTTCTTCCCGCCTAATGCCAACTCATAACTGCTAAGTCTTCTAGCATGCAACTCTATTAGCAGTTATTTTCTCACGTACGACTTATACGTACTGGTGGCCAGCCAATCACGCATGTCCGAGTCCTATATATAACTCACAACAACATGGTATAAACGTGTCAAGGCCTATGAATGTAACACACAAAGGGTGGTCCCTTAAATCTAAGTTTAATATGTAAGAAAAATAATACATAGCAGAAAATATAACTGAACAGTAAGTTCTAACAGGTTATGCCATGTATCAGAGTTTATTTGCATAAAGAAAATAATGAATAATGCATAAAATATGAGCTAAAATAAATAAACAACAAATGGCAAGGTGTCTTGCCTGGTAGGACTCTTGGTGTACTGCAATGATCAATGTGGCACGAACTGTGACTTCGGATAACAACTACACAAGGTGACCTCTGATGGTGGCACGGACAGTTCCAATGGGTCCAGAAGGGTCAAATTAGTTAGGGTGGACATAAGATAGTATAGAATTGGTAAAGAAATAGAAAAGATGGGCTGAATCACGAGATGGAGAAAATCGTAGGAAGTCAAATAATATATTTATACGATTTTTTTTATAGAAAAACTATTTATAATACTTGAAAAATATGTATTAGTAAAAATAGTTTTTATTTTAGATAAATATTTAAAAACATAAAAACTTCTTTGCAAACAGTTTAAGTTTGTCAAAATATGATATTTAGAAAGGAGCTATATTTTTATTAGTAAAACTAATATTTGATAAATACATAAAAATATGGAAAAACTGATTTAGGCTAAAATTCTATGTTTTGTAATGATAAATATGATTTTGGGTAGCATACTATGTTTATATTTAGTCAAAATATTTTTAGAATAATATGTTTAAATTCTATAAAAAAATAATTATTTTTGGACAAGAATCCTTAATTGTCAAAGTAAAAATATTATTATTATTATCACTATTATTATATATATATTGTAGAGAAACTATATTTACTTAGTAAAAATATTTAGTGATACATAATTAATTGTTACAAGTTAAATATTAAAAATATGGGTTGGAACATACTAATACTAAAATGTACTTATTAATAACAGTAGTGTACTAATAAGGATACAATTACATATATTATACTGATACCTACCCATATTTTTATACCTAATAATATAATATTAAATAACAATCTGGTCTCCTTTTCGTTTGGCGAGAGTGTGTGATAGACAAAATTTTTTTAAAATAAAACATCAAAGGAAATAAATCAGCAGAAGAAGAGAGAGAAGAAGAAAGGGGAAAGGGAATCGGAGTGGAGTCGGGTTTGGGGGAGATGGGAAGAGCCGGAGATGAGGAGAGGGAAGGAGCGGAAGAGGGAAGATGGGGGCTCGGACTCACTGTCTGATGGCGTGGTGGAGAGATCGGGAGGCTCGGAAGAGGGGTTAGTCGGAGAGAAAGGGAAGAAGGGGTTTCCGGCGAGGGTTCCGGCTGCTGGAGGCGCTGGAAGGCGGCGCTCGCGGTCGCCGCGGGCGTAATGCTCGACCCGATGATGTCGCTCGTCCAGGCGCAGAGAAGAGGAGCAAAGGGGGTTTGGATCTACGGTGGGCTGACCGGTGTCGCACGCACGGGGCGGCGCTGAAGGCGCTGTTCGTGGGTGCTCAGGCGCGGCGGAGTGCCTTCACCGGTGCGGTTGCGGTGCTGGACCGGTGGTCACGCGAGACGGGGACGGCGGAGTTGGTAGCGCGAGCGGAGGACTCGGCCACCGGCGACGGTTCATGTGGGCTGCTCCGGCGCGCAGAGACGAGGGTGTAGCTCCCCTTCCCAAAAATTTTAAATATTTATTTTTATTAATTATTTTATTTAAATGGTGATTTTTTTAGACTGTACATAAAGGCTATATACACCATTATAGATCTATGCATTTTGATTATTATTATTATTTATTATTAGTTATTGGGTGATTATATATATATTAGTATTATTATTGGTTATGGTATTTTTGTTTATTATTATTATTATTAATATTTTGGTTATGGAATTTTTTTTTTTTTTTTTTTTTTTTTTTTTTTTTTTTTTTTTTTTTTTTTTTATCTATAGAGTGTATTAATTGTTATAAGGATATAAATATAGATATATATGTGTATGTGTATATATTTTTTTCTTTTTTGTGTATATATGTATGTGTATATGTGATGTGTATTTTTTTTTTTTGTATATATGTGTATGTATATATATATTTTTTTTTTTTTTGTTTTATATTGTATGTATATATATTATAATCTCTATATATATATTATATCTATATATATATTATATATATATAATATATATATTATATATATATATATATATATATATATTATATATATATATAGTTATATATGTGTATGTGTATATTGTTTTTTCTTTTTTTTGTGTATTATGTGTATGTGTATATTATGTGTATGTGTATATTTTTTGTGTGTGTATATATGTGTATGTTATATATTCTATCTATATATATATATATACTATATATATTATATATATATATATATATCTATATATATAATTTATTTATCTATATTTTATATATATAATTTATTTATATATATAATTTATATATTATTATATTTTATATATATAATTTATTTTTATATATAATTTATATCTATATATATAAAAATATATATATAATTTATATATATATATATATCTATATATATAATATATATATATATATATAATTTTTTTTTTATATAATTATATATATATCTAATTATATATATATTATATATATATTTATATATATATAATCTAATTAATATCTATTTATTTATTATATATATATATATATATTATATATATAATATATATATATATTATATATTATATATATATATATATATATATTATATTATATTAGATATATATATAAAAAAGAGATAGTAATAGAAAGAAAAAGAAAAAAGGGAAGAAGGTAACCAGCCGGGCCAGCCCAGCCTGGCCCACAACAGAAAGCTCACCCAGGCCCAGCCCAGGCCGAACCCAGGCACCCTCGCTCGGCCAACAGAATAGCCGACCCCTAGTAGTTCAGTTACAGCTATATATATATATATATATATCCGTATATATATATTTCGAGAGACAGAAACTTCGCAAAACCCTGAATTCCTCGACGCCACCCCCACGCGCGCCCCTCCCCTGCGTGCGCGCCGCCGCAGGCTGGACGGGGGTTGCCGTCGGCCGCGGCGGACGGGAGCATCGCATAAAGGAAGATCACAACAGTACGAACAGCGAAGAAGCCCTATTCGCAGCCGGATTCCCGACACCACGTCACCGTTCGTCGAACCAATCTTACAGGTATAATCCCAATCTAACCCTCTAGGATTCCGTCATTAGTTTGGGTAGAAGTGAAATAGATTCGACAGTAAATCGCTCGAAGTCGACGGAAAATCCTGTACCGAAACAGGGCATATACAGTTCCAACCCTATGTTACAGGAGTTTATGAACAAATAGTAGCAAATTTAAAAATAAATTTATGACATCCTAGACAACCTATTGGCTTCACAACTCTTTTCACAGAATTCGATTTCGTCGACCGAGCATTAAGAAATCGCTTTCCCAATTGACGGAAAAACTGTTTTTAAATCACTAAAAACCTTCGATACGACGTGCGTCCCGCCAATCCGGACGACGTGGTCGCGCAATCGAAAGCATTAAAAGGTCGTAACAGATTCGTGGTCGTGTGGTCTTTGACGAAATTCAAATTGGTCGCGTGTGCGCGACGAATTTGATACGTAATCCGTCGAAATTCACCGTATCGGCCTCTGTGCAAATTCCCCAATTACTTTGTGCACGCTCGTCAGATCGAGACGAAACTTGCGCCAACAGGACCGTATCATTTTTTTGGTCCTGTATGCCAAGTTTGGTCCAATTCCGAGACAGTTGAATCGGACCGACGTTTAACGGGCCCCACGGTCCGACTCAACGGGCGATTTTGTGTACAGCCCGCCGACATCCAACTTTGGACATACGGTTGGGTTCGTATCAAAAAACTGGACCTGTTGACATATAGTTTGACGACTTTAGAGACCATTGACTCTGGCACATTTTTCGGTGCAAAGCGGGTCCAACGGCGGTCATCGTTTTTGCCCAAAATTATCGTTTTGCCCCTGTGTCCAGAATTGGACTTAAGGACAGGCAATCCTAGCTAATTTGACTATTCTGAGAATGTTGGTACTGTTTATTTCAGCATCTGGAGACTTCTGCATGTGTTGACTGATTGTGGCTCATTGAGTGGTATAGTATTATTGGTTTCACCACTAAGGACCTCAGGCAAGTGTACTTTCTGTGGCTTTCATTCATAGTTGTCTTTTCATTTCATGGTTTACATATATCTTGCTGCTTGTTGAAACGCTCGTCATATGGAGTAGTCGAAAGGGGAATATCTTAGTAACATGTGGACTACCCAGAACTATCCCCATGATGTCTATTCGTGAACAATACCACCTGTACACGACACGTGCAGTGCCAGATTTACCCCCTAGTCGTTCACATATCGAAACGGATATTTTACACCACATAGGTAGATGTCTTTTATTTATTTTTCTTTTTTTTCTCCACCGTGCCATGTCTTCAGTACTTTCCAGTTTTCATATCTCAAATGTATTTTCATGTCTTGTTAATTCTATTGTGTTTTCGCATTGCCGTCGGTTTGTGTAATTGTTCTATTCCTGACTGGAAACCAATATTTTTTAGGTTTAGCCGCAATCATTCTTAGCACTGGAGAGACATGGGTATGCTGAGGTCGACTTAGATAGTGGAACTAGCTGTCATTTCTATCTTGTGAGAACTTTGTATTTTCTTAATTTCAAATATTGTAAAGGTTGTAATAATTTAGAAATGTGAATGAACAGCAAATGTTATATTTTGAGCATTTATTTCTTGCGGCTTGACAGCGTTCTACCGCCCGACTCTGCGGCGTAGGCTGGCTTGACACGTCTCGTATCCAAAAAAAACGGGTGCGGATCGTGACAAGTTTTTATGGTGGCCCATGCAGGTCCATTTTCACAAAAGATTACGAACTCGTGATGGTACTTAAGTTAGTCGTACCATTGCGAGCCTGCGTCCAGGAATCTCATTCATAATTAGGATTAAAATAATTTAGGAGAATAACTAGGACTAGGAGTCCCTTGTTCAATTGACCGTTGGGTATTAAGGTTATTAGATAGGCCATACAATTTAGATAGCTTGTTGTAACCCCTGTTTCTCAATTTATTTTATTTTATTTTATTTTATTGTGTTTGAAAGTAATTTATTTTTGAAACTTTGTAAAAGATATTTACTATTTTTTCTGTATTGCAAAATGTGTTTGTAATTTACGGTTTGAAAGTACTATTTAGTTTTAATAATATTTGTTCTTGAATTTTATTATTGAAATTAAAAGTTATTTATTATTATGTTTTGGATTTTCAAAAAATAATATCGGTTTTCGAAAATAGTTTGAAATCATGATTATTTTTGGAGCAACAAAAAGTTTAGTAACTTATTTTGAATAAGATTTCGATTTATAATATATTTTACCTTATTTGATAACATCAACATTATTTAAAATACTTATGGTGACTAATTATGGCATTAGGATTATCTAATCTAGATTTGAAATATTTTTGATTTAACGATTTATCTATTATATGATTTAAATTGCTTTGATAAACATTAAATTTATCTTAAAGTTATTATCTTGAATTTAATTTGGATTTGAATTCATATGATTAGGATTTAAATAATTTTTTGATTTAAATTTATGGAGGACTTGTCCGTTAGAAATTCTAATCCTATTTGAATCATATCTAGTATTAGATAGATTACTTCTTATTTTAACTAATCATATTTCTATCCAAATTAGTTGGTAATCCTAATCATATCTTCATTGATTGAGTTCTAATCATATCCTAATTCACTAATTGTTTTCCATTATCTATATATATTGAACCTATAAAATAAAATCATCTCTCGTACCTTCTTTTCCAAAATTTCTCTCTTTTTTCGTCATAATTATCCCAAATTTGTCAAAATTCAGCCTTCCTTTTCAAATGTTTTACCAACTTCGAAGGGCCATAACTTCCAACTCTGGACTCCGTTTGACCTCCAGTTTTTTTTTGTTGTAACCGTCTCGAGGTATATTTTTGGAAAATAAATTTTATTTTCAAATAGTTTTAACCTAAATTTCTGGAAAATTTGTGGAGTGTCAGTTGTCCGAAATTTGACACGTTTCGGTATTTTCGAGATTCCGGGAGAACCATGAATCGGAATCACGATCCGTTTGAAGTTTCGGAACGTTGATAAAAAAGTACACATCATATATTTTTCTCAACAATTTTCCAAAATATTTTATTCTTTGTTTTTATTTTAGAGGCCCGTCTCATCATCTAAAATCATCTTACGTAGTTTGATTTCTTAGACTATTTTCGTGGCGACATGATCATATCACGTCAATCAACTTCAAATCAAACCGTGGCAAGTACTTGTTGACGCTTTCATGTGCTTTTACTTTATATTGTTATATTTCACTTATACATGCTATTTTTCGTGTCTTGACTGTTTACACACACGCGATTGAGTCATTGACTAATGTTTTCTAATTGTTATCGTGATCGTTATCGTGATCGTATTTTCATGATTGTGTAGTATGGATATTGGAGGGGTACAATTACTAGGAACGTGGACAAAGCCCAGATTGTATTGTTGGCAACTCTCCCGATTACGGGGGCGGGCCTTATATCCTCATCGTTCGCCCAAGCCGTCCATGTGTAGGAACGTTGTACTTCTCATGACACGTGCACTATTATGGTTTACATGAGTTTCTTTGTCTTTTCATTTTTGCTACCTTCTTATGTCGTTTATCATATTGCATATTTCTTTGTTCATATTGTTCGTGTTTTCTATTGATCATTAATTCACATGTTTAGTGTTATATTGCTTTATATTATATTTGTATTATGAGGGCTAGACTTGTACTTGTTCCAATCCTGACTGGATAACCATTTTTTCAGTTGACAGATTCTTGATGACTATTCTCGATGACTTGCTCTCTTGCTTTGGGTTCCTTCGGATGGAGTTAGAGCTATCTTGGAGGCCAACCATAGATTCTAGATAGAATAGTCACATGTAACGAGTTTGTATCTCTATGCAAATTTGAATGTATTATTGGAATTGTAATTTAAATAATTAGTGAATGAGCAAGATAATATAATTTTGTTATATTTGAGATTTATATTGGCTCCAAACAGCGTACTACCGTCGATGCTGCGGCGTAGGCTGGACTTGGCCACGTACTCGTATCCCGAAAAGTGGAAACGAGTCGTGACAAGTTTTTATGGTGGCCCATGCAGGTCCGTTTTTGCAAAATTATGCGAACTTGTGGTAGTACCTATATTAGTCGTACTACTGCAAGCCTGCGATTAAGATGCTCATTCACAATTAGGTTGATTTAATTTTTTAAAAAAATGACTAGGCCTAGGACTAGGTACACCGTGGATAACCCATAGAATTATTTTGAATTGATTGTATGGGTAGTTAAGGTTGTTACATAGGCTACATGATTAAGGTGGTGTATTCGTTGAATTTTGAGATGCCCTATTTGATGAAGTTGAAATTGTGATTTGATAAATGACTCTAATCAAAGATGGATATAATTCTCAATTGATAAATTGAATATTTTGGTTACTGTTGGAGATAAATTTTTAGCTTTTGGTATTCTGAGGTTTAAATTTCTATATGATCGATGAATTATTGATAAGGTCGAATATTTAATTTTTAAAGGAAATAATTTCAATAAAATTGAGGTATGATTTGAAAATTTATGGAATTTAAATTTTTGAGGAGATTATGAAAATGTTGAATTTTGAATTTAAAATAAAATTGAGGAATTTAAAGTTTTGTGAAGATAGATTTTGAAGATATTATCAAGTTGGATTAAGGGTTGTGAATTTTATAAGATGATATTCATGATTGCTACATCACGGTATTAAATTGAGTTAGTGATTTAAAAAAAATGATTGAATTTGAGGAATTTTTTTAAAAATATTCTTGAGGATACGAATTTATAAGATTGATGAGTGATAACTTAGATGTCATGTAGGTAATACTCCTCCGAACTATATCCATTGACTACATTCTTCCATACTTCTTGATCAATCTTCTAATTAAGAAAAAAATTATTATTTTTATCTCATTGATCATTATTCCTTTTTAAATATTTCTATCTTTTCACCTGACCAACCAAGCCTTTTTTCTGTCATCCTTAAATTTCGAGGACAAAATTTTTCTAAGGTAGGTAGATTTATAACCCCTGTTTCTCAAATTTATTTTATTTTATTTTATTGTGTTTGAAAGTAATTTATTTTTGAAACTTTGTAAAAAGATATTTACTATTTTTTCTGTATTGCAAAATGTAGTTTGTAATTTACGGTTTGAAAGTACTATTTAGTTTTAATAAATATTTGTTCTTGAAATTTTATTATTGAAATTATAAAGTTATTTATTATTATGTTTGGATTTTCAAAAAAATAAATATCGGTTTCGAAAATAGTTTGAAAATCATGATTATTTTGGAGCAATAAAAAGATTTAGTAACTTATTTTGAATAAGATTTAGATTTATAAAATATATTTTACCTTATTTGATAACATCAAACATTATTTAAAATACTTATGGTGACTAATTGTGGCATTAGGAATTATCTAATATAGATTTGAAATATTATTGATTTAACGATTTATCAATTATATGATTTAAATTGCTTTGATAAACATTAAATTTATCTTAAAGTTATTATGTTGAATTTAATTTGGATTTGAATTCATATGATTAGGATTTAAATAATTTAATTGATTTAAATTTATGGAGAGACTTGTCCGTTAGAAATTCTAATCCTATTTGAATCATATCTAGTATTAGATAGATTACTTCTTATTTTAACTAATCATATTCCTATCCAAATTAGTTGGTAATCCTAATCATATCATTATTGATTGAGTTCTAATCATATCCTAATTCACTAATTGCTTTCCATTATCTATATATATTGAACCTATAAAATAAAATCATCTCTCGTACCTTCTTTTCCAAAATTTCTCTCTTTTTTTCGTCATAATTATCCCAAATTCGTCATAAATTCAGCCTTCCTTTTCAAATGTTTTACCAACTTCGAAGAGCCATAACTTCCAACTCTGGACTCCGTTTGACCTCCAGTTTTTTTTGTTGTAACCGTCTCGAGGTATATTTTTTGAATATAAATATTATTTTCAAATAGTTTTAACTAAATTTCTGGAAAATTTGTGGAGTGTCAGTTGTCCGAAATTTGACACGTTTCGGTATTTTCGAGATTCCGGGAGAACCATGAATCGGAATCACGATCCGTTTGAAGTTTCGGAACGTTGATGAAAAAGTACACATCATATATTTTTCTCAACAATTTTCCAAAATATTTTATTCTTTGTTTTTATTTTAGAGGCCCGTCTCATCATCTAAAATCATCTTGCTTAGTTTGACTTCTTAGACTATTTCGTGGCGACATGACATATCACGCCAATCAACTTCAAATCAAACCGAGGCAAGTACTTGTTGACGCTTTCATGTGCATTTACTTTATATTGTTATATTTTACTTATACATGCTATTTTTCGTGTCTTGACTGTTTACACACACGAGATTGAGTCATTGACTAATGTTTTCTAATTGTTATCGTGATCGTTATCGTGACCGTATTTTCATGATTGTGTAGTATGGATATTGGAGGGGTACAATTACCAGGCACATGGACAAAGCCCAGATTGTATTGTTGGCAACTCTCCCGATTACGGGGGCGGGCCTTATAACCTCATCGTTCGCCCAAGCCGTCCATGTGTAGGAACGTTGTACTTCTCATGACACGTGCACTATTATGGTTTACATGAGTTTCTTTGTCTTTTCATTTTCGCTACCATCTTATGTCGTTTATCATATTGCATATTTCCTTGTTCATATTGTTCGTGTTTTCCATTGATCATTAATTCACATGTTTAGTATTATACTGCTTTATATTGTATGTGTATTGTGAGGACTAGACTTGTACTTGTTCCAATCCTGACTGGATAACCATTTTTCAGTTGACAGATTCTTGATGACTATTTTCGATGACTTGCTCTCTTGCTTTGGGTTCCTTCGGGTGGAGTTAGAGCTATCTTGGAGGCCAACCATAGATTCTAGATAGAATAGTCACATGTAACGAGTTTGTATCTGTATGCAAATTTGAATGTATTATTGCAATTATAATTTAAATAATTAGTGAATGAGCAAGATAATATAATTTTGTTATATTTGAGATTTATATTGGCTCCAAACAGCGTACTACCGTCGATGCTGCGGCGTAGGCAGGACTTGGCCACGTACTCGTATCCCGAAAAGCGGGAACGAGTCGTGACAAGTTTTTATGGTGGCCCATGCAGGTCCATTTTTGCAAAATTATGCGAACTTGTGGTAGTATCTATATTAGTCGTACTACTGCAAGCCTGCGATTAAGATGCTCATTCACAATCAGGTTGATTTAATTTTTAAAGAAATGACTAGGCCTAGGACTAGGTACACCGTGGATAACCCATAGAATTATTTTGAATTGATTGTATGGGTAGTTAAGGTTGTTACATAGGCTACATGATTAAGGTGGTGATATTCGTTGAATTTTGAGATGCCCTATTTGATGAAGTTGAAATTGTGATTTGATAAATGACTCTAATCAAAGATGGATATAATTCTCGATTGATAAATTGAATATTTTGGTTACTGTTGGAGATGAAATTTTAGCTTTTGGTATTCTGAGGTTTAAATTTCTATATGATCGATGAATTATTGATAAGGTCGAATATTTAATTTTTAAAGAAAATAATTTCAATAAAATTGAGGTATGATTTGAAAATTTATGGAATTTAAATTTTTGAGGAGATTATGAAAATGTTGAATTTTGAATTTAAAATAAAATTGAGGAATTTAAAGTTTTGTGAAGATAGATTTTGAAGATATTATCAAGTTGGATTAAGGGTTGTGAATTTTATAAGATGATATTCATGATTGCTACATCACGGTATTAAATTGAGTTAGTGATTTAAAAAAAATGATTGAATTTGTGGAATTTTTTTTAAAAATATTCTTGAGGATACGAATTTATAAGATTGATGAGTGATAACTTAGATGTCATGTAGGTAATACTCCTCCGAACTATATCCATTGACTACATTCTTTCATACTTCTTGATCAATCTTCTAATTAAGAAAAAAAAAAATTTATTTTTATCTCATTGATCATTATTCCTTTTTAAATATTTCTATCTTTTCACCTGACCAACCAAGCCTTTTTTCTGTCATCCTTAAATTTCGAGGACAAAATTTTTCTAAGGTAGGTAGATTTGTAACCCCTGTTTCTCAAATTTATTTTATTTTATTTTATTTTATTTTATTGTGTTTGAAAGTAATTTATTTTTAAAACTTTGTAAAAAGATATTTACTATTTTTTCTGTATTGCAAAATATAGTTTGTAATTTACGGTTTGAAAGTACTATTTAGTTTTAATAAATATTTGTTCTTGAAATTTTATTATTGAAATTATAAAGTTATTTATTATTATGTTTGGATTTTCAAAAAAATAAATATCGGTTTCGAAAATAGTTTGAAAATCATGATTATTTTTGGAGCAATAAAAAGATTTAGTAACTTATTTTGAATAAGATTTAGATTTATAAAATATATTTTACCTTATTTGATAACATCAAACATTATTTAAAATACTTATGGTGACTAATTGTGGCATTAGGAATTATCTAATATAGATTTGAAATATTATTTGATTTAACGATTTATCTATTATATGATTTAAATTGCTTTGATAAACATTAAATTTATCTTAAAGTTATTATGTTGAATTTAATTTGGATTTGAATTCATATGATTAGGATTTAAATAATTTAATTGATTTAAATTTATGGAGAGACTTGTCCGTTAGAAATTCTAATCCTATTTGAATCATATCTAGTATTAGATAGATTACTTCTTATTTTAACTAATCATATTCCTATCCAAATTAGTTGGTAATCCTAATCATATCTTTATTGATTGAGTTCTAATCATATCCTAATTCACTAATTGCTTTCCATTATCTATATATATTGAACCTATAAAATAAAATCATCTCTCGTACCTTCTTTTCCAAAATTTCTCTCTTTTTTCGTCATAATTATCCCAAATTCGTCATAAATTCAGCCTTCCTTTTCAAATGTTTTACCAACTTCGAAGGGCCATAACTTCCAACTCTGGACTCCGTTTGACCTCCAGTTTTTTTTGTTGTAACCGTCTCGAGGTATATTTTTTGAATATAAATATTATTTTCAAATAGTTTAACTAAATTTCTGGAAAATTTGTGGAGTGTCAGTTGTCCGAAATTTGACACATTTCGGTATTTTCGAGATTCCGGGAGAACCATGAATCGGAATCACGATCTGTTTAAAGTTTCGGAACGTTGATGAAAAAGTACACATCATATATTTTTCTCAACAATTTTACAAAATATTTTATTCTTTGTTTTTATTTTAGAGGCCCGTCTCATCATCTAAAATCATCTTGCGTAGTTTGACTTCTTAGACTATTTTCGTGGAGACATGATCATATCACGCCAATCAACTTCAAATCAAACCAAGGCAAGTACTTGTTGACGCTTTCATGTGCATTTACTTTATATTGTTATATTTCACTTATACATGCTATTTTTCGTGTCTTGACTGTTTACACACACGAGATTGAGTCATTGACTAATGTTTTCTAATTGTTATCGTGATCGTTATCGTGACCGTATTTTCATGATTGTGTAGTATGGATATTGGAGGGGTACAATTACTAGGCACGTAGACAAAGCCCAGATTGTATTATTGGCAACGCTCCCGATTACGGGGGCGGGCCTTATAACCTCATCGTTCGCCCAAGCCGTCCATGTGTAGGAACGTTGTACTTCTCATGACACGTGCACTATTATGGTTTACATGAGTTTCTTTGTCTTTTCATTTTCGCTACCTTCTTATGTCGTTTATCATATTGCATATTTCCTTGTTCATATTGTTCGTGTTTTCCATTGATCATTAATTCACATGTTTAGTGTTATATTACTTTATATTGTATTTGTATTGTGAGGGCTAGACTTGTACTTGTTCCAATCCTGACTGGATAACCATTTTTCAGTTGACAGATTCTTGATGACTATTCTCGATGACTTGCTCTCTTGCTTTGGGTTCCTTCGGGTGGAGTTAGTGCTATCTTGGAGGCCAACCATAGATTCTAGATAGAATAGTCACATGTAACGAGTTTGTATCTGTATGCAAATTTGAATGTATTATTAGAATTGTAATTTAAATAATTAGTGAATGTGCAAGATAATATAATTTTGTTATATTTGAGATTTATATTGGCTCCAAACAGCGTACTACCGCCGATGCTGCGGCGTAGGCTGGACTTGGCCATGTACTCGTATCCCGAAAAGCGGGAACGGGTCGTGACAGCTTGCTAGATCCCTATAGGTACACTATTACTTTTGATAGGACAATGTGATCCAATGTGGATATATTATTCGCTTGGTATGTTAGACTTGCCTAGAATTAAGGCGTTAATTTTGATAAGCTTTTTAATTTTATTTTGCTTTATTAGATATAAATCTTATATCATAAGTTAGAATTGTCTATTTTAAATTCTCTTTTGCTGTAAGGAGTTAGTTTATAATTTCTGATTCTGTTATTCCTGTGTGTCACGACCCGCACCCGCTTTTTCGGATACGAGACGTGTTCAAGCCAGTCTACGCCGCAGAGTCGGCAGTAGAACGCTGTCAAGCCCGCAAGAAATTAATGCTCAAAATATAATATTTGCTGCTCATTCACATTTCTAAATTTATTACAACATTTACAACATTTATATTTAAAGAAAATACAAGGTTATCACAATTAATGAAAATAATTCACTGCTATCTATTTCTATATTTCTATCTGCATGTACACCCGTATCTCCCAAGCTAAGTGAAGCCACAGCTAACCTGAAAAATATTGGTTTCCAGTCAGGAATGGAACAAGTACACAAACCGACGGCAATGCGAAAACACAATATAATTAACAAGACATGAAAATAACATATGAGAGATAAAAACTGGAAAGTACTGATGACATGGCACGGTGGAGAAGAAAAGGGAAATAAATTAAAGACATCTACCTATGTGGTATAAAATATCCTTTTCAACATGTGAACGGCTAGGGGGTAAATACGGCACCCTGTACGTGTCGTGTGCAGCTGCTATCAGTCAAGATTAGACATATTGGGATAGTTCTGGGTAGTCCATATGTTTACTAAGATATTTCTCCTCCCGACTACTCCGTGTGACGAGC
Organism: Iris pallida; assembly: GCA_029216955.1. Taxonomy (NCBI): domain Eukaryota; kingdom Viridiplantae; phylum Streptophyta; class Magnoliopsida; order Asparagales; family Iridaceae; genus Iris; species Iris pallida. The sequence goes on from JANAVB010040818.1 coordinate 13,083,214, forward strand.
GTGTCAACAAGCAGCAAGATATATGTATAAACATGAAATGGAAAGACTACTATGAATCGAAAGCAATCAGAAAGTGCACTTGCCTGAGGTCCTTAGCTGGTGAAACCAATAATACTATACCACTCAATGAGCCACAATCAGTCAACACATGCAGAAGTCTCCAGATGCTGAAATAAACAGTACCAACATTCTCAGAATAGTCAAATTAGATAGTATTGCTTGTCCTTAAGTCCAATTCTCGACACAGGGGCAAAACGATAATTTTGGACAAAAATGATGTCCGCCGTTGGACCCGCTTTGCACCGAAAAGCGTGCCAGAGTCAACGGTCTCTAAAGTCGTCAAACTATATGTCAACAAGTCCGATTTTTCGATACGAACCCAACCGTATCTCCAAAGTTGGATTTCAACGGGCCGTGCACAAAATCACCCGTTGAGTCGGACCGTAGGGCCCGCAAAACGGCATTCCGATTCAACTGTCTCAGAATTGGACCAAATTTGGTATACAGGACCAGAAAAATGATACGGTCCTGTTGGCGCAAGTTTCGTCTCGATCTGACGAGCGTGCACAAAGTAATTGAAGAATTTGCACAGAGGCCGATACGATAAATTTCGACGGATACGTATCAAATTCGTCGCGCACACGCGACCAATTTGAATTTCGTCAAAGTCCACACGACCACGAAGCTGTTACGCACCTTTCGATGCCTTCGGTTCGCGACCACGTCGCCCGGATTGGCGGGACGCACGTCGTGTAGATGAGTTTTATTGAATTTTCAAAATATATTTTATAAAAATACTTATAATAATAATTTCAAAAATTACATTATTATTTAAAATAAACTAATAAATAATTACGAAATATATATGTATGCATAAATAATATTTACATAAATATACTTTTCTAGTATATCATTTTCTAAGAATATTATTTATTATTATAACTGTATAAATGTAAGGCTTTTCATAAATAAAATCATAAACTTGAAAATTTTGGTACGATAGCTAAAAATAATTATTATATATATTATTTTGAAACTATAAAAATAGAAAAAATATTTTTCTAAAAAAATATGAACACTCGCACATATTCGCACTCGTCGAGCAACAAAAAAAATTGCACGCGCGACGTACAATGCAACTACGCGACGTACAAATACAAAATAAAAAAATCAGTACCAAATTTATAAAATAATAAAAATATAGTAAAAATTTAGGGGTTTTACATGTTACGTACTCAAAGGGAAGATCCAGAAACTGATCAATGCCAAGGTAATCACTCTCCAGTAAGATGAAAAGGCAGTGACTGCTAATGTCGTCTCTCTGCAATTTGGCAACTTTCCTGCTCAATTAGTACAGGATGGAGTCGTCCTTATTCCAAAAGCTACCCTAGAGATCGTCAATCTTCCGCCAGCACGAAACAACGGTCTCGTCCCTCTGTTAACTCATAAAGAATAAAATCATGTGGATTCACCCCGATTTGGTTGCTGACTTTGAATCAAAGACACCCGCTTCCTCTATAAAGTCAAGAAAGGCCGTCAAGTACAAGTCATGTCATATAACATCATTGGATGGTCATCTTCCACCTTTGGATACTACATTCGTTCCAGCGGCGACTTTACCTCCGTCTGTTGAGACTATGGTACCAAAGCCGAAAATCAAGTACCAGCTAGAATTCTATTGATACAATCAACAGTCCCGCAAACTGATGACTAAGATGGGATACGATCTATAGAAAGCCCCTGACTTGAATGATGGAAAAGGGTCTCCTATACCTCTTTTTTTGCATCTTCAAACACAATCAATCCCGTATTGGATTGGGATTCTGGACAGATCCTTTATCTCTCCAAAATAAGTCCTCCAGAAGCAAAACTTGAATGAAGAGCTACAACATGGTTTCCTTTGCACCAGTTTCGGAAGAAGAAGCCATGACTGGTACCAGATCTGGAAAGCTCTATCTTAGAGACTATCCAGAAGGTCAAGAGAATGCAGTCACTCCTCCTCCAGTCTTCGATCCTCCTCCTGCATCTTCTCCTCCTGTTATCAATGTTCCTTCGGTATCATCACCCCAAATGGAACTTGTTCCTACCAAACCAACAGCAGCTGACAAAGGCAAACAGCCAGCTCACTTTGACAAAATATTAAAGAAAACTCTACATCATGGACTCAAAAAACTGTATAATTTTGACATATTGGCTCAAAGCCAATACTGTGACAAGGTTATCATTTTTCGAACTCCTGTGTCTCTCAAGGAAAACTCAGAAAACATTAAGTGAAGCCTTAAAGCTGACGCTTGTGTGGTCCATCTTAAGAAATCGGACGAGGAACTAGTGGCATTCTCTCATAGTAATAGTGTGATGGAACTCATTCCCATTATCACATCTACTCAAGATGGTATGCTTCTGGAGGACAATCGACATGACCGACCACTCTACTATATGGGGTATGTCGATACAATAAAGGTCGACCGCATTCTAGTTGACCTAAGATCTGTACTCAGCATTTTGTCAAATACTCTATTAGATGCGTTGAAGATCCCAGTTCATAACCTCTCTACAGCAATCACGACTATTCTGGGGTTCAATTCTGGAAGAAGGGAATAATTGGGAAAGATTCGCCTGAAAGTCCAAATTGGCAATCTCCGTACGAAAGTCACCTTCTATGTGATTGATAATCACATCTCCTATAATGTATTGTTAGGAAGACCATGGTTACATGAACATAACATCATGCCATCCACTCTCCATCAATGCTTTAAATATGTTGATGACAATGGAGAAGTTCAAAAGGAAGTGGCTAATCTTAATCCCTTCCGAGTCATCGAAGCTTATTATACAGACTCCAGAATGTACAAAGATGAGTTCATAAAAGTCGTACTGGCCATGGACAACGAAGAAGACCGGAAAGAGAGTCCAGATGATATCCTGGTGATTCTTATCAAGGGACACACTTCTCATCCTTCGTCTTCTCAGACGCTGACCATCAATCTCTCTCCTTCTATCAAGCATCCTCCTGCTAAAAAGATGGAGCATAGGGAGCTCACCTCTTTTGAGCCTCTTATTATCGACCTTCGTCGTAACAAGCATTCTTCTTCTCGTTATCTTGTTATCAATCTTAGCAAGCCATCGGCTAAGGTCAAGAGCACCGTTGTAAATGATGATGTAAATATCAATAAAGTAGCATCTTCTTTACAGTATATCGATGTCAATCATTACACACGACGTTATCTAAAAATCCTGGATAACTTCGAACCCCTTACCTTAGGAGCAGTTCAACCTCTTCAAGATGAGGTATCACTTGAATCAGTATAAGACTCATTCTTTCTAGTTCCCTCCCAAAAAAAAGATGAACATCCTATACTCTTCAGCAAAAGGTTGAATCAAAAGGCTACATACGAAAGTGACACCAAAATTGTCGATAATTGGCGACTTCAACTACATCATTATAGTTAATAGTCTAAGAACATCATCCAAAAGATGGGCTATAATTTCAAATCTGGTCTCAACGGTAGTAGGGAAAGACGAACTCCTATTTGTATACATGTCCCAAAAGGAAAATCACTTCAATATTATAACAAAACAAAGCATGGGTTAGGTTACACCTCGCCAATCTCAACCTCAGATGTTTCTGAATCTGACAAAGAAGAGCGATCTAATTCTTCTGACTCTGTATCATGGGATCTAGACACCAACATAGGGCATGTCCATCAAGTGACTCTATCTTCTAATATGGTGACTGCTGAGTTCCAAGAAGATGATGATGACTTCATCGAGATTTCCAAAACTGAGCCTTGGGCACAAAGGATGGATACTCAATGGGAACGTTGCTTCGAGTAGCGTGAACCATCCACGGATGATCAATTGGTCCAAATTGACGTCGGAGACGAAGCTTCTGCAAGGCCAATTTTTATCAGCAAAAGTCTTCCTGAAGCAGATAAACAAGATCTGATCCAGCTCATTAGGGAATACATTGATGAATTTGCCTAGAGCTATGAAGATATGTTAGGATTAGATCCTCAGATTGCTATCACAAGCTCAATATTCTGTCGAATGCTAGGCCGGTCAAACAACAACAGCGTCGATTCCGACTTGATATGATGGACGCTATAGAAGTTGAAGTCAAGAAGCTCATCGCTTGTGGCTTTGTCAGAGAAGAACAACATCCAGACTTGGTGGCTAATGTCGTCCCAGTTATGAAGAAAACAGGAAAGGTCTGAGTCTGCATCGACTTTAGAGACCTTAATGAGGTCTGTCCTAAAGATGAGTTCCCTCTTCCGATCACTAATATTATGATCGACAACACTTGTGGGTTCGAACAAATGTATTTCATGGATTTCTTCGGATACAATCAGATCAGGATGAACCCCAAAGATAAAAAACAAACATCTTTCCGCACTCCTCTTGGAGTTTATTGCTACACTATCATGCTATTTAGTCTTAAAAATGCTGGTGCAATCTATCAGCGGGCCATGAGCACGATCTTTCACGAACATTTATGGAAGACAGTCGAATGCTATGTTAACGATATTGCTATCAAGAGTCGTCTAAAGAAAGATCACATCCAAGACTTCTTTGATCTAATGCACCAACATCAACTCAAAATGAATCCCACCAAGTCATTCCTGGGAGTCTCTAGTGTCAAATTCCTCGAATTTGTTATTACTTCTAAGGGTATACACGTTGACCCCGAGAAAGTCAAAGACATTCAAGAGATGCGTCCTCCATGCAACCTAAAAGAGCTACAAGAATTCCAGGGATGGCTTGCGTACATCAGGAGATTCATCTCAAATCTCTCTGGATGCTGCAGACCATTCACTCAATTGATGAAGAAAGGTGTGTCTTTCGTTTAGACTGACGAATGCCAGGAAGCATTTGAAGACATAACACAGTACTTGATGAACCCTCCAGTCCTAGTGCCTCTAGTCACAGGAGTACCCTTCCTAATGTATGTTTGAGCAATAGAACATTCCCTGGGTGCCTTACTAGCCTAGAAGAACAAGGAAGGCCATGATCAAGCAATCTATTATCTCAGTCGTACAATGATCGGTGCTGAACATTGATACAGTCCGGTGGAAAAAAGAATGTCTAACCTTGATGTTTGATGTCCAAAAAATACGGCACTATATCACAGGCCAAACCATTCATGTCATCTCCCGAGTCACCCCTCCGGATCTTGATAAAGAATCCATGTACACTCAATTCTAGACTCGCTACATAGACTATATTGCTAGCACAATATGATATGGTCTATGTTCGACAAAAGTCTGTTAAGGGGCAAGCCCTGGCTAACTTCTTGGTTGCCCATCCAATTCCTGAAACGTCTAAACTCTATGACGAAATTCTTGATGAAACTCTAGAATCTAACATAATTTTCGAAGAAATCCTTTCTTGGCATCTATTCTTTGATGGTGCATCCCGAATCGGACCCAAAGGCACTATTATCGCTAGAGTTAGAATCGTTCTTGTATCTCCCGATGGACTGGACGTTCAAAGAGCCTATTCCCTGGATGAGCCATGCTCTAATAATGTTGCTGAATATAATGCTCTACTCATAGGTCTGCAATTGGCTAAATAGTTGGACATCGAGTATCTTGAAGTATAAAGTATACGGAGACTCTAAACTGATTATCAATTAGTTTAGAGGCACGTATGAAGTTCGGCATCAAGATCTCATTCTGTACCAGAAAGTAGCAGTCAAACTGGCTACATCGTTCAAAGGTTTCTTCATTGAACATGTACGTCGAGCATGCAATACAAAAGCTGATGCACTCGCTAATCTAGCAGCAGTATTAGCAATTCCTGTGAAAAGATAACAGATGATCGTCATCACTAACAAAGAATTATTCTGCATCGAGAATAATTTACGTCTTGAATTCGGCAATTCAGTCGAGTTTTGTACTACGAATGAAGACTAGAGAGCTCCTTTCATCGACTTCGCGGTTCATGACGTCTTACCTGAAGATCCCAAAGAAGCAACGACAATCTGTCGACGGTCGCTTCGATTCAACTACAATCACACCTCCAAAATACTCCATCGATGATCATTTGACGGTATGCTTCTACACTGTCTTGCAGGAGATGAAACAAAGCCGATACTACGTGAAGCTTACGATGGTGTCTGTGGTACACATCAGCCTGGTCCTAAGCTACAGGATCGAATTCGATGCATGGGATATTATTGGCCTACTATAGTATCAGATGCAATTGAATATTCAAAAAAGTGTCGAGCATGTCAAATCCATGCAGATTTCATTCATCAACCATCAGAATTTCTGTATCCAACTACAGCATTATGGCCTTTCGAATCTTGGGGCATAGATATCATTGGTCTTATCAATCCGTCCTTATCTCGAGGATATCGGTTTATCCTAGCTATAACCGATTACTTCTCAAAATGGACCGAAGCTATATCCTTAGCTGAAGTCAAGACAAGCAGTGTCATCAATTTTATTAAATATCATGTAATCTATAGATTTAGTGTTCCTCGGCGAATCATCCATGACAATGAACCTCAATTCATTAGTCAAAATTTCACTCGATTCTATAATAACAATAGGATCAATAATGTCGCTTTCACATCATACAATCCTGCAGCTAACGGTTTGGTAGAAGCATTCAACAAAACGATCATCAAGTTTCTCAATAAGTTCGTTTCAACCAATAAAAGGAACTAGAGCGAAAAGCTTGGAGAATATCTATGAGCCTACCGTACTACTATACGCACTCCAACTGGCTGTACACCTTTCTCTTTGGTGTACGAATGCGAAGTTGTCCTGCCATTAGGGATTTAAATCCCTTCTCTAAGGATTGCTATTGCCAACGAACTCACAACAGAAAATAATGATCATCTTCGACTTCAAGAGCTTGAAGCGCTTGACGAGAAGCAGCTACTAGCTCAACAACACATCGAGCTATATTAAGCCCGTATCTCAAAAGCCTTCAACTGTAAATTCAAAATACGAGCATTTCAAAAAGACGAGCTAGTCCTTACCGTCAGACGTCCTACGACTATGACACACATAAACAAGGACAAGTTTGAACCAAAGTAGGAAGGTCCCTATGTTGTAAGCAAAGTTTTCTCAAACAAAGCTTATCAACTGTCTGGGATGGATGGCACAGGGTATGAAGAACAATCCTTAGTCAGCGTATGCAGTGCGACAGTTCTCAAATCAAATTCATAGATGGCGCATCACTCAGTTAGCGCGTGCACAAAGCATCGGATGGCGCATCATGTTTAAGAAATGTCAAATGGCGTAGGACGTCATTTTTTTATTAATTTTTAGCCAAACACTCTGAAAGAGGTGGCACAGTTTGTAGATGGCACAAAGCACCAACCAACACTCTAAAAGAGGCGGTCGATGTTGGCCCTTGATCGCGCTGCGTGCGAATGGTGCGAGCGTTCTATTGTCATCTTTTTCGATCGATTCTCCTCACATTCAAGAGCGGGATTCGCCTCCTCGTCTCTCGCCGACGGCACGACGTGCTGCGACACCCTCAATGGAGGCACGTGTGACGTGGCTCCGGCTATCTTCTTGCCCTTCTCAGTCCCGGATCTCTTGGGCGCCATTTGATCAGAAGAAAGCTTCAAGAGTTTGCAAAGAAGAAGAAGATAGGAGCTCAAGAGAGTAAAGTTTTTGAGAAAACTTTTCTCTATTCTCAGAGCTATTTATAGATGAAGTACAGCGTAACAATCGTGTGAATCACGCACAAAACTTGGGGTCAGTTACAACTCTAACATGTGCCAGTCACACAGAAACGCTTCTTATTCAAAGTATTCCAGATTTTAAAGTTTTTTAAATTTAAAAACTTTTTTTTTTGAAGGGGGTCTTATAAAAGCTAAAAAAGTATGAATATCATCATGCACTAGTCATAAATGGCACCAGAAATCAAATTATCAAATGGTACTGGTCATCAGATAGCACAGGAAATAAGTTGGCGCTGGACTTAGGTAGTACTGGCTGCCACGTGACAAGCTTCCTCAAGAAGCTGAAACAGTTGTCATCATGACTGACAGCACGTCAGTCGAGAAAATTCGTTCGAATCCTGAGTGTACGACACTCGAGAAGATTGTGTTAGATTTATCATAATGACTGACAGCTGTCCTGCACCATTTGCATTTGGCATGAGATAATCAATATCATTATAGTAAGCAGAGTGCATTAAACAACAAATAGCGCCTGGCACCATTCAACAATTGGCGCCATCTGATCAAATCATCCAGAAGCAATTAGATGACATTACGCACAGGCCACTAATCTCGAAGAATGTGCACACGATATTGTCCACGACCAAGCGCATCTCTCTCAATGAATGTCATGCGTCATATGCAGTTAAGTTAACCGTTCGAGCAACTGGGTGAATGTAGCACCAATTGCAGTGTGCGTCAATCAGGATAACTACGTAACAGTTATCTCTAAACTCTATAAATAGAGTTCTAAATCACTTCACAAGCATCACTAATGATCATAATCTCCTGAGAACTTGCTGCAGCACTCTCCAAAAGCTTTCTACTTTGACATCGCATCGTCCAAGGGATAAAGTGATCGTCTTCTAATTAGATTCCTATAGTTGTACTTCTCTATAAATCAAATTGTACTCTTATACTTTTCTCAGTTTGTAATCAAACTTTTGTTTTTGCAAACAATAAACAGCAACACGGGATATGCTAACTATCAATATAAAGTTCCTACCATAGCATGGTGCGTGCTAACGATCGAGAGTGGTCTATAACCAGGTACTAACAACATCGGGCATGATCTAGGGAGCAAGTCCTATGTAAGGCCTCTATTGCAGCACAATGCGTACTAACGACCGAGAGTGGGAAGCAAGTCATGTATAAATTCTCTATCGCAGCATGGTGCGTAGTAACGATCGAATGGGGGAAACAGGTAATAATACACAATAAGGCATTGACACGAATAACTATAAAAGTACATAAAAGAGAATAAAAGGTAGGTGATATGGTGAACATGGATATAAAACCTGACATGCATCAAGTATATAACAGGAAAAGAGATATATACAGCAGTAAGAAAGGAAAGAATACATGTAAAATAAACTATATATAGGGCTAGGTATACTTGCCTGGTAGTAGCACGTAAAACCAACAATATCCAATCACTCAGTGAGCCACAAAAGTCAAATTCCTGCAAATGTCTCCAGATGCTGAAACAGACATCACCAACATGTTTGGCATAATAATAATGTCTAAGTTTGACTAGCTATAAGTCCAATTCTGGATACAGGAGTAAAACGGTAATTTTAGGCCAAAACAGTACCAACCGTTGGACCTGTTTTGCACCTAAAAATATGTCAGAGTCTATGGTCTCTAAAGTCAATATATTATATACGTACGAGTCTAGTTTTTCGATAAGAACTCAACGGTATGTCCAGATTTGGATTTCGATGAGCCATGAACAAAATCGTGTGTTGGGTCACGGGCCCGTCAAAATAGCGTTCCTATTGACCATCTCATAATCGGATCAAACTTGGCTTCCAGGACCAGAAAAATGATACGAGTCTAGTGGCACAAGTTTTATTACGAGGTGACAAATGTGCACATATTAATTGGGGTTTTCACAAAGAGACCGATACGGAGATTTTTAACGGATGTGTCTCAAATTCGTCGCGCACAAGCAACCAATTCGAGTTTCGTCAAAGCCCACACATCTGCAACATTTGTACGCATATTTTTATGTTTACAAGTTGCAACCAAGTCACCCGGTTTGTCAGGACGGACCCTGTATCGGGAAAAATCGTTATTTTCGAAAATTAGTTTTTTAAACTTTTTTTTCTTCTGATTTTTGTACTAATTTATATAGATATATAGTTTAGTAAAAATAAAACTAATAATGGTATTTCCATGGTGTTTAGGTTCTCTAGAAATTTGTTCAGGTAAATTTTGAAAATTCGATGTGGTTTGGCAAAATTTTGCCTTCTAAAACAGGTCCCCAAACTAGAATTCTGTTTCGTTTTGAAACAGATTTTTGCTAATTTTGGTATCGATTTTCTAGGCAATCTAGGTCATATAAAATTAAACTTATTGAAAGAGTTCATATTCGGATAGATAGTCCATATACCAGAAGAGACAGATCATAAAATGGTTGATCGAGCGTCGAAAGAATTTGCTGCAAAGTTTGATCGATGGTTTGCTACAGCTGCTACCACTGCTGCGACTGGTGTTTCTTTTCTGTCCAGTGGCTTACCGGTGGCGTGCCGTGGCGCGGGGAGGTGCGCGGAGGCAGGGGCTACTGAGCGAGGTCGCAAGAGTTTGGAGTTAGGTTTTAGTCTTCTCTCTCGCTCTCTATCTTCTCTTTCTCTCTCTCTTTCTCTCCCCCTATCTCTCTCTCTCTCTCTCGTTTATATATGCGCTTGGGGTCGGTTCTAATAGCCCGGGTCGGGCTGTGCAATTCTAGGGGGTAGGGTGAGTATACATGTTGTTCCCACAAGGGAACAATATTGTTTCTTTTTTTTCTATCTATATATATAACCATATATACATCTATATATGTATCTTTTTATATAAATATCTACATATGACTAAATATACAATAAAACCAAAAGATTCTTAATAATAATTTTTATCAATTAATATCATTTAAAGGTGGGTATGTATGTATATATATATATATATATATATATATATATATATATATATATATATATATATATATATATATATATATATATATATATATATATATATATGTGTGTGTGTGTGTGTGTGTGTATATATATATATATGTGTGTGTGTGTGTGTGTGTGTGTGTGTGTGTGTGTGTGTATGTGTGTGTGTTTAGAAACCCCTCCTCTTTTTATTAAAGAAGGCTCAAAATGCCGAAGCCTGCACACGTATACAAGGCACAAAAAGACAAAGCCTACACAAGTATACCACCAAAAGGAAGATGAGGGGGAGAAACCACTCAACCACCAAAAGCTAGGGGTAGAGCGAGGACCAGAATGCTCTCGGACTATGGGAGCACCCGTTGCTCCTTTTACGGCATTGGCGGAAGATTTTCCGAATGAGCTGGTCTGCTGAGTTTTGGTGACCTTCGTATCTAGCCTTGTTGCGATTCTTTCAAATCGCCCACGTGGCGGCCGCTGCGACGATCTGGTGGCCATGGGAGGCTAAACCCCAGGAGGCCGCGAGATCGTTGAAGCGTCCACCACCCGGCTCAATACTGTAGAGCTGGTTCAGGGTCCTCCAGATACTGCCAGACATGCTCCCCTAACAGAAGATGTGGTATATAGTCTCCATCTGAGGCTCAGAACAGCACGAGCAGGCAGATGCTAAGCTAATGCCAATGGTGTTAAGGATATCGTCAGTAGGTAGTTTTTTTCTAATGACTCTCCACATTAGGAAAGACCACTTCTGAGGGATGCAGGATTGTCAATAGTGAGCAATGACTTGGTGCGGCTGCCCAATTTCCTGGACAGTAATTCTCGCCGACCTCACCGAGAATTCCCCCGAGGCCTCAAGCGACCACTTCAGCGTGTCGTCCTCGCGGCTGATACTTAATCCGCGCGTACAGATGCTATCCGCCATTTCGTTGCCAGACCAATCCCTAATTTTGTCCTAGTTCCAGTCGTCGGTAGTAGGATTCCACAGGTCTCTAATCTTGCTGTCTCTCGGGGTCTCCGTGAGATTCGGGATCATGCTATCCCCAACCCATCTTTCTAGGAATGGATCCGAGTCGCCTTCCCCCAATTGGAGTCTGATTGCCGTCTCGGCAAGGTCTCTCCCGATAAGGATACGACGCCAAGCCGCTGAGGATCTGCAGTTGGATATGGCCATTGAAGGGTGGATGTGCTTGAAGTACCTGGCCTTCAAAAACCTGGTCCATAAGTTGTTGGTCGTATGAAGTTTCTACCATAATTTCATCAAGAAAGCTTTAATGATGTGAGTAAGTTTGGTAAATCCCAGTCCCCCTTCGTTAGTCGGATGAGCCATGGATTCCCAGCTACCTAGTGATGCTTGTCCTGGCCGTTGCAATACCTCCAAAAGAAATTACAAAAGATCTGTTCGATCGAAGAAAGAACCTTCTTGGGTGGGAAGCATGCAGCCAGAGTATGGATGAGGATGGAGGTGAGCATGTGATTGATGAGGGTCATCTTGCCGCCAGGGAAGAGAGTGGCATTATGCCACCCTTCTAGTTTCTTCCTGATTCTTGTGATCAAGTTCTCGAAGATGCCCACGTTGGATCTCCCATAAACAAGAGGGCAGCCGAGATAGTTGAACGGAGGATGTTCAACAGAAAAGGATGTTAAATTGGCGATGTTGATAGCTTGGTCTCTCTTGATGTTGTGGTGGGCGTAGATAACGCTCTTGGAGGGATTGATCTTTTGGCCTGAGCATCTAGAGTACCTCTGCAGGATGTTGTGGACTACTTCCACCGCTCCTTCGTCCCCGGAGGAGAAGATGAGTAAGTTATCGGTGTAGGCCAGATGAGTTATGATGGGGCATCCGCTGGATGTGTAGTAGTGCTGGAAGTTTGGGGTGTTGACCATGTTGTTAAGGTTCCTGCTCGGGGCATCTGCTGCGATGATAAAGACAGTAGATGATAGACGATCGCCCTGTCTAATCTTGCGATGGGATTTGAAAAACCCCTGTGCTTGACCATTGATGACCGTAGAAAACCAGGAGTTGCTGATGGATCTCCATACGATGTTGGTCCAGGTTTTCGAGAATCCGAAAGCCCTGAATACCTAGATCATGAATTGCCCATCCAATCTGTCATAAGCTTTCTCCATGTCGATTTTGATCGCGATGTTTCCCCCTCTTACTGGGAATTTTATGCAGGTAATTAACTCTTAGGCAAGCATAATATTGTCCTAGATGTTTCTTCCGCGAACAAACCCACTTTGCTCCTTAAAAATGATCTTGGGGAGGATTTCAGCCATTCTGGTTACGATGATCTTAGAGATGATTTCTATGCTCATTCAGAGCCCACACAATATCTTTTACTTTTTGGGCAATGGAGGTTCGTTCCAATTGGGCATTGTCGTTAGCATTGATGAGTAGGGGTATTTGATCAAGGAAAGAGCTATCTTTATGAACCGTCTCTTTAGAGAATAGTTTGTAATAGAAATCTGTAGCTGCTGCTTGAATGCTTTTTTGGTCTGTAATGATATTCCCGTTGTCGCCAGTGGTATGGTGAATCGATAGCTTCTGTCTACTGCCATTGATGCAGTTATAAAAATATTTTGAGTTTTTATCCCCCTCGCTGTCCTATTTCAACCTCGCTTTTTGCTTCCAGAATTCGGTCTCCACTTTGATCCTGAATTTGAGCATAGCCTTGGTGAGGTTCAGGGCTTTCCTGGCCCCTAAGGAGCGATCCGCAGCGAACTTGGCTTCGGTACGGGTGACATCGTCCTCTGCAACCCGAACGGCTTGAAAGATGTCCCCGTAGGCTTGTTTGCTCCAATAGGACAGAGATTTTCTCGTGGCTTTGAGCCTGTTGCTCACTCGAAAGAGGAGGTTGGCAGAGTCCCCTTGGTTCCACGCTTCCGCCATGATGCCCTGAAATTGTGGGTGCTCGATCCAGAAGTCAAGGAATTGAAAGTTTCTTTTGAATGGATTGGTATTGTTTTTAATTTCAACCAGCAGAGGAGCGTGGTCTGATTCTGAGGAGTTGAGGTAGGACAGGTTGCTAGTGAACCCTATTCTGTGCCAGAGGGCGTTCGTGAGGGCCCTGTCCAGCCGAGAGTATTGACGACGGTCGCCTTCCTGCATGTTGCACCAGGTGAAGGCGTTGCTGATGAACTGGAGGGGAACTAGATGGGCGTTGAAGATGAAGTTGTTGAAATCTTGCATGGCCAGCATGGGGGGCGACCACCAATTTTCTCTTCTCTGCAGGTAACTGCATTAAAGTCCCCAATGCAGAGCCACGGTGAGTTACTTTGATGGAGATTGATGTCAAGGAGGTCGTTCCAGAGTAATTTTCTCTCTGCGATATCATAGCTACCGTGGACCGCAGAGATGATAGTGTGGTCCGGGATCATGGGGTGTTCAAACCAGCAGGAGTGGGCCTGCCTGAAGTCCTGGATGACTCCGATGTTGACGTCCTTCGTACAGAGGATCCAAATGTCGTGTCTGCCTGCTATGGCCGTGGGTAGGTCGAGTTGCAGCTGGATAGCTTTTAATCTTTTGGGCGGAATTTTGGGTTCGAGAATAATGAGGATGTCGATCTTGTGGATTTTTTGCAGGCTGGTTATTCTCCTTATTGTAGGTTTGTTCGTCAGGCCGCAGACATTCCAGGAAAGGATGTTAAGCATTAAGGACGTTGTGGGTAGGTTTTTTGTTCTGCTTGGCAGCGGATCTTGTTTGGATAGTTGTGGTTTCTGCGGATCCTTATTTGACATTGGCCTCTGAGACAGATGCTCCTGCCTTTGTCGGGGTGGGAGGGTCGCTGGTTGATTGCTCTTGTGGGTTGGGGGGAGGACTTACTGATTCTCCAGCGGAGTCCAGGACCAGATTCTCAGGGGTATCACTAAGGCATCGTTGGCTGTATGCCCCCCTAATTTTCTATTACGATTTTTTTTATTTATTTATTTAGTTTAGACATCGTATCTCTATGTCGCATACGAATTCGCTTTGTTGTATTTACGTAGCGTGCGAAATTCGTGTTTCGTAATTTCTCGACGAGTGCGAATATGTGTCGAGGTACATATTTTAGAAAAACATTTTTTATTCTAGATTTTATTTTATATAGAAAAAGTATATATGTGATAAATATGTTTATTTTGGGATAAAAGAGTTATTTTATTTGTCATTTAAAAATAAGTAGTAAGTTGAAAATTTTGGTTTATACAAAATATATTCCGGATATTTTACGAAATAGAAAATTATTTATTTTGCTATGATTTAAGTATTTATCTTAATTTTCAAAATTAATTAATATTATATTTTAATATTTATGAAAAAGATATTTGGAATCTTGTTTATTTAATATTTGATTAAATATGGTAAATTAAATTGCAAAAGATTTTATTGACTTTATTTAAAAATAGTTTAAATGAAGAGACTTGAATTGGATTGAGTTATTTTAAACCGGTTTAAATAAATAGGTGATTTATTTAAATGGGATTTAATTAATCCCAATCCCTATCCAACTGGGAATTCTCACCTCCTATAAAAGGAGAGGTACTCCTCCAAAAATTTTCCCATCCACAGATGTGTATTGTGTCTGTGTCCACCATTCTTATTCCATATTATACAATTACATCATTCCTATGTCGGACACATCCCCGACACAATCAAAACCTTAGCCCTATACCTCCCCGCCAACTGCCAACACCCTATCAGCCACCAATACCACCTTGTTCAGTCACCCCGTCGACTCCACAACCCCATACCCATCGTCACCACCGCCTGTCATCACCGGTCAACCCCAAACTCCCTGGCGGTCAGCGCCACCCCACCATTGCCGTACCCACCATACAATCACCACTACCATCTTCACCGCCCCTTGTCTGTTTGCCATTAAAATCTTTTGATGTAATTTCAATATAAACAGAACAGTATTATAATATAGGACTTTAGACGTAGTCCTAGGAGTACACTTTTGTTTATCTGGGTCCCTTGTGCCAATGGAGCAAGTGGTAATGCGTTGACTCCGTTGATGAGCTGACGACGGTTATCGGTTCTCTGAAGGTTTGGATTGCTCTGGGTGCTGGAGCTTGCTGAGAGGAGAAAGACGTTGAGTGTCTGTATCTGCCTCTCTGGTGGTATGTTCGTTCGTATGTGTGTGTTAGAAGGAAATGATTCCCCTATTTATAGCTGGGCAGGTTGGCTGCTCATGCGCGCATATGTAGGATGCGCCGGTGCATGGGGACGCCACGTGTTGATTGCTGATGGAGGTGTATGGGTGATGCGTCCTGATCGAGGGGTTGACTTCTTCACGTTGCTGTTGTGAGCCGGCACATAGCAGAGGAGAAGATCTTTCTGTTGCTGAGATCTTGGATGAGTTGAGTCAAAGGACATGTGTCATCGACCCATGGCTTAGAGATCTCGGATTTGGTGGGGAGAATGATTTGGTAGGATGCGCCTAGGACTGGGCACATGAGGAGACTTTGGCTCGTAACCTTTATGAATCACGAACCATTCTGGGCGCATGGCTTTTGAGGCGCATGCGGGCGACTTTCCTTCTGTCTTTTGGGATCAGAGAGCAGTCTGGGGCGCATGGCTTTTGAGGCGCATGCAGAGCTTCAAATGGAGACTTTCCTTCTGTCTTTAGGGATCAGTAAAAAGTCTAAGGCGCATAGCTTTTGAGGCACATGCGGATGGTTGGGTGGCCACGTGGCAGTAGCTGTCGGAGTAAAGTCATGATGATGCTGACGTCGTCGATGCTTCATTTTCTGAAAAAGCTGTCAACTGTTCAGACTGTTACATCCAAAAGACGGAGTCGAGGGCTTCTGAGGCAGGCAGAAGGTGCCTGTTGCATCCAAAGATAGGGATGCTCGGGCCTCTTTCCCGTTATTCCGGAAGAGCCGTAGATCGGAATGGTGGTGCCCTGACCGTCTTCCTTTGTCTTTTGAGGCTCTTTCTCTGGATGGGGGGTTAATTGCCACCCTCATCCTGTTCGGCCAGGTGAGCCTGGCTGGAAGAGTGGCACATAGCTGGGCTGCTGAAGGGATGCACATAACTGGGGATGCACATAACTGAGCTGCTGAAGGGATGCGCCTTGCTGGGGGCGCATGGTGGGATGCGCTCGGTTGATGGCGCATGGTGATTACTGCGCCTGACTGGAGGCGCATGATGGCTGCTACGCCTGGCTGGAGGCGCATGGTGACTGCTGCGCCTGACTGGAGGCGCATGGTGACTGCTGGCCGTAGACTTAGGATCTTTCCTTTGTAGAAGTTTTCCTTTGTACAGCCTTCTCTAGACATGTAATAGACTTTTATGTGTGAAATAAAAAGTTCTTTTTCCATGTCTATATTTGCTGCTTTTGTTGTTTTGTCCGAGCTCTGACGTATAGATTGTCTAACGCATGGGCCTTCTGGTTGTGAATTTCCATGCTTCTACATGACCCCCTTCAAAGTTTTCAAAACTTTTGGATAAGTTTTGGAATACTTCGAATAAGAAGCATGGAGGTCAGGGCACATGACTGTTGGGGCGCATGCTCCTCTCAGTTAATGTATATGATGATGGCTCGGTAACCAAAAAGATTAATGATGATCTTTTGGTTTTGTTTGCTGTTATCTCTTCACAGAACCCGAGGCGACGGCTGAGATCACACATCATCGGGTCACGCGTGCGACCAAGTCCTATAAATAGGCAAGAGATGGAGTGAGAGAGTTCTTCTTCTCCTTGCTTTTGCTTTCTTTAGAGTTCTTCTTCAAAAACCCTAACTTTTTCTTCTTGAGAGAATGGCTCCCAAGACACCTCACGGCGGTGCCGGTAAGGGAAAGGATAAAGGAAAGGAGCCTGTGACAGTTGTGGCGGCTGACGTCCCCCGTTGGCCTGTCGAAGTTCGGCCGGAGGTGGTTGGTGAGTCTCATTTTACGTACACCAACGCACATAGACCTTGAGTCTTTGATGATGTGCCGCAGTTTTTGCCCGCCGACGTGCATGGGTTTAAACCCTGATGATGCGCTGAGGCTCTACAGCTGACGCACATGGGTTTAGACCCTGATGATGCGCCGAGGCTCTACAGCTGACGCGTATGGGTTTAGACCCTGATGATGCGCCGAAGCACTGCCGCTGACGCGCATGGGTTTAGACCCTGATGATGCGCCGCATCAATTTTTCCAAACACATTATGTACTTCTGATGGGTCTTAGACTCTTTTGTTACTTCTAACATTTTTGAATCTTTGCTAGTGTCAATGACTATCCCGCCCTTGAGTGAAGTGCTTTTGGAGGCTGCCCTCAGTCAGACGGGGGTAGATTATGACGAGGAAGTGATAAACCCTGCTCAAGATGTTCTTATGCTGGATCAACATCCCGAGAGAATGACTCAAATCTGGGAACAATAGTATGGGTTCCTCAAACGGATGATGGAGCGTGGAGTTTTGAAATCTGCCACATCTGATAAAGTGACCTTCTTGAAGCCTGAGTTCCTATTCGGGGACCGTCTCACTTCTACTGAAGCAACAGTGTTGAAGGTCAAGGAAGACTGGTTTTTCACAGCAAAAGGAGTGCATATGACCGTTAAGCAACTTGAACGCCAATGGCCTTTGATGGCCTTCTGTCGTCTTGCTTCGAAGAGGATGATGTCTTGGGATCTTACCCCCTCTCAGGGGAGAGCGGTGACTGGTGTTATCAAAATTGATTCTGCCTCCGATCAGAGAGATACTTTGACCGCGGTGCGGTCTGGGTCTTCTTTCACCTGGCGAACGCTACGTCCTGGGAGCATTTACAGTGATGTTCCCCTTGATATATTTGCTTATAGTACCTTGACTTTAGCACATCGCATGCTGTTGATGGAACGCTCATACCCAAAAGGGGAGTTTCGGATAGAGGGTTGGTGTCATTACGTTTCCAAATGGGATAAACTGACACTCTGGGTTTTGTCGTAGTTTCAGACTGAGCTCCGAGAAATTGGGCTGACTGCCGCAATTCGTGCCACCCAGGCAGGTGTTGACATTAACATGCATATGTTCCTCGCCCTTTTGGAGATGTTTGATATCCATACCGGGACCCTTTTTACTCCGGTGGGAGAGTTAGGACTCGCACTTCATGAGATGTATGAGGTATCAAAGCTCCCTTGGGGATCGGAACCCTATGAAGAGTATTTTCCGACCAACGAAGAATTTCAAGTCCTGGGGGACAAGGCTGAGGAGATGACGACCGTCTTTAAGGAAGTGGCTAGTCACCATTACTATATGCAGAAGAGGGACAAGGGCGGATTGCAGCCTCATGTGACTGCTTGGAGAGATTACGTCTTTCGGCAAGACAAGGAGGATCCTTCCCAGTTCTCTACTCCGCCGGCGCTCTCTCGTAGCGATGTGCTCTCTGAGATGAGCAGGTTAGATGAGAAGAATCCCCGAAAAAACGAGGACCAGCAGTCTGATGAACGCTCCTACAGCTGTTTCTGGCACCTTGCTCATCGAATGTCATCAAAAGCAGTATTGGTCGCGTATCTCATGGTTTGGCTTCGGGATTATGTCTTCCCGGGCGGATCCGGCTCCGTAGAGAGAGTGACCCATCACTTGATCTTGACAGCTGTGAAGTTGGTCTTTGGCCGGCGCTTGGCTCTACTCCCCACGATGGTATGTAATTTACTGCGAGGTTTACGCGAGTTCGCGGGAAATGTGATTCATGACCGAGGTCGGAAAGATAACTTCCGCGTACTGAACTGCCATTTCACTATTTGATGGGGTGGTTAATTTTACACCATCCTAACGTAATGAGTCCGGGTTCAGAAGAAGATTATAGGGCCGGAGATGCATTCCTCCGTCGTTTTCACCAGAGGAGTTGGTCACACACCGGCGTCCCTGTTTGCAGAAGGGTTTTATCCTATCTCCAGGGATAGGAGATCACCAAAGTTGGTCCGATCTTCTTGGGTTTTGAGGCCAATGAAGACTTAAGGGATTCAGGTGAAGATGCCACCGCTCTGCCTCTGTGGGGATTCCGCTGGTTGCAGAGTATCCGGCCATCCCACCTGGTGTATCGGAACAGGAATCAGTGCTTCCTGGAACCGTATTTACCGAGCCGCTTTGCACGTCAATTCGGTTATGTGCAGCTGATGTTGGACAATCCCAGTGTCACCCTGGGGTATGCTGGAAGTTTGCTGGATGGCGCACGAGCTTGGCATTACTATAATGTCGGATGTACCGGAGCTCGATTTACGCTGCCCGTCCAGGATCCGCGGCCGCCCGTTCTTTACTCGGCCGCCAAGTTTTACTGCGTTATGGCTGCCGCACCTTCCGGGTATGATAGGGAGACGAGTCTCGTTGCAGGCACCCCGTTAGCGGTAACTGGGCTTGTATCGGCTAAGGCTCGACCACACCGTACACCAGGGGTGGGTCAGGCTGCACCTTCGGTTGATCAACCAAAACGACGTACAGATGCAGGGGCTGGATCTCCTGCGTCAAAGAATCTGAAGAAGACATTGTCACCGACAGTGTCATCGGATTCAGCATCTGCAGAGGTAAGGATGCCCCACATAGTCTGGTTTAGGTTCGACATCTTATGTTATCAATGCTTTCCTTTTGTACAGGAGCCACTAAAAAGAAAGCCTCGTACTCCAAAGTCCGGTGGAAGCAAGCCAAAGGAGATGGGGGGTTCGTCTGAAGTGCGCATCCCGCTGACTATGATGTCTCCTATGAGGGAGGATCCGGAGGATGTTGTCGTCGTTCCAGCGTCCCCGGATTATGTCAGAAGGAAAACTGAGGATGCAGCAGCTTCCGAGATGATAAAGGCCGTGGCTGGGGCCTTGGATGCCGAGGGTCCAGCAGACACGAGGCTTCCTGGTGATGATGTGGGGTAGAGTTCGTCGTCTTCCGATGGCGTCCCTCCAGCGTTGCAAGAGTCTGTTGCGGGGGCAACAGATATGGTCGGAACATAGGAGAGGATTGATTCCCCTCCTTATCATGATGAGGGGAGATCGGCTGTATCATTGTCGAGTCCCACCCCAGCCTCACCCGTGGAAGTTGAGGTGGCTACCGATCAGGCGGTAGCGACAGATCCTGTCCCTGCAGAGGGACTTGAAAATGATGAGACTCATCTGCCAGTCCTGTCTCCCGGGGCGGGCCAGGAGATGAGTGTTGATCTCCCTGTTCTGCCAGGGAAGGTACTGACCGCTGATAGGATCTTGGGGGCAGAAGAGGTGGCTATTGACGTCGGTGGTTCTTCCGAACTTGAGAAGGGTAAGGGTGTGGAACCCTCCATTGCTCCTTCTACTTGGGGTACTATCTCGACGCCTGTGCCGGCTTCCTCTGTTCCTTCGGCTCCTCGGGCTAGCAGCCTGGCCCATGTTGATGAAGAGCCTATTGATACCGAGATTCCAGTCTCACAGGTTGAGGTTGGCGGATCTTCTTCCGGTCCGCTAACTACAGCAGCCCCTCCGACTCCTGTTATGACGCCGCAGGTGCTGGCGAACACAGATGAATATGTGAAATTCATCGTCGAGGGGGTGTATAAAATGCTGCAGAGGGGTGTATCTGCGATGATGGATGCCAACGGGAGTTTTGCGACGGCAAAAACTCTGGCAATGCCTTATATCGAGCTGATTCGCGTTCACCAAGGCCACGACCATATGGCCGAGATCCTGGAGGCTTCGGTGATCGAGTTGGCCCAGCGGCTCACGAAACTTCAGCGCATCCAGCGAAATGACCTTTCCGTCTTGATAGATGCGGAGAAGGGGAAGCTGATCGCCGAGATTGAGTCTTCCTACCAGGCTACCGTGAGTGTCTGGGAGCGCGAGGTGGCTGAGACTGAGGCTGCGGTGGGGCAGTTGTCTCAGTCCATGAAGGAGACAATGGAAACGCGAGCTGCGTTGGACGCTAATATCGCGGAGATCAACGCCCAGATGCGCCGTCTTGAGGACCAACGGGCCCGACTCCAGTTAGATGCCGAACGTGTCCAGGCTGAACACGTAGCTTTCAAGAAGGAGGAAGCAACCTTCACTCTCCGGGCTCTTGCCCTGGCTCGGCAGCGACAACAGCTTGATGAGAAGCATGAGAATGATACTTCCGCTGAGGCCGTTGAATTGATGCGTCAAGAAGCTGAGCGTCGAGTCCTGGCGACTGTGGAGACTCATGCAGCCGACTTGAGACGTCGAGTTAGAGAGCTCTCAACCAACCCTGGAGATGTTTAGGGACTGTAGCGTCTCCTTTTTATGTTTTTTGCAACTCTTGCTGGGGGATAGTGTAGTTCTGTACTCTTTTTTTTTAGAAAATAAAGAAGTACGCAACTTTTTTGTGATGTGTTCATTTTTGTTATCATGAACTTGATGATTTATGTGGACCTATTATCTTTTGCACACCTTGGCTTTTAGGTACAGATAATAAGTTTGAAGGAACCAACATGTTTGCTCAGAGGTAATATGGACGTGGCAATCATTGGGGTTCAAATGATAGAATCTTCCTACTCAGAGGTATTATGGACGTGGTAGGAGTGATCCTGGGGGATACGCTGAACAACTCAGAGGTGATGTGGACGTGGAAGTTCTGCGATCAATGTATGACAACGCAGGGGTTGTTTGTACGAGATGTTTACTCAGAGGTAATGTGGACGTGGTAAACATGAAGGATAGCGTAGGCTTACGAAGTGTAAGATTCTGCTTTATAGGGTGTAGAGAGACAACTCAGAGGTGATATAGACGTGGTTGTCTTTCTACTGGAGGATGCTACGGAACAGCTGGGTTCCGGAAGCGTATGGTTTTGTTGGAAGGGAATTGTTTGTGAATCCTGATGATTGGGTCCATAGATCTTCTTGTGGAAGCACATATCTGAAAGATGTCAAGAGTAGTACTTCTTCAGGAACTTGCCGTTGATGGGCATCATGAACAAGTCCCCATTGGGTTTGGCGAGGCGGTAAGTACCGTTTGAGTATACCGTCTCAATGATAAAAGGTCCTTCCCACTTGGGCTCGAACTTTCCTGGTGTCTTGTGAGTTAACACCATCGGCCTCATGACTGCCAGAACCAGGTCGCCAACTTGAAAAGTTCTTAGTTTGACCTTCTTGTTGAAAGCCTGTGATATACGGGCTTGGTAGAGTTCGATGCGTTGTTGAGCTAGGAGACGCTTTTCGTCAAGTGCCTCCAGCTCCCTCAGACGACAATGTTGATTGTCCTCTTCTGTGAGTTTGTTTGTAATTGCTACACGGAGTGAGGGTATCTGGATCTCGAGAGGCAGTACCGCTTCACTTCCGTAGACCAGGGAGAATGGTGTGTTGCCTGTTGGGGTTCGTACCATTGTGCGGTAGGCCCAAAGACATTCGCCAAGCTTTTCGTCCCAGTCGTATTTGTTGGATGACACGACTTTTTTGAGCAGCCTAATGATAGTTTTGTTGAACGCCTCGGCCAATTCGTTTGCTGCCGGATTGTAGGCGGTTGAGGCCACGTTTTGGATACGATTCTTGTCACAAAACCTGCTGAAAATGTGGCTGATGAACTGAGGACCATTGTCATGGATGATCCGTCGGGGTACTCCGAAGCGGTAGATGACATGGTGTTTGATGAAGCTGACCACCCTGGAGCTCTTTACTTCCGCCAATGGGGCTGCTTCTGCCCACTTGGAGAAGTAATCGGTAATAGCCAGGATGAAGCGGTGCCCTCTTGATGAAGGAGGGGTGATCGGTCCTATAATGTCCATGCCCCAGGCTTCGAAGGGCCAGGAGGCGACTGTAGGATGTAGTGGTTCTGATGGCGTATGAATAAAGTCTGCGTGAAGTTGGCACGCATGGCACTTCTTAGCATAGTCGACAGCATCAGCGGCCATGGTTGGCCAGTAGTAGCCCATGCGCCGTAGTCGGTCCTGCAGCTTAGGCCTAGGTTGATGAGCTCCGCAAGTTCCGTCATGAGCTTCTCGAAGAGCTTCGGCTGCCTCTTCATTGGACAAACATCGAAGGAGAAGTCCATCATAGGAGCGTCGGTACAACATTTTAGTGGCCGTATTATAATAGAATCGAAGAGAACGTCTCCTGACTGAGGCGACTTCCTTCGGGTCCTCTGGGAGAATTTCGTAGACGGCGAAGTCAATGAACGGGAACCTCCAATCTCGGACGTTAACACCAGTACTTGTCGGCATGGCGTGGGCCACCCGTAAGCATAGGTTGTTTCTAGGACAAACCAAGTCTCGGCCAACTACCGTGATGTAGTGTTGAGTCCCAAGGGGTGCTGCTAATGAGGCTGCGAGGCCAGCCAGAGCATCAGCCTCTAGGTTTTGTAGACGAGGTACGTGTTCGATGAAGAACCCGGTGAAGGTTAAAATGATGTTCAATGCAACTTCATGGTAAGGGATCAGATCTTCATGGCGAACCTCGTATTGCCCTCGGATCTGGTTTACGACGAGTTTCGAGTCGCCATAGGCTTCCAGACGATCCACCCCCAGCTGTTGTGCCAGCTGGAGTCCCATAATGAGCGCGTTGTACTCGGGAATATTGTTGGAGCACGGCTTCGAAAGAGAGTAAGCACGCTGGATGACCAGCAGATCGGGGGAGACTAAGACTACCCCCACTCCTGCGACGATCTGGCCTTTGGGGCCTGTTCTTGAAGCGCCATCGAAAAACATCTGCCAGACGGAGCTTCCTTCGGCGATGTTTGATTCTTGAACCTCATCCGGGATGTCTTCATAGAGTCTTGAGGACTCCGGGATGGGGTGTGCGGCTAAAAAGTCGGCCAGGGCCTGACCCTTAACGGCTTTTTGTGGCACAAACACCATGTTGTATGGTGTTAGCAGGATCGCCCATGTAGCTAGCCGGGAGTTTAATGACCCTGGCTTCGTCATGAGGACTCTGAGTGGATTGACTCGGGAGATGACATGAATTGTCTGGCCCGAGACGTAATAGCGAGTCTTCTGGATGGCAAACACCAAGGCCAAGCACTCCTTTTCAACGGGGTTGTACCGATGTTCGGCCCCGATGAGCGTTCGACTGAGGTAGTAGATTGCTTGCTCGTAGCTCGCATCGCTGTTTTGAGCCAGCAGAGCGCCAAGAGAATGATCCATGGCACGGACGTAGAGGAGAAATGGTTTGCCGGCGATAGGTGCTACCAGGACTGGCGGGCTTATCAAGTAAGCCTTGATGTCGTTGAAAGCCTTTTGGCACTCCTCTGTCCAGACGTAAGAGACTCCCTTCTTCATGAGCTGAGTAAAGGGTTGACATTTACCGGAAAGGTTTGCTATGAACCTCCGGATATATGTCAGACGTCCCTGTAAGCCCCGAAGTTCTCGAAGATTCTTCAGAGGGTCCATGTTGAGGATGGCTTTGGTCTTCTCGGGATCAACATGAATGCCTTTCGCCGTGATGACAAAGCCCAAGAATTTTCCGCTCGAAACCCCTAGGAAGGATTTAGCGGGGTTCATCTTGAGTTGATGTGCCCGCATGAGATCGAAGACTGTCTTCAGGTCCTGTAGGTGATCTCCTTTGAGGCGGCTCTTGACTGCGATGTCGTCAACATAGTATTCGACTGTCTTGCGAAGATGTTGACGAAAGATGGTGCTCATAGCTCATTGGTATGTCGTACCGACGTTCTTCAAGCCGAAAGGCATCACTGTGTAGCAGAAAACACCCTTTGGAGTCCTGAATGACGTGTGTTTCGTGTCATCGGGGAACATCTTGATTTGATTGTAGCCTGAATACCCGTCCATGAAAGACATGCGTTCGAAGCCACACGTGTTGTCGATCATCACGTCAGTGATTGGAAGCGGGAATTCGTCCTTCGGGCAAGCAGAGTTGAGATCCCTGAAGTCGATACAGACTCGTATCTTCCTATTCTTTTTGGTGACAGGTACGACATTGTCTACCCAATCCGGGTGTTGTTCCTCACGGATGAAGCCGCTGGTCAAGAGCTTGTCCACCTCTTGATCGATGGTATTCATGATGTCCGGCCGGAAGCGTCGCTGTTGTTGTTTAATAGGTTTGGCATCGGGTAAGATGTTCAACCTATGCATTGTGATCTGTGGATCGAGTTCCGACATGTCTTCATAGCTCCAGGCGAAGACGTCGATATACTCCTTAGCCAGTTGGATTAAAGACTCTCGATCTTCTCCTTCTAGGCTTTTGTTGATGAAGATGGGTTTGGAAGAAGACCCGTCCCCAAGGTCGATCTGCTCGACTTCGTCTTCGGTGGGAGGTTCACGTAACTCGAAACGAGACTCCCATTGTTCTCCTAGGCATTGAGCCCAGGGTTCTTCTTCGAAGGGTTTCGGCGCTTGGTCTTCGCCATCATCTTTTTGAGGTTGTGCTGATGTAATGTTAGCTGACAGCACTTTTCTGAAGACTGATCCGATACTGGTATCGGAATCCCAAGTCTATGCTTCAGACGAGTGGGAATGTTCTACGTCTTCTGCGTCTGAACTCTCTGGAGTTGATGGCGGCGTGACATAGCCTACCCCCCATCGAGTCCGATTGTAATAGTCCTGCGGCTTTCCTTTAGGTGTTGGAAGCCGGAGAGGGAGACGTCGACCCTTGCCGTAGTTTAGGCCTTTGTTGCTTTTCAGGTCGTAGCCCATCTTTTGGATGATGTGCTTTGCCGTATCCGTGTACCGATAGACTTGTATTCTGCCGGTATCAGGTTCGGGCTCGAGTGGC
The DNA here is from genome assembly GCA_029216955.1 of Iris pallida. Taxonomy (NCBI): domain Eukaryota; kingdom Viridiplantae; phylum Streptophyta; class Magnoliopsida; order Asparagales; family Iridaceae; genus Iris; species Iris pallida. Next base: position 13,109,407 of record JANAVB010040818.1, read on the forward strand.
GGGAGGTCTTGATGACGCTCGACTTTGCCAAAGATGATGGATCCTTCGTCTCGACTTCGTGGAGGGACTATGTAACAGACTCCTTAAGACGGGACTACTCGATTTACATGATGGACGGTCGTTATTTGTGTTTGCAACGACCGTAAAGCGTTATCTAATGTATACATGGCATTCCAATGTGGAAGGCAAGAATAATTAAAAGACACTCTATTATTGATGAAATACGAGATTTTATTCCGTGGGATTATATTGTCTAAGGAGGGTGCATCTACATCAGCAGAGATATATTCGCCAAGCTCCTCATCTGTAAGCACTGGGGTTGGATCAGGAGATTCCACCATAGCTTTGATCTTAGGGTCTGAGAGGGTTATGTGAGCCCTCTCTGGCATCTTGGATGACTGCGGCGGCTTGCCCTTAAGACGCACCTTCAGAGGTGCCTCAATTGCGCCTCCAGTGATTGGTGCCTTCCCCTGTAATTTTGCCACCAGGGGAGTCGATGTTTGAGGCGGCTTTCCCTTGAGGCGTATCTTCAGGGGAGCTTCAGGAGTTGGTGCTTTTCCTGGTAGCTTGATGCTTATTGGAGGCACCTTCTGGGGCGGTTTGCCCTTGAGTCGGATCTTCAAAGGGGCATCGGGAGTCATCTCAGGCTCCATGTCCGGCTCAGCTGCCGTCTCTGCCTCGTCATCAGCATCATTGGCCTCCTCCTCGTCAAGTGACTTGTACAAGTCGGAGTCGGTGAAGTAGGCTTCAATCCCTTTGAAAGGGTCGATGTCTGCGAACTCCGTCCGGATGACGCCATTGGTGGATACGTACTTCATGTATTGGTGGAGCATGGATGGCACCACCATGTACTCATGGAGCCACGATCGACCGAGCAGGATGTTGTAATTGACCTCGGCATCCACAACGTAGCAGGTCACCTCGGTTCTGAGATTACCGATGTGACATTTCAGCCGAATTTTGCCCAGCGGTTCGCTTTTGCTAGCGTTGAAGCCACTGATGGTTGTGTTGGAGGGCGCCAGCCGGTACATTGGGATCCCCAGTGTTGATAGCAGCGCCTTCGGAATGATGCTGAGAGAAGATCCCGGATCGATCTGAATCCGGTTCACCTTGACTGAACCGATATACCCTGTATAATACAGCGGCCGGTTATGTCGGTGGTGCTTGAGCAGCATGTCTTGTTGGATGAAAGTTATGTTTGGGATAATTTCATCCGCACAATGACAGTGCGCACAAGTAGTTGGGAGGTCTTCAGGCTGCTTGAACTGACTGAGAAAGGATTCGGCATCCTTCAGAGCTTCGCAGAGAGCTTCTCGGGAGTCTTTGGAAAGACGCAGGAGCTCGAACAAAGATAGGCGGGCAGGAGTACTGGCCAGTTGAGCCAGTATGTCAAAGTTGTGGGGCTTGGCTAGCCCCGAAGCATTCTCCTTTCGTAGAGGTCTGTCAAAACGAGCCTCCACCTGCTTCTGCTTATTGGCTGCTGAGGGCTTAGACGGGCCCTCTTCCTGGACAGCAGGGATGGTACAAGGAGGCACCACCTCGACGGCAGCTTCGCCGGGTTGGGCGTTCTGTTGTGCACGCGTCTGCACAGGGAGTGCTTCTTCCATTGAAGAAGAAATCATGCGGCAAGACTTGATCTTCCTGCCTTTGGATTTGGAGGTAGGACGTACCTCCGGTTGAGTCACCTCGGAGACGAGGTCGGGGTGGACCCATAGGACCTCTCCTCAAGATGTGGTGAGTGGGATGAGTCCACTCACATTGTCACGGGTAGGTGGTAAGTTAACCACCTCTATTGTCGTCTTAGGGATGGGGACGATGCCATCTTGTGTGGTAGTTGGCGGCAAGGTGCCGAACTGGAGTGACACCACATTGGCTGACACCGTCTTCTTCTCGTAGTCGACGGAGATTACATCGGCATTGATCATGCGCTGGATGTAATTTTTGAGGACATAACAGTCCTTGGTCGGGTGTCCGACAAACCGATGGTAGTGACAGTACCTCGGGTTGTCCACTTTTCCAACTTCATCGGGCCGCTTTGGGTCCGGTAGCTTGATCTTGTCATCCTGCTTCAGTATTTCAAAAAGTTGCAGGGTGTCTTCGTCGTTGAACGAATAAACCTCCTTGGGCCTTGGTGCAAGTGGAGGCTTTTGAGTAGGCACAGATGCGCCTTTTGAGGCATTAATAGTCAATGCCTGCTTCCCCTTTGTCTCTCGTCCGGGGTTGTTGGCCGCAGACCTTTTCCCCTTGTCATCAAAGGCAGGGAAGCTGCCCCCAGAAGACGTGCATTGGCCGCCTTCTTTTCTGCGGCTTCTGCTTCGATGATCAGGGAGCTCCAGTCGGGGGGAGGAGTAGAGTTGAGCCAGAGTTTGACTGCAGGCAGCATGTTCATGCTGCAAGAGGAGAGGAGCGCATGTTCCGGCATGCCTGGAGGTAGTCTGAAGCAGGCCCGTCGGAAGCGTTCGATGAACACCCGAACCGTTTCCTTCTCCTTCTGGCGTATCTCTATGAGGGATGACATCGTCATGTCCTTCCCGCCGTCGTAGAAGCGGTCGAGGAAGAGGCGCATCAAATCGTCAAAGGATGATATGGAATTGTCGGGGAGGCTGCAGTACCAATCATACGCCACTCCCTTCAATGCTCCGACAAATATGCTAGTGAGGAGCGCGTCCTCCTTCGAGAGATGTCCCGTTTGGGACTGGAAGTATGTCAGGTAGCGACGCGGAGAGTCCTTTCCGTCATATGGCATCAGTATTTGTGGTTTATACTTTGGAGGATAAACCGCCTTGTTCCACTCGAGGGGATAGGGTTGGGGGATGTCCATCTTCTGGCTCTCCTCTTGCCTGTTCTTGGACTCAAAGCGCTCCCGTAAGTCCTTGATCATTTCGACCACATCCTCCGTGGAGCTGGGAGTCGGGGAAGGTGGTACCACCTGGAGTTGAGCGTTTGAGGGCTCAGACGTCCGGGGTACTTCTCGGCGATCTGTGTCTGAGGATACCCGTTGAAGGGGTACACTCGACTCCCCATTGGCCCCTGGGTCGGGATCGGTCGAAGGTGTTCGGGTCAAGGCCGACTGTATTTCAAACACTGCATGAGTCAGTGTTTGCATAGAAGCAGAGAGGGTTTTGAGTCCTCCCTCTAATGTGTCTATGTGCTGGACGATGTCCTACGGCGGCGCATCAGACTCGGAATCACCCCCAGCTATGTATACTGTCATGACACGATCGGGAGTGGATGGATTGGTTGAGGCTTCGCTCTCGGCCTCACTCTCATGTAGGGGAGTCGCCTCTCCTGGAGTTTCATCTTGACCACCTCCAGCCACGTTCTGGAGGTCATTCTCGACGGGCGCATCTGCAAGGGTCTGATTACCCTCCGCTCCGTCTTGAAGGGCCTCTTCATCTCCGGAACTACCCCCAGCTGTGTTCTGGGGGACATCCTCGTTTTGAGGGGCTTCTGGGAGGCTGACTTCGCCTGGAGGATGAAGATCCGCCGCAGCTGTGCTTTGGACATCTTCGTCTTCGGAAGGAGGCTAAACAAGGGTCTGACTACCCCCAGCTTCCTCCAAGAACTTCTTCTTCGACCGAGTACCTTCGAACACTCCGGAGGACGAAACAGCTGCCTTGGTTTTCTTCGGCTGGCTTTTGGATGAGGACGAGGAATTGCCAGTCGTCTTTCGGACTGACGAGGAGTTGGAGATCACGTTGCATGAAGCAACCCTTGGCTCCTCTTCTGTTGACTCCTTCATCCCAAGGCGATGTCGGAGGGGTATCGATGATTGCAGCCGCTGAAAGACTGACCGCCTTGGTGGTACTGCCGCCTTGCAACAGCAGTTGATGGTGACCACAACACAAGTATGCCCCGTGAGAGGCGCATCGTGCTTGTTGGTCGACTCTCGTGACCGGCGCTTGTGAGTGATCACGTTACGCAGGTTTTTGGAGGAGAGTGCTACCTTCACACCCCCTTCAGACGCATGGCAAGGCCAAACGCCGGGGTGGTCAGGTGAGTGCTGCGCCCCCTGATATAATACCAAACAGGTATCCCGATCAGTAGTGGAGGAACCACAACATTTGAAGTGACTTGAACGGACCTCAGAAGCACAACCAGAGGAGGCACGGGAGTTCAAGACCACAGAATTTGCCTCACTCGACTTGGTTGTGCACGCAGTAGATGCGCCCAAGTGAGATGAGGGCTTTGAAGGTCGGCTCGTTTTTGGTACAGAAGCACCTGAGTCGACCTTGTACAGCTTGCCATCAGCGGCGCACATGATTGTGAGCGCATGCTTTTGGCTTGCTGCTGGCATAGCACGTTTGTGGCGCATGGCCCGTGCCGTCTTGGATTTCTTCGTACTAGCCCGCTGGGGCGCATAGTACTCAGCATCCAAATTCTTCTCGCCATTACAGCGAGTGAGTCTGTCAAAGACAGAGACTTTTTATGGCGCATCAGAGGTGATGCGCGGGGCATTGGCTGCGCCCCTGCTCCGTCGACGTATCTTCCTCGCCTGAGAGGGAGATGGCTGGGGAATATGGTCAGCCGCACGCTTCCCCGAGAGATGCGCTGCATCAGCGGGCGTACCTTGGTTGCTGAGGACGTCAGCAGGAAGGGAAGGCTGGATTGGCGTATCCCCTTCGGTGGTAGTGCCCGAGGCGTCGACCTTGCGCACCCAGAATCGGTGGGTCTTCTTCGGCTTCGGCAGCCGCTTCGAAGGACTCGCACTTCCTTCAGAAATGAACTCCTCGTACGCCTGTTGATTGAGGCGCACGACCAGCGTTTTGTGGGAGGAGCCCACCTTCACGTCGTCGGCTTGTGACACGACTTTCTCGGTGGAGGAAAAAGAGGTCCCTAGCAGAGTCGCCAGCTTGTTTGCCATTAAAATCTTTTGATGTAATTTTAATACAAACAGAACTGTGTTACAATATAGGACTTTAGACGTAGTCCTAGGAGTACACTTTTGTTTATCTGGGTTCTCTTGTGCCAATAGAGCGAGTGGTAATGCGTTGACTCCGTTGACGAGCTGACGACGGTTATCGGTTCTCTGAAGGTTTGGATTGCTCTGGGTGCTGGAGCTTGCTGAGAGGAGAAAGACGTTGAGTGTCTGTATCTGCCTCTCTGGTGGTATGTTCGTTCGTATGTGTGTGTTAGAAGGAAATGATTCCTCTATTTATAGCTGGGCAGGTTGGCTGCTCATGCGCGCATATGTAGGATGCACCGGTGCGTGGGGACGCCACGTATTGATTGCTGATGGAGGTGTATGGGTGATGCGCCCTGATCGAGGTGTTGACTTCTTCACGTTGCTGTTATGAGCCGGCACGTAGCAGAGGAGAAGATCTTTCTGTTGCTGAGATCTTGGATGAGTTGAGTCAAAGGACATGTGTCATCGACCCATGGCTCGGAGATCTCGAATTTGGTGGGAAGAATGATTTGGTAGGATGCGCCTAGGACTGGGCGCATGAGGAGACTTTGGCTCGTAACCTTTATGAATCACGAACCATTCTAGGCACATGGCTTTTGAGGCGCATGCAGGCGACTTTCCTTCTGTCTTTTGGGATCAGAGAGCAGTCTGGGGCGCATGGCTTTTGAGGCGCATGCAGAGCTTCAAATGGAGACTTTCCTTCTGTCTTTAGGGATCAGTGAAAAGTCTAAGGTGCATGGCTTTTGAGGCACATGCGGATGGTTGGGTGGCCACGTGGCAGTAGCCGTCGGAGTAAAGTCATGATGATGCTGACGTTGCCGACGCTTCATTTTTTGAAAAAAGCTGTCAACTGTTCAGACTTCGGGAGGTGTGCTGCCAACTCTGTCAGTTCAGCATTTAATGTTTCTGACATTCGATGGACAGCTGAGGGGGCGCGTCGATTGGCATTCCACTGGGTATGGGGACGCATGGAGGCGCATCCTCTGTGATGCGCTTGGTTCTGAAGGGCACATCTGTGTGATGCGCCTGAAGTCGAAGGGCGCGTCTTTGTGATGTGCGGTCTGGCCGGCGCATCTGCTTCGTGACACGTCTTTAATGGTGCAACTGTTACGTTCTTCGAGTGCTTTAAATAGCCGTTTGGCTGAATTCGAGGCGTCCGGTTCATCCATTAAATGCAAGTTCATTGCTCAGAATTCGAAGAGCCATCCACTTGGCGCGTGGGTTTGATCTGCCCGGCCTATAAATAGTGGCATGGAGAGAAGGTTTGCTTCTCATTCTCTCACGTACTTCCAACATGAACTTGGGTACTCGAGTGCATTCTGTTGACGAAGTGCTCCCGAGGGTGAAGATGAGACGCCAGGTCGTCGTTGATGCACTTGAAGGTGACTGTTACATCCAAAAGACGGAGTCGAGGGCTTCTGAGGCAGGCGGAAGGTGCCTGTTGCATCCAAAAATAGGGATGCTCGAGCCTCGTTCCCGTTATTCCAGAAGAGCCGTAGATCGGAATGGTGGTGCCCTGACCGTCTTCCTTTGTCTTTTGAGGCTCTTTCTCTAGATGGGGGGTTAATTGCCACCCTCATCCTGCTCGGCCAGGTGAGCCTGGCTGGAAGAGTGGCACATAGCTGGGCTGCTGAAGGGATGCACATAACTGGGGATGCACATAACTGAGCTGCTGAAGGGATGCGCCTTGCTGGGGGCGCATGGTGGGATACGCTCGGTTGAAGGCGCATGGTGATTACTGCGCCTGACTGGAGGCGCATGATGGCTGCTGTGCCTGGCGGGAGGCGCATGGTGACTGTTGCGCCTGACTGGAGGCGCATGGTGACTGCTGGCCGTAGACTTAGGATCTTTCCTTTGTAGAAGTTTTTCTTTGTACAGCCTTCTCTAGACATGTAATAGACTTTTATGTGTGAAATAAAAAGTTCCCTTTCCATGTCTATATTTGCTGCTTTTGTTGTTTTGTCCGAGCTCTGATGTATAGATTGTCTGACGCATGGGCCTTCTGGTTGTGAATTTCCATGCTTCTACATTGTCGAATACCCGTCCCAAACTTTCTCCTTCCTGGCCATCGCCCCGTCGTGCCCTTCCTGGCCAGCGACCCCGGCCATCCACACGCCACCACCCCCCCAACAGTGTCTAGCCCCCGGACGCCTCCCGCCGTACTTCAGGCGACCCCCCCTTTCCGGCAGCACCCCCACACCACCATCGCCGCTACCACCATCGTCATCCCCACCACTAACCACCACAGAAAGGAAAGAAAGGGGGTGGGGAGAACCCGTACCTCGCCTGGCCGCTCCTGCCGTCTGCTCGAGCCACCGTCGACCCCTTCTGCAAACCCCCACTCCTCCGCCGAAGTTCCCCAGCACAGTCACCCTCCCGGGGACCGGCCACCGCACGTCGCCCGAACATCCGCCGCCCCCTCTCCCCTCTCCGCTGCCGGCCACGAAGTCGGATCCGCCTTCGCGTACGACGCGCGCCCAAACCCCGGAGCACCAGGCCCCATCTTAGCTGGACTCAGCCGACCGCGCCCATCTGTGGCCGCGCGCTGTTCCCGGACGCTGACCGGACTCCGCCGCCGCCTTCTTCATGCAATCGAACTCCGGCGCCTCCGTGCCCGGGCCGCCGGTCACCTGGCCGGAACCGCCTAGGTAAGCCTTCGTTCCTTTTTTCCCTTCCGATTCTCTCTCTTCTGTGATTATTGGGGGAAAAGAGTGTAGCATCTGTTATAGTTTGATATTATCATTTATTATTATTTATTATTAATACATTATACTTATTTTTATTATTATTATTATCATTCTTGTTATTACCATTATTATTATTATTCTTATTATTATTATTATTATCATCACTATTATCATTATTATTAAATTATTATTTTTAGAAATTTTGTATTACTATTTTTCAACTACATAGAATAAATGATAAAATTATATAGGTAATTTCAAATATTCAAAATTTTCCTAAAATATTTTTCTAGATTTATATATATTCATTGAAATATTTTTTGACTAATAAAACATAGATGTCTACCAAAAATTCTACTGTTACAAACTTATATCTGATACAATTTTTGATTATCAAAGTATTTAACTAAATTAATATATATAACTAATTTCAAAGATTTACGTAAAATTATTTTAACTCATAAATTATACTTTTCAAACATTATAAATATTTTCTAAAATAATATAAAAATTTACTCTCCGCAAATTCTCCCAATTATCCTCATTACTCATGACTAAACCTGCTTGCTTGTTTTCTCGCAACCTCGAACCCCTACGTCTCGATCATGACTATTGGACCATGCTGGACTTGTCAGATTATCGTACACCAGGCGTAACAACAGGCAAGATACCTTACCATTATACTATTTATATTCAGTCTGCATTTTATTACATATCACTGTTCATTTATTTCTAGTTCTTGATTACTGCCTGCTCAGTGATATTTACTGTACCTTATTATTTATCTTTTGATTGCATATAGACCTAGAGTTAAGGGACCACCTCTAGTTTAGTGCATTACATAAACTTTGACACTGATGTGCCACGAGATGTGTGAGATATGAGTAGCATATAGCATCCGGACTTGCGTGTTGGCTGATCACTGATGCGTGCAGGACGTGCGTTAGGTCTAACTGTCAATAGTTGTGTGTTAGAAGACTTGACGGTTAGTAGTGTTACATGGTCGTGGATGCGACATGATAGGTACATTGGGTGGGGAGAACATTTCCTTGTCGTATGGGCTTCTATTGTACTTCCCCTATAACCCGGAAGCTCCGCTGGAGATACGGGTATGAGCCTCTCAGGTTGGCCACTGTCGTTTTTGAACGTCATGCTCTCGGTCACTGGTGCCCAAGTGGGGACTATACTAGATCCCATTACAGCCAGGGCTCATGCGACGAAAGGTTTGTTCTTAACTGCATGTTCACTTTAATTTGGTTAGATTACCTTATAGTGTCTTGTCACTTTCTTTGATTGTGGCATATTTTATATTCAGTATTATATGGCATGTTGATGTATCTTGTTACGTCCCTCTGAGGACCTGGTTATCTCGCCAAGTGTGTGTTTCGTAATTTCTTGTATGTGCTCTAGTTAAGGCCATTCCTTCCTTCGTGGTGATTGCTCTTGGACTCGCCATTGCTCTCGCTTGCTAAATTTTTTCCTTGTATATTTTTTCATATTTAATTTGGTTGATAGTGGACTTTGTCTCCGCCCAACTATTGTGTACATGACAAATTCAAAGTTACTTTTATATCATATTTATCTTTGTGGATGAGATTTAGTACCTTGGTTACTGTATTTTACAGCTTATGTATATATACGAGGGTCCATATACTTCGTATGTATACAGCTGGCATGATTGCATTCTAGTCCTACGTATTTTGGGACTGGGGTGTTACATTTTTTTGTGGTGGCCCATGCAGGTCTAGTTTGCCGTTTTGGTTACATGATTGAACCAAACGGACCTGCCATATAGGATTAGAGTTTAGAATCTCATCCACCTATTTGACATCTTTTCTTGACTTCAAATTCCGAACTCTTGTTCGACCTCCTTGATTTGCATCTTGCTTGACTCCTTCTACTATAAATTCTTAGTTCGTGTTTAGTAAGATGACTAAACTAGTATATGCCCATAGGTTAAACACATGGCTAGATGGATTGCATTTGGCAATTAATATGCATTGGAATTTTATTTGAGTTATAAAGGAATTTAGTTTTCTAGAAAGTATGATTTTAAGGATTAGTTAATTTCAAGTTGGGTAGTAGCATATTACCGCCTTCAATGGATAGTTGGAATTTTATTTTGCCATTACAAGGTGGTATACACAAGAGGACAGAAAATAATTTTATGAATTATGATTTTTGGAAATAGCGAAATAGTTTATGATTTATTTGGGATATAAAACCGAATTGAGTAACATCTTTAAATTGTGACCCATGATTACGATTTAGTTCAAGTTGGGATTGAATATGTTAAAGTTTATCTTTAATTTATTAAAGTGTTTTAAATTATAAGTTATGATTTTGTAACGACTAGAGAGTACGAAGGGTTTATGATTTACAGGTTATTAGAGGGCTTGAGGATTTAAATTGATTCTACAATTTACGAATTATAGGTATTTAATTTTGAGCTTGAAGAGATAATGGTAAAAATTTTGTTTGAAATATTTTTGGAAGATATGAAATTGACTTGAAGGAAAAATATTTAAAATTTTCTCATATGATCTATAATATAAAGTTATTTAGATTTCGATTTTAAAACCTTGATTATGGATATTTAAATTTTGGTGAGAAAAAAAAATATTTTGAAGAGTAGTTGTGACTTATTGGAAGCTAGATATACACATTGGAAGGATATAGAGTTAGATTCGGGAGTTATTTAAATGTTTCATTTTGTAGTATGAATTTCGGCTGATAAAAGTATTTAAATGTTGAGTTTAAGATTTTGGAAAAAAAAGTAATTAATATTCGATTTGCGAGATACAAGGTTTGTTTTGAGATTGACTAGAAATTTATATTTTGATTAAAGTTGACAGTTTAAGATAATTGAAATTTTAGCAGAGTATCTTGAAAATTTTATTGAGAAGTTTTCGAAGAACTTGAAATCTTAGATTAAATCATATATTGGTAGAGGACTAAGAAGCAAGTAAGGTCACCCTAGTGAGATAGAAGTATTCCACATTAGATTGCCATGCCACCTATTATTATGATATTGCATACACAAGTATAGTTAGTCATCGACCAAACCGATGAACATATCTTTGACTTACTCGACCTTCCCTCAAATCTAGATCTTTATTCGTGACATCTACTTGTTTGAAACTTAGAAATGATTAGAGTCGTTCTCTTGACCATACCCTTACCTATGAGACTATTTTTCCTCTAGAAACTTGGTCTCTAACTTATTTTACCTTGACCTACGAGATTCATAATTATCCTTATTTCGTGCTTTAACCTTTTATTTTGGTGCATTAATTAGTACCTTATGAAAAACCCACTTTCTATTTTGATCATTCGGCGTTCCCTACCGTGACTTTTATATTTAGAGCACAACACTAGACTTTTCCTTCCAACAAATTTCACATGCAAGACCTAGACGAGCTCATATTCATGTAGGTATATCATGTCCCACTAAAACACGTCCCCTTGTACTTTATTTTTATGATGCGACTTTCGAGTCATAAGGACTAACTATAACCTATACCGTGGTACCGAAATACTTTTGACTGTATATTTGGACTCAATCTCGACTCAAATTTTTGGCCCGATTACGATCTACTAAATCCGTTAAACGCTTACCCTTGTGTTTTATCTTGACTGCTTAACCCTTGTCATTTTATTTTCTTGTATTGATTTACTTAGACACATAACACCGTTCACACTCCAATATTAGCAACACTAACTTTTATCCCTTCAAATTAAAATGTTTTCTCATACTTCACTATGATTTCTCCATTGTTTACGCCACCTTGTTCCTTGTATGATTCCCTTATGCGAAATGAAATTTGATCATGACAATCTTGGGTTAGTAGAAGATAGATTGGAGAACCCCACAGCATAGATAAATAATGAAGTTGGTACAGATGGGACATGAATAGAAATGTGCGATAAATTCGAATCAATGAAGTAAGGGAGAATATATTATGTTATGATGAAACACTCGAGGATCGCGAATTTTAAATCTTGTTTTAAAGTAACTATATAATCGAGTGGAAAATCTTCTAAAGTGTTGATGGTTTAAAGAACCGAATATATATATATAAAATTTATAGATGCAAATTTTTGATAAAGACAATGTTGAGGATACGACGATATTATTTTTCAAGGATAACCAATTGTTGAAGAAAGAAACTTTTATACTTTGATTAGGTCCTAAAAAGATTATGAATACGGATTTAAGATGAGTTTCAATTCTACCATCAAAGAGATGAGATGGTTGAATTCAAATTTTCGAGAGAAGTGACTAATAAGTATTTTAGAAAATTTGCAATTATGATGATAGAAGATTGAGTTATGAAGGTATACGAATAGTTTTCGATATTTATCATTGAAGACGGATTTTGATACCCATGGATGCGTTGACCAACAAATACAAATCGTAGTAAGGAGATTTTAACTTTCACTTGGGACAAATTGGTTGAAGGTTTGGAATTTTAATTTTAGAGGGATTATAACTTGGGAGATTTATGGATTCCAAATTTGAGACTATTGAAATTCTAGGACGAGATATAGGGACATAGAGTACATTTATGATCGAAATTGTTTTGTTATAATTTTAAGGGAACGTGGTATGAAAGTAAATTTTTTGGAAATAACGAATTATGATAAGAGAGATTACATGAATATTGATGATATCAAAATTATTACCTACTTATGAGGTTGTCCCTTTTTAAGGTTAATGTTAAGGTTGATTGAGCTTAGTCATTGATCGATTGTCATGTGCATGATCGTAATCTAAAACCATCGAAATTTTGTTCTAGTCGAACGAATGACACATTGCCATTGAAATATCGCTCACCATCCCGTCGAATATTTTGTTTGCGTTCTCGTCTAAAGAAGATTTCGTACTTTCGCTCGAATAGTATTCTTTCTATCCTCTCGACCCTACCTACCCTATCTATTCCTAAATTTCGAGGACGAAATTCTTTTAAGTTGGGTAGGATGTAAGCCCCCCTAATTTTCTATTACGATTTATTTATTTATTTATTTAGTTTATACATCGTATCTCCACGTCGCATACGAATTCGCTTTGTTGTATTTACGTAGCGTGCGAAATTCGCGTTTCGTAATTTCTCGACGAGTGCGAATATGTGTCGAGGAACATATTTTAGAAAAATATTTTTATTGTATATTTTATTTTATATAGAAAAAGTATATATGTGATAAATATGTTTATTTTGGGATAAAAGAGTTATTTTATTTGTTATTTAAAAATAAGTAGTAAGTTGAAAATTTTGGTTTATACAAAATATATTCCGGATATTTTGCGAAATGAAAAATTGTTTATTTTGCTATGATTTAAGTATTTATCTTGATTTTCGAAATTAATTAATATTATATTTTAATATTTATGAAAAACATATTCGGAATCTTGTTTATTTAATATTTGATTAAATATGGTAAATTAAATTGCAAAAGATTTTATTGGCTTTATTTAAAAATAGTTTAAATGAAGAGACTTGAATTGGATTGAGTTATTTTAAACCGGTTTAAATAAATAGGTGATTTATCTAATTGGGATTTAATTAATCCCAATCCCTATCCAACTGGGAATTCCCACCTCCTATAAAAGGAGAGGTACTCCTCCAAAAATTTTCCCATCCACAGATGTGTATTGTGTCTGTGTCCACCATTCTTATTCCATATTATACAATTACATCATTCCTATGTCGGACACATCCCCGACACAATCAAAACCCTAGCCCTACACCTCCCCGCCAACTGCCAACACCCCATCAGCCACCAATACCACCTTGTTCAGTTACCCCGTCGACTCCACAACCCCATACCCATCGTCACCACCGCCTGTCATCACCGGTCAACCCCAAACTCCCTGGCGGTCAGTGCCACCCCACCATTGCCGTAGCCACCATACAATCACCACCACCATCTTCACCGCCCCTTGTCGAATACCTGTCCCAAACTTTCTCCTTCCTGGCCATCGCCCCGTCGTGCCCTTCCTGGCCAGCGACCCCGGCCATCCACACGCCACCACCGCCCCAACAGTGTCTAGCCCCCGGACGCCTCCCGCCGTACTTCAGGCGACCCCCCCGTTCCGGCAGCACCCCCACACCACCATCGCCGCTACCACCATCGTCATCCCCACCACTAACCACCACAGAAAGGAAAGAAAGGGGGTGGGGAGAACCCGTACCTCGCCTGGCCGCTCCCGCCGTCTGCTCGAGCCGCCGTCGACCCCTTCTGCAAACCCCCACGCCTCCGCCGAAGTTCCCAAGCACAGTCACCCTCCCGGCGACCGGCCACCGCGCGCCGCTCGAACATCCGCCGCCCCCTCTCACCTCTCCGCTGCCGGCCAAGAAGTCGGATCCGCCTCCACGTACGACGCACGCCCAAACCCCGGAGCGCCAGGCCCCACCCTAGCTGGACTCAGCCGACCGCGCCCATCTGTGGCCGCGCGCTGTTCCCCGGCACTGACCGGACTCCGCCGCCGCCTTCTCCACACAATCGAACTCCGGCGCCTCCGCGCCCGGGCCGCCGGTCACCTGGCCGGAACCGCCTAGGTAAGCCTTCGTTCCTTTTTCCCCTTCCGATTCTCTCTCTTCTGTAATAATTGGGGGAAAAGAGTGTAGCATCTGTTATAGTTTAATATTATCATTTATTATTATTTATTATTAGGGATTTTTTGACTTTCATCCCACTTTTTAATATGCATTTGTACTTACATCCCATTTTTTAATTTTTTTAGACTTACATCCCATTTTTGTCACTAAAAGTATTTATTTTGTCACGAAAAGTATTCGTTTTGTCACAAAAAATATTTTTAGTGACAAAAGTGGGATGTAAGTCAAATAAAATTAAAAAGTGGGATGTAAGTACAAATGCATATTATTAAGTGGGATGAAAGTCAAAAAATCCCTTATTATTATTACATTATACTTATTTTATTTTTATTATTATCATTCTTGTTATTACCATTATTATTATTATTCTTATTATTATTATTATCATCACTATTATCATTATTATTAAATTATTATTTTTAGAAATTTTGTATTACTATTTTTCAACTACATAGGATAAATGATAAAATTATATAGGTAATTTCAAATATTCAAAATTTTCCTAAAATATTTTTCTAGATTTATATATATTCATTGAAATATTTTTTGACTAATAAAACATAGATGTCTATCAAAAATTCTACTGTTACAAACCTATATCTGAATACGATTTTTGATTATCAAAGTATTTAACTAAATTAATATATATATAACTAATTTCAAAGATTTACGTAAAATTATTTTAACTCATAAATTATACTTTTCAAACATTATAAGTATTTTCTAAAATAATATAAGAATTTACTCTCCGCAAATTCTCCCAATTATCTTCATTACTCATGACTAAACCTGCTTGCTTGTTTTCTCGCAACCTCGAACCCCTACGTCTCGATCATGACTATTGGACCATGCTGGACTTGTCAGATTATCGTACACCAGGCGTAACAACAGGCAAGATACCTTGTCATTATACTATTTATATTCAGTCTGCATTTATATTACATATCACTGTTCATTTATTTCTAGTTCTTGATTACTGCCTGCTCAGTGATATTTACTGTACCTTGTTATTTATCCTTTGATTGCATATAGACCTAGAGTTAAGGGACCACCTCTAGTTTAGTGCATTACATAAACTTTGACACTGATGTACCACGAGATGTGTGAGATATGAGTAGCATATAGCATCCGGACTTGCGTGTTGGCTGATCACTGATGCGTGCAGGACGTGCGTTAGGTCTAACTGTCAATAGTTGTGTGTTAGAAGACTTGACGGTTAGTAGTGTTACATGGTCGTGGATGCGACATGATAGGTACATTGGGTGGGGAGAACATTTCCTTGTCGTATGGGCTACTATTGCACTTCCCCTATAACCCGGAAGCTCCGCTGGAGATACGGGTATGAGCCTCTCAGGTTGGCCACTATCGTTTTTGAACGTCATGCTCTCGGTCACTGGTGCCCAAGTGGGGACCATACTAGATCCCATTACAGCCAGGGCTCATGCGACGAAAGGTTTGTTCTTAACTGCATGTTCACTTTAGTTTGGTTAGATTACCTTATAGTATCTTGTCACTTTCTTTGATTGTGGCATATTTTATATTCAGTATTATATGGCATGTTGATGTATCTTGTTACGTCCTTCTGAGGACCTGGTTATCTCGCCAGGTGTGTATTTCGTAATTTCTTGTAGGTGCTCTAGTTAAGGCCATTCCTTCCTTCGTGGTGATTGCTCTTGGACTCGCCATTGCTCTCGCTTGCTAAATTCTTTCCTTGTATATTTTTCCATATTTAATTTGGTTGGTAGTGGACTTTGTCTCCGCCCAACTATTGTGTACATGACAAATTCAAAGTTACTTTTATATCATATTTATCTTTGTGGATGAGATTTAGTACCTTGGTTACTGCATTTTACAGCTTATGTATATACGAGGGTCCATATACTTCGTATGTATACAGCTGGAATGATTGCGTTCTAGTCCTACGTATTTTGGGACTGGGGCGTTACATTGGCACTCCCTATCTGAAGAATAGCTTGCTGTAGAGGATAGCCTGCAGCTAGGACCTGTAGTCCTCTCTGAAGTGGGTCTGGTCCTAGAATTGTTAGGGCTTCTTCTACCGAGTCTACGTTGGTGTGTAGATGGTCGGCGTCCATGGAGGCGGTGGCCTCTGCATCCTTCGAGATGGGTGGTGTCTCGGTGATAGCTCGGTCGACTTGGGGTCAGTCTCTGATTCTGCGTCTCCCGAGTCGAGAGCGTCGAATTGGTTGGAGAGAGTGAGGGCTTGGGTGTTGAAGGGGACCAAGGCTTTGCAGGGGGTTCACTCTTCTCTGACTTGCCGTCATTGGAGCCGAATCGAGTGTGTGAGTTCGGAAGTGGTAAAAGGGGTGGCTTGGGAGTCCTTCCCTCTGTTGGTGCGGTGTCATTCCGGGGATCTTTCTTCTTTAGTTCCAGATGAAGACGGTGGTAGTGCATTGGGAGGTGACCTCTTAAGTGGCAGTGGTTATAGAATATGATGTGGTTGTCGTAGAGGATTTATTGGGTGTGGGTATGATTGCCCAGCTCGATTGAGATGAAGTTGGACGGTTCGGAAGTGAGGTCGAGTTCTACACATATTTTTGTGTAGTAGGCCTTGGTGAGGTTGCTGGTCTCAGGGGCGGCGGCCACATATGTACCGAAGGAGTTGGCTATACGCCTAAGCGCCGTCGGGACAAAGCAAATGAGGGGTAGATTAGGCAGGGTAACCCAAGCGGCTACCTGTGCTGAGTCTTCTTTGGTGCTAAAGCCCGTCGACCACTTGATGATCTTCATCTGGTGGGAATCGATCCTGCAAGTGCCTTTGGACCATACGGTCCTGTGGTCGCATTCAGAAGAAATGTGGAGCAGAATATGTCTTGGGTCAAGGGGGGCCACGCGGTAATCCGCTGAGAGTCTCCAACTGGCAATCGTCTCCTGTACCCTGGAGAGTTTGGGGCATCCTGCCGAATATTTGAGGATAAAGGTGTGGGGGAAGGAGGTTGATAGAAAGGACAATTCCACTTCGAAAAATAGAACTAAAGGGAGCTGGACGTCTGAGAATAGGAGGCCATAATGTCTGGGAGCTGGACGTCTGAGAATAGGAGGCCAGTGGCTGACGCTAAGTCCGGGCGAAGCTTGGCGGCGTAGGATGGCTGAGCTGCTCCTGACGAAGAACGATGCTGGATCTCTCCACGGGAGGTCCGAAGATCAGACGGGGATGGGTTCTACCCAGGGCGGAGGGAAGGGTCAAAGGAGACAGGAGCCGCACCGAGCACCAGGGGGATGCCTCCTTCGACGAGCTCGGGAGAGTAGGGGCGGCCGGGATCTCCGCGGAAGAGCCTTCTCGCCCGTGCCGCCAGAGACGAGCTGAATCGCCAAAGGCTCGGAAGGGAAACCGCGGAAGTGAAGGGAGGGGAGGCGTCTGGTCGAAAGATGTAGGGGTCGGGCTGGGAGCCAGGGGGGTGAAGCCGCGGAGGAACAGGCGGTGGTGGAGGGGAGGGTGGTCGAGCTGGTAGCCGAGGGGGCTGGAGCCTCGAACACAACGGCGTTGGCAGAAGACGGTAGAGAGGGTCCTCCGGGGGGCGAAAGGACGGTGGGGATCTTAGGAGGGCGGGAGAGGGGAGGCGACCCCTCCGGAGGGGCCATGGATCCAGCCAGCAAGGCGGGGGTCGCGCGGGGATCAGCGGAGATCCAAGCGTACGTGTAATGGTTGGGGGTGGTCCCATCCGATGGTTGCACGTAAGGGTGCGCAGGCCCGTAAACTCGTTGGGGTGGGAGGGCCCCACCTAGGAAGTTCGCGTAAAGTTCAGGCACAAATAAACCTTGGGATGGGTGGGCCCCACCAGGGGAGGCTGCGGGCAAGTGATAGATACGCGAGGCCGCATATTTTGGAGGGTGGTCCACCATGTGGGAAGCAAAGGCAGAGCCTTCCACGTGGGGCCAGGATATTGGTCCCCGAAAGCCTGCACCGCAGGTTGGCGACCATCCCGAGGAAGGGGAAGCTCTGTTCGAAATTCGAACGGGAGAGGGAATGGGACCAGGGTGGGAGGAGAGTTAATGAAGGGGGAAGGAGGTCAGGGCGTACTCGGCTGCCGGAAGATCGGCCCAGGTGGAGCCTGTGGGCGCGAACGAGTGCGGGGAGGGAGGGAAGATGGCGGGAGGGCAGTGGACCTCGAGAAAGTGAGCTGGAGGAAGAGGGATGAGGAAAGTCGCTTGAAAGGGGGAGGAGCTGAGGGGATGGGGGGCCTGGGGGTCGGAAGCCCGGGGGATGGGTGGGGGGCAGGGAGGAGTGAAACCCGAAGGCGAGGAGAGGGGAAGAGCGGGATAAGGTAGGAGAGGAGGGGGGGTGGAATTGACTGATCAACTCCACGCACTCGGCCGGCCAAGGGTGGGCCATCGGCTAACGCTCAACCACCGGAGGAGGGCCGGAAAAGGAAAGCCCTAGGGGATTCCCGGGAGCGGAGGGAAGGGGAGCTCGGGAGAGTAAAGCTAAAGGAGAGCCATTAATTATATATCATATATATATATATATATATATATATATATATATATATATATATATATATATATATATATATATACTAAATACCATACACACATATATCCATTGCCTAAAAATCCAAACCTATGAAGTAAGGATAAAGGAAAACTGTAAGCTATTTTCAAAATAATTGTTAACTTGGTAAAACAGTAATTATATATAACAATTATTTACTTGTAGAAAATAGTAACTAATAGACCATTAAAGTAATACAAAATATATACGTAAAAATATATATCTACATGGACCTTTTTGGAAGCACTACAGGATTACATGGGCTTACGTTGGGCTCGGGTCATGTTTGACTAGTTTAGCACAATCGGGTCTCCTAAAAAGTCAATAATCTAATTAATAAATAATTAAACCGTCTATTGGGGTTAAGTCACAACTTTGACTAGTTTTTCTAGTTAGGACACTGCTATGGCTCGGCCTCCCCTAGCATGGTTAAAACTAGTCAAAGCATACGACTACACTATTCGTGCAAAAATTCTTGGTCATCTTGCACTCCAAAACTTAACCATGACTAAGGCCTTCTATAATAATAACTGTTTAAATAAAAAAATACATATAAAATACATAAAACCCTATTTAAGTCAAATAAATAATAATAAAATA
This sequence comes from Iris pallida, assembly GCA_029216955.1. Taxonomy (NCBI): domain Eukaryota; kingdom Viridiplantae; phylum Streptophyta; class Magnoliopsida; order Asparagales; family Iridaceae; genus Iris; species Iris pallida. The sequence continues at coordinate 13,128,730 of JANAVB010040818.1, forward strand.
ACTCAAAATTTTAGGGGTGTTATAGTAAACTCAACTCCGAACGAAGGATAATATATAATCTGGAATCATACTCAATCACAAATATCTAAAGAAGATAAAAGTACAAAGAGATATAAAGATATGAACTGATGAAAATAGAGCAGTCTAGTAGCATAAGTCATACACAACAAAGTCTAGAAGTCTAATAACTCAAATAATACATATCCCAAATAAATAAAACACGTCCCAAATCATAAATAAACTAGAGACAAATCCAACATCCTAGCTAATAGCTAAGGCATTACTGGTGATACATCTCCAATGGGCACCGGCTCTAAAAGAGATCTCCTGGACATGGTCGCCGGTCCTTTAAATCCTTTAAAAAATATAATCCAGTAAGAATTGAAGCAAAGTACAAACACTAATAGCTGTTCCAATTAATTGACAATAACTATAAGACAGTGATAAAGAAGATGCAATATACGATGAGGAACAAAACTGATACAATAAAAGTAATAAAGGGATACAAGCTATATAATTAATAGAATATAATCATTGCGAACAAGAAATAGAAGAGAAACTATAATATCAGGGATAGAGCAATGTAACCGATGGACTGAATATAAAAACTATAATATGTAATGTTTTGAAATACCAAATAGATATGTGATCGGCTTGGGAGATTCAATGATTTACACTAAGGAAAGCTAGCTCAACAATACGTGAAGTGTATGATTAGCTTGTAGCCGATGATTTACACTACTTGTCGATAGTTCTTGATCACATACCTAACTAGTATTTCTTCCACTCTGACTGATACAATAGACCATGACACGTTACTAGGCAATGTATCCAATGTTAATCAATATTAACCAATATTATCCAATGAGGAACAGTATTTGATATCATTGCGATAAGTCAAGGTAACATCTCATGACTGAAGATCCAATGTCAATACCAATCCATGTACCATCGTGTCAAGCATCATAAGTAACATTTCCAAATACTTGAGTTATAGTAGTAATCAAATAATAAAAACTATCAGAGAATGTACTCGTTTGTGGTCTTGAGCAACAAATGTGAATAAAAGCCCAAAGTAGAATCAGAAAGACCTAAATATGAAATACCAATGTTAATTAGAGTTTTGATGTGTTAAACATGGATATCTAAGATGAAATATGAATTCTAAGTCAATTCTGAGTCTTTATGGTCAAACTAGGTCAATTTGACTTAAAGGATGACTTTTAGGGTCAAACTAGTCAACCTTGGTCAAATTAGATCAAACCTTGTCTTCTAGGTCAATACATTGTCATTCTAAGGTAAATTAACCTATACTAGGCTATCCTAGACTTTACCTAGGCATTTACCTACCTAGGATACCTAGATGGTATCTTACTATATCCTACCTATTTACCCTTTATCCTACACATTACCTAGCATGTAGGCGATACCGTATACATAGGTTACCTACCCATAGGTAACCCTACTACCCTATTACCTAGTTACCTAGCACTTTACCCTATCTCAATACCCTAACACACATTTACCTAGGCATAGGTAATACCATATTACCTGCACATACCCTCCTTCACATTATCTAATAGGCGTCCACCTTACCTAGTATACACATTACATATAGGTAATATCCTATTACCTACACCCTAACACATACGTAAATTTCTATTAGCTATACCCTAACACACATTACCTACTTCATATTACCTACCATTTCGTATGTTACCTATCCACATTCCTACACATTACCCCTATCTCACTTTTACACATGTATACACTTGTGTGTGTCATTCACTCACACATACAACTCAACACACAAGACACTGCCCTGTGCAAGGCACACCCCCTTCCCGTGCAATGCAGTGCCCCAAGCTCCTGCTACCATAAGCTGTTGTTGTTGCTACTTGCCATAAACTGCTAGACACATAACTCTCTTCTTGATTTCCCCCTCTCACTCTCATACACTATCACACACATAGGTACCACTACAAGTTTGCCCCTACACTCATGGACTTATATCACTCCTATTGACACATACATGTATATCACAAGACTCACACACTCATCTAATGACACTCACATTCACATATGCACTCTCATGGGTAGGGTATACACACGCACACTAATACACATGATTTCCCAAGCCCATAGGTAAACCTATTACCTATGTATAATAGATTCACCTAACCATATATGTATATCTAGGTAGACACTCATGCATAACATCTAGTAACACACAAGCCTATAAACACACCCTAACTTATTCACACACACATATATGTATAGATACACCTATGCTCACCTATCAATACACACACATATGTATACTTATAGGTATCCACATAGGTAGATACACATGCATACCCGAATCTAACCGTGTGTATCATGAGATACCATGACACAACACCATATATCCTATTTAAGACACATACACCCATTCTCGACTAAAAAAAGACAAAAAAATTCCTATAGGGACACGTATCGAATACTTGGTGCACAAGCTTGCAATATGCCCAAGATACTATACCGAACCTTGTTCGTATTCTACCCAAATGCATGAGCATGCCTAAAATGACAATTAGAAGCTAACTAGAGTGGTGTCTAGCTAGTACAATATGTCATGTAAAATATGACCTGTGTGTGACAAGTATAGGTAGAGAAAACCCCCAAATTAACTATGCGTCCTAGTATAATATGACACAAACTTATTATTATCCATTTTTGGACATATTACTAGACACACACACATCATTCACATGCCTATCTAACCTATCAAACCGAATAACAAACACTTGGTGTACCATTCTTGAATTTTCCTAAAAATGGCACAAAAATCCTATGTAACTTCTACCAATATAGTCATTAGAGCCACGTTCTTCCTCCTATGGGTACCCCTAGTCTATGGGTGGGTTTCCTAATAATGTTATGCTGGCAGAGGATGTTATCACCAAAGTTACAGCATGGGTTCGCATTCCAGGACTGTCTCTTGAGCTCTTTATGGCAGCTAGTCTAGATCGATTCCTAACCTAAGAGGATTGGAAAATCTTTCTTTGCTAAGACAGAGGAGACTCTGACTCTTTGATTGACTAAGACGAAACCTAGTGTCTAACACATAGAGAAAAGTCTAGCAGTATATCTATTGGGAGATGGATTCCCAATATAGCACCCCAAAGTGGACCCAAGGAAGAAGTTGGACACAACCCTCAAGCTAGTGGCCTCCTCTTCTTGTGCTCTTTAGCTCCCAAGCTCCTTGGCTCCCTGTATGAAGAATATAAGAAGATTGAGAGGGACTTGGAGTGGTTTTGGTGAAGGAATGAATGGGTTTTTAGAAGAGCACAAAAACTAGGGTTTTGAGTTCCAAAATGAAGAAGTGGGAGAATAAAACCTCTCTCCTATTGTGGCTGGTCATATAAGTCCTAATTTGCCTATTTGAAATGTCAAAAATGCCCTCTCAAGTTGTCATGAAGGTTTGGTTAACCTATGGAAGCTTTTAGCCTAAGTGGTTGATTAGTTCTAATCCTATTCATGACCTATTATGACTTAAATAAGTCTAATTGTGTCCAACCTAAAATGTAGGTCCAAGTGTCATGACAAGTTCAAATAGGTTCACTAATCAAGGGTCCAATAAATAGGTTAATCTACTAATAAATACAACCATCACATTTAATTAAATAAATAAATACAAATATTTTATAAAAATGTAAAATGATAAAAATATCCCTGTCTAAAAATGTGGTAATGATATTTCTTATCTTTCAAAGTGGGTCCGACCACGGATCAGTTAGCTGAGATGCACATGAGGTAGATATTTAGGCTATATGCGGTGCCAATCAACATAGTGTTAAATAGACCCCAGATTCACGTCATACTTCTAGCAAAGTCTACAACAGAGCTTAGGCACCCTCTTAAGATCCAACTTAGCATACCACCCGCAAATAGATGGACAATCAGAGTGCATGATCCAGACCTTGGAGGATATGTTAGGATTGTGTACTCTCGACTTTGGTAGATCCTGAGAGGATCAACCACACTTAGTAGAGTTCTCCTACAATAATGACTTCCAGGCTAGCATTTAGTCGATACCATTCGAAATGTTGTATGGCAGGAGGTGTAGGTCCCTGTGACATGAGACGATATTGGAGCGAGGCAGATGCTTGGACCAGAGATGATCAGGTAGACAGTTGAGACGATTTGACAGATTAGAGAGCACCTCATAGTAGCCTAGGATCGACAGCATCATTAGGTAGATCAACATATGAGGCCTCTAGAGTTTGTTGTCAGTGACCATGCATTTTTTTGAAGTTTGCATGACCTCTAAGTCATTAGATTTGGAGTGTAGAAAATCTTAGTTCGATACATATATCGATCCGTTCGACATCCTCGAGTGGTTCAAAGAAATTAATAACAAAATATTATAGCATAGAACTAAAGCAGATCTCCAAGGTTAGAGCGAATCATGATCAAAATCAAAACTAAAATCGAGGAGAAATCTTCAAAATTCAGGGATCTTTTCGGCCCTATCCAGAATTGGTGGTATATTAGCGATATACCATCAATATATTATCTAGACTGTCCAGTCCAGAATAGTCCTAGTAATCATCAACTCGACTTTGTTTTTGATCCATCGATCACTTAAACCCCTTCAACAAATTATGTTGGCATCCTAATTACTAGTGCTTCGTGCATGTGCAAGCCTCATGAAATTTTGTGTGGTAATTGCATGTTATGAACAAGATATCCCATGTGCCCAAAAGTCATGATGCAGAGTGTCATGATCGATTTTGTGAATCAAATCAAGCGTGCTTGTTGAGCGAAGTTTCCTAGCATGACATTAGCGACAGAGAGCACAAAGAAATCGAAGATTAAATTTCATATCAAAGAAATCCATATACATGTCATCAAAACCAAAATCTTTGACACGGGAAAAACCCTACATGCATAAAGCCTTGGTGGCTCATGGGTGAGCATGTGTTGAGTATTTAAAAATCACCAAAAAATGATTGTGGTACTGCATTAAATCTTTGAACAAGGTGTACTTGCCTTGGTTTATGTTCCTCGTATGTAGGAAGCCTACTCGAGACTGGGATTCGAGTCCACCTCCAAGCCGAATCTAGTGAGCACAAGCCTTGTAGACATCGTGCTTATGAACTAGTTGGGTTGAGCTCTCACTTCACCAGGAGTGGGAGGAGAGAGAGAGAGATTTATTACTTAAATAAATCTCAAGAACGAATCGTGGTTGTTCGATCTTGATCGAACGGTAAGAAACAAAGCAGTCTAGTCAACATCATTCCCACCAGTATACGGCTAGCTTGGTTTTTGGCAAGGAAAACTAGGGTTAGGGTTATCCATATATGGCTGATACTAGTCAGGATATATGGCATCTTGCCAAGGGTCTTTGCAAGTCCAGGGTCGTCTATCCATTAGCTTGGTTATACAAGAAATCCAATAAACACAATTAAGTTGCGTATGTTATTATTTTAATTCGAAAAGTGAGTGTTGCTTGAGTATCTCACCCTTGCGATACTAAAGGCACGAAGATTGATGAAGCCACAAAACTACTCTTGTGTTAGAAATAAAATCTCATGATGTTGGTCAACAATAAAACATGAAAACCCGACACTGAAACATGAAAAACGAGGTACAACCTAAATGAAATACTGAAAACATGCATTACGAGAAAAAAATTAAATAAAATTTTTTAGAAATATGAAAATTGAAAAATGGGAATCAAACTTCATGTGGTGGATCACTACAAAGAGGCCATCATCCTTTTGTCCTTCGTTAGGAAGATGTTGGTTGTTGTAGCCATCGTTTCTTTCGGACATACCTCACGACATGTTGAGGCTCTGATACAACCTAATAGAACCAACGACCGGATACGAGGGCTAAAATCTCAATCCTTATCAATTCGAACAAGGGCTAAAAGTTTGAATTCTCATGTAGAGAATTCGAAAGAGCGATAAATTCTTGTTGGTGTTTTTGCCTTTGGACTAGAAAAGATAGTCCCACATCGGCTACACCAAATGGTGAGTATCTCAATATAATGCATTGCTTGTGTTGAGGTGTGCACATGAGGTGTAGTGGGACACAAGCTTGTGCCATGTGGAAGTATTTTTCTAGAAGGAAAAAGGATTAAATCCAACAAGGATGAAAGTTAATTTTTATTGTGCGGACTCGGACTCGGACACGGACTCCAGGATGTCTCGTGCATGCACGGGAGTGTTCGGAGGGTAGGCGTGGACTGGCATACTTCTATGCTGATTGTGGGATGATCTAAAATATCAAACTCTGTTTTTGAGTATTGGTATTTTAGTCCCACATCGGATAGGAGAAGAGGTGAAGTCTCAACTCCACTCTATAAATAGAGCCCCTTGGCCTCCTTTGAAAGATGCACCAAGAAGAGAGAAAAGGGAGTCTGTAAAGTCCAAGAAGCCCGTTCAAGTCTCAAATATTGACTTACGAGCGTTCCAGAAGTTCTCCTGAACTTGCTGGTTCCTGGGAGCTTATCCGTACTGCGGGTATAGCTTTGAGCGCCGGTGTTCTACACCCCAGCGAGATCCGTTCTTCTTCTTCCTCCCTCTTTCTGTTGCCTTCGAGAATCTGAGACTCAACTGTTGTTGATCTTCTCTTGTTGCCTTCGAGAATACCGTCGCTTCTCTTTAGAAGTTACACGGTTCGGTTGCCTTCGAGAATACCGTCGCTTCTCTTTAGAAGTTATACGGTTCTGTTGCCTTCTAGAAATATTACGAAATAATCTTTTTAGATTCTCGTAATACAACATCACCTTCTTTAGGGTGTTGTTGCCAGAAACATTGTCTTTACAATTGTTTCTGAACTCGTGTTTTTTCCATCGATTGTTCGTCAAGGGACTAACAATCTCAAAGCTATACGATTCGATGGAAAACACTCGTGCTTCGCTTGTCGATACCGGCTTTAACAAGTTGGAGAAATTCGACGGTGAACACTTCCAGATCTGGAAGCGAAAGGTGACTCTGAACCTTCAACTCGTGGATGTTGATCACGTGTTGGATGAGGAAGAACCAATCGTTCCAGCAACAGGATCTGCTGCTGTTCTAGCCGCTGCTACGAGCAAGCAGACGAAGTGGAAAAAGGATAACAGCATATGCAGGCTGCTGATCCTGAATTCCATGGAAGACTCTCTGGCCGAGTCCTACACAAAGAAGACTTCTGCCAAAGAGATCTGGGAGTCCGTGGGGAAGCTGTATGACGACGACGAGGCCCGGTCGAAGATGTTCATGGTTGAAAAATACTACAAATGGGTCTTTGAAGACGAGAAGACCATGCTGCCCCAAGTGAAAGAGTTCCTGAAGCTGTGCCAGAAACTGGAGGACGATAGCATGCCCCTTGTCGACAAGTTCGTCGTTGGAGGGATCGTGGCAAAACTTCCTCCAGGATGGAGCAACATCTATGCAAGGATGCATAGGAAGAAGATGGAGATTAGCCTGGATAATCTCCTCAGCGAGATTCATGTTGAGGACGAGATACGCTCTCAACAGAAGTTGGACGCCCTATCCAAGCAACTAGCAACGGCGAATCTGGTTCAAGCCACCAGAGAGAACAAAGGGAAGCAGGCGGCTTCTCACCACAAGAAGAAGGACTTCTCGAATCTGAAAGTGAAGGGTCCAGGATTCAAGCAACAGAAGTCCAAGTCCCATGTGACTTGCTTCAACTGTGGCAAGAAGGGTCACTATAAAAGTGAATGCAAGTCCAAGCCCAAAGAGCAAGGTAAGCCTAACAAGGTTTCTTTGGTTACTAATCAGGTTGCCATGATAGCACAGGTTGCAACTGTAGGGGCAGACTTGGACTGGTGGATAGACACTGGCGCGACATGTCATGTCTGTTCAGACAAGGACTGGTTCGTCTCCTATGAGCCTACTTCCGAGAAAGTCATGATGGCGAACCAGGCACAAGCTGAAGTACTGGGGATCGGGACGGTGGAGCTGAAGCTTACTTCGGGGAACATTCTGACGCTTCAAGGTGTGAAGCATGTTCCTGCAATCGTAAAGAACCTGATCTCTGGGAGCCTGCTCTGCAACGCAGGCTTGAGGATGGACATCAATGCTGGCCAGTTTGTGATGTCCAAGAAGGGTACATTCTTCGGGAAAGCTTTCCAAACTGAAGGAATGTACAAGATTCAGCTTGTTGTAACCCAGCATGATAATATAAATGCTATCACTTTTTCTGATTATTCTCTTGAGTTGTGGCATAATAGGCTAGGACATGTTCATTGTAAAAGTATTAACAGAATGTCTAGTCTAGGACTTATCTCCAAGTGTGGGGGTAAGGTAGAGAAATGCGAAGTATGTGCTCAGACGAAGATCACTAGGAAACCCTTCCACAGGGTCCATCGAAGCACAGATCTTCTGGAGTTGGTTCACTCAGATATCTGTGACTTCAAACAATTCTCTACAAAGGCCGGGATGAAGTATTTCATTACTTTCATCGATGACTTCTCAAAGTATGCTTTCGTCTACTTGCTAAAGTCTAAAGACAAAGCATTCGAGAAGTTCAAGGAGTTCAGGGCCGAGGCTGAGCGGCAAACTGGACAACAACTCAAGAGGTTAAGGAGTGATCGAGGCGGGGAGTATCGGTCTCATGAATTCTTATCATTCTGTAAAGAACATGGAATCATCAATGAGACGACGGCTCCGTATTCTCCACAATCCAACGGAGTAGCAGAAAGGAAGAACAGAACGTTGACAGAGATGATGAACTCCATGCTGTTGACTGCGGGTCTTCCAAAGTGTTACTGGGGAGAAGCTGCACTAACGTCAACGTTCATTCTGAACAGAGTGCCATATGCAACTTCCGACATAACTCCTTATGAACTCTGGTTCAAAGTCAGACCTAACTTGAATGTCATTCGAGTGTGGGGGTGTCTGGCTTATGTGAAGCTCCCGGATCTGAAGATTCAGAAGCTGGGGACAAGGACTACGAAGGCGATCTTCTTGGGGTATGCCGAGAAGAGTGATGCTCGGAGATTCCTTGATATCGGGTCAAACCATATCATCGAATCTCGCGATGCTGAATACTTTGAAGACAAGTTTGCAAAACACAAGAATATTGTTCTCGCGGATCTTCCGGAGAATGATGAGGGTACAAAGCAGACAGAAGTCTTTAATGAACCAGTAGTCCAAGATGAAGCTGTCGTCAAGGAGACACCAGCTGAACCAGAACTCGCTGAGCCGTCAACTAAGCGAATGAGGAGGCCGAAAGACTTCGGAGATGACTTCGTCACCTATCATGTGGAAGCAGATCCGCTTACCTATGATGAGGCAATGAAGACCAGAGATGCTGTATTCTGGAAGGAGGCGATAGACAACGAGATTGACTCAATCACCTCCAACAACACATGGGTATTGGTTGACCTGCCAGAAGGAGCAAGACCCATCGGATGCAAATGGATCTTCAAGAAGAAGATGAAAGCAGATGGAACCATTATCAAGTTTAAGGCCAGGCTAGTGGCCAAGGGGTTTGCTCAGAAGCAGGGGATCGACTACTTTGACACTTATGCTCCAGTAGCTCGGATGACAACAATCAGATTGTTAATTGCTTTAGCAGCAATACATAAGCTGGTGATACATCAGATGGATGTGAAAACGGTATTCCTTAATGGCGAGCTGACCGAAGAGATCTACATGCAACAACCAGAAGGTTTTGTCGTCAGAGGTCTGGAAGACAAAGTCTGCAAGTTGATGAAGTCTCTGTATGGTTTGAAATAAGCTCCTAAAATGTGGCATGAGAAGTTTGACAAGGTGATAAGGTCAAATGGCTACAGGGTCAGTGAAACAGACAAGTGTGTCTATACGAAGTTTGCAGACGGAAGAGGAGTAATCGTTTGTCTTTACGTGGACGACATGCTAATCCTAGGTACGGATTTAAGCTGCGTCACAGAGACAAAGAAATTTCTCTCGACCAAGTTCAGTATGAAGGACTTGGGGGATGCCAACGTAATCTTGGGGCTCAAGATCATCCGGACAAGCACTGGAATAGCGCTGTCACAATCTCATTATATTGAGAAAAAGCTCACTCGCTACGGGTATCAAGATCTTTCTTTTATTGATACACCGTACCGGAGTGATCAGAAGCTGGAGCCAGATTTGAGGGAAAGCGTCAGGCAGTTGGAGTACGCTAGCATCATCGGAAGCTTGATGTACGCTACTACTGCCACAAGGCCTGACATAGCTTTTGCAGTGGGAATGCTGAGTCGGTTCACTAGCAATCCAGGCGTTGAGCACTGGAAAGCTGTGAAGCGTGTTATGAGATATCTCAAGAAAACTCAGACACATGCACTTTTCTACAGCGGAGATCCGTTAGTAGTGGAAGGCTTCAGTGATGCTAGCTGGTGTTCAGATATGGAGAGCGAGTATTCCACAGGTGGATTCGTATTCGCCATGGGCGGAGCTGCTATATCGTGGAAGTCGAAGAAGCAGACTATGTTATCTCGCTCCTCCATGGAATCTGAATTCTTTGCATTGGATGCTGCTGCAGATGAAGCAGAGTGGCTTCGGGAGCTCATGTATGATCTTCCGGTGGTTGGGGCTCAGATACCGGCAATACCGATATACTGTGACAACCAGGCGGCAGCAGCAGTGGCATCAAATGAACTCTTCAACGGGAAGAAGAGGACTGTGCGGTTGAAGCATAGAGCAGTGAACGATCTCATCAAAAGGGGCGTCATTGTAGTGATTGATGTTCGGAGTCAGGAGAACCTGGCGGATCCGTTCACCAAGGGCCTCAAGCGCCAGCTGGTCGATGACACAGCTTGTAAAATGGGCTTGAAGGCATTCTGATATTGTGTTATTACATTCCTACCATAAAGTTTTATGCTATTAGTTCAAAGAGAAATCTACTAGGCATCTAGCTTTTGGTTCAAGGGAGGACTATTAACCAGAAGAATATCAGGAACGGTAGGTACTTGTCCTATGCGACATGGAGAGGTTACGGACCTACAACCACTGTTGTCTACTATTGTTTTCTGCGGAAAACGGATCCTGTGGGAAGGTTGGCTTAAACGCCTTAATAAGTTCTCAGGCAGAGTGAATGCCTGGTGTGCTTTACAGGAAGCACGGTAGAGCAGCACTACAAGGAGTGAAACTCCATGCTACAGTGGGGTGACTCCACCATGAGGTTCCCAGGTAGGGATAATGCCTCGGCTTTGCAAGCTAAGTCACAGCGGAGTAGCACCGCAAATAGGCAGGTAGCCTAATGCTGTATGATAATCGTAATAAAGAGAGGTAGACCGCACTACAAAGAGGACGATGTCCTCATGTTACAGTGGCATGACACCACGAAGAGGTACCAGGTAGGGTAAAGCCTCGACTTCGCAAGCCATGTCATAGCGGCGTAACACCGTACGGAAGCACAAGGCTTCATGCTGGGTAGTTTGGCACTACAAAGGGGCTTGTGACCTCATGCTACAGTAGTATGACACTACGATGAGGTACCCAGGTGGGGTAAAGCCTCGGCTTTAAGCCATGTCATAGCGGCGTAGCACCGCAAAGAAGCGCAATGCTTCATGCCATGACTCTTTATAAAGAACTCACCTATAGTGTATGGAAAGAGATATCAGGCCGTCTCTTGAGGGTAAGCTTGTAGACGCCCAAAATTATACACTGAAACCAGGCTGGCACAAGGCCTTCAATGTGCAGCCAGAAGCACAGTTGATGTCATTATGTGAGTAGGAAGAATTGCAGTTATGGTGCAGAATTCAAGGCTTAGTCCATTCTTATATCATGCTGTTATTTAACCTATGCGGGAAGATTCAAGTCGTAGCGACATCTCTCCTAATGCATGATGGACAATCACTGTGGGGAACGCTCAACCCATATATTGAGATATGTGGGGGATTGTTGGTGTTTTTGCCTTTGGACTAGAAAAGATAGTCCCACATCGGCTACACCAAATGGTGAGTATCTCAATATAATGCATTGCTTGTGTTGAGGTGTGCACATGAGGTGTAGTGGGACACAAGCTTGTGCCATGTGGAAGTATTTTTCTAGAAGGAAAAAGGATTAAATCCAACAAGGATGAAAGTTAATTTTTATTGTGCGGACTCGGACTCGGACACGGACTCCAGGATGTCTCGTGCATGCACGGGAGTGTTCGGAGGGTAGGCGTGGACTGGCATACTTCTATGCTGATTGTGGGATGATCTAAAATATCAAACTCTGTTTTTGAGTATTGGTATTTTAGTCCCACATCAGATAGGAGAAAAGGTGAAGTCTCAACTCCACTCTATAAATAGAGCCCCTTGGCCTCCTTTGAAAGATGCACCAAGAAGAGAGAAAAGGGAGTCTGTAAAGTCCAGGAAGCCCGTTCAAGTCTCAAATATTGACTTACGAGCGTTCCAGAAGTTCTCCTGAACTTGCTGGTTCCTGGGAGCTTATCCGTACTGCGGGTATAGCTTTGAGCGCCGGTGTTCTACACCCCAGCGAGATCCGTTCTTCTTCTTCCTCCCTCTTTCTGTTGCCTTCGAGAATCTGAGACTCAACTGTTGTTGATCTTCTCTTGTTGCCTTCGAGAATACCGTCGCTTCTCTTTAGAAGTTACACGGTTCGGTTGCCTTCGAGAATACCGTCGCTTCTCTTTAGAAGTTATACGGTTCTGTTGCCTTCTAGAAATATTACGAAATAATCTTTTTAGATTCTCGTAATACAACATCACCTTCTTTAGGGTGTTGTTGCCAGAAACATTGTCTTTACAATTGTTTCTGAACTCGTGTTTTTTCCATCGATTGTTCGTCAAGGGACTAACAATTCTTGATAATTAACTCAAATCTATAGTAACAAGTATGTCTTTCTCCTTTACATGGCCTTATTTTATACTAATTAACATAACTTAAGCACTAGGAAACAAATCTAAACAAACTAGGGAAGGACTAAAAAGATTAATACAAAAAGATTCAGTCTAAAACCAAAATCTGCCCAAAATAGGCTTGAGTTCAATTTGAACCAAAATTTTGGTTTGGTCCAATCGAAATTTCGATTTTCCATTAGTACAGTATTGTAGAATCCAAAAATTTCGGCTTGGTTGAACATGAATTTCGGTTCAGGCTAGTTCATCATATTTGGAATAGAATGCATTCTCGTCATAAGCTGTATCACTATCAGGTAGCGGGACCTAATCTTGGTGGCACCCCAAGTTGTTTCGGGTGTACAAATACTAGCCATGGTTGGCTGATAGTTCAATTGATTAGGCTTGCACCTAGCTGCCGTTAGACTAGCCGATGAGGCACTAAGTGCACCACAGGTTCGCTATGGTCGATTGAATAAGTTGTGTATACTAGCATTGTTACATTTGTGCCTTTCGATTGTGAGCTTCAATCATGACGATGTATTATGAAAATTTAAACCGATTTCTAGGTTTTGTGATTACTCATTATAAACAATTAAACCAAACGAAATCTAGAACACCTTAAAAATGCAATCTAATCTATTAGGCAAAAGCCACATATGGATTTAGAAACTATGATTATTATATCCATACATCATAATGCACAATACTAATCAAAGATTAGTTGTAATGCAATATATTTTTGAAGTGGCCTCTAAATGCTCACAACTAATGTAGTATATGTTATAAGAAAATAACATCGAGTGATTCAACTAAACTATGATATCTAATCTCGCACCACATCCCTACTTTTTTTTCCCTCAATTAGACTAAATGATGCCATACTTTTCTTTTTTGCTAATATGATCCCAAATTTTTGAACTTAATTTCCAGTAACCAAATAACAAATCAAACGGAATATATCAAACGGAATATATATATATATATATATATATATATATATATATATATATATATATATATATATATATATATATATAAAATATGCAAATGACCTCTAGCCTAGTGGTTAAGAGAGATGCATGCGGTCCAAGTGATCGGGAGTTCGAGCCCCAGTGGAGGCGAGTTCACCACAATTACCCATTGCTTCAAAAAAAAAAATAAAAAAAATAAAAATAAAAATAAAAATAAAAATAAAAATATATATATAAAATATACATACATACATATATATATATATATATATATATATATATATATATATATATATATATATATATATATATATATAAGGCGAGTTCACCACAATTACCCATTGCTTCAAAAAAAATAAAAAAAATAAAAATAAAAATAAAAATAAAAATAAAAATAAAAATAAAAATAAAAATATATATATAAAATATACATACATATATATATATATATATATATATATATATATATATATATATATATATATATATATATATATATATATAAATATATATATATATATTTATATATATATATATATATATATATATATATATATATATATATATATATATATATAAATATATATATATATATATTCTACTATATAATAGGAAAACTTAGATGGTGAAACTTTTGAATTTCGAAAATACCCTTACATACTTATACTAATTAAAAATAGTTCATTAATTTTAATAAGGACAACTTAGTAATTAGGAAGACTATCATTTGGTTTTCCTAAAAAGTATTTCTAAACTAATAAAGAAATATTAAAATACGTGCAAGGCACGTGCACATATGCTAGTATATATATAATCGAGAAGATGCAGGCGGATGGCGATTCCTCCTCAACCCTAGGGTTAGGTTGAATTAACGGCGGCCGGCAAGGAGGGATTATGGTGGATGGCACAACTGAGAACGGAGGAGAGGACAGTAAAGAAGAAGATGACATAAAAGAAGAAGCAGGTGGCTGGACCACGGTGGAACGGCGTCGACGACCTCGGACAACGTTGTAGAGAGGACAACAAGGCCGGGAAGGGAATATCAATAGAAGGGGGAGGGGGATGCGGTACGGTCAAACAATTATCGATTCCCCACGGCAAACCAAGGACGGCAAATATCTGAGACCTACGGAAAGGGGAGAACGATCGAAAGGAAGAAAGGAGGACGCCAAGGTGAAGGAGACAGGTGGCAAGCGTTTGGAGAAAAAACCTGCAAGTCCATCTAGGCAACAGCGACGACCACATGGAATCGACCTACATACCAAACCGATGTCGTGGGCAGATATTTACAAACCAATAATGGTGTAGGAGGAGACTGACATGCAATATATAGAACCCAGTATCATAGATGGCATGAAGATGGTAGAAATAACAGATGACGACCTCCAGGAGACAATAGAATATTGGAGGAACACCCTGGTACTGTACATCATGGGCGATCGTCCCTTTTTTGGTCAGCTACGGGCATTCGCCTTGAGAGAATTGAAGCCGAAAGGAGATATGGAGATTTTCTCGAGGGAGAACGGTTTCTACTTTATTAAATTCGCGCTCGCAGAGGACTTGGACCAGATTTTGGAGGGTGGCCCGTGGATATTTGACGACAGATTGGTGGTACTAAAGAGATGGCGACCAGAATCGAATTTCGAAAGGGAAAGGTTAACGAAAGTTCCTATTTGGATTCGATTGCCGTGGTTATCTCCATAATTATAGAGCAATTCTTCTATTATGAAAATGACAAGTATGGTAGGGAACCCTATCAAGACAAATATACCGACAGCACGAAGACAACGATTATCTTTTGCCCGGATATTCGTGGAGATAACTGCCACAGACACCCTACCGAAAACTATAGATATCCGTCTCCCAAATGGTGATCGGTTAGCATAAGAGGTGACATATGAATGGGTTCCGCCATCGTGCACAGGATGCAAATGTTTCGATCACACCTCAGGACAATGTAAGGAGAAAACGAGTGAAGAGGGGGAAATAAAAGGAAGAAAGGAATCAGCGGATGAGGAACAACAAGGTGAAGACCAGGATATGGAGTCTACTATGGTTATGGAGAACAATACAGAGATTCTCGATATCAAGATACAGAGAGTACAAGAGTCACATGAGGAGAATAGGCTGAATAGTAGAGAGAACATTCATCCATCGGTACTGGAAAAGAGGCAAGGACGGGAGGGGACATCTCAAAACTCAATGAACGGTATGGAATTAGTAGTATATGAAGATGCAAACAGAGAGCAAAGAAGGAACACAACACAAGTAAGGCACGAGCGGTCTGTAGAAGAGCAACATGGAGAAGACCAACAAAGAGCAGCAAAGAAGAAGACTACTCCACATGATGAAGCAGGGTCCAGTAGAGGAAGGAATGAAGGAATCGAGAAGGAAAATATGGCTCTAACCATGCCAAACCCAAACTGGAGGCACATACTAGAGGATGGTGTGGTTGGATTCTTACAATAGAATAATAAAGTCCAGCATATGATCGAGTCATCAGTTCCTCCCAAGCGTCCAGGGGGAGCCGAGGAGCACTCTGGGACGTCTGCATCCAATAATCAATGAATATCATCACGTGGAAGGTCCGAGGTGCCAACTCGATCAGACTATGGAGAGAGATAATGTCGGTGGTGGCCAAACACAAGTGTACGATTGTCTCAATTCTTGAAAGTAGGGTAAAAGCGGCTAGCAGAATCATGAGTAGGATGCCTAATCATTGGCACTCTGCTCATAACGTCGAAGAATACGGCATGGCACAAATATGGACCATGTGGGACGCTCGAGTCTGGTCGGGCCAGGTCAGGTTTCTATCCGAACAATTACTCATTTTAGAACTAACAAACAAAGGTGGCTTGAAAATTTTAGTAGGAGCTGTATATGGCCATAATGATAGAAGAAAGAGATACCAACTCTGGAAGGACCTCAATAAGATATCTACAAAAATAGAGGATAAATCGCCTCTTGTCATCTGTGGGGACTTTAATGCTATGATGGCAGATTCGGAGAAACTAGGAGGAAGACAAGTCCCTGCGCCAATTCTTGCTGACTTTCAAGACTGTCTACTTAGCTCGGGTCTGATGTGCATGGCACGCGCTAGACATATGTGGACATGGAGCAACAGTTCTGCGGCAAACCAGGTGGTTTGTTAACTCGACCGGGCTCTTTGTGACAACAAGTGACTGGAACTTTTCCCTACTGTTAGAGCAGAAGGCCTTCCCGGAGGTACAAGCGACCATTCTACGAAACTCATCCGCCTGATGGAAGATGGCCTACCCGACGTAAACCATTTCGGTTCAATAACGCTTGGATCTCAATTGAAGGATATAATAAAACGGTTATAGAGGGTCTCGACAAACATAAAATAGGCACATCACAATATTACATGGTGCACAAGCTAAAAGAAGTGAAGCATGCTCTCAAGCTATGGAACAAATGCCGACAGCATGGGAAATTAGCAGACATAGAGACCGAATTGATGACCATCCAAAATCAGGTCCAAACCAAGCCGATGGACCCGGAGTTGGCAGAACTAGAGCTACTACTTCAGGAAAAAGTCAGAATTGATGACCATCCAAATCAGGTCCAAACCAAACCAAGCCGATGGACCCGAATTGATGACCATCCAGCAGGAAGTTTTGAGACGATCCCTCCAACGACAAACTTGTCGGGAAGGGGCATCTCTTCGTCTTCCAGTTTCTGACGTAGCTTCAGAAATTCCTTCACTTGTGGCAACATGGACTTCTCGTCCTCAAAGAGCAATTTGTGATATTTTCAACCACAAACATTTTACTCCTGTTCCTGTCTTCTTCATACAGTTTTTCCACAAACTCCTATATGTCTCAGGCAAGTTCCTTCTTCGAGTAGGATTCTGCCAGGGAGTCCTCCATAGCATTCAGGATGAGAAGCCTACAAATGCTATTTTCCCTTCTCCATTTGGCCTAGAGTTTGGTAGCCGTATTGATTGCGGCAGTAGATCCAGTGTCTGGAACATGGGTTCTTCCTCCAACAGAATATGATCAACGTCTTTTAGTTGAAGAGTTAGATAAACCTTTCTCTTTCAGACTTGATAATGCTCTCCATCGAACTTTTCCAACTTGCAGTAGTCCGATTGGACGAGCGAAGCATTAATGTTTTCCATCTATAAGGACCTTGCTTTGAGATTGTTAGTCCCGAGGCTTGATCAAAGATGGTAAAACAGATGCAACAGAGATCTACGATGATACAAAAACCAAATAACCCGATTACAATATGGAGAAGAAAAATAGAGAAGAGAAGATCGCTCGTTCTTCCTTGCAAACGTGTTACAATTGGGACAGAACGAGGTACATTAATCTAGAGAAAGATGAGAAGAAGAAAAATGCTGGGGTGTCAAAACACCGTTGCTCAAAGAAAGATTCGCCCCACACGAACTGCTTCCAGGAACCAGCAAGTTTAAAGAACTTGTGGAACGCTCAAAGTCACCTCTGTTCTGACTCCTCGGATGGACTTGCAATGGCGGCAGCAGCTCTCTCTCTATTTTTCTTTTTCTGACTTATAATTTTTGTAGTACCCACAAAGGAGGCCAGAAGAGAGTATATATAAAGAGAGGGTGGAAACCCTAGCCGCCTCTTCAGTTATGGAAAGATTGAATCAAATCCCAAAAGATAGCAACGAGATTAATTCAAATCCCACAAAGATAGCAACGAAATTAATTCAAATCCCACAAAGATAGGATCTGAATTAATCGCATTGAATCAGTCTTTCCATAACTAACTTATAGTCTACACAGTCAGCAGAACCCTCCATACGGCAGCAGCAGCCTGACCGCATGAGCCTCATGGCCGCATGGACCGCATGGGCCGCATGGACCACATGAGCCGCATGGACCGCATGGGCCGCATGGACCGTATGGACCGCATGAGCCACATGAACCGCATGAGCCGCATGAACCGCATGAGCCGCATGAGCCGCATGAACCGCATGAGCCGCATGAGCCGCATGAGGCCGCATATGAGCTGTATGCCGCATAAGACCGCATGGCCGCATATGAGCCGCATGACTGCTGACGTGCTAAGTGTAAAGTACGCCAACAAAATGCCACATTATGCCTCATGAGCCCATGAGCCCGAGTCCGAGTCGCTAAGTCCCTTTGGGGCTTAGCTCCAAATGGAATTAATCCAAGAGAATGACAAAAGCATTAATGCTTAATCCTTGGAGCCTAATTCTTACCTCCTAGTAAAATCACCCACATGGTTTCCTCCTTAGGGTCATCCCCCATGTGCATCTCTCAACAACACAACCAAGTATATATGTTGAGATAACTCATGGTGCATTTTCAATGTGGAACTAAAATTTTACAAGGCATATTGAGAGCAAGCTCTCTCCATGTAAAGAAAGCACCAACAATCTCCCATATATCACAACATATATATGTGTCCAGGGTTGAACGTTTCCTACAGTAACTGTCCATTTTGCATTAGGATAGATGTCGCTGACGACTTGAATCTTCCCGTATGGGTTAAATAACAATGTGATACAAGAATGGACTACGCCTTAAATTCTGCACCACAATTGTAATTCTTCCCACTCACAAAGTGTAGTTACGTGTGCTTCTGGCTGTACATTAAAGGTCCTGTGCCAGCCTGGTTTCAGTGTATAATTTTGGGCGTCTACAAGTTTACCCTCAAGAGACGGCCTGATCTCTCTTTCCATACACTATAGGTGAGTTCTTTATTAAAGAGATATGGCATGAAGCCTTGCGCTTCCTTGCGGTGCTACGCCGCTATGACATGGCCTAAAGCCGAGGCATTACCCCTACCTGGGAACCTAATCTTAGTGTCATACTACTGTAGCATGAGGTCTCAGCCTCTTTGTAGTGCCAATCTACTCAGCATAAAGCCTAAGGCTTTCTTGCGGTGTTACGCCGCAACGACATGGCTTGCAAGGCCAAGGCTTTACTCCTACCTGGGTACCTCATCGTGGTGTCGTGCCACTGTAAGATGGGGCCATCCTCCCCTTTGTAGTGCTGTCTACAACTCTTTAATTACGTCATACAGCATTAGGCTAACTGCCTATTTGTGGTGCTACGCCGCTATGACTTGGCTTGCAAAGCCGAGGCATTACTTCAGACCTGGGAACCTCATTGCGGAGTCACCCCACTATAGCATGGAGTTTCACTCTTTGTAGTGCTGCTCTACCGTTCTTCCTGTAAAGCACACCAGGCATTCACTCTGCCTGAGAACAGATTAAGGCGTTTAAGCCAACCTTCCACAGGATCTGTTTTCCGCAGAAAATACATAGTAGACAACAGTGGTTATGGGTCCATATCCCTTCCATGTTCCAGAGAACAAGTACCCACTGTTACATGATAGTTTTCCAGTCAGTGATCCTTCTTTGAACCAAAAGTTAGATGCCTAGTAGATTTCTCTTTGAACTAATAGCATAAAACTTTATGATAGGATTACAAAGACACACTATCATAATGCCTTCAAGTCCATTTTACAAGCTGTGTCGTCGACCAACTGGCGCTTGAGGCCCATTGTGAACGGATCTGCCAGGTTCTCCTGACTCCGAACATCAACCACTGCAATTACACCTTTTTTGATAAGATCGTGTACTGCCCTGTGCTTCAACCGTATAGTCCTCTTCTTTTCGTTGAAGAGGTCATTTGATGCCACCGCCGCAGTCGTATGGTTGTCACAGTATATCGGTATCGCCGATATCTGAGCCCCAACTACTGGAAGATCATACATGAGCTCCCAAAGCCATTCTGCTTCATCTACTGCAGTTTCAAGTGCATATAATTCAGATTCCATGGAGGAACGAGAGAGTATAGTCTGCTTCTTCGACTTCCACGATATAGCAGCTCTACCCAAGGAAAAGACATATCCACCTGTGGATCTCTCGCTTTTCACCTCTGAACGCCAGCTAGCATCACTGAAACCTTCCACTACTATCGGATACCCGTTGTAGTGCAGTGCATATGTCTGAGTCTTTTTGAGATATCTCATCACTCGCTTCACAGCTTTCCAGTGCACAACCCCTGGGTTGCTTGTGAACCGACTCAGCATTCCTACGGCGAAAGCTATGTCAGGCCTTGTGGAAGTGGTTGCGTACATTAAGCTTCCGATAATGCTAGAATACTCTAGCTGCCTGACGCTTTCCCTCGAGTTTGGCTTCAGCTTCTGATCACACCTGTATGGCGTATCGATCCCTGGAAGATCCTTATACCCAAAGCGTGTGAGCATCTTCTCAATATAGTGAGATTGTGACAGCGCTACTCCAGTGTCTGTCCGGATGATCTTTATGCCCAAGATGACATCTGTATCCCCCAAGTCCTTCATACTGAACTTGGTTGAGAGAAACTTCTTTGTCTCTGTGACATAGCCTATATCCGTACCTAGGATTAGCATGTCGTCCACGTATAGACAAACGATGACTCCTCTTCCATCAGCGAACTTTGTGTAAACACATTTGTCCGTCTCGCTGACTCTGTAGCCGTTTGATCTAATGACTTTGTCAAACTTCTCATGCCACATCTTAGGAGCTTGCTTCAAACCATACAATGATTTCACCAACTTGCAGACTTTGTCTTCAAGACCTTTGACGACAAATCCATCTGGCTGTTGCATGTAAATCTCTTCGGTCAGCTCTCTATTTAGGAATGCTGTCTTTACATCCATCTGATGTATCACCAACTTATGTATAGCTGCTAGAGCGATTAACATCCTGATGGTGGTCATCCGAGCTACTGGAGCATACGTGTCAAAGTAGTCTATCCCCTGTTTCTGAGAAAATCCCTTGGCTACCAGCCTGGCCTTGAACTTGTCAATAGTTCCATCTGCCTTTATCCTCTTCTTGAAGATCCGTTTACATCCGATGGGCTTTTCTCCTTCAGGTAGATCTACCAACACCCATATGTTATTGGAGGTGGTAGAGTAAAACTCGTCATTCACTGCCTCCTTCCAGAAGATAGCATCTCTGGTCTTCATTACCTCATCATAGGTAAGTGGATCTGCTTCCACATGATAGGTGACAAAGTCATCTCCGAAGTCTTTCGGTCTCCTCTTGGACTACTGGTACAAGAGTTGTTTCATCAACAATAGCTTCTTCTTGGACTACTGGCCCATATGAGATTTCAGTCTCATTTGCACCTACATTATTTTCCTGAATGTCCGAAAGAACAATATTTTTGTCTTTTGCAAACTTGTCTTCAAAGTATTCAGCATCCCGAGATTCGATGATATGATTTGACTCAATATCAAGAAATCTCCCAGCATCACTCTTCTCGGCATACCCCAAGAAGATCGCCTTTGTAGTCCTTGTCCCTAGCTTCTGAATCTTCAGATTTGGGAGCTTTACATACGCCAGACACCCCCACACTCGAATGACATTCAAGTTTGGTCTGACTTTGAACCAGAGTTCATGAGGAGTTACGTCCGATGTTGCATATGGCACTCTATTCAGAATGAAAGTGGCCGTTAATGTAGCTTCTCCCCAGTAGTATTTTGGAAGACCCACGGTTAGCAGCATTGAGTTTATCATTTCTGTCAACGTTCTGTTCTTCCTCTCCGCTACTCTATTAGATTGAGGAGAATATGGAGCAGTAGTCTCACATATGATTCCATGTTCTTTGCAGAACGATGCGAATTCATGAGACTTGTACTCCCCACCTCGATCACTTCTTAACCTCTTGAGTTGTTGTCCAGTCTGCCGTTCAGCTTCGGCCCTGAACTCTCTGAACTTCTCGAAAGCTTCATCTTTAGACTTGAGCAAGTAGACAAACGCGTATTTTGAGAAGTCGTCGATGAAGGTTATGAAATACATCATCCCGGCCTTCGTGGAGAAATGTTTGAAGTCACAGATATCGGAGTGCACTAACTTTAGAAGATCTGTGCTTCGATTGACCCGATAAAAGGGTTTTCTTGTAATCTTCGTCTGAGCACACACATCACACTTCTCCACCTTACCCCCACATTTGGAGATAAGTCCTAGACTAGACATTTTGTTAATTCTTTTACAATGATCATGTCCTAGTCTATTATGCCACAACTCAAGAGAATAATAAATGCAACTGCATTAATGTCATCAAACTGGTTGACAAGCTAAAATTTAAACATTCCTTCGGTTTGATAAGCCTTCCCGAAGTATGTTTCCTTCTTGGACATCACCATCTGACCAGCATTGATGTCCATCCTTAAGTCTGCATTGCAGAGCAGGCTTCCAGAGCTCAGGTTCTTGGCAATCACCGGAACATACTTCACACCTTGAAGCATCAGAGTGTTCCGAGAAGTGAGTTTCAGCTCCACAGTCCCGATCCCCAGAATATCAGCTTGGGCCTGGTTCGCCATGACAACCTTCTCAGATATCGGCTGGTACGTGACAAACCATTCCTTGCCAGAACAGATATGGCAAGTCGTACCAGTGTTAATCCACCAGTCAGAGTCAACCTCCACAGTTGTGACCTGTACGATCATAGCAACAATGTTAGAAACTAATAAAACCTTTTTAGGCTCACCTTTCTCTGATTGTCTAGGCTTGGATCTGCATTCACTCTTGTAGTGGCCTTTCTTGCCACAATTGTAACAAGTCACGTGGGACTTAGTCTTCTGTTGCTTAAACGAAGGACCCTTCACTTTTAGATTAGTAAAGTCCTTCTTCTTGGGATGAGAAGCCGCCTGCTTCCCCTTGGGATCTCTCGTCTGCACTAGATTGGCTTTAGCCAACTGTTTGGACAGAGTGTCCACATTCTGTTGGGAACGCATCTCGTCCTCAATATGGATCACTTGAAGTAGATCTCCCAAGCTAATGTCTAGCTTCTTTCTGTGCATCCTTGCATAGAAGGTACTCCATCCAGCAGGAAGTTTTGAGATGATCCCTCCAACGACAAACTTTTCGGGAAGGGGTATCTCTTCGTCTTCCAGTTTCTGACGTAGCTTCAGAAATTCTTTCACCTGTGGCAACATGGACTTCTCGTCCTCAAAGAGCAATTTGTGATATTTTTCAACCACAAACATTTTGCTCCTGTTCCTGTCTTCTTCATTCAGTTTTTCTACAGACTCCCATATATCTCTGACAAGTTCCTTCTTCGAGTAGGATTCTACCAGGGAGTCCTCCATAGCATTCAGGATGAGAAGCCTGCAGATGCTATTTTCTCTTCTCCATTTGGCATGGAGCTTGGTAGCTGCATTGATTGCGGCAGTAGATCCAGTGTCTGGAACAGAGGGTTCTTCCTCCAACAGAACATAATCAACGTCTTTTAGTTGAAGAGTTAGATAAACCTTTCTCTTCCAGACTTGATAATGCTCTCCATCGAACTTTTCCAACTTGCAGTAGTCCGATTGGACGAGCGAAGCATTAATGTTTTCCATCTATAAGGATCTTGCTTTGAGATTGTTAGTCCCGGGGCTTGATCAAAGATGGTAAAACAGATGCAACAGAGATCTACGATGATACAAAAACCAAATAACCCGATTATAATATGGAGGAGGAAAATAGAGAAGATAAGATCTCTCGTTCTTCCTTGCAAACGTGTTACAATTGGGACAGAACGAGGTACAATAATCTAGAGAAAGATGAGAAGAAAAAAAATGCTGGGGTGTCAAAACACCATTGCTTAAAGCAAGATTCGCCCCACACGAACTGCTTCCAGGAACCAGCAAGTTTGAAGAACTTGTGGAACGCTCGAAGTCACCTCTGTTCTGACTCCTCGGATGGACTTGCAATGGCGACAGCAACTCTCTCTCTCTCTCTTTTTTTTTTCTGACTTATAATTTTCATAGTACCCACAAAGGAGGCCAGAAGAGAGTATATATAGAGAGAGGGTGGAAACCCTAGCCGTCTCTTCAGTTATGGAAAGATTGAATCAAATCCCAAAAGATAGCAATGAGATTAATTCAAATCCCACAAAGATAGCAACGAAATTAATTCAAATCCCATAAAGATAGGATCTGAATTAATCGTATTGAATCAGTCTTTCCATAACTAACTTGTAGTCTGTACAGTCAGCGGAACCCTCCATGCGGCAGCAGCAGCCTGACCGCATGAGCCTCATGGCCGCATGGACCGTATGGGCCGCATGGGCCGCATGGACCACATGAGCCGCATGGACCGCATGAGCCGCATGAACCGTATGAACCGCATGGACCGCATGAGCCGCACGGCCGCATGGCCGCATTAGCCGCATGGCCGCATGAGGCCGCATATAAGCCGTATGACTGCTGACGTGCTAAGTGCAAAGTGCGCCAACAAAATACCACATTATGCCTCATGAGCCCATGAGTCCGAGTCCGAGTCCGAGTCGTTAAGCCCCTTTGGGGCTTAGCTCCAAATGGAATTAATCCAAGAGAATGACAAAAGCATTAATGCTTAATCCTTAGAGCCTAATTCTTACCTTCTAGTAAAATCACCCACATGGTTCCCTCCTTAGGGTCACCACCCCATGTGCATCTCTCAACAACACAACCAAGTATATATGTTGAGATAACTCATGGTGCATTTCCGATGTGGGACTAAAATTTTACAAGGCATGTTGAGAGCAAGCTCTCTCCATGTAAAGAAAGCACCAACAAAAAATATTTCCGGACAGAATTAGCAAACGGCTAGTCACCGAGGAGGGGAATAGACAGCTCAGGCAAGAGGTATCTATAGAGGAGATCGAGCAAATTATAAGAGGAGCTGACCCGAATAAATCTTCAGGACCAGATGGCTTCAATGCTGTATTTTATAAACAGCATTGGGAGCAAATAAAGTACCAATTACTTGAGACTGTTCAAGAATTTCTCACATCGGGCAGACTATTAAAGGAAATAAATCATACTTTCCTTACTTTGATACCGAAGATAGAGGGGGCGAGCTCGATGGGTGATTTCAGGCCAATTGCTTGTTATAATTTCCTATATAAAATTATAACACATATAATGTACAATAGAATGCAAATGATAATGCAGGGACTGTTATCGGAGAATCAATCGACTCTCATAAAGGGCGGGTCTATAGCAAAGAACTGCTTGCTGGCGTATGAGCTTATTCGATATTTTAATAAGGCAGGAAGTAAGAAGAGCTTTGTCAAAATAGATATTAGGAAAGCTTACGATATGGTAAATAGAAGCTTTGTCTGCCATGTCATGCTTAGTATGGGCTTTGATCAATGGTGGGTGGACAGAATCAAGCAGTGTATCACTTCACCCACCTTTTTTATTATTATTAAAGGCCAACCATGCGAGTTCTTCGGTAGCAACCGAGGTCTGAAGCAAGGCGATCCACTATCCCCATATCTGTTCACTATGGTGAGGGAAAACTTTACGTGCTTGATGGACATTGCGGTACACCAAAAGCATATTACGCCATTATACCGATGGGTAGTCCCGAATGTGTCTCATTTAATATACGGTGATGACTTACTTGTGTTCATAGAACCATCTGAGCGGATCATAAATGGACAGAATATGGTGATGGAGGAGTTTGCGAGGATGTTGGGACTTAAGCTAAGTAGAGAGAAAAGTCAGATCTATTTTAGCCGAGACTGCCCGGAAAATGAGAGATGGTCAGCTCAGTTGCAGGTCGACATAGGCCAACTGCCGGTGAATTTTTTTGGATTTCCTATGTCGATCAATTATGCCAGGGACTTGGATTGTTAGGGGTTGATTCACTATGTTTAGGCCAGGTTAGAGGGATGGCAGGCCCAGCTCCTGTCCTTCGGAAGGCGACTTGAGCTCATTCGAGCTATAATCATTGCTATCACCTCATATTGGATGCGAGCGATCTTTATACCGGAGAAGACATTATAAAAAATCAAGAAGCTATGCGCTAATTTTGTTTGGCAGGGAGGACTTCATGCTATCTCATGGGAGGAGCTCTACCGATCGAAGGAGGAAGGTAGAGTGGGGCTGTAATCTCTTCGGAATCTACGGGAGGTCGCAATACTCAGAACGGCTTGGAGGTTGCTTGAGAAAAAATCACTGTTGGCCAACTGGATGACTAGCAAGTACTCTCAGGGCAATAATTTCTGGGTACAGAAGATGGATAATAATTACTCCGTCATGTACAAAAATATACTTCGGATCCGACCCAAGCTGAAGGCCTGTATCAGACGTATTATTCGAGATGGACAGATACGAGTATGTGGTTGGATCCTTGGTTGGAACATCTAAGCATGATAGAGAGATGGGGGTGGCCTATGTTCGAGCTAAACGAACGCGAGGAACCGGTATCAGTTATTATACATGAAGGAAGATGGAGAACGGAGGCACGTATGGTCGGATAATGGCACGCAGATTCGATATCAAAAGTGTTTATTTAACCTGACGAGGAGTCTCACAGGTGGATATAGGAGGGAACTAGCATTAGAGTATTCTCGTCAAAGTCAGCATACAAACAAGTTAGGGAACATCACCCGACTGTTGCATGGGCGGACGTAATATGGACTCGGCAAGCGGCTAAGAAGATGAACATGTGAGCGTATAAAGCCGTGCGCGTTAGACTGCTTACAAGACAGAGTATGCATATTCGGCATGAACATTCACAACCCTGTCCTGCGTGATGTGTGGGGGAGAAGTGGAATCGAGGGATCACATGTTCTTTCAATGTACCACAACTAGGTTTATTTGGCAGAAGTGTTGGGTGAGGCGTGGAATATCGGGAAATAGAAGCGACAAGTTGCTCATGGTAAATGAGGGCGGTTAAAAGGCATAGCTTGGAGATTTACAACAAGGCCAGAGTCAGGCTTCTATCTGCTATTTTGCATATATGGAGAGAATAAAATAGACGTATTTTCGAGGGGACTGCAATGACAGTGCAGGGGATTCTCAACAACATTGAGAAGGACGCTAGCATCATGGGTGGTTAATTTGTGTAGGAATCACTGTTGGGTAGATAGAAGTAGGCGTTGAGTAATGTATTGTGAGGACGTTTGACCATATTAATAAAGTTTACCTTTGCTTTTTTTATATATATTATAAACAATTTTCTAGTTTTTTATATTACTTTTTATGCCAAATGTCATGACTCAAGCGCGTAAATTAAAACTAAGCATCGACTATCTGAAAAATGGAATACAACCAAACCAGTAGCTTGTTGAATCAGAACTTTATTTTTTATAAAAATAGGATACGAGTTTAGGTTTTGGTTTTGAGTACTGAATTTAAGTTCACAATTTTGGCTTCTAAATCGAACATAACCAAATCGAACCGAACCGAAATAAACATTTTAATATAACGTTAAAGGAGAGAAGAATCCAAAATTCTTAGGGTCTGCTTGGTAACGGTATTTTTATCGGTTTTATGGTGGTTTTGAACCGACAGTTTATGAAAAATTTTGCTTGTTAATTTTTTTTGAGGCACTAGTTTTGGTCGGCTCAAAAACCTCCCAAAATCGACGTAATATAATATTTGGTGGCTTTATAAACACCCAAAATCGGTAGATTTTGAGAGGTATTGTAAAACCCGCAAATTCAGAATAATATTTGGATTGATGGATTTTAGTTGTTGGCGTAGTCATAGGTTTATTAGTTATTACTACTATTATTATTATTTAGTTGGTTAGTTAAATTATGTTTTTCTTAAATTGAAATTTTGATTGATGGATTGTGTTTTTTTTCGGACCCTGACCCAGCCCATTTCTTTTCTAAACCCAAACCATTTTCTTAAAAAAAAATAAATAAAAAAAAGAAATAAAAACTCATTCAACCCTCACCCGTACTTACAGCACCCCTTCATTCTCTCCCACTCTCTCCACGTTCTCTTACCTCACTAAAAATCCTCACCAGAACCCCCATTCCTTTCTTGCTTACTCTAAACCCTCACCATCATCTTCTCCCTCTTAAAACCCCATTATTTCCACAAAACCCACAGCACACTCCAAACACTCGTCGGACCTGCGGTTGACCCCTACTGAGCTCCCTGCGGTCGACCCGTGCCTCCACGGCCAACTCCCTGTCCCGTGCGCCTCCACGACTGCAGGCGCCCAACTTCTCGCGGCGCCTGACCTGCGGCCAGCCCTCCATGCGCCAATCCGCAACCAGACCCCGCGCCGACACCCCCTGCTCGTCGACCAACAAGTCGTGTTCTTTCGGCCCGCCCTCCGGCGTAAATTCCGCCCGACCGTCGCTTTGCGCCCGTTTTGAGGCCGACGTCTCCGCCCCTGCCTCGTGGCCACCTCCCTGCCCTAGGCCGAGCGCCCCACGGTAGTCGCACCTGGCCGCCTCCGGCATAGCCGCCCCGCCTCCTCTCCGGTTTTCCCGAGCTCGGATGTGCCCTAGTCGAGCTCTACGCCCGATCCGCCCAGCGCTTTCCGTGCGGCCTCGCCCCCTCAGTGTGCGTGCTACCCCGTGGCCGCGTCTCCACGAGCCCCGTCCCGCTTTTCGGTGACCCTCAGTTCCGCGGATCCGAGCCCGGCGCTGTCCCAGACCCGAGCCGTGCCCCGCGACAGTGACAGCCCTGTCCGCACTTTCCTGGGCCACCGTCCGCGCTTCACCCTTGCGGATTTTTACTGTCCACTGTCTCGAGCCGTCCGAGACACACGGATTCAGTTTCTATTCTTTGCATCTGGGAGCTCTAGCCGATCACTGAGGTATAATTCGTGTCCCTGTGTCCCGTCCGTTGGTGTTTCGTATTTTCATGTCGATGATGACGAGGTCCCGACCCCGTTTTGGGGATCGGTATTTAAGTTCGTTGCATTTAGGGGATACACGCGCTCGTTGTACGTAGCGGCGTGGTTATATTATGGTTTGGGCATTAGTTGCTGGTTGCGTATATTTTCTTAGTTTCCCTATCTTAGTATACTGTATTGATTATCTATCTTAGTGGGATGTTTTGCTTTTTGGCCTGTGACTTATTATCCTCTGGTTTTGGAACTCCATCTTTGTATGTGGTGATTTTGTGTTGTCTTCCTGGTTTGGGATCGACTGTTTGGGTGTGGAGCGGTACCGCCTCGTGGCTAGGTTGTCCTAGTTACAGAGGAGATGCTGTCCAAATTTTCAGTAAAGTATTTCAAAATAATATTATTTAATTAAGTTCATTAAATTAAAACCTATTTTAAATCCGGTCTTTGCAAATGATTTACAAAACTGGTTTTGTTGGCTTTAAATGCGGATGCTGTGAGTTTTGTATCCCCTGTTAGGCGACGACCGTATCGGTCGGATGAGCCTCGGTGAAACGTAAATGCTACAAGATTTCCTGTACATTGAGGTGTAAGCCAGCAATGTGAGATTTGCATGACCAAGTCTGGGACACCCTATTTTCTATAAATTATATTTAATTATATTTTATTTTAGAACTAGTTACTGGCTTTTAGTATCTTGGGTGCAGGGCCTCGGCCTTCTGATTGGACCGCTTCACGGCACTCAAAGCTCGCCTCAGCATTTAAATTAAATTAATTAATTTGTTGTAAGGGCATAAGCTCAGTTTTCCTTTATTTTTCTGTGGCCCTGTATTTGTGTAGTTTAGGATTTTCTGTTCTTTTTGGTTACTGCTTTGCGT
This sequence comes from Iris pallida, assembly GCA_029216955.1. Taxonomy (NCBI): domain Eukaryota; kingdom Viridiplantae; phylum Streptophyta; class Magnoliopsida; order Asparagales; family Iridaceae; genus Iris; species Iris pallida. Next base: position 13,158,971 of record JANAVB010040818.1, read on the forward strand.
AATTAGACGCATACTTAAAATGGGTATTTGTTTTATATAAAAAATTAAAAGAGTTTTCTCACTTCTAAATAAAAAGGATAAAAGTCAAGTTTGTATTATTTAAACAAATTCATATTTTTCTCATTAAAAGAAAAACCTAATTTTATGTATATAATATTAAAGTACAAAATTTTGTTAAATGAATTGGAAAATACGATCATTACCCAATAAATCAATAAATCGGTTCCTTTTTCGTTAATTGATTATTGTATCCTGCGACGGTAGAGTAGGTTGATATCTTAATTAAATAACTTAAAACTGGACTAGGACCTGCTTCTAGAAATTGCAACAAGCACACCTAGATTTGGCTTATCAATGTTTCTAAGTCAGGGTTCTCAACTGTAGGGTTTCAAGGACATATTTGACTTCATCCCCGGTACCGACATCATATTCCAGTCATTAAACAAAGGCAAGTTACGGTTATGTTTTCGTATTTTAATTAGTAATTGTCATGATGCATGCTTAAACCACTTTGCTACACGGAACCCTCTCCTAGGGATCAAATATTGATTGATATTGATTGTGGAGATATTGGGGGAATAGTGTAGCGTTTATGACCAATACCCCTCATATTGCATATTGTTATTGTGCGAGCTTACCCCTCTTACACACGGGGATAAGCTGTATCGCGTCGCTAGGATGCTATTGTACAACCCAAGCCAATCATAGACGTTACCTATTCAAATCACATTGTTTCAAATACTGAATTGCTGAAAATTGCTGGAAAATATTGTTTAAAGTATTTCAACTGTTTAAAAATTGCATCTTTTTATTATTATTTAGAATGTCGGATATGTACTCGTACTTGCTCCTTTCCTGACTGGATCCCCCCACAATAGGTGATGTTGATGATGCTGAGCTGTTGTTCAATAGCTACTATGACCCGGTATTATATCCTGTGGTGTTGCCAGAGTCCCCCTTGGAGGATGCAGAACCTGAGGCCGATGAGTCGACCGTTTAGCTAGTTATTTTTCTAGTTATCTAGTTTTTCTTGTGTTGGAGTTTGTAGATTTTGAATTCAGTATTTTATTTTAGTACTTTCATTTTTGGTTGTACTTCTCTTTGTGATATATTAAAAGTTTTAAATATTCGTAAATTCGTGTTGTGACAAAGGTAAAGATGTTGAGAATACCTGAAAATGGAAAAGCTTACTGCTGCCGTCTCACAACTGTGCAGGCTGGGCATGATCCGATTCGACCCAACAATTTGGGATCAGGTCGTGACAGGTTTTATTCTATTTCTATCCTCACCAAAAATATATAATTATAATTACTAATCCCTACCCTATTTTTTCTGTATCATGTATTTTACTTCTACTTTTTTCAAAATATTGGTACTTTTTTCGACAAGTCTTTAAAAAATTTATATGTTACTTTCAACCAGTCATTTTTATTATTTGATCAAATGTAGACTTTTACATCCGTGTTGTGGACAGGGTAGCAGTTTTCGGACTCGAGAGTATTTTGTTTATATAGACACTAGTGTCATGGCACACGATGTGTGTGCAACGTATTTTACAATTGTTCGTACTATTTTATGTAGCAAACATAACATAAAACCAAATTTATTTTTAAAAATTAGCATTTTTCATGGTAAGATATTTTTTTATGTTAGAAACGTTGATACCATTTTATCACTACCAGAATAAGTCGTTTTAGCGAAGCCTAAAGACGTCGCTAAAACAACAATTTTCGTCGCTAAAAATATTTAGCGACGAACTTACCGACGTTTTCTGACAGTCGCTGAAATGTAAGTCGCTAATCTTCTAAACGTCGCCAAACGTCACAATTATCGATGGTTGCCGACGTATATATACGTCGGTATATTGCCGACGTCTACCGTCGTGAAGTCGGTGAATTAGCGACGTAGTAAGTCGTGTCGCTAGGCGTCGGTAAATTACCGATGGAATACCGACGTAACGTCGGTGTTTAGTGACATGTTAAAAGTTGGTAAACGTCGGTAAATCCTGGGAATTCCTAGGATGATTACCGACGTCCTCCGACATATTACGACGTCGCTAAACGTCGGTAGCCTGGATAATATCGTATATTTACCGACGTTTACCGACGTAAGTACACGTCGGTGGCCGTCGGTAAACGTCGCTAAGTCTGCAAAAAAAATAAAAAAATAAAATACAGAATGTCCATTTCTCCTTGCAGTTTAAAAAAGATAACCATTTCTCACTGTAGAATAGGATCCAAACAATCACAGAATGTCCATTTCTCGCTGTACACAGGTTTCAGTCCCTATAACCACGTCTACAACAATCACACAATGTACAGTTCTCAGAATGTCCATTTCTCAGTGTACACAGATTTCAGTCCCTATAACCAAGTTTACAACAATCACACAACAACTAACCAAATAACCAAATATCCAAATAACCAAGTATCCAAATAACCAAGTATCCAAAAATCCAAATCTACACAACCAACAAATATCCAAGTCACAAACAAAGAATGAAACAAACACAAAGAAACAGTCCTAACTAGGACTACTAGGAATCTGTGCAGAAGGGGCACCGCCGCGACGAAGGGATAAGAATAACTCATACTCCTCAAGTGAAATCGATACCGATGGAGGCAGTAACGTCGGTGGAGTCGGTGTCGAAGAAGAAGGCGGTGGAGGCGGCAGAGTCGACGACGATGAAGGCGCACCCGGAAGACCAGCACGCTCCAACGCTGTAAGTCGCTGGTGGTATGCATCCATGATAGATAACATTCTATCACTGCTCTGGACCATCGACTCCTGCGCCAATCTCATCCTCTCGGCCATGGTCACCTGTCCTGTCTGCAGCTCCGTCACTGTGCGCTCTAACCCTCCAACGGTGTGCTCTGTCCTCTCAGTCATCTCCCTGAGGTCCATAATGCCGCGGTCGAGTGCATCCAATCGTGCTAGCAGCACAGGATCCTTCGTAGGGTGCTGAGACTGCTCCTCGATCCATCGTAGCAGGTCGTCACGGAGAGACTCCATCATCTGGTGGACTCGGGCAGACTCCTGGGACGGCTGTGGACCATGCACACTAGCAGGAGATGTCCTAGAGGACTGGATCGCAACTAGGGCGCCATAGGATCCCGTACCGTAGTATGTACCCCTACGGAGTCCACCAGCGGCGGCCATCCACAGCTCGTCCGCCGACGGAGCTTGAGTGGGCTGCGAGGAAGTACCGGCCTCTCCTGCATCAGGTGCACTAGCAGCCGCCCGTTCCCGCAGCCTCTGATACTCGGCCTAGAAAGTACTTGTTATTACTAACTTCTAATTTCTAATTGATGTACTTATTATTACTAATTTCTAATTAATGTACTTATTATTTCTAATTTCTAATTAATGTACTTATTATTACTAACTACATGAATATTTATTTATATCGTATTTACTAAGTTATATTAAAATTGACATGAAGTATTAAATTAAGATAACGTATTGTAATACTTACATAAGTCTGCTCGGCCCTCTCATCAATAAGGTCACCGCCGCGACGATGGGTGGCCAGGAAGACGGTCACCATGTCGGCGTTACCGACCTTCCTTACCTGTAGTTAAATATATTATCTTAGTAATAATTTATCGGTTTTGTATTAAAATAATATTTTTAAAAAAGGAAGACATACCAGACGATGAAAATATTCCGTCATCGGAATCGACCCACCGTACCACTTCGAGGCATGTTGCCTAGCCGCCTTGGCCTTCTCCGACTTCTCCTTGTACTTTGGGTCCTCGAATCGAGCCTTCATCGCATTCCATTGATCATGGGTGATCCAACCTTGGATCGGCTTTCCGATACGATCACGATCCTTCTGATCATTGATAGAGTCGCGGATCAGCTTGACAGCGACGGCAGGAAACATCCCCTCGATAAGCTCGGCCCGGTACGGTAGATAGAAAAACATATCCTAGAAGAGCGCAAACCAAATATTTATTAGTTATATATAATATAAAAAATTATATGATTCATGTTAAAAGCAAATATATTTTAACCTTGAAGCGCGCAAACCAGAAGGCCTTCCTTTCGTCCGGAGCCTCAGAGTAGTTAATCCAAGCACCACCATAATTATGCCTCAGCATGTGGCCTAGACGTCTTTGTACCTCTGGGGGACGATATCTATACAAACATATTATATTCATGAAAAAAATTAAATTATGATAAAAACAGAAAGAAAAAAATTATAAGCCAAAACACCTACTTTGTACCGTCGGCCCAGATCTCCGTCCTCCTCTCCTCCGGAGGTGCGCACGCATCATCTGCATGATGCTGGTCGGCCGTCGGCGTCGCCGCCTCTGCCGTCGCCGCAGCCTCTGCCATCTGCTCATCCATCTCCATCGTCGTATCAGCAACAGGAACGCTGGACGGGCGAGTACTCTCAACAGGCCTGGAACTACTCGTCCCAGGAGATATGCCACGTGACGTCGTCCCACCAGGCCCATCTACTGTCCGATATGGAGGAGTAATCGGCGACGAGGATCCAGAGCCGGTACCAGAATGAGGTACCGAAGGAAAACTCCATCCTCTAGCAGTACCTGTAGAAAGTACCGGAGGAGAGTGACCTCGTTGTCCCCTTCGAAACGCTCTACGATGACCTGCCATACCTGATAACAGCATATGATAATACAACAAATAATAGAGACTAGAAATATGAAAGTAAAACAAATAATAGAGACTAGAAATATGAAAGTACAACAAATAATAGAGACTAAAAATATGAAAGCACAACAAAGACAAGATAATAACCAAGACAACATATGATGATACATTCTACAATAAACATCTAAGTCCAGATAATATATTCTAGAAGAAACATCTAAGTACAGATAAGTATATCTCTCTCAATCATCTTCAGAATAATCATCTTGTTCGTCTTCCTCGACCTCATCTTCTTCTTCCTCCTCATCTTCACTTTCATCTTCGCCTTCGTCAACTTCGTCTTCCTCTTCGGATAATTCTACATCTTCTACATTATGTGTCGTGTAATGCGTAACTTCCGTGGAGTCCACATCGACAATATTGGTTACAAGAGGTAGCTCGTCCTCCTGGTAAGCTTTTTCGTCAACATCAAAAGTATCTCTGGCTTTAGTCTTGCATACTGCCCACCAGTCAGACTTTGTTGCTCCCCGTCTCGGATAAGCTGTGAAGTACACGAGCTGAGCCTGAGTTGCTAGGACAAACGGTTCATAGCCTTGATATCTACGCTTGTAGTTTATATCCAGAAGACCATGCTTGTCAATTTTCCAACCTTGATTTTCAATCGGATCGAACCATTCACACTTGAACAATACGATCTTTGCAGGTTCTCTGCCATTATTATATGACAACTCAACAATCTCTCGTAAGATGCCAAAGAAATCATTTCCTGGATCGACGTTATTGTAGTTCGAAGACTTGATACACAAACAACTGTTTTTCGTGGAATCAAGATCCAGGAAGCTGTCTCTGATCGGAGCATTTGTCGACTTGAACCAAAAGCCATTGACACAGTAACTTAGCCATATTTTAACAAAAGTAATTGGTCCCTTGGCAAGAGTTCTAATTAATTCAATCTCGGGTAAAATTAGACGATCGACCTGAATATCAAAGAAGCGATAATAAGTTATTTATTGCGCAGTTGCATTAGAAGAGGCCAGTAATTATCGAGCTACTTACATATTCGCTCAACCAAGAAGGAAAATGATGTCTCATTTCTTGTTCTAATGCTTCGTCTGTTAGGTAGGGTCTAACCCGCCTCAACTCATCATTATATGTGCTGGAAAACAACGAAGCAACCGCCGATTAGTACAATAATATTAGCTTATGCTATTACATTGAAATAACGTAAACTCATCATCCTGAGTTACTTACCCCTCTAGCTTCTCCACTTCATCCTCGTCGCAATTGAGTAATACATACAACTGAGCAGCCCTTAGCTTTTCGTCATTCGAATATCTCTTCTTCATTTTCCCCGAAGGCTTTCAGGACGCATTGAATACTTTCAGTATTCTATCATTAAATTCTTCATATCCGTCATCGTTTTTTGGAGCCCTCGTTCTATTTATAGCAACATGAGGTTTGAAATAGGAGGAGCAGAAATTTGTAATCTCTTCGAGAATATAGGCTTCACAAATAGAACCCTCGACCCGAGCCTTATTTTTTACCTTTCTTTTTAGGTGATTCAAATATCGCTTGAACGAGTACATCCATCGATATTCGACGGGTCCACCAACACGTGCCTCATAGGAAAGATGAATCGGCAAATGCTCCATAGAGTCAAAGAATTCGGGAGGGAACACCCTCTCTAGCTTGCACAGTGTTACCGCAATGTCCTTCTCTTGCTTTTCTAGACGTTTGACGAGCAATTTCTTAGAACAAAGGTCCCTGAAGAATATGCTAAGCTCCGTCAATGGATCCCAAACTGCCTGCGGTAAGAATTCTCGAAATACAATCGGAATTAACCGCTCCATGAATACGTGACAATCATGGCTCTTCATACCTGTCAGTTTGTTCTTCTTGAGGTCGACGCATCTTCTCAAGTTCAAAACATACCCATCTGGAAATTTCAGACCTTGAATCCACCTACAAAGCCTCACTTTATCCTTCTTCTCCAGTGAGAAAATTGCCTTAGGCTGCTTCAACTTCCCATTTCCGTCCTCTATCAAATGCAATGCAGGACGTCTACATATTTCTTCCAAGTCCAATATAGTCTATGGATTGTCTTTCGTCTTCCCCTTTACGTCTTTTACAGTATTAATTATGTTGTTAAACACATTCTTCTCGATATGCATGACATCAAGGTTATGTCTAATCAGATTGGCGCTCCAATATGGAAGATCCCAGAATATACTCCTCTTCGTCCAGTTATGAGTGCGACCAAATCCGTCACACTTGTAGCCCGTAGCAGGCTGCTCAATAGCTCTTGGTAAATCTTTTACCTCTTTCCATATCATGTATCCGGTCCACCTTGGCGGGGGATTAGCCTTCTCCACAATGCCAGCACGAAAAGCATTCCTGTTCCTCCGGTACGGATGATCCTTCGGCAGGAATTGTCGATGACAATCGAAGAAGCACGGTTTGCCTCCGTGTTTCAAAGGGAAAGCCTTAGTGCTGTCCATACAATACGGACATGAAAGACGACCATACGTGCTCCATCCAGATAACATTCCATAGGCCGAAAAGTCGTTGATGGTCCACATAAGTGCTACCCGCATCCGAAAATTTTGTTTTCTAGATACATCGTACGTGTTGGAACCTACTTCCCACAGCTGATTCAACTCATCAATCAACGGCTGTAAATACACGTCGATGTTCCTTTTCGGATTGTTCGGACCTGGGATAATAACGGTGAGAAACATATACGGAGTCTTCATGCACATCCAAGACGGTAGATTGTACGGGGTGATGATCACAGGCCAACACGAATACTGGGATCCCGAAAGTCCGAATGGGGTAAAATCGTCGGAGCAGAGACCCAATCTGACATTATGCGGATCAGAAGCAAAATCTGGATACTCTCGATCAAAGTGCTTCCATGCTTCTCCATCAGATGGGTGATCAAACACTCCTTCGGTATGTTCCCGCTTATGCCAACTCATGTTTTTTGCAGTTTCCTTCACCATAAGCAACCGCTGCAACCGCGGCGTCAACGGCAAGTAGTGCATCGAAGAGGTAGGCTTCCTGGCTCCGACAAACTTTCCTCTACCACATGCCTTGTAGCGATCGACACCACAAAATCTGTAGATGTCTTCATCCTTGTCGTCTTTGTAGTACAACATGCACCCGTTACAACATGCATCGATTTTTTTGTATCCCATCCAAAGCGATCTAACCATCCTCTTAGACCGGTAGAAGTCTTTAGGCAACTTCGCACCCTCAGGCAATATTTCTATAAGCAACTCCATAAGACGGTTGTAGCAATCTTGTGACATGTTAAAATCGGACTTGATGCTCAACAATCTTGTAACCACCTCCAACGGTGAATGATCCTCACAACCAGGATATAATGGAGTCCTTGCATTCTCCAGCAACTCCATGAACTGTGCAGCATCGGGGTTCGGTGCCTCCTCAGGTGCATCATGATCATCCGGATCGAAACTAGGCCCGGCCGCATCGAAAACCATGTTCACCAACCCATCGTCGTAAGGAGCGTTGTTGTTGACATCCACATAAGGCTCGTACTCCGATGCTGAAGACACAAGTTCTTCGTGCTCGCTCCACTGATAGTAATTCGGCGTGAAACCCTTCGAGTATAAATGATACGTGGCATCAACTTCTGGATGATATTTCAAGTTGCGACATCTTACACACGGACACTTAATTTTGGTACCGTCCATGTACTGAGGAAACGCCTTGGCAAACTACAGGAACTGGTGTACACCCTTTATGAATTCATCCCGCACACCGTACATGTCATCAGGATGACGGTTGTACATCCAAGTACGATTCTGCAGATAGTAATTCAGCTCCATAATTCTGTAAGATATATACATCAAGGTAGTGAATGATATGCAATTGTCAGTTCATGCGGTCTACACTTTCCGCAGTATATGTACACATGACATTTTACGTTAAATGATCAGAGTTTATCTGTCATCTTCTTTTCGCATTGCTAACTTTTCTTTCGCGTGTTTGTGCGTGCGGTGGTCAGAGATTATCGCGGCAGTATATCACCCGTGTCTACAATATTTCATATAGGCTGAGTTGTAGAAGTCAAGTTTTAGGATATTAGTCTATATATTATGTATAGTCCAACCGAGTCGACTCTAAGCTAAACTAGTTCAACTTGGTCAAACTAGCCATTTCTAAGTTGTATAAGTCAAGTTTTAGGATATTAGTCTATATATACTAGTATAAACTCTCCCTCCTCTCCAAATACCTGGTACTAGTTAACCCTCCCCCTTTCTCCCACTAGACACACACATACATATACATGATGTATACAACCACACCATAGTTCCCAGGTTCTTTTAACCTAACTTTCCAGTTGGTACTAACCTCAATATAACAAACACTCTCACAGCTCAAAAGCCTAATACATGCTCACGCCTTACTCTTGTGACACTCCCTTTCAAACACAAACACACACCTATATGTTCCCTTACACATGTTGCCATGTTACCTATAAAAATAGGAAACCCTTGTTGTCTAAAATAAGACATAATTCTACAAAGAGAACCATACTGTAGAACTCACACTTTAAGACAATAGATGAAGGAAGACTTATATGGAGGATCGATAGGGTTGAGCAATGTCATTTTATTCTACAAAGAGAACCATACTGTAGAACTCATACTGTAGAACTCACACTTTAACACAATTCTACAAAGAGTTGTCATAGGGTATTGAGCGATGTCATTTTATTCTTTTCTTCTTCTTCTTGGGATTTTTGAGTATTGGATCTTGAGAGACATATAGCTAGAACTTACAAAGAATGGAGTACCATACTTCAACAAATAGATGTTGACTAATTGGTTCATATACTTGTTGTTTAAAATAAGTGTAGGAATGTTGCAAGGTGAAACAATGTATCAAACACTATATCGAAACCCAAACCCAATATGCAAATCCAAATTAATACGAAAATACATAAGTGTATGTAGGAGATTAAGTGTACATAGGTGAAATACATATATATGCATGCTTGGGGGTGTCCACGTGTCCAACAAATGGACACAAAGTATCCAAAACCTCACGAACACATTGTATCAGTGAACACATGGCCGTAATGTATCTCCGTGTCCATTTTGGACACGAAAAATACCTCAATTAGGGTTAGGGTTTACCTTCAGTCTCCTCGCGGTGGTGGAGGAGGAGGAGGAGGAGGAGGACAAGTTCGGTGGTGGAGGAGGAGGGGATTAAGTGTACAGAGGTGAAATACATATATATGCAAGCTTGAGGGTGTCCACGTGTCCAACAAATGGACACAAAGTGTCCAAAACCTCACGAACATACTGTATCAGTGAACACATGGTGGTAATGTGTCTCCGTGTCCATTTTGGACACGAAAAACACCTCAATTAGGGTTAGGGTTTACCTTCAGTCTTCTCGCGGTGGTGGAGGAGGAGGATCTCGCGGTGGAGGAGGAGAAGGGGCTCGCGGTGGAGTAGGAGGAGGAGGAGGAGGAGAAGGGGCTCGTTGGAGGGAGAAGAAGGGGCTCGCGGTGGAGGAGGAGGATGAGCGGCTCCGGAGGGAAGGGTGTCGGGCTGTCGTCGATGTCGGGGGAAGAGGGGCGGGAACAAAAAATTTGGAGAGAGGGAGAAATGAAAAGAGAAACCGAGAAAACCTTATTTAGCAGAAATTAGCGACGTACTTAAATACGTCGCAAAGCGTCGGTATTATTTTAATATTCGGCGACGTAATGATTTTTGCGACACTAAACGTCGCTGAACTAATAAAACTGGCGACGTTTTCCGACAAATCAACGACGTTGGTTTTTATTACACTAAAGGTAGTCGCAATATGTCGCTGTTTGTCGCTATCAGCGACGTATTGTGATACATACTTTTGGAGTCGCTAAATCCAAAAATATTAGCGACGTTTTAAGTCGGCGTCGCTAATTTCGTCGCTGATATGACTTATTTTGGTAGTGTATCTAATAAAGAAAACAACCAACCAAACTTAATGATCATAGATATCCACTTTTACTATAAGAAATCACTCACTTGACAAACTTATTATAATAAAACATTATTTGTCATCACCTTCAAGCACCATCTTCATCAGCAGGAGTTGATTGGTAACTCTTGCTTACCTATAAAGTAAATATATAATTTGAGTTCAATCTTATCTACAATTTAAAAGAGAAGAAATTGAATTTATAATCTATTCAAATTTAAATTGACGTAATCTAAAATTATCTTTGTATGTTCATCTTAGAATTAAAAACAGAAAAATAAATATTAGGTGAGAATGGAAAAAAAAACTTATTTATAATATTTTCAACTAGAATTCTGCCTCTCTTCTCTCTTCTCTCCCCAATCCATCTAAAAATAAACCCTAATATCTAGATCCTAACCCTCGAATCCCGACTCTCGGCTCCGCCTCTCTCACCGCCTCCTCCCGGCGGCCCTCGGCTCCGCCTCTCTCACTGTCTCCGTCAGATCTAAAGTTCTGAACTCTACTTGCTCCTCCAACTATTTTTGTAAGTATTTTTAAATTTTTTCTTTTAATTTATGTTTAATATTTTTTGAAGAATGAATAGAAATGGCTTGGATCTGTTATATACAGCAGATCTTACATCTGTTAAATTTTTTTGTTAAATTTTTTGTTATATATATATGGCTTGGATCTGTTATATATATATAAATATATATATATATATATATATATATATATATATATATATATATATATATATATACATCTGTTAAATTGTAGAGAAATGGCTTGGATCAACTGGATATAATGAATCAACAGATATACGGCATGAACTTACATATTTATTCTAATTTTATTTTTGAATTTTGTTTTGCAGTTAGTTGTGGCTTGGATCTTTGGATTATTGGTGCATTCTTGGATTATTTATTATTATAATCTCAGCAAGCCAGCAGTCGCTGTAAGCAATCTTTGGATTTTTCAAGTTTTAAATGCTAGTTTATATATTACAGGATCTCTTACACTGCCAATTTGCACAAATGCTCCAAGTTTCAAATGTTAATTTATATTTTGCAGGATCGCTTATACTGCCAATATGCACCAAATTCTGCAATGCCATAATGGCTAAAAATATGAAAAAGTTTACAATTAAATGTTTGCTTTGGTTGGTGTTGGGATTTGTATTTTACAATTAAATGTTTGTTTGCTTGTGTCAGGATTTTGTTCTTTGTTCTCGTCTTTTGGACTTTTTAGGTGTGTATTTAACTGTATATGGTGTTTGTGTTCAATTTACTATTTGATGTTTTGTATTTGGCTTGTCAGATCACATGAATTCTCCTATGAATTGTTTGTGTTCAGTTGCATGTGTATTTAACTGTATCAGGATTTTAGTCAATGATAATAAATCCTCAATGAGTTTTAGTTTACAATAACGATAATAAGTGATTAAAAACTTTTTGTTTATTTGTGGTTTTTCATAACTGATAAAAAATAACTAAAAACTGATGAGAACAAATATAAACTGATAAGAACAGAAAAAAATTATAAGAACAGAAAAAGAAGAAACTTTAGCTTATTTTTGTATGATGTTCAACAAATAACTGAGCATGAGGGTGGGGTTGACTAAAATTGTATCTTATTCTTATATGTTGTTCAAAAAATAATTTAATAGGTCATTTGTCGCCTAAGTTGAGTCAAATTCATGGCATCATCATCGTACTCATGCAATGTGCGTATTCTTATTTCCTTCTATTTATTTATTTTTTGAAATTTGCTTCGTAAATTAGAATTGTAATATATTTTTGTTATGTTTATTTTAGATGTTGAATGAAGGGGAACCTATTGAGCATGTGGGTGGGGTTGTGGGAGGAAAGAGTTCTCATGACACAAATGACCCTACTGTCAATTCGACAACTAATTCTAAGCTCAAGGTAAAAAGTAAACGTATTGGGAAAAGAAGAGCTCCTTATTGGAGTGATTTTAAAGAGTTCTTCGAGAATGGAAGTCCAAAAGCGGAGTGTAACTTTTGCAAAAAACAAGACTATTGTCACCCCGTAATTAATGGGACTACTTCCGTTAAGAATCATTGGCATATGTGCCCCCTTAACCCAAACCACAAAGGCTCTACTCAATCAATATTTAATTTACAATCGGTTGAAAAGGGGAAGTCGACCCTCACTAGTTGGCAATTTAACCAAGAAGATGTGAGGAAGGCATTGGCTTACATGCTAATTGTTGACGAGCTTCCTTTTCGGTTTGTGGAGGGGGGGGGGCTTCAAACGTTTTGTTTCTATTGCATGCCCTATGTTTGGTGTACCATCAAGATGGACCGCTACTAAAGATTGTTACCATCTTTACACCGATGAGAGGACTAAGTTGAAGACTTACTTCAATGAGTCCAATCAAAGGGTATGCCTTACAACGGATACATGGACATCTATTCAAAAGATAAATTATATGTGTCTTACGGCACACTACATCAATGATGATTGGAAATTAAAAAAAAAATTATTAATTTTTGTCCAATTTCTAGTCATAAAGACGAGGCTATTGGGAGAGACATAGAGTCATGTTTGATTGAGTGGGGCATTAACAAGATCTTTACAATCATCGTGGATAATGCTAGCTCCAATGATGTTGCCATTGCTTATTTAAGCAAGAAGTATGCACAACGGGAAAATAGTATTCTTCAATGCAAGTATTTACATATGCGTTGCATTGTACATATTATAAATCTTGTTGTGGTTGATGGGTTGAAAATGATATCTTCTTCCATTGCATGTGTTCGGAGAGCGATTAGCTACGTGAGACAATCTCCTTCTCGGTTTCAAAAGTTCAAAGATTGTGTTCAAATTGAAAAGAAAAAAAGTAAAAAATTATTGTGTCTTGATGTGAGTACCAGTTGGAACTCAATATATTTGATGTTGTACACGGCCCAAAGATTTCAAAGAGCTTTTGAGAGGTTCCAAGGCGAAGATGTTTTATTTAGAAGAGAACTTGAGAAGGAGAATTTGTTTCCTAGCGAGCAGGATTGGTCGAATGTGAGAAGGTTGTGTACTTTTTTAGAACATTTCTATGAATTTACTTTACGTGTCTTGGGCTCGTTGTATGTCACTTCTAACAAATTCTTTGAAGAGATTGCATCTATAGACTTTCTCTTGAAGAATGCTAAGAGTAGCGATGACTTCGACTTGTCTTTGATGGCGGATAAAAGGAGAAAGAAATATGACAAGTATTAGGGAGACATTGAGAAGATGAATATGATCATCTTCATTGTGCCACTTTTTGACCCACGTCAAAAGATTGCTTATGTGGAATGGTGGCTATATCAACTATATGGTAAATCAAGGGGTGATACCATGATGGAGAAGGTGAGAACGGTTGTGTACTCTATGTTTGAAGAGTATAAGAAAATCTATTCACCCATAGTTGCTTCTTCAACTTGTAATGAAGTAGTTGCATCTTCAATCATCGAAGAACGTCCTCTTTTTAACTTGAAACACATGATGAAGGCTCAATATAAGAACCATAAAATGAAAATGGGTGGTTGTGATAGTAAGTCGGAGTTGGATCGTTATATTCTTGAGCCCACCGAAGCCGATGAAGATGAGAATCCAAATTTTGATCTATTGGCTTGGTGGAAGATTAATGCTCCTCATTTTTCCGCTCCTCCAAGAATGGTTCGTGATGTGTTGGTCGTTTCTATATCCACGGTGGCTTCCGAGAGTGCATTTAGTACGGGTGGTCGAGTACTTGATTCATTTAGAAGCTCTTTGACACCTAAGATTGCTCAAGGTCTTATTTGTTCACAAGATTGGTTACGATCGAGTCCCAACCAATCTATTGTTAGTAGTCTTGAAGAGAACTTGGAATGTTTGGATCAACTTGAAAAAGGTATATCTTGAAGAGTTTCAAAAGTACTTTTTTACTTCATCAGTTGTGTATCTATTGATTTGTGTTATATTTTCTTTTCTAGATTTAAGTCATTTGGCGATGGGCTCAACCTCAAGCGGGCTCTAAAGATCTGAATTATTTTGCAATATGCAGTACTGTATTTCAGAGTTCTGCATTTTAGACTTCATTTATGGAGTCTGCACTATACAGACTCTCCAGACTTCTGTTGTTGTCACTCTATGTTTCTTCACTAGGCTTATGCTATTAGCACTCTTATGTTTATGGACTATGCAAAATCTACAAACTCTGCACTTCTGTTGTTGGCACTCTTGTGTTTGTGCACTATGCAGACTCTACACTTCTGTTGTTGGCAGTTGGCACTCTATGTTTCTGCACTATACAGACTTTTGTTCAAGTTGAAACAATACAGTATTGCATTGCACTATGTTTCTGCACTATACAGACTTATGTTATGTACTATGCAGACTTCTGTTTAAGTTGAAACTATACAATATTGCATTGCAGACTTTATTTTTGCAGCCAGTCATTTTATTTATAGGCTTGTGTATTTTATTTGCGTGTGATGTTGTAGACCACTATAATATGTCTACAATCTTGTCTGCACTTGGTAAGCATTTTTCTTTGTACTATACTTTACTTGTTTTATTCAATTATAAATTGCTATCAATTATGAAGAAAGTCGACAATGATGAGTTGGTTTTAGTAGTGACCATATACCACAATGTATCTATTGATTCACAACTTGCTAATCTGAGCCTTAAAACTTTAATACTTGTCAATGTCTAGGTTTATTTTGCAGGTGGTCTTCTTTGCTACTGGATACTGCTCATCAATCTCCATGTTGATGGATTGATCTTTTGGAATCTCTTGATTGATAACTGGCCTTTACATCAAGGTTAGAGTGGATAGGTCCAGGACCCCAGGTAGTCTTTTATTTCTCTGTTGCACTGCAGTCTGCAAGTTTGAATTTTTACGGGTTGAATGTGAGATGAAAATACTAATACATTGATTTGAGAGTGGTTAGGTCCAGGACCCCAGGTAGTCTTTTATTTCTCTGTTGCACTGTAGTATTTTATTTCTCTGTTGCACTGTAGTATTTTATTTCTCTGTTGCACTACATTCTGCAGTCTGTAAGTTTGTATCTATCGATTCACATTTTTACAGGTTAAATGTGAATTTTTAAAGCCTTTACATCAAGGTTTGAATTCACCAAAATAAAGTTGAATTTTGCAGATCTTGATGGCTTTGATTCTTGGTTTAAATATTGGCTTTGAGCATATTGAATCGTTGGTGGCTTTGATTCTTGGTTTAAATATTGTCTCTTATATGTATGCTTAAAAGGCTGTGTTCTTATTTTATTTTTTTACAACTGAAGAATGTTATTATGTTGTCGATAATGGCATTGCATGCCTGCTTTACAACTGAAAGAAAAAAAAATGAGAAGAATGCATTACATTCAATCTTCTATATGCATCAATCCATCAGTGTGTTTACTTTCATATATGTGCAAAGAAATGTTTGGACAATGACTAATTTGTAAGCCGTCATCATAATATTCCTTTCGTGCTTTTTTATTTCATCTTTAGCTTTCTTAAAACAAGTTATTCTATGTATTTTCATCTCACATTTCATCTGTAATAATCATTTTTTTTGTGTAGTTGCAGACTTGCAGATTTTTGATGGGTCCATTTCAGGTTGAGCTTTGTATATGAATCAAGTGTCATGAGCAATTGAGCTATCTGTTGCAGACTTGCAGATTTTTTTTGTGTAGTTGCAGACTTGCAGACTTTCATATATGTTGTGCTTTGTATATGAATCAAGTGTTATGAGCCATTGAGCCATATGTTGTAACATTTTGTACATATATGTGTGCCAATGCCCCTTGTAGTTTTTTTGTTTCTTGTTGTGCTTTACTTTTTTAATCAAGTGTCATTGAGCCAAATTTTGTTTTGTAACTTTTTGTAACATTTTTTTTTATTTTGGAAACGTTAACTGGGATCACTTCAATGGCTTTTGTATTTGAATCAAGCTTTCCTGTTTTTGTAGTTTTTGGTTTTTTGCTGTGATTTACTACTGCTTTTGCTTTGATCAACTGTTTGTTTGTCATTGTATATTTTTTTTAAAAAGCCCATAAGCCCAATTTTGGACTGGACCATTAACAAAAAATGCCCATGTGTATAAACCGAATAAATCGAAAACCAAACCGATTATTTCGGTTCGGTTTAAATTTGATTTTTGCTGGATTCGGTTCGGTTTCGGTTTCCTTTTTTGACAATTCGGTTTATTCGGTTTTTGAAAATTCGGTTCGGTTGTAACCGAATACTCACCCCTAGAATTACCAACCACTCCTCCCTCCCCCTCTCCATTTCCTCTCCTCTTTCTACTATCGATTAGGGTTAGGGTTTCTACATGTGGGCCATCCGCAGAGCTTCGATCCCTCTTAGGTACAGCCTCCTCCTCCTCCTTCGATCTCCCTCTTCGGTTAGGCTTATGGTTTAGAATCATTCTCTTTCAATTGCCATTTCTGTTGTATAGCTATACAAAAAAAAATCAAGTTTATTCTTTTGTACGTTGGCATATTTCCAACGGCTCTTCCTATTAATTTCCAACGGCTCATTCTCCCTTTATTTTATTTTTAATAGCTTTTAATATCAATGATTTCTCATTAAACATCATTCATTTTTTTGGGATATAGAGCTGCCTATATATTGAGCTCCATTCTCCTCCTTCAGACCTACAGAAAACAATCTCCTCTACAGAAACTCTCTTCAATTTTTGTTGCTCTCGAATTTTTATTGCTTCGTTGTTGCTCTGGGCAGAGCTAAGTCGGGGTCGCTCTCTCTACGTCGTCTGCGGCAAAGAGATTACGGTGAAGCGGAGATTTTACCACTAGGAGCGTTCGGATCCAGTCTGCACATAGACCCGGACTATCTCTTAGGGCAGCGCTTCGTGCGCGACTTCCCCGGAGGCCGGTATTTTTTATTTAATTTATTTTCTTGCAGATTTTAATCCAAATTTTTTGAAGAAAATTCCAACAATCTAAGAGATAATCTATTTTACACAAAATATTATTTGTTGTTATAAATTTTTTGTACGAAAATATCTGATTGTTGCCGTAAACTGTTTGTTGCCACAAAGTGGTTGCTGTCTCTACATTTGTTTGCTGCCAAAATAATCCATTACTTTTGTTCCTGTTAGAAAGCTTGCTATTAGAAAGCATATAAAGTGCTTGCATGCAAATTTTGTAAGCATAGGAAGTG
Source organism: Iris pallida (assembly GCA_029216955.1). Classification (NCBI taxonomy): domain Eukaryota; kingdom Viridiplantae; phylum Streptophyta; class Magnoliopsida; order Asparagales; family Iridaceae; genus Iris; species Iris pallida. The sequence continues at coordinate 13,176,742 of JANAVB010040818.1, forward strand.
ACTTATTTGTTCTAATTATAAAGTCAATTGTGTGTACATATAAAATAAATTTGCTGCTGTTACAACATTTGTTTTGTCAACAAACTTTTGCGAAAATATCAAAAATCCTATGTTTGCTGTTATATAGCAATTCTGTTATATAATATATTTAATATTCTGTTATATAACAAGTTGTCATCACATATATAACTGTTCATTACATATTGGTCTCCTTAACAAGTTGTTAAGAAAAAATTTGTACTGTTAACTTCACAATTTTGTTAAACAATTTTGTTAATTTTTATTGCACTATTAACAAGCCTTTCGATCAAACCTCTTAATTAGATTGTATTGTTAAACTGTTGAACTCTCTAGAATTTTTGTCATACTAGTAATAAATTATCATTATTGGCTAAATTGACATCTTAGACAAATATTATTGTGTCAGTAAAATTCCTTTAATTTTAAAGTTCTAAAGTTAAGATTTGTTTGGGAACAAGCCGAAAGGGCCCTTCTGTCAACAAGACAAAAATTCGTCTAAGCGACCGGTACTTAAGTGTTCTAGTGAACCTTCGCTTGCTGGGATCCGGCCCCTACAGCTAACCCAACCTTATCAAAACTTAAAAAACTAAAATTTTAAAGGTCTATTACTAAAATCATTTTAATTGTTAATTTTAGTTTAAAGCCATCTTATTGAGTAAATATATTTTTACAGACTTTAGAAAACATGACTTCTAAGGAAGAGACCTTTTCTGCAAAGCCTGCTAAATTCAATGGCACCCACGTCAAGAGGTGGCAGAGCCAGATGAAAGTTTGGCTTACCACTGTAGGCCTAATTTTAGCCATTGGTGTGTCAACATCCATCTCAAATGATTATGATGAGATTGAGTCTGACGTAGGGGTATCCAAATCATCATCCCCCTCTAAACCTAAGACCCCTAAGGAAATTGACTACCACTGCTTCCATAGAATCTTAAGCGCTATGTCGGAGTCACTCTACGACATATTTTTTGAGTATAAAAGTGCTAAAGAACTCTGGGATGCTTTGGAAGATGAATATGGTTGTGATGATGCTGGAATTGATAGATTCAATTCTTGCATATTTAACCGATATGTTATGGTAGATAACAAACCTATCAATGACCAAATTCATGAATTTTAAGAACACCTTAGACATGTTCAAGCCAAGGGATCATTCTTTTCCTCTGAACACAAAATAGGATGTTTGATAGACAAACTCCCTCCGTCTTGGTCTAAAGTGGCAAAGGACCTAGTACATCTACAAGGATCTATTACATACCCTCAAGCTCTACACAGAATTAGAATAGAAGAGGAATATAGGTCCAAGACCAAAGCTAGGTCAAATGCCACAGCTAGGGTAAACCCTGTAGAAAGCCATGTAAAACTTAAGTCAAACAACCATCTCAAATCCAAGAAAAACTTCTTCAAAAGAAGCAGAGTTTTCAACCTCCTCACCAAAACCATCACCACCAAAACTCTCAACCCCAAAAACCTAGAAACTTTGGTCAGACTCAGGATCAAAGAAGATTTTGTTTTGTATGTGGTAGAACCAACATACAACCATCAACTACTTCCAAAGGAAGAAAGAACCTATCCAGAACTCCTTCAAGGAAAAAGGCAAGCCAGAGGCTAACATGATTCTGAATGGGTCTTTCAGCTCCTTCAGGTCTGTAAGCTTTCAACCTGTAGTAAACCTGTCTTTCCATTCTGATGATTGGTGGTTGGATTCTGGAGCTAATGTTCATGTTTCATTTGATCGCTCCTATTTTTAAACCTATCAGGAATCAGGTGGAGGAGGCATGACTCTAGGAGATGGCTCAACGACACAAATTATAGGAAGAAGAAGAATAGATCTGAAGATGACATCAGGGAAAATTCTACCTCTTTATGATGTGCTTCATGTGCCGTTTGTCAGGATAAATCTTGTTAGTGGATCACTCCTTGTAGCCTCAGGATACAAAATTGTAATGAAGGCCAATAAAGTAGTTTTCTCTAAGAATGATTTGTTTGTGGGGAAAGGATTTGTGAAAGATGGAATCTTTATTTTAAGTACCATAAATAAAAGTTTAATTTCTTCCTTTATTGCAAATGTTGAATCCTCAAATGTTTGGCATGGTAGACTAGGTCATGTGAATTTATGATCTATTAAAAGGATGATGAACTTAGATCTTATACCTAAGACTCCTATAGATGATGAACACAAATGTGAGATATGTGTTCAAGCCAAACATACTAGATTACCTTTCAAATTTTTCCATAGGGATTCTGAACTCCTGGAACTTATCCAGAGTGATGTTTGTGATTCCAATAGAATTTTAACCCGAGGAGGTAGAAAATACTTTATCACTTTTATTCATGATCATTTAAAGTATTGTTATACCTATCTCCTTAAGACCAAAAATGAAGTTCTAGACAGATTCAAGGTCTATAAATCTGAAGCTGAGAACCAGTTAGATAGAAAGATTAAGATCCTTAGATCAGATCGTGGTGGAGAGTATACCTCAAATGAAATGACTAACTTCTGTGAAGAGCACGGAATTATTCATGAGGTAACTGCTCCTTATTCACCACAATCCAATGGTGTTGCTGAAAGCAAGAATCGCACTCTTTTAGATATGGTCAATGCCATGCTTCTAAGCTCAGGTGCCCCTGATAATCTTTGGGAAGAAGCCTTGTTGTCAGCCTGTTATTTTCTTAATAGGATACCCAGTAAGACTAATGATAAGACCCCATATGAATTTTGGAAAGGTCGGACCCCTAGGATTAATTACCTCAAAGTTTGGGGATGTCTAGCTAAAGTAGGAATTCCTGAACCCAAAAAGAGGAAAATATGACCTAAGACTGTAAATGATGTGTTTATAGGATATGCCCTAGATAGCAATGCTAATAGATTTCTTGTAACCCATTCTGAAGTAAATAAAATCTCTAATAACACAATTATTGAAGCTAGAGATGCAGTTTACTTTGAGAACATTTTCCCCTTCAAGGGTAGAACCTCTTCATCTTCCTCTAACCCTTCTCTTACTCCATCTACTAGTTCTCATGATCAAATACCTAATTCTCAATTTGAATAAGTCATAGAACCTAGAAGGAGTAAAAGAGAAAGGATTGAAAAGAATTTAGGAGAAGGATTCTTCACATTTTTGATAGAGGGTGATCCCTCAACTTATGAAGAAGCCATATCCTCTCCTGATGCTCCTTTCTGGAAAGAAGCTATTAACAATGAGTATAACTCCATTATGGAGAACAATACTTTATTTTTAGCATACCTTCCTTTAGGTAGAAAACCCATAGGTTGTAAGTGGATCTTCAAGAAAAAACTTAGAGCCGATGGTACCATAGAGAAATATAAGGCCAGATTAGTAGCCAAAGGTTTTAGCCAGAAAAAGGGATTAGATTATTTTGATACCTACTCTTATGTAGCTAGGATTTCATCTATTAGAACCCTCCTAGCCCTAGCTTCCATTCATGACTTGTTGATCCATCAAATGGATGTAAAGACAGCATTTCTAAATAAAGATTTAGAGGAAGAAATATATATGGATCAACCTGAAGGTTTTATTGCTAAAGGCCAAGAAAATAAGGTTTGTATATTAGTAAAATCTCTTTATGGCCTAAAGCAAGCTCCCAAGCAATGGCACAACAAATTTGACAAAGTCATTATAGAATTTGGCTTTGTGCCAAATGAATATGACAAATGTTTGTATTCTAAAAATACAAATAAAAGTTGTGTCACCTTATGCTTGTATGTAGATGATATACTTATATTAGGATCTTCACTGGAATTGATAAATAACACTAAGAATTATTTATCTAACCAGTTTGATATGAAAGACCTAGGTGAAGCAAATCTGATCCTAGAAATGCAAGTGTCCAAAAGGAAAGAGGGCTATACTCTATCCTTAGCACATTCAATTGAGAAAATGCTAAAGAAGTTTCAGTATTTTGACAAGAAACCTGCCCTTACCCCTTATGACAGTAATGTTGTTTTCAAGAAAAATGAAGGATCACCTATAGAACAACATAGATATTCACAAATGATTGGGTCCCTTATGTACATAACAAATAAGACCATGCCTGATATTGCATTTGCTATTGGGAGACTAAACAGATACACTAGTAACCCAAACCAATCTCATTGGACTGCATTAGACAGAGTATTTAGATATCTTAAGGGTACTCTAGATTATAAACTTTACTATACTAGATACCTTGATATCATAGAAGGTTACTCCGATACAAATTGGGTAACTGATTCACATGATGTGAAATCCACTACTGGATATGTTTTTATCCTAGCAGGTGCTACAATCTTCTGGGGATCATGTAAACAAACTATCATAGCCAGAAGTACAATTGACTCTGAAATGATAGCTTTGGATACAACATATACAGAAGCCGAATGGCTTAGAAATCTTATTATGCATATACTTGTTTCTGTTCATCCTGTTCTTGCAATTTCTATAAATTGTGATAATAAATCTGTTATAGAACTACTAAAGCATGATTCTGTGAATGCTAAGATGAACAGGCACCTGCAGCTGCGCTTCAAGTCAATAAAGAGCCTATTGGGCGAATATGTGGTTCTTGACTATATAAAGTCAGAAAAGAACCTTGCAGACCACTTGACGAAGGGTCTGTCTAGGACATTGATCCTAGAATCATCGAGGGGGATGGGATTAAGCCCATAGTATAGTCACCAGCAGTGGCAACCCAACCGAGTCTGACTGGATATCCCAAGAAGCCGGTTCAATGGGTAGAAACAAGCTGGACTAGGTGACTATTATGGAACACTAGCCTGAGATTAAATTCTCTTTAAAATAAAAGCCCAGAAGGCTGTACATGTGTACATTCAAACCCCATCCCTATGGGGACAGCATTCTTTTTTGTGATATGCATAGGTTGAGTTTAAACTCTTAATAAGTCCAAGCATGATATGCATGGTTGATTCCTATCACCAACCCTTAAGGACTTACCTATATGAGAGGTCGTGAGGGCCGCGACTATAGGACAGGGCGATGCTAAACAACTCTCATAAATATAAAAAAGTACCGATGGCCAATCTAACATGCCATCCGATGGACCCAAGTACCTCTAGCGTACTATGTGTGCTATTTTCTGAATCTGGTTCAAGAAGACTGATTCAAGACGTAGTCCATCAAGCCCTTCTTCAGACACAGACAATAGTCACTACGTGAGATTCAAGGCTGTAGTCCATCTTATTTATGCATAGTATAAACCTGCCTAGATCTTTTCTACTCTTTTTCTTTCCTTACTCGGAACTTGATTTTTGGGGGGATTGTTGTATAGCTGTACAAAAAAAATCAAGTTTCTTCTTTTGTACGTTGGCATATTTCCAACGGCTCTTCCTATTAATTTCCAACGGCTCATTCTCCCTTTATTTTTTTAATAGCTTTCAATATCGATGAATTCTCATTAAACATCATTCATTTTTTTGGGGATATAGAGCTGCATATATATTGAGCTCCATTCTCCTCCTTCAGACCTACAAAAAACAATCTCCTCTACAGAAACTCTCTTCAATTTTTGTCGCTCTCAAATTTTTGTTGCTTCGTTGTTGCTCTGGACAAAGCTAAGTCGGGGTCGCTCTCTCTACGTCGTGTGCGGCAAAGAGATTCCGGTGAAACGGGAATTTTACCACTAGGAGCGTTCGGATCCAGTCTGCACATAGACCCGGACTATCTCTTAGGGCAGTGCTTCGTGCACGATTTCCCCAGAGGCCGGTAATTATAATTTAATTTATTTTCTTGCTGATTTTAATTCAAAGTTTTTGAAGAAAATTCCAACAATTTTTAATTAAATTTGGGATTTATATATTTCATTTCTCAGGAGCAAAAGCCATTGCGTCGTCGTCGCTTGTTGCTCGATGTCGCTGGAGCTACGGAGCGGAGAGACAGAGATCAGAGCCGTCGAGGCTTCCATCTTGCCGGGAGTGTCCGCCGGTGGACTATCTGTCTTCGCGAATACGGGGTCGTACCTGTGGAGCAGGAACCTTTCCTCCCATGCCAGAGAGAAGTCGAGCGATACGGAGGAAGTATCACGACCCGCACCCAGTGTAGGGACACGAGAAGTGGGTACGTCCAGCCTACGCCGCAGTGTCGGCGGTAGAATGATGTCCTAGGTCACTATCATAAACTAAATACAATACGATATACTCTCTGAACGGAGGACAAATCACATAAGGTACAACTCAATCACCAATCTAGAGATGGAATAGTACGATATGATAAATATGAAATCCTCTAACTGAGGTACAAACAGAAGAAAAAGTCTAAGTATCTAAACGACACAACATCACAACATCCAAAAAATAATACAACTCTAAAGTCAAACAAATGACATAAGAATTAAGATAAAGCCTAGCTAATCTAGTCTAAGCAGTATGAATGACGTCCTCAGCTAGAGCTGGATCCTCCTGTGGGTCCAACTCATAGGTGTCGTCTAGATGGGCTCCATAGTAGGTTGGGCAGAAGTCCTCGGTATTATCTGTAATATTTTCAACAGGTCCAGTCAGGATGGGAGCGAGCACAATACATCTCACACAGGTCATAGCAGGTTAGGAAATATAGACATACAAAAGAGTACGATACATGAAAACTAAAAAAATATACATGATGTAAATAGAGAGAACTGTAATGGAAATATCTCTTATAAGTAGAGAACTATCAGTGACTAGTGATGTAGAGTACAAAGTCGACATGTGAACGACTGGATTTGCAAATGAATATAATAAAGAGGCTCACATCGTTATACTACTTTGGAATTGTTCACATGACTATTTATACTCCCCCATTCCCCAATCAATACACAAGGATCCAGACAAGTTATGTTATGTACATGATTTTCACATAAAAGCCCATAGATGGGTGTACATGAAATATACATGAGGGCTCAGAACTGAGCGCACATGAATTCCACATGAAGGCCCATGAAGGGGTACACATGAAGTATAGGTTAACATGAAATACATGAGAAACATGACCGAACATGAGAGCACATGAGAGTACACGAGCGTACATGAACGTACATGAAGCACATTGTAGAATCATGGAATTTTCGGCTCATCTATAGGCCAGAATTCCTATGCGCTTAACACTACTCAAACATGCGCCAGGGAGCTCAAACGAAGTACTTGGCATAGCAAAGGATCCTAAGACTATAGCCAGGCGCAGCAAACTGCCATACGCCCTATGCCAGGTGCATCATCCGTCAGGCGCATCTCTTCAGCATCTCAGTCAGGCGCGTCTCGTCAGCATCTCAGTCAGGCACGTCTCTTCAGCGTCTCAGTCAAGCACATCTCTTCAGCGTCTCAGTTAGGTGCATCACGAAGTCTCAGCATATGCGCTCTACTTCGACCCAATCAAGTGCTTCGGTTAATGAAGCATTTATTTAACAGAACAAGGGTGGGCGATCAACCCCACTCTAGCTGCAGGAAGAGCTCTCCAAAGCCCAAGGAAGAGAAGAGCACCGCAATTCTGATCTGCGGCTCTTCCAGCATAACGGAGACGGGACTCGAGCATCCCGATCTTTGGATGCAACAGGCATCTTCGGCCTGCGTCAGGAGCCCGCGATCCCGATTTTTGGATGTAACAGTCACCTTCACAAGTGTGTGTACGATGACAACTCGTCGCATCTTTACCTTCGGGAGCGTCTTGTCAACAGAATGTACTCGAGCAAAGAAATTCATCTCCATTCGGGAAGACGGGTGAAAACGAGAAGCAAACTCTCTCCCTATTGCTATTTATAGGCCGGGCAAATCAAACCCATGCGCCAAGTGGCGGGCTCTCCGAATCCCATGCAATGAATTTGTATTTATGGTGATGAACCTGTCCCCTCGAATTCAGCCAACTCAAAATGGCTATTTAAAGCACTCGAAGAACTCAACAGTCGGACCAATGAAAGATACGTCATACAACAGATGCGCCGGTCAGATACCACACATCATACAGACACGTCCATCAGTACCAAGCGCCTCATAAAGATGTGCCCCATGCGTCTCCATGCACCTAGTGGAACGTAGATCAATGCGCCCACTCAAAAGCCCATCATCCGTCAAGAACATTAAATGCTGAAGTCTGATACGACAGCAGCCATGCTTCGATGACAGAGCAGCAACAGCTTTTACAGAAATGAAGTGCCACTGACGTCAGCGTCATCATTACTTGCTATTGACGGTTACATGCCACATGGCCGATCAACCACTTGCATGCGCCTCAAAAGCCATACGCCCAGACTGGTTTGTGACTCCTGAAGGTTACGAGCCAAAGTCTTTTCATGCGCCCAATCCCAGGCGCATCATGTCAGATCACTCTCCACCAAATCTGAGATCTTTGAGCTACGGACATGCGCCACGTGTCCTTTGACTCAGTTCAGTCCACGAAGGGGTGCTAACTACCCAAGATCTCAGCAACCGAAGAATCCTCTCAGTCGCCACGTGTCAGCTCTTCTGCAGCACCACAGTTGCTACAGGAAGGATTCAATCCCCGAATCAGGGCGCATCAACCATGTGCCCCCGCCAGCATCAACCACGTGGTGTTTCCACAACCAGGCGCATCCGACATATGCGCGTATGAGCAGCCAGCCTACAAGCTATAGATAGGGAGATCATTTCCTTCTTCCACACACACAGAGACATATAAAGACATACACCATCAAAGACAAAGGTAACCAGATCATCAGAGTTACAGAGACGCACGTCTACTCACAAGGATCGGAAGAGACACTCAACGTCTTCTTCTCCCTTCGCAAGCTCCGGCATCCAGAGCAACCCAGACCTTCAGAGAACCTAAAACCGTCGTCAGATCGTCAACGGAGTTATCGCATTACCACTCGCTCCACCGACACAGGACCTAGATAAAAACAAAAGTGTACTCCTAGGACTACATCTAAGTCCTATATTGTAACACTGTTTTGTTTGTAATTAAAATTCCAATCAAAGATTTTAATGGCAAACAAGCTGGCGACTCTGCTGGAGACCACTTTCTCCTCCGATGAGAAAGTTGTATCGTAATCTGACGATGTGAAGGTGGGCTCCTCCCACAAGATACTAGTCGTACGCCTCAATCAACAGGCGTATGAGGAGTTCATCTCTAAAGGCAGTGCCAGTCCTTCGAAGCGGCTATCGAAGCCGAAGAAGACTCGCCAAGCCTGGGTGCGCAAGGTGGAGGCCCCTGGCACCATCACTGAAGGGGATACGCCGATGCAGCCTACCATTTCTGCTGATGCCCTCAGCAGCCAGGATGTGCCTACGGGTGTAATGCATGTCTTGAGAAAATGTGGTACTGGCCACATTCCCCAACCATCTCCTTCTCAGTCTAGGAAGATTCGTCGATGGAGCAGGGGCATATCTAACGCCCTACATATGAACCCTGGTGCGCCGCAGAAGGCATCTGTCTTTGACAGACTCACTCGCTGTCATGGCGAGAATAATTTGGACTCTGAGTACTATACGCCCCAGCGGGCTGGTACGAAGAAGTCCAAGATGGCACGGGCCATGCGCCTCAAACGTGCTATGCCAAAGGCAAACTAGAAGCATGCACTCACAATCAAACGCGCTGCTGATGGTAAGCTGTACAAAGTTGACTCGGGTGCTTCTGCACCAGAAACGAGCCGACCCTCAAAGTCCTTGTCTCACTTGGGCGCATCTGCTGCGTTCGCAACTAAGTCGTACAAGGCAAACTCAGTGGTCTTGAACCCCCGCACCTACATTGGTAGTACGTCTGAGGCTAGTTCAAGCCACCCTAAATGTTGCTCCCCCACTACTGATCTGGGCATATCTTTTGCGTTGGATCAGGGGGTGCAGCATTCACTTGACCACCCCGGCGCTTGGCCTTACCATGCGCCTGATAGGGATGTGAAGGTGGCACTCTCTCCTAACAATTTGCATAATATGATCATTCACAAACGTCGATCAGGAGAGTTGACTAACAAGCACAATACGCCCCTCACAGGGCACACATGTGCTATAGTCACCATCAACTGTTATTGTAAAACAACAGTCCCACCATAAAGGCAGTCTGTGTTCCTATGGCTGCAATCATCAGTACCCCTCCAACGTTGCCTCGGGAAGAAGGTGTCAATTGAAGAGGAGCTAGAACTAAAGGTTGCTTCTAGCAACGTAGTCTCTAACTCCTTATCAATCCGAAAGGCGACTGGCAACTCCTCGACCTTGTCCTCATCCAAGAGCCAGCCGAGGAAGACCATGGTGATTGTCCCATCCTCAGGAGTATTTGAAGGCACCCAGGCAAGAAAGAAGATTTTGAAAGAAATAATAGCTGGGGGTAGTCAAGCCCTTGTTTATCCTCCTCCTGAAGACAAAGATATCCTCCAGAACATAGTTGGGGGTAGCCAAGGCTAAACTCCAGGAGAAGTGACTCTTCTACAGGAGAGCGAGGCTGAAAGCGAAGCTTCAACCGATCCATCCACTTCCAGTCACGTCATGACAGTATACATGATGGGAGGTGGTGATACAGAGTCAGATGCTCCACCAGCAGACCTCACAGCGCATGGATACTTTGGAGGGAGGACTCAAAACCCTCTCTGCCTCTATACAAACACTGACTCAAGCAGTATTCAAGATACGATCAGCTATGGCCAGAGCACCTTCTACCAATCCAGACCCAGGAGCTAACGGGGAATCAAGTGTGCCCCTTCAACGGGCATGCTTGAATACCGATTGCCGCGAAGCACCTCGGGTATCAGCACCTTCAAATGTACAACTCCAGGTTGTTCCACCTTCTCTGACTCCCAGTTCCACGGAGGACGTGGTTGAGATGATCAGGGACTTGCGTGAACGCTTCGAGTCAAAGAATAAACAGGAGGGGCGTCAGAAGATGGGGATCCCGCAACCATACCCCCTCGAATGGAACAAAGTGGTCTATTCTCCCAAGTATAAACCAAAAACGTTGATGCCATACGACGGGAAAGACTCTCCACGCCGTTATCTGACGTACTTCCAGTTTCAAACGGGACATCTTCCGAAGGAAGACGCGCTACTCACCAGCTTGTTTATCGGGGCATTGAAAGGAGTGGCTTATGATTGGTACTACAGTCTCCCTGACAACTCTATATCCTCTTTTGATGACTTGATACGCCTCTTCCTCAATCGTTTTTACGACAGAGGGAAGACATGACGATGGCGTCCCTCATAGAGGTACGCTAGAAGGAAAAAAGAGACGATTCAAGCATTCATCGAACGATTCGGACAAGCCTGCTTCAGACTGCCCCCGGGTATGGCAGAACATGCACTTCTCTCCTCCTGCAGCATGAACATGCTTCCTGCGGTTAAGCTCTGGCTCAACTCCACTCCTCCTCTCGATTGGAGTTCATTGATTATTGAGGCCGAAGCAGCTGAAAATGTCACTACCACATTTCTAGTTTGAGGATATTTTTGTCATTTTTGGGGTTATTTGAATTTATTAGAATTTAGTTGAATTTATGGGAATTTTTAGAATTTATTTTGGAATTGTTTGAATGAGGGTTGACTAGGTTGACTTTGACTAGCAATGACCATGGTAGACTAACCTAGGAGCTAACCCTAGTTGAGTTTGGACTTGGTTAGGTCATGCCACCCTAGTTAGACTAGAGTTGACCCATGGTTTGGTTATTTGACTCAAGTTAGATTATTAAGTCATAAGCCATGACTTGTGATTGAACCCTTAATCAATAACTTAGCCATAGAAGCCCAAAGCCCATTAACTAATGCCTAACCCTAACCCTAATCTCTAGTGGACGGCCATATGCACCATATTGGGAATCCCTCCTATAAGTATTCTCCTCCATTTAGGGCTAGCCTCTTTAGGAAAGAGCAAGTTTAGAAAGAGGTATTTTCCCAACTTCATAAATCCCTAGAAAATCTATTTTAACTACTTTTTAATCCAAACAAATTGCAATAGGTTCTAATTAATGTTTTCTTGTTGTTGGAATTTGTTTATCTCAGTTTTCTATCAATTTGAAGGAGTTTGGTGGCTTTTGGGAATCCTCATTCAAGGAGCTTTTGTGTTGAAGAACACACCTAGGTATTTTCCATTCCACCCATTAAAATTAGGTTTTAATTATATGAACACCTAGCCCTAAGTGTCCTAGTCCTATAGGAATAGGATTGGTGGATTTTTGTGTCCTGTACGTGTCCGTATCGGACACGTATCAGTGAGGGGTGTAAGTGTTCGACGAAATGCCCTAATGGGCATTTCGATTCATTTTTGTAGAAGTTTTTGAATAAGAAATGTCGTTTTGGAGTATCATGCATGTTTCTAGTGTACTGAGTTTGAATTGAGGTCGTGTCGTGTCACTATGACACTCGTGCACACGTGATTGGACACGCGCGTGCGGCCTGGGCGCATCCCCTGCTACTCGGGGCTTCTGTAGGACACGACACAGGTTTGTTTGACACGAAACTTGGTGGACACGAGGGGGCATGCACTGACATCATGCCCCCAAAGTTTCATCGGGTCTCGTGTACGGGTTAGAGAGTAATCAGTCGCGCACTGGGATAGCACTGTTCTGTGCACAGTCGTTTTAAGCCACTAATACGGCTTAATATTTTAGACACGCAACACTGTGGACACACTACAGGCTATTGGACACGTGCACCTAGACCTAACCTAGGTGTGGACACAACCACGAGTCCCAGTTTGTGTCCTGTCGAGTGCACGACACGCGTGCACACACGCACGAGCCGGTGCACACTGCACAGTGCCTGTGTGCACTGTTTGGTGTTTCAAATCGATTGGACACGTTTGTGTCCTCTTGCTTGGACACAAACACACGGTATGACACGAACACATGTTGTATTTACATTACCAACCATTGATAGCCTATTTTAGTTTGATTTTAGTGATCAATTTCTAATTTCCTCCAAAAATCCGATACATACTATATTTTAGTTTCCAGTTTTTTATTTTGAGTTTTATCATCCATTTTGATTATTTTAAATGCTATTAGTTACCTGTTAAAATCCCTAACTTTGTTCTCCTATTAGTCATCTATCAGTGTGTAAGTTTTGGGATGATTTTGTTGAGTTTTGATTTCGAAAACAGGATTTTGAATGGGGGGGAACTGTTTCAAAAGTCTGAAATAGAACTTGAGTTAGTGTAGGATTAAAACTGTATTGGTTTCATTCCTTTTATATTTTCTGAAACTGGGATTAGGGGATTATATGTGATTTCCTTTTCTCACACTGCTGCCCAGGTTGGACTGAATATCTCACACTCTATTTTCTGTCACACTCTCATTCCCTTTTATTTTCCCTCACACAGTTCACTCACCCACATTCTTGATACACACACACACATTTGATTCTAGGATTCCACACACACACACATACACCATTACACACACACACAGGTTCATTCACCCTCACTCCACTGTTTTTTTTCTGAACACACACACAACACTCACAGTTCACTCACTCTCTCTATATTTCCTATCTTTTCCTAATGTAAATATATGTATATATGTAATATATATATATAATGTAATGTGTATCTATATATATAATATAGTTTGTGTAATATATGGACATCTAGTATAGATACATACAATGGGTGTATAGGTTATATTAGTATATATACAAGTATCATATATATGTAACTTGTGTGTGTTCTAAATATATGTATTATGTATATGTGTATGTATTAGATTACATATATATATATATATATATATATATATATATATATATATATATATATATATATATATATATATATATATATATATATAAGGGTATTGTTTTAGATATAGATTTTGACATGGTCTATGTGTTATGGGTTGGCATATAGGCATGATATAGCCTATGGCATATATGTGAGTCTGTTTGACTAGTAAGCCTAGATTGGGCTTGTATAGCTTTGTTAAACCTAAAATAGACTTGCTAGACTAGTGTAGACTTGTTTGACCTAGTTTGGACTTGTTAGACCTAGTTTGACCATAGATGACCTAGTTTGACTTCTAGGGTTGACCAGAGTTGACCAAGAGTTGACTTTGGCTTAGATTGACCTAGATTCATGTAGAATACATTGTAGTGTTTCATTTTACCATTCTAGACTTGTTGTGACTTGTGCTGTTCTGAATAGGATCCAGATACCTCTCCTCGGACAATACATTTCATCCGGACACTCAGATCCCAGGCGAGTACATTCTTTGATCATTTCATATCCTGCTTAGAATTATTTTCCTGCATTAAATTACTTTACTTGATACTGTCACGTTGGTCACACGGATTAGTACTATATGGATCCCTTCTTGAGATGTTACCCTTTCAGGGAGCATCGGGTACTACATGTTCTGTGCGTTTCACTTACATGACGTATCACTATGCTTCATTGGTTCTTTGATCACTTGTGACATATACTCTTATGATAATAGAGTTTTTCTTGAATCCTTATCCCATTTATTGGGTTTCCCAAAATCTCCATTTATGGGACTACTATGTACCACCCTTCGGGGGCCGTTACATAGAATCATAACATAATGGTTGGATCCTTGTGTATTGATTGGGGGTACGGGGGAGTAGAAGTAGACGTGTGAATAATATCCAAGTAGTGTAGCATCAGAATCATCCTATGCCATTTACAGGTCTATATTGTACTCTGACTCACTAGATACTGTTAGTCTCTATTTATAGTAGATATTTCTATTACAGCTCTCTCTCTGTTTACATACTGCATTTCCTTCAGTATCTATATCTTACTTTACTGCATGATTATATTTTCTAACTTGCTATGAACTGTTGAGATGTATTGTACTCGCTCTTGTCCTGACTGGACCTATTGAAAATATTACAGAGGACGAGGAGGAGGCATGTGTGGATACCTTCTACGGGGCAGCCCTAGACGACACATGTGAGCTGGACTCTCAGGAGGATCCAGCTCTAGCTGAGGACATTACCCCCATTGCCTAGACTAGCTTAGTTAGGCCTTATCTTATTTATGTTGTCTTGAGACTGTTTAGCTAGTCTTTATTTCTGTCTGGAGATTCTGAGTTGTATATATTCTTTCATATTCAGTAGCTGAGGTTGTACTCTGGATATTTGCTGGGATATTATCTTAGACTATTTTATCATCTGTATTTCCTTGAGTTCTATATCATATCGTGCTACTTCTTCCTTAGTTGTGATTGAGTTTACTTCTATCATGTCACCCCCATTCGGGGAGTATAAACTGCTTAGTATATTATATCTAGATGTTGTGACCTAGGACAGCGTTCTACCGCCGATACTGCGGCGTAGGCTGGATGTACCCACGTCTCGTGCCCTTACTATAGGGTGCAGGTCGTGACACGTTTTTAGTGGTGGCCCATGCAGGTCTAGACTAGAAGTGTAGTCGTATTCGAACTAGAGTATCACTACATCCTGCAGTAGGATATAGGACATTAATTTTTATGGTACTCAATCACATTAGGAAAAATTCTTTTATTGCCATCTAAATCCTTATTGTCAGCTGATCCTTTGAATTTTAATTGTCCACCTTTGTTATATCGCTTCTTTCTCAGAAATTGATACTCTTGTTTGGTCTATCTTCAGGATGGTAGAGACTCGGTCGCAGCGTACCATTCATGGGGATGCTATTGAGGGATCTGCTACCTCTCATCCAGTTCAGCAGAGACAGGAGACTGCAGCTCCTGCCACCTCTGTTCGTATTGTGGCTCCAGCAGCAGCAGCAGGGGGTATACCTCCACCGGCTCGGAGGCAGGACCCAGTCATCGCAGAGGAGCCCTTCCAGCAGTCGCCGCCTACAGGATACGTTGATGCAGCACAGATGTTCGCATATTTCTAGCAGTTCATGGACCGGCAGCAGGCTCGACAGGACAGGGGCATAGAGTTGGCCCTCACGACAGTCGCAGCTCGACCAGTAATTCAGCAGCCGAGGACACCGGGGATAGAGTAGTTCCAGAAGATGAGCCCCAGAGACTTCCTGGGGACAGAGGGGATTCTATATGCTGATGAGTGGATCGAGCATATAGATGAGATCTTCCGCCAGGCCCGGATACCAGCAGATCTCCAGATTGAGGCCGTAGTTAGCCGGATGCGAGATCTTGCTCGCACCTAGTATCAATCAGACCCTAGGGTAGGGGTACCTGGGCAGACTTGGAAGGAGTTCAAGGGCTTCTTCAAGAAGAAGTTCTTTCCAGATTCAGCGCTCAGAGCCTTAGAGTCGCAGTTCGACAGCCTAGTCCAGGGAAGCCTTTTAGTGGAGGAGTACGCTGGGGAGTTTGGCCGCCTCGGCAGGTTCGTAGAGGGCTTGAGCAAGACGGCGAAGGCCCAGAGGTTCCGGAAGGGTCTGGTCAAGGAGGTCAAGTCCTTGACCAAGGGCAACAGGGATGCCATATTCGAAAAGATCTTGACGGGAGCCTTATTGGCAGAGGATGATCTTAAGCTTAGGCTCAAGAGGGGGCGAGACCCAGTTGGGAGCAGCAGCAGCGGAGGCCAGGCCAAGAGGCCCCACTTCCAGCACCAGCAGCCGAAGCAGTTCCAGCCGCAGTCGATCCAACAGAGGCCAGTTCACCAGCAGCAGTAGCCGAGACAGTACCAGCAGGGCCAGAGATAGGTGATCACTTGTGCTTGCAACGAGAAGCCCGGGCATGTCGCCAATGAGTGTCGGAAGAGGCTGGGCCAGTGCCTGGTATGTGGCTCAGCAGACCACCAGATGAGGGAGTGCCGCATGGGACAAGCAGCTCAGGGGGCAGCAGTCAGAGCTCCAGCAGGCCAGCAGAGGTGACCAGCCCTGCCGACACAGCAGTAGAGGTTCGTCCAGTACCAGCAGCAAGCCAGGGAAGGCCAGCAGGGACGAGCTTTTGCCATGGTAGCTGAGATGCAGAGGTGATAGGAGAGCTAATTGCAGGTTTGGTCCTTCTCGACTCCAGTCCAGCTTTTACATTATTCGATTCCGGTGCTTCGCATAGCTTCATATCAGTATCTTTTGCGATTAGACACGGTATCATAGCTGAATCGTTGCCTAGGACTTACAAGATCACGACCGGAGGTGGCATGATCCTTGTGAGTGATGTTTGTAAGGGTCGAAGAGTAGTTTTGGGAGGCTGTGAGTTGGAGGTGAGCCTGCTCGTAATGCCATTACCGAACTACGATATAGTACTCGGCATGGACTGGTTGAGCAGACACCACGCCAGCATTGATTACAGAGGGGGTAGAGTTCTCTTCAGAGCGCCGAGGGAGCCAGAGTTCGAGTACTCCAGACGTCAGGCAGAGCAGAGCAGCGGAGTCTTCTGCGGAGTCTCGGTTGAGGAGCAGGCAATTCCACACCCCTTGATAGCAGAGTATAAGGATGTTTTCCCAGAGGAGTTGTCAGGATTGCCACCAGACAGAGACATTGAGTTCTCGATAGACTTGGTTCCAGGAGCGGAACCCATCTCTCAGCATGTCTATCGAGTGAACAATAGTGAGTTGGTGGAGATGAAGAAGCAAGTGGATGAGCTGCAGGACAAGGTCTTCATCCGCTCGAGTTCGTCGCCATAGGGTGCACCAGTGTTGTTTATGCCGAAGAAGGATGGGTCAGTACAGATGTATATTGACTATAGGGCACTCAACAACCTCACAATCAAGAACAAATACCCACTGCCGCAGATCGACGATCTATTTGACCAGTTGAGCGAAGCTCGGGTATTTTCCAAGGTTGATCTGAGGTCGGGATATCATCCGGTGAAGGTGAAGAGGGAGGATATTTCTAAGACCGCTTTCAGGATGCGGTACGGGCAGTTTGTGTTTTTGGTTATGCTGTTTGGGCTAACCAATGCACCAGCAGTATTTATGACCCTTATGAACAAGGTGTTCCACCAGTACCTGGATCAGTTTGTGGTGGTGTTCATTGTATACCTCTTGGTATATTCTAAGACTGAGGAGGAGCACGAGGAGCATTTGAGAATAGTGCTGGAGACTCTCAGGAAGGAGCAGCTTTACGGGAAGCTCTCCAAGTGTGAGTTCTTCTTGGACCGGGTGGACTTCTTGGGGCATGTGGTGACTGGAGATGGTATCTCAGTTGACCCCAAGAATATTGTAGCAGTTGAGGCATGGGCTGCGTCGACTTTAGTTGTAGAGATCAGGAGTTTCCTGGGGCTGGCAGGATATTATCGGAGATTTATGCAGGATTTCTCCCGGGTTGCAGAACCGTTGACTCGGTTGACCCGGAAGGATGCTGAGTTCGTTTGGTCAAAGGAGTGTCAGGCAGCCTTTGATGAGTTAAAGAAGCGGCTTACGACAGCTCTGATTCTGACATTGCCTTCAGGATCAGGTGGTTTCACTATTTATAGTGATGCTTCAGGAAAGGGAATGGGTTGTGTCTTACAGCAGCATGGGAAGGTGATTACCTATGCTTCCAGGTAGTTACGTCCCCATGAGAAGAACTACCCTACCCATGACCTGGAGCTGGCAGCAGTGATATTTGCTCTGAAGTTGTGGAAGCATTATCTGTATGGAGAGCGGGTGGAGATTTTTACAGATCACAAGAGCTTAAAGTATGTGTTCACTCAGAAGGAGTTGAACATGAGGCAGCGCAGATGGCTAGAGTTGATGAAGGACTTTGACATCCTACTTCAATATCACCCAGGAAAGGCCAATGTGGTTGCCGATGCCTTGAGTAGGTATCCGACAGCCATGTGTTTGACCATGGATCGGCATTTGCTTGCAGACTTAGAGAGCCTTGGGATTGAGGTGATCGTGCTCGGAGTGCAGATGCAGATGTGGGGCATGCAGATTCAGTCAGACTTGGTGGAGAGGACCAAGTCAACGCAGTTTGAGGATATTGCTCTGCGGTGTCTTCGAGAGCAGGTTCGAGCAGGATTGCTGGAGGGCAAGTTTTCTCTTACAGAGGATGGTGCCTTGAGGCACGGTTCCAGGTTATGTGTGCCCAACGGAGATCTCAGGGAGCAGGTTATGTAGGAGGCCCACAGATCTCAGTACTCTATACACCCAGGTGCCAACAAAATGTACCGAGATCTGAGGAAGCATGTTTGGTGGTCCGGGATGAAGCTGGAGGTGGCTCGCTTCGTGGCTAGGTTCTTGGTCTGTCAGCAGGTCAAGACAGAGAGACAGAGGCCCGGTAGATTATTGCAGCCGCTGCCCATTCCCGAGTAGAAATGGAAGTATATCACTATGGACATCATATCAGGATTGCCGCGTACACTAGGAGGGAAAGACGCGATTTGGGTCATCGTTGACAGGTTGACCAAATCGGCCCACTTCTTGCCATTCAAGGTGGACACGTCTACAGAAAGGCTGGCGGAGATGTATATGCGGAAGATAGTCAGGATTCATGGGGTTCCGGTTAGCATCGTCTCAGATCGGGATAGTCACTTTACTTCCCATTTCTGGAGGAGTCTGCAGACCAGTTTGGGCACTCAGCTCAAGTTTAGTACTGCATACCACCCCCAGACGGACGGACAGTCAGAGCGGACTATTCAGACACTTGAGGATATGTTGCGGATGTGCGTCCTGGACTTTGGAGGTTCCTTGGAGGATCATCTACATTTGGTGGAGTTTACTTACAACAACAGTTTCCAGGCCAGCATTGAGATGTAACCTTTCGAGGCTCTGTACGGGCGTAGGTGTCGTACACCCTTATCTTGGGATGATGTTGGTGAGCGAGCTTTACTGGGGCCAGAGATGGTTGTTGACGCAGCCGAGAAGGTAAAGCTCATCAGGGACAGACTTCGCGTGGCGGAGGACAGACATCGGCACTGGGCCGATAGCCACCGGAGGCCATTGGATTTTGAGGTACAGATTAGAGTAGGATTAGATTTAGGTTTGTTTTTTTATAATTTTGATCATGTTTGTTTATCATAATTAATTGAGACCTTGCTTGTGATTAGGTCGGAGACCAGGTTTTCTTGAGGATATCTCTGACTCGTGGTACAATACGTTTTGGTAGAGGCGGGAAGCTTAGCCCGCGCTTCATCGGCCCTTTCGTTATCAGCGGGAGAGTCGGTGACGTGGCATACGGGCTAGACTTGCCACCTGCACTAGTGGGGGTCCACAACATATTCCATGTATCACAGTTGAGACGGTACGTGGCTGACCCTAGCCATGTGCTCGATTATTCAGAGATTGAGGTTGGACCTTCTCTCAGCTATCCAGAGCAGCCAGTGGAGATACTGGATCGACGGGAGAAGGTTCTAAGGAACCAGGTGATACCCTTGGTATGCATCGCATGGAGGCATCATTCTCCAGGAGAGTCTACTTGGGAGCGGGAGGACGAGATGCGCGAGCGTTACCCATATCTTTTTGGACCGTGAGGTATACTTTTTATCCTTCTCATCAGTTGCATTTCGCCTTTCAATTTCGAGGTCAAAATTCTTTTAAAGAGGGTAGATTTGTCACTATCACATTTCTAGTTTGAGGATATTTTTGTCATTTTTGGGGTTATTTGAATTTATTAGAATTTATTTGAATTTATGGGAATTTTTAGAATTTATTTTGGAATTGTTTGAATGAGGGTTGACTAGGTTAACTTTGACTAGCAATGACCATGGTAGACAAACCTAGGAGCTAACCCTAGTTGAGTTTGGACTTGGTTAGGTCATGCCACCCTAGTTAGACTAGAGTTGACCCATGGTTTGGTTATTTGACTCAAGTTAGATTATTAAGTCATAAGCCATGACTTGTGATGGAACCCTTAATCAATAACTTAGCCATAGAAGCCCAAAGCCCATTAACTAATGCCTAACCCTAACCCTAATCTCTAGTGGCCAGCCATATGCACCACATTGGGAATCCCCCCTATAAGTATTCTCCTCCATTTAGGGCTAGCCTCTTTAGGAAAGAGCAAGTTTAGAAAGAGGTATTTTCCCAACTTCATAAATCCCTAGAAAATCTATTTTAACTCCTTTTTAATCCAAACAAATTGCAATATGTTCTAATTGATGTTTTCTTACTGTTGGAATTTGTTTATCTCAGTTTTCTATCAATTTAAAGGAGTTTGGTGGCTTTTGGGAATCTTCATTCATGGAGCTTTTGTGTTGAAGAACACACCTAGGTATTTTTCCATTCCACCCATTAAAATTAGGTTTTAATTGCATGAACACCTATCCCTAAGTGTCCTGGTCCTGTAGGAATAGGATTGGTGGATTTTTGTGTCCTGTACGTGTCCGTATCAGACACGTATCAGTGAGGGGTGTAAGTGTTCGACGAAATGCCCTAATGGATATTTCGATTCGTTTTTGTAGAATTTTTTGAATAGGAAATGTCATTTTGGAGTGGCTTGCATGTTTCTAGTGTACTGAGTTTGAATCGAGGCCGTGTCGTGTCGCTATGACACTCGTGCACACGTGATTGGACACGCGCGCGGCCTGGGCGCATCCCCTGCTACTCGGGGCTTCTGCAGGACACGACACAGTTTTGTTTGACACAAAACTTGGTGGACACGAGGGGACACGCACTGACATCATGCCCCCAAAGTTTCATCGGGTCTCGTGTACGGGTTAGAGAGTAATCAGTCGCGCACTGGGATAGCACTGTTCGGTGCACAGTCGTTTTAAGCCACCGATACGGCTTAATATTTTGGACACACGACACTGTGGACACACTGCAGGCTATTGGACATGTGCACCTAGACCTAACCTAGGTGTGGACACAACCAGGAGTCCCAGTTTGTGTCGTGTCGAGTGCACGACACGCGTGCACACACACACGAGCCGGTACACACTGCACAGTGCCTGTGTGCACTATTTGGTGTTTCAAATCGATTGGACACGTTTGTGTCCTCTTGCTTGGACACAAACACACGGTATGACACGAACACATGTTGTATTTACATTACCAAGCATTGATAGCCTATTTTAGTTTGATTTCAGTGATCAATTTCTAATTTTCCCCAAAAACCCGATACATACTATATTTCAGTTTCCAGTTTTTCATTTTGAGTTTTATCATCCATTTTGATTATTTTAAATGCTATTAGTTACCTGTTAAAATCCCTAACTTTGTTCTCCTATTAGTCATCTATCAGTGTGTAAGTTTTGGGATGATTTTGTTGAGTTTTGATTTCGAAAACATGATTTGAATGGGGGGAACTGTTTCAAAAGTCTGAAATAGAACTTGAGTTAGTGTAGGATTAAAACTGTATTGGTTTCATTCCTTTTATATTTTCTGAAACTGGGATTAGGGGATTATATGTGATTTCCTCTTCACACACTGCTGCCCAGGTTGGACTGAACACTCTCACACTCTATTTTCAGTCACACTCTCATTCCCTTTTATTTTCCCTCACATAGTTCACTCACCCACATTCTTGATACACACACACACATTTGATTCTAGGATTCCACACACACTCATACACACCATTACATACACACACAGGTTCATTCACCCTCACTCCACTGTTTTCTTTTCTGAACACACACACAACACTCACAGTTCACTCACTCTCTCTATATTTCCTATCTTTTCCTAATGTAAATATATATATATATATGTAATGTATATATAATGTAATGATTATCTATATATATAATATAGTTTGTGTATTATATGGACATCTAGTATAGATACATACAATGGGTGTATAGGTTATATTAGTATATATACAAGTATCATATATATGTAACTTGTGTGTGCACTAAATATATGTATTATATAACTTGTGTGTGTACTAAAAAAAAAAATTATGTATTATATATATGTGTATGTATTAGATTACATATATATATATATATATATATATATATATATATATATATATATATATATATATATATATATATATATATATATATCAATAAGGGTATTGTTTTAGATATAGATTTTGACATGGTGTATGTGTTATGGGTTGGCATATAGGCATGATATAGCCTATGGCATATATGTGAGTCTGTTTGACTAGTAAGCCTAGATTGGGCTTGTATAGCTTTATTAGACCAAAAATAGACTTGCTAGACTAGTGTAGACTTGTTTAACCTAGTTTGCACTTGTTAGACCTAGTTTGACCATAGATGACCTAATTTGACTTCTAGGGTTGACCAGAGTCGACCAAGAGTTAACTTTGGCTTAGATTGACCTAGATTCATGTAGAATGCATTGTAGTATTTCATTTTACCATTCTAGACTTGTTGTGACTTGTGCTGTTCTGAATAGTAGCCAGACACCTCTTCTCGGACAGTACATTTCATCCGGACACTCAGATACCAGGCGAGTACATTCTCTGATCATTTCATATCATGCTTAGAATTATTTTCCTGCACTAAATTACTTTACTTGATACTGTCACGTTGGTCACACGGATTAGTACTATATGGATCCCTTCTTGAGATGTTATCCCTTCAGGGAGCATCGGGTACTACATGTTCTGTGCGTTTCACTTACATGGCGTATCACTATGCTTCATTGGTTCTTTGATCACTTGTGACATATACTCTTATGATCACAGAGTTTTCCTTGAATCCTTATCCCATTTATTGGGTTTTCCAGAATCCCCATTTATGGGACTACTATATACCACCCTTCGGGGGCCGTTACATAGAATCATAACATAACCTGGTTGGATCCTTGTATATTGATTAGGGGTGCGGGGGAGTAGAAGTAGACATGTAAATAATATCCAAGTAGTGTAGCATCAGAATCATACTA
Source organism: Iris pallida (assembly GCA_029216955.1). Lineage (NCBI taxonomy): Eukaryota > Viridiplantae > Streptophyta > Magnoliopsida > Asparagales > Iridaceae > Iris > Iris pallida. The sequence goes on from JANAVB010040818.1 coordinate 13,200,338, forward strand.
TAGTGTAGCATCAGAATCATCATATGCCATTTACATGTCTATATTGTACTCTGACTCACTAGCCACTGTTAGTCTCTATTTATAGTAGATATTTCTATTACAGCTCTCTCTCTGTTTACATACTGCATTTCCTTCAGTATCTATATCTTACTTTACTGCATAATTATATTTTCTAACCTGCTATGAACTGTTGAGATGTATTGTACTCGCTCCTGTCCTGACTGGACCTGTTGAAAATATTACAGAGGACGAGGAGGAGGCATGTGTGGATACCTTCTACGGGGCAGCCCTAGACGACACATGTTAGCTGGACTCTCAGGAGGACCCAGCTCTAGCTGAGGACATTACCCCCATTGCCTAGACTAGCTTAGTTAGGCCTTATCTTATTTATGTTATCTTGAGACTGTTTAGCTAGACTTTATTCCTGTCTGGAGATTCTGAGTTGTATATATTCTTTCATATTCAGTAGCTGAGGTTGTACTCTGGATATTTGCTGTGATATTATCTTAGAATATTTTATCATCTGTATTTCCTTGAGTTCTATATCATATCGTGCTACTTCTTCCTTAGTTGTGATTGAGTTTACTTTTATCATGTCACCCCCATTCGGGGAGTATAAACTGCTTAGTATATTATTGCTAGATGTTGTGACCTAGGACAGCGTTCTACCGCCGGCACTGCGGCGTAGACTGGATGTACCCACGTCTCGTGCCCTTACTCTAGGGTGCGGGTCGTGATAGAAAAGAAGACATACAATGCTCGCCTTCTGGGAGTCAGTTTCCCTGCCTTTGAAGACAAAGGAAAATGGCCTGTTGCCTGCAACCCTGGACGCGAGACGAAAGGGAAGCAGGCATTGACTGTCAATGCTTCTAAAAGCGCACAAGCACCTACTCAGAAGCCTCCGCTTGCACCGAGGCCAAATGAGGTATATTCTTTCAATGATGAAGACACCTTGCAACTCTTCGAGATGTTGAAGCAGGGTGACAAGATTAAGTTACCGGACCTGAAGTGTCCCGATGAGGTTAGGAGAGTTGACAATCCGAGGTACTGTCACTACCATCGGTTTGTAGGACATCCAAATCAGGACTGCTACGTCCTCAAGAATTACATCCAGCTCATGATCAATGCGAATGTCATCTCTATCGATTACAAGGAGAAGACAGTCTCGGCCAACCTGGTGTCGCTCAAATTCGGCACCTTGCCGCCAACCACAGCACAAGATGGCATCGTCCCCATCCCAAAGGCGATAATGGAGGTGGTCAACCTACCACCTACCCGTGACAACTTGAGTGGACTCATCCCACTCACAACATCTCGGGGAGAGGTCTTATGGGTTCATCTAGACGTCGTCTCCGAAGTCACTCAACCGGGGGTACGCTCTACCTCCAAAACCAAGGACAAGAGGATCAAGTCTTGCCGTATGGTCTCTTTCTCCGCGGAAGAGGCACTACCTGTACAAACGTGTTCGCAGCAGAACGCCCAACCCGACGAAGCTACCGTCGAGGTGGTGCCTCCCTGCACCGCCCCCGCTGCCCAGGAAGAGGGCCCATCCAGACCTCCAGCAGCCAATAATCAGAAGCACGTAGAGGCCCGTTTCGACAAGCCTTTGCGAAGTGAAAATGCTTCGGGGCTAGCCAAGCCCCACAACTTTGATATACTAGCACAACTTCCCAGTACTCCTGCCCGCTTATCTCTGTTCGAGCTTCTTCATCTTTCCAAAGGCACCCGCGAAGCTCTCTGCGAAGCCTTGAAGGATGATGAGTCCTTCATCAGTCAGGTTAAGCAGCCGGAGGATATCCCAACCACATGTACGCATTGCCATTGTTCGGAGGAGGTCGTCCCCAACATAACCTTCATCCAACAACACATGCTGCTCAAGCACAACCGACACAACAGGCCACTGTATTACACAGGGTATGTGGGTTCCATCAAGGTGAAGCAAATTCAGATTGATCCAGGGTCTTCCCTCAGCATCATCCCTAGGACTCTGCTCTCAATACTGGGGATTCTGATGCACCGTCTGGCGCCTTCCAACACAATAATTAGCGGTTTCAATGCCAGCAAAAGTGAACCGCTGGGCAAAATCCGACTGAAATGTCATATCGGTAATCTCCGAATCGAAGTGACTTGCTATGTCGTAGACGCCGACGTTAACTACAACCTCATGTTAGGTCGGCCGTGGCTGCACGAGTACATGGTGGTGTCGTCTATACTCCACCAATGCATGATGTACGTTTCCACTAACAACATCATCCGAACAGAGTTCACAGACTTTGATCCTTTCAAAGGGGACGAAGCCTACTTCACAGATGCTAGCTTATATAAGTCGCTCGATGAGGGGAAGCCAATGATGCAGATGACGAAGCAGAAACAGCGACAGAGACGGACATGGAGCCAGAGATAATTCCCGACGCTCCTTTGAAAATTCAACTCAAAGGAAAACCGCCCCAGATGCTGCCTCCCATGGCGATCAAGTTACCTGGAAAAGCACCGACTTCTCTAGGTAGAACACCTACTGAAGCTCCCTTAAAGATACGTCTCAAGGGAAGACCTCCTCAAACATCAGCTCTCCTTGTGGCAAAACTACAGGGGAAGGCACCGGTCACCGAAGGCGCAGTTGAGGCACCCCTGAAGGTGCGTCTTAAAGGCAAGCCTCCGCAATCTTCTGTCTCACTCAAGCTGCAAGAGAAGGCCTACATAGCCCTCTCGGATCCCAAGTTCAAATCTGTGATGAGTTCTCCCGAACCAGCCCCAGTGCTCACGGATGAAGAATTAGGAGAATACATATCTGCTGACATAAATGCACCTTTTCTTGACAATGTAATCCCACGAGACAAAATCTCGTGTTTTATCGATAATAGAGTGTCTTTCAATTATTCTAGTCTTCCACATTGGAATGCCATGTATACACTAGCTAACGCTCTATGGTCAGTATAATCATAAATAACGATCGTCAATCATGTAAATCAAGTAGTCCCGTCCCAAGGAGTCTGTTTTATAGTCCTACTGCGAAATCAGGATGAAGAACCCATCATCTTTGGCAAAGTCGAGCGTCATCAAGACCTTCCGCCACTCGAGCCAGAACCGGATACCGGCAGAATTCAAGTCTATAGGTACACGGACAAGACAAAGTACCTCATCCAAAAGATGGGCTACGATCTGAAAAGCAACAAGGACCTAAACTACGACAAAGGTCGGTGTCTTCCCCTCCGACTCCCAACACCTAAAGGAAAGCCGCAGGACTACTATCATCGTACTCGACGGGGGGTGGGCTATGTCACGCCACCAACAACTCCAGAAAGTTCGGAGGCAGAAGAAGTGGAACACTCTCATTCATCTGAAGCATCAACTTGGGATTCTGATACCAGTATCGGCTCAGTCTTCAGGAAGGTGCTATCAGTCAACATGGCATCTGCATAATCTCGAGAGGATGAAGGCGATGATCAAACGTCGGAATTCTTTGAGGAAGAACCTTGGGCTCAACGCCTAGGAGCGCAGTGGGGGTCTCGGTTTGAATTACGCGAACCCCCTACCGAAGATGAAGTCGAGCAGATTAACCTTGGGGACGAGTCGTCTTCCAAACCTATCTTCATCAGCAAGAGTCTAAAGGAAAGAGACCGGGAGTCCCTAGTCCAATTGGCCAAAGAATACATCGACGTCTTCACTTGGAGCTATAAAGATATGCCGGGACTTGATCTCCAGATCGCGATGCATAGACTTAACATCTTACCTGATGCTAAGCCTATAAAGCAGCAACAACGACGTTTTCGTTCTGATATTATGAATGCTATCGATCAAAAGGTGGAGAAACTGTTGAGCAACGGGTTCATTCGTGAAGAGTAGCATCCAGATTGGGTGGCCAATGTCGTCCCTGTCACCAAGAAGAATAGAAAGATACGAGTCTATATCGACTTCAGAGATCTCAATACTGCTTGCCCGAAGGATGAATTTCCACTTCCAATTACTGACATGATGATCGACAATACATGTGGCTATGAACGCATGTCTTTCATGGACGGGTACTCGGGCTACAACCAGATCAAAATGTTCCCCGGTGACACAAAACACACGTCATTCAGGACTCCGAAAGGGGTTTTCTGCTATACAGTAATGCCCTTTGGTTTAAAGAACGCTGGTGCTACGTACCAACGAGCTATGGGTACCATCTTCCATCAATATCTATGCAAAATAGTTGAGTGCTATGTTGATGATATTGCTGTCAAGAGCCGTCTCAAAGGTGATCTCCTACAAGACCTAAATATAGTCTTCGATCTCATGTGAGCGCATCAACTCAAGATGAACCCCGCTAAATCCTTCCTTGGGGTTTCTAGCAGAAAGTTCTTGGGCTTCATTATCACGACGAAAGGCATTTATGTCGACCCCGAGAAGACCACAACCATCCTTGATATGGACCCTCCGAAGAACCTCCGAGAACTTCGAGGCCTGCAAGGGCGTCTTGAATACATCCGAAGGTTTATAGCAAACCTTTCCGAAAATGTCAACCCTTCACCCAGCTCATGAAGAAGGGAGTCTCCTACGTCTGGACAGAAGAATGCCAGAAAGCTTTCGATGATATCAAAGCTTACTTGACGAGTCTGCCAGTCCTGGTGGCACCCGTCGCAGGCAAACCATTTCTCCTCTACATCCGTGCCATAAATCATTCCCTCGATGCTTTGTTGGCTTAGAACAACGATGCAGGCTGTGAGCAAGCTATCTACTACCTTAGTAGAACAATGATTGGGGCTGAACACCGGTACAACCCCGTCGAAAAAGGAATGTTTGGCTTTGGTGTTCGCCATCCAGGAGACTCGTCATTACGTTTTGGGCCAGACAATTCATGTCATCTCCCGAGTCAATCCACTCAGGGTTCTCATTACGAAGCCAGGATCATTGAACTCCCGACTAGCCACATCGGCAATCCTATTGACACCGTATAACATGGTATTTGTTCTGCAAAAAGCCGTCAAGGGTCAAGCCCTAGCCGACTTTTTAGCCGCGTACCCCATCACAGAGTCCTCCAGACTCTATGAAAACATCCCGGATGAGGTCCAAGAATCAAACGTCATCGAAGAAAGCTCCGTCTGGCGGGTATTTTTTGATGGCGCTTCGAGAGCAGGCCGCAAAGGCCAAATCACAGCCGGAGTAGGGGTGGTCTTGGTCTCCTCCGATCAGCTGGTCATCCAGCGTGCTTACTCCCTTTCAAAGTCGTGCTCCAACAATGTTGTCGAGTACAACGCTCTCATCATGGGACTCCAGCTGGCACGACAACTGGGGGTGCATCATCTGGAAGCTTACGACGACTCAAAACTCGTCGTTAATCAAATCCGAGGGCAGTACGAAGTTCGCCATGAAGATCTGGTTCCTAACCATAAAGTTGCATTAAATATTATTTCAACCTTCACTAAGTTCTTCATAGAACATGTACCTCGGCTACAAAACCTGGAGGCTGACGCTGTGGTTGGCCTCGCAACTTCATTAGCAGCACCACTCAGGAATCAACACTATATCACGGTAGTAGAACGAGACTTGGTCTGTCCTAAAAATAATCTATGCACACAAATGGCCCATGCCATGACGACAAGTGCCGGTATTAATGTCCGAGACTGGAGGTTCCCGTTCATCGACTTCGCTGTCTATGAAATGCTGCCAGAAGACCCGAAAGAAGTCATCTCGGTCAGAAGGCATTCCCTTCGATTTTATTATGATACAACTACTAAAATACTGTACCGACGTTCCTACGATGGACTTCTCCTTCGATGTCTATCCAACGAAGAAGCAGCCGAAGCCCTTCGGGAAGCTCATGACGGGTGTAGCACCCAATTTTCCAAATGAGGGTAATTTTAAAATTTTATGTTTATAATTATTTTAAAAATGATATTTAATTCATGATATGATTTTTGGTGATTTTAAATTATTTTAAAATTATTTAAATCAATGACTTGTGGTTTTAACGTTTTTTTAGTGAAATCCTAGAGACTGTTTGACCTAGAGCCTAACCATGTGATTATGATATTTTAATATCATTTTTGGCCTAAGGATATTTTTGCATTTGACCTTTTTGAATTATTTTGATATTATTTTATTATTTATGATATTGTTTTGGGGTTATTTGAGTCGGGTTCGAATTTCAACTCAATCCGACTTGAAACGGGGACCCGGGGGTAGTTTGACTCTAGTGGGACCCACACACTAGTTAGGCATGGCCCACATAATATTAATTTTAGTCTACATGATAGAAATATTTTAGTTAGAGGTTAGACTAATTATTATGGATAAGGTTAGTGTGATTAGAGACTTTAGAATGACTAATTTAGCCCCATCCAATTAGCCCTTTCCTAATACTCATAGAATAGGTTAGTGGGGGCATTTGGACCTTACCATAATAGAACAAATAGCCCCATATGGCCAGCCACTTTGGGAGAGGATAGGCTCAAGTTTATTTCATTATTCCCATCCACACTCTCTCTGTTGTTCTTCCCCAAATTCCTAGAGAGCAATCCCTAGCAATTTCTCCACCAAATCATTCCATTTCACCACCAAATCTTCTTCTTTCCTTCTCTATTCTAGCCAAGGAGGAAGCTACCCAAGTTTGGAAGGATTCGGAGCTCGTTCGTATCCTTTTGGAATCTCTACGTGTCGGTGTCGCTCCGGGAAGGCTTTTCTTCAATTCGATCTACCGGGAGGTATAAATCCCTTCTCCTTTTCATTTCCTCATGCATATAGGTCTATTTTGAACCCATAGGAATGACCCCATAGTTGTATCTCCATTTGTGTCCATTTCGTGTCCATTTGGAGGTCATAGGAGTGTCCTTTGTGTTGTGGTTGTGTCCATGTGGGAAAATCCCAAATTTGGACACACTATGTGTTGTTGTTATGTATGAATGAATTATTACATGTTTAATCTCATATTTTAGTATTGGAGATGTGTTCTATAGTGTCTCATATATATATATATTAGTGTAGGGAGTGAGTTCTTGATATATTATGTTATATACTTGTGTTTTTTGTCTCAAACTACCTAAATCCGTCATGATTTTTATCCACGTTTTTAATTTCAGCCCTAACTTAGAAATGTCATAACTTCTAGCTCAAAGCTCGGTTTAATCTCTCATTTTTTTTAAAAGAAGCGTATTGAAGTTAGCTTTCCAAAAACATGTATTAGTAGGCCTAATTCTTTCTGTAACTTTCTGGAGAATTATTTGAGTGTCAGCTGTACGAAAGATAAACGCGTTCTCGGTGTTTTCGCGATTCCGGAAGGTTCAGGAAACGAAAACGCGATCCGTTTAAAGTTTCGGAAAGTTAACACATAGATCTATAACATACTTTAATCCTAAATTTTAATTCATGCTGAGATGGTACAGTATTGATTATTAGTAGGAGTTACTATTCGGCATATGCATTTTGTGCACCCTTGTGTGTAATATAATGTTCTATTTGATTTTAACCCCATGTTAATGTATATACATTATCAAATTAAATAGAGAATACAAGCATGAGTAAATGGTTAAATAAATGATGTATGAGGTGTAAGTATCCTATCTAATGTAAGTATGTATAAGTATGGCTTGTAATGAATATGTAGGTTCCATAGTATGTAATGTATGGTGCATATAGTGGTGCAAGAGAATAATGAATGATGAATGAATACAAGCATGAATGTAATGTAATAATAGATGTAATGTATGCAATATACAAGTTAATGAGATGTAATGTTCTATGTTAACACAAATCCTATATTACCTCATGTACCCCCTTACACTATGTTGACACTATCACACTTGACACATTGTTCACTTATACTTTGACACTCTTTGATATGTATACACTATGTATACCCATTTAACCCTCACTTGCCCCTTTGCCATGTTCACATACACACACATAGCCTCTTAAATAAGTATTTATGAATATAGTTAACTTAGCTATGTATGTATATTATATATATGTTAGCATATTATATTATAATATATAAGTTTATATAACCATTTGAAATGCCATGATTATAGACCTAATGTTGAATACCAATATATGCATGTGTATATATGTGTAGACATATATAGCTTAAAGTAATAGATTACCTAGTGTATATCCAATGTGAATTCTTGCCTATTTGAGTATTGAATAATTGCATGCTATATAGAGTTGGATGTATGTTGGCTTGTATAGCCTTGTATTGATGTGTGCTTGCTAGGATAGTCTTGGTTAAGCCTAGTAAGACTTACTGGGTTAGGACATGACCTAGTTTCACTAGTGCAGTTGACCAGAGTTGACCAAGGGTTGAATTTGGCCTAGTTTGACCTAGATTCATATAGAATGCATTGTAGTGCTTTATATTACCCTTCTGGACATGTTGTGACTTGTGCTATTCTAATTAGGAGCCAGACACCTCTCCTCGGACAGTATCTTTACCTTGGACATTCAGATATCAGGCGAGTACATTCTCTGATCGTTTCATACTTGTCACGAATTATATTCTCGCTCTAGATTACTTTTACTTGATGCTGTCACGTTATCATCACGGATTGGTACTATACGGATCTCTTCTTGGGATGTTACCCCCTTAGCGGACGTATCGGATACTTTATGACATGTGTTTCATGTACATCATGTATTCCTTGCTTTTGCGTTATTCATCTACACTCATGTTCTCTTATGTTCTTACATGTACGTTCATGTACTCTCATGTTCTTTCATGTACGCTCATATTTCCTCATGTATTTCTTGTATAACCAAAATATTATATCCGTAACGTAACTTGAATAGATCCTTGTGTATTGATTGTGGGTAGGGGTGAGTATAAATGGTCATGTGATTTACCCATCATGTACACTCTGTTACTTTTCATGTTCATCATGTACAACCTAAGCCAATTACATGCCATCTCGTACTCTAAATCACTAGTCACTTACAGTTCTTACTTATCATGTATATATATTTCCAATTATCAAATATCTCTCTTGTTTTCATGTACATCTTCTTACAGCATTTCATGTATCTTATTCTATTGCCTGCTTTATATTTCCTGACATGATATGAACTGTATGAGATGTATTGTGCTCGCTCCTGTCCTGACTGGACCTATTGATAAATTTTACAGATGGCCTGGGATTGCCTGCTAGCCTAGAGGAGACACAGTAGAGGTTGTTTAGATAGTTATTTCATTTTGTCGGGAGTTGTATTTACTTGTGGATTACTGTATTTGAGTTTTGAGATGTACTTCTGGGTTTATGTATCTTAGATACTTAGACTTCTATCTCCTGTATCTCTTTTGGATTTCATGTTTTATCTATCTTCCATTATGCTCTACCTTAGATGTGATTGAGTTTACATTCTGCTATGTCACCCCCATTCGGGGAGTATAAACTGCTTAGCCTTATACTGTTAGATGCATGAGACCTAGGACAGCATTCTACCGCCGATACTGCGGCGTAGGTTGAGCGTTGTTACGTTCTCGTTCCCTAACTCTAGGGTGCGGGTCGTAACAACGGGACTTGCGGGACTCATCAACCTGGCCCTAAGTTGCAGGATCGAATGCAACACATGGGTTACTACTGGCCAACCATGGCAGCCGACGCAGTCGACTATGCTAAAAAGTTCCATGCTTGCCAGCTTCACGCGGACTTTATCCATACACCATCGGAACCACTACATCCTACGGTCGCTTTCTGGCCCTTTGAAGCTTGGGGCATGGACATTGTAGGACCTATCACCCCTCCTTCATCGAGGGGACACCAATTCATCCTAGCCATCACCGACTACTTCTTCAAATAGGCAGAAGCAGTTCCACTGACGGAAGTGAAAAGCTCTAGGGTGATCAGTTTCATCAAGCATCATGTCATCCACTGTTTTGGGGTACCCCGTAGGATTATCCACTACAATGATCCTCAGTTTATCAGCCATGTTTTCAGCAGATTCTGTGACAAGAATCGAATTTAGAATGTGGCATCAACCGTCTACAATCCGGCAGCGAACGGATTGGCCGAGGCTTTTAATAAGACTATCGTCAGGCTACTCAAAAAGGTCGTGTCATCCAACAAATACGACTGGGACGAAAAGCTCGGCGAATGCTGTTGGGCCTACCGTACAATGGTACGGACACCTACGGCCAACACACCATTCTCCTTAGTCTACGAAAGCGAAGCGGTACTGCCTCTTGAGATCCAGATACCCTCACTCCGTGTAGCGATCACAAATCATTTGACAGAATAAGACAATCAACGCCGCCGTCTGCAAGAATTGGAGACACTTGACAAAAAATGTCTCCTAGCTCAGCAGCGCATTGAACTCTATCAAGCTCATATATCACAGGCTTTCAACAAAAAGGTCAAGCAAAGGACTTTCCAAGTAGGCGACCTGGTCCTGGTAGTCAGGAGGCCGATGGTGTTGACTCACAAAATACCAGGAAAGTTTGAGCCCAAGTGGGAGGAACCTTTCATCATAGAGACGGTATACTCAAACGGTACTTATCGCCTCGCCCGACCAAACGGAGACTTGTTCATGATGCCCATCAATGGCAAGTTCCTAAAGAAGTACTACTCTTGATATCTGTCAGATATGTACTTCCATTTCTACCTAGCAAGGGAATCAGTGGACCTGATCATCAGAGCTCACATACACTACTCCTTCACAAAATCTTATGCTTTCGGAACCCAGTTGTTCTGTGGCATTCTATCTCCAGTAGAAGAAAAACCACGTCCATATTACCTCTGAGTTGCTCATCTATACCCTATAAAGCAAAATCTTACACTATGTAGGATTGTGCTACTTATCATGTTTACCATGTCCACATTACCTCTAAGTAAACATCCCTTACAGACAATCCCTGCGTTGTCGTACATCGATCGCAGAACTTCCATGTCCATATTACCTCTGAGTAGTTCCGTGTATCCCCCCAGAGTCACTCCTACCACGTCCATAACACCTCTGAGTAGGAAGATTTCGTCAGTTGAACCCCATATTTGTTATGTCCCATTACCTCTGAGCAAACATGTCGGTCCTCTCCAACTTATTATCTGTACCTAAAAACTAAGGTGCGCAAAAGATAATAGGTCCACACAAATCACTAGTTCATGACAGTAAAGATGAACACACCAGAATTTTTTTTATTTTGCACTCAAAAGTTAAGGATTACATCCCCAGCAAAGTTGCCAATATATATATATATATATATATATATATATATATATATATATATATATATATAACAAAAAGAAAGAGAGACTACAATCCCTAAGCATCATTGGGATTGGCAGAAAGCTCTTCGACCCAATGCTTCAAGTCTTCAGCCCGAGTCCCCACAGTCGCTAAGACTCGGCGTTCAGCTTCTTGATACATCACTTCAACAGCCTCAGGAGCAGTATCATTCTCGTGCTTAGCGTCCAACTCTTGCCGCTGGCAGGTCAGAGAAAGAATATGGCGGGTAACAACTGCTTCTTCCTCCTTAGACGATACGTGCTCGGCCTGGGCTCGCTCAGCATCTAACAAAAGTTGGGCCCGCTGGTCTTCAAGAAGGCGAATCTTGGCTGTGACCTCCGCTATACTAGCATCCAATGAGGCCAGCAACTTCACCTTTTTCTGCGTGGACTGTGACAGTTTCTCCACCGCAGCCTCAGCTTCGGCCACCTCGTGATCCCAGATGGCCATTGTAGCCTGATAGGACGACTCAACTATAGCTATTAATTTCTCTTTCTCTGCTTCTATCAGAACAGAAAAGTCATTTTACCGAATACTCTGAAGTTCAGAAAGATGCTGGTCGAGCTCAGCCACCGACGCCTCCAGAATCTCAGCCATATGATCATGGCCCCGGTGGGAACGTATCAGACCAATGTAAGGGAGCGCCATGGATTTTGCCATTGTGAAACTCCTATTTGCATTTAGCACTGTCGATACGCCCTTCTGCAGTAGTTTATACACTGCCTCAACGGCAAACTGCATATACTCATCCGTATCAGCCAACACTTGAGGTGTCATAGCAGGAGTTGAAGGAGCTACTGTGGACGGCGGACCTGAAGAAGACCCACCGACCTTAATCTGTAAGGCTGGAACCTCAACAATAGCGAACCCTTCCCTGTCGGAGACTTGAACTTTGCCGCTAGCCCGAGGAGCCAAGAGGATGGAAGGAGCCGAATGGAGTGTCGATATCGTCCCCCAAGTAGGAGGAACAACAGAGGGTTCTTGCACCAGGAAATCCTTACCCTTTTCTAGACCACCGACGTCTGGAGTTACTACCTGCAACCAGCACAGGGCCTTCCTCCTCCGACAAGGTAGCAGGATCAGCACCCGTTTCCTGACTCGGCATTTCCTCTGGAGTCGGGCTCGACAGACGAGTCGTGCCTCCTTTATCAAAACCCTCCGCGGGAATGGAGTCTGCCAGTACCTCCTAGGCGACAGCCAGCTCGGCTTCCACTGCTAGGTCTGGGGTAGGGCTCAGCAACGGTGTGGCCGACCTCCCTTCATCATAACGACGAGATAAATCACTCCTCTCCTCTGATACAACCGCCCCTGTTACTACTACTGCAGGCTCAGGGACCTCTGGAGGAACGTCATCCGAAGAAGACGAACTTTATTCCTCTTCCTCATCCGGAAGCATAGCTTTTGCTGGAACCTCGATACCAGAAGCCCCCACAGCAACTTGTATCTCCATAGAAGTCAGATCATCAGGGTTCTCCTCCACGGGAGATATCACAATCGGCGGGATATGCTCATCAGATGAGCCCGCCACCTTTGGTTTGCTAGCACCCGATCTCGAAGCTCGGGGTCTCCTCTTCAGCGGCTCCTACAAAAAAGAAAGCATATGTTACAAGAATGGTAGAATGGACCAGACTATGTGGGACGGCCTTACCTCCACAGGAGCCAATTCCGTTGACACTACCGGTGACACCGCTTTCCTCTGCCTCTTCGGTACAGAATAACCAGCCTCCGTGTCGGCACGTATCTTCGGGTGATCAGCCGAGGGCTCTGCCTGAGTACCCTCCGAGGATACGGCAGGGGTATCTCGATAACCAACCTCTGGCGGGCGGTACAATCGAGCCTTCGCCAACATATTCCCAGTTGCCTCCAATTGGGTGCCGATAATGAAGTTGGTCTCCCTATCATACCCAAGGGATAAGGTGTTTATCGCCCGATAAAATTTGGCAGCTAAGAAAAGAATCAACGGCTGCGAATTCAGAACTGGCATGGTAAAGCGAGCTCCGATGCATCCGACATTGTAGTAATACCAAGCTCGTGCCCCGTCCAGCAGACTTCCAGTATACCCCAAGCTAGTACTGGGATTCCCCAACATCAATTGCACGTAGCTGAACTGACGTGCGAAACTGCTTTGTAAGTACGGCTCCAAGTGACACTGGTTTCTATTCCTGTACACTAAATGGGACGGCCGGATGCTTTGCAACCAACGGAATCCCCACGGAGACAGAGTTGTTGCATCTTCACCCGAATCAGCTAAATCTTCATTTGCTTCAAAGCCGGTAAAAATGGGACCAACTTTAGTGATCTCCCATCCCTGAAGGTTGGATAAAACTTTTCTACAAATAGGAATGCCCGTATGCAGCCATTTCCTCTGGTAGAAGCGGCGGAGGAATGTATCTCCGGCCACGTGATCTTCTTCCTAGTCCGGATTCATCATATTGGGATGGTGCAAAATCAACCACCCCATCGAATAATAAAACGGCAGTTCGGCACGGGGAAAATTGCCATTTTTACCTCGTTCATGAACGACGTTACCCGTAAATTCTCGTAAACCTCGCAGTAGGTTACAAACCATCGCGGGAAGTAGAGCCATGTGATGGCCAAAAACCAACTTCACAGCTGGCAGGATTAGGTTCCGGGTCATCCTCTCCACAGAGCCTGATCCGCCTGAAAAGACGTAATCCCGGAGCCAAATCATCTGATAAGCAGCCAACACTGCTTTGGACGACATCTGATGAGTGAGGTACCAGAAACAGCTATAGGAACGCTCGTCCGACTCCCGGTCCTCATTTTCCCGGAAACTCTTCTCATTTAGCCTGGTCATTTCAGAGAGCACCGCAGTACTGGAGAGAGCTGGCGGAGTCGTGAACCAAGAGGAATCCTCCTTGTCTTGCTCAAAGATATAATCCCTCCAAGCAGTCACATGAGGCTGCGACCCGTCCTTATCCTTCTTCGGCATATAATAATGGTGACTCGCCACTTTTTTGAAGACAGCCATCATGTCCTCTTCTTTGTCCCCCAGGACTTGGAACTCCTCGTTAGTCGGAAAGTACTCCTCATAGGGTTCTGATCCCCAAGGAAGCCTCGACACCTCATACATTTCATGAAGTGCAAGTCCTAGTTCCCCTACCGGAGTGAAGAAGGTCCCGGTCTGGGTATTAATCATCTCCAGGAGCACAAGGAACATATGCCTGTTGATGTCGACGCCCGCCTGGGTGGCACGGATAGCGGCAGTCAGCCCAATCTCCCTGAGTTCGGTTCGAAACTTCGTCAGAACCCAGAGTGTCAGCTTGTCCCACTTGGATACATAATGACACCAACCCTTTACTCGAAAATTACCCTTCGGGTACGACCGCTTTGATGACACCATACGATTAACGAAAGTCGAAGCACCAAAGGCAAAAGTGTCTGCAGGGACGTCACTATAAATACTCCCAGGATGCAGAGTTCGTCAGGTGAAAGAAGACCCAGCCCGCGTGGAGACCAAAATATCCCTCTGGTTCGAGGTAGCATCGATCCTGATGGTACCCGCCACCGCTCCCCCCGGAGATGGAGTTAGCTCACATGTCATCCTCCTCTTGGAAGCAAGACGACAGAAAGCTGTCAAAGGCCATTGACGCTCGAGCTGCTTCATGAACATGTGCACCCCTTTGGCTGAGAAGAACCAATCTTCCTTGATCTTCAACACCTTCGCTTCAGTAGAAGTGAGGCGATCCTCGAACAGGAACTCAGGCTTCAGAAAAGTCTCATTACCAGGAACGACAGATTGTAAATTGCCACGCTCCATTATCCGTTGGAGGAACACATATTGTTGTTCCCTGATTTGGGTCATTCTCTTGGGAGGCTGATCTAACATGATGGCAGCTCGGGCAGGATTTATCACCTCCTCGTTATAGTCAACTCCCATCTGACAAAGAGCAGCATCCAGAAGTACTTCGTTCAAAAATGGGATGATCATCGAAACTGGTGATCAGGAAAAGATGACAAGGACTTAGATATGTTAAAACAACAAAAAAATTGGAGTCGTATTCTCATAAGAAGCGCACATACTGAACCAAGGCTCAGGCGCATCTGAAAAGAAGCTTCAGCGCATCATCAGGACTCGAAGTCCATGTGCGTCAGCAAGAAGCTTCAGCGCATCATCAGGACTCGAAGTCCATATGCGTCAGCAAGAAACTTCAGCGTATCATCAGGACTCGAAGTCCATGCACGTCAGCAAGAAGCTTCAGTGCATCATCAGGACTCGAAGTCCATGTGCATCAGGAAGAAGCTTCAGCACATCATCAAGACTCGAGGTCCATGCGCGTCAGCGTATGTGAGTCCTAAAAAGATTCTTCTTAGGTACAAAAAGGTACGACAAAGAATGACAAACCCACCAATCACCGCTGGCCGAACATCGACTGGCGTCCTGGGGACATCATCAACATCAGCCTCTAGAGGCTCTTTTTCTTTGCTTCGTCCTCGGCCAGCACCACCACGAGGAGTTTTGGGAGCCATCTCGTAAAAAGAAGTTAGGGTTTTTTGAAAGAAGAACTCTAAAGAAAAAGAAAGCAAAGAGAAGAAGAACTCTCTCTCCATTAGACGCCTATTTATAGGCTTGGGCATACGCAGAAACTGATGAAGAGTGACGTCAGCCACCGCTTAGGGTTCTACGAAATGATAACTACAAATAATCCAAAAAGATCATCATTAATCTTTTTTTTTTATTTCAAAGCGTTATCATTTGCATTTAAAACTGAGAGGAGCGTACGCCTCATCACAGATGTACGGAGCAATCATGCGCCCTGAACAGTCATGCGGCCCATTGAAGACCCTACCATGCTTCTTATTCAAAGTATTCTAAAACTTGACAAAAAGTTTTAAAAACTTTGAAGGGGTCTTGTAGAAGCATAGAATTTCAGGCGCATCTATAGGCCAGAATTCCTATACGCTTAACACTACTCAAACATGCGCCAGGGAGCTCAAACGAAGTACTTGGCACAGCAAAGGATCCTAAGACTACAGCCAGGTGCAGCAAACTGTCATGCGCCCAATGCCAGGTGCATCATCCGTCAGGTGCATCTCTTCAGCATCTCAGTCAGGCACGTCTTGTCAGCGTCTCAGTCAGGCACGTCTCTTCAGTGTCTCAGTCAAGCGTATCTCTTCAGCGTCTCAGTTAGGTGCATCATGAAGTCTTAGCATATGCGCTCTACTTTGACCCGATCAAGTGCTTCGGCTAATGAAGCATTTATTGAGCAGAACAAGGGTGGGCGATCAACCCCACTCTAGCCAAAGGAAGAGCTCTCCAAAGCCCAAGGAAGAGGAGAGCACCACAATTCCGATTTGTGGCTCTTTGAGCATAACGGAGACGGGACTCGAGCATCCCGATCTTTGGATGCAACAGGCACCTTCGACCTGCGTCGGGAGCCCGCGATCCCTATTTTTGGATGTAACAGTCACCTTCACAAGTGTGTGTACGAAGACAACTCGTCGCATCTTCACCCTCGGGAGCGTCTTGTCAACAGAATATACTCGAGCAAAGAAATTCATCTCCATTCGGAAAGACGGGAGAAAACGAGAAGCAAACTCTCTCCCTGCTGCTATTTATAGGCTGGACAAATCAAACCCATGCGCCAAGTGGCGGGCTCTCCGAATCCCGTGTAATAAATTTACATTTATGGTGATGAAGTTGTCCCCTCGAATTCAGCCAAGTCAAAACGGCTATTTAAAGCACTCAAAAAACTCAACAGTCAGACCAATAAAAGATGCGTCATACAACAGATACGCCGATCAGATACCGCGCATCATACAGACGCGTCTATCAGTACCAAGTGCCTCATAAAGATGCGCCCCACGCGTCCCCATGCGCCTAGTGGAACACAGATTAATGTGCCAACTCAAAAGCCCATCATCCATCAAGAATATTAAATGCTGAAGTCTGATACGATGGCAGCCATGCCTCAATGACAGAGCAGCAATAGCTTTTACAAAAAATGAAGCGTCGCTGATGTCAGCGTCATCATTACTTTCCACTGACGGTTACAAGCCACGTGGTCGATCAACCACTTGCATGTGCCTCAAAAGCCATACGCCCAGACTGGTTCGTGACTCCTGAAGGTTACGAGCCAAAGCTTTTCATGCGCCCAATCCCAGGCGCATCATGTCATATCACTCTCCACCAAATTCGAGATCTTTGAGCTACGGACATGCGCCACGTGTCCTTTGACTCGGTTCAGTCCACGAAGGGGTACTAACCACCCAAGATCTCAGCAATCGAAGAATCCTCTCAGTCGCCATGTGTCAGCTATTCCGCAGCACCATAAGCGCTACAGAAAGGATTCAATCCTTGAATCAAGATGCATCAACCATGCACCCCCGCCAGCATCAGCCACGTGGCGTTCCCACGACCAGGCGTATCCAACATATGCGCGCATGAGCAGCCTGCCTGCAAGCTATAAATAGAGGGATCATTTCCGTCTTCCATACACAAAGAGACATATATAGACATACACCATCAAAGATAGAGGTAACCAGATCATCAGAGTTACAGAGACGCACGTCTACTCATAGGGATTGAAAGAGACACTCAACGTCTTCTTCCTCCTCTGCAAGCTCCGGCATCCAGAGCAACCCAGACCTTCAGAAAACCTAAAATCGTTGTTAGATCGTCAACGGAGTCAACGCAATACCACTCGCTCCACCGATATAGGACCCAGATAAAAACAAAAGTGTACTCCTAGGACTACATCTAAGTCCTACATTATAATACTGTTCTATTTGTAATTAAAATTCTAATCAAAGATTTTATGAGAAACATGAATAACATGAGAGCGAGGAATACGTGATGTACATGAAACACATGACGTGAAGTATCCGATGCTCCCGAGGGGGATAACATCTCAATGTAGGGATCCATATAGTACCAATCCGTGATAATATCGTGACAGTATCAAATAAGGTAATCTAGAGCAGGAATATAATCCTAAGCAAGTTATAAAATAATCAGAGAATGTACTTGTCTTCGATATGAATGTCTGTGAGAATACACTGTCCGAAACGAGGTATCTGAGTCCTATTTAGAGCAACATAAGTCATGATGTATACAAGGGGTTATAAATGAAGTGTACAATGCATCTACATAATTTCTAGGTCAATCTAGGTCAAAGTTAACTCTTGGTCAACTCTGGGTCAAACCAAGTCAACATCTAGTCAAACTAGGTTAACAACAAGGCTATCTTGGTCAACTGGTCAAACTTAGGCTATCAAGGGCCAATTTGGTCAATGGTCAACTTTAGGGTTTGGTCAACTAAGTCAATTGTTCACTATTGATTCCATGTTGACCTTTGGTCAACTCTAGCCAAACAAGGTCAACCTTAGACTATTGGTCAATATCTAGGTCTCTCTATCTAAGGCTAACTCAAACTAAACCATAGGCTAACATCCTAGGACACCATATACCATATCAATATATATATATATACCTATCACATATATACATCAACTATATATCCATGAATATATATTTTTTTATCACATAAATACATCAACTATATATCCATGAATATATATATATATATATATATATATATATATATATATATATATATATATATATATATATATATATATATATATATATATATATATATATATATATATATATATATATTTTTTTTTTATTTATTTATTTTTTTTTTTATTTATTTTTTTATTTTTTTTTTTTTATGTGTCCGGGCATCCGCGCACTAGCCCGTGGCAACGCCACCCAGCCGGCTAGTGCGGGAGGGGGGGCTCGATCCTGGGTCTCCCCGCCGAGAGCCCCCCCCTCGTGCCACTTGCGCTACGAGGGGCATATATATATATATATAGCCTCTCATATATATTAACACATATATAGTATAACCCATATATATAACTATTAGCCCATGAGCAAGATACCCCTAAAACTCATATATATATGTGTTAATATATATGAGAGGCTATATATATATATATATATATATATATATATATATATATATATATATATATATATATATATATATATATATATATATATATATATAACTATTAGCCCATGAGCAAGATACCCCTAAAACTCATATATATAACTATATATATATATATATATATATATATATATATATATATATATATATATATATAGTATACAAACAAGAAAACCCTTCCCAACTAGACTTATCTCTAAATACATATCTCAATTGAATACCCCACATGAATACCCAAGGTATTCCCTTAGAAGCATCACTTCTATGTGAACATACATTCGCATAACCATTCAAACATCTACCCCTCATACATATATACATGCAATATATAGATATCCTAACATGTAGTCTAACATACCCTCCCATATGGTATCTAGCAACAACCCATAACCACTCTAATTGGTGACCCATGCTCACACAAATATAAGTCTATCCCACATATAGCTAATAGCTGTCACTACTACATTTCTAGTATAAGGGTATTTTTGTCATTTTGGGATAATTTAAATTTATTAGAATTTATTTGAATTTTTGGGAATTTTTAGGAATTATTTTAGAATTTTTTGGACTAGATTGATTTTGGCTAGTTTGGACCCATGTAGACCAACCTAGGAGCTAACCCTAGTTAGTATGGACTTGGTTAGGTTATGTGACTCTAGTCTAACCTAGCCTAATCTATGGTTTGGTCATTAGAACCTATTTAGCTATAGAAATTAGAAAGCCATAAGCCATAACTTATGATTTAGTGTCCTTATTAATCAAATCAAACCATAGCTTATGTAACTTGGCCCAAAGCCCAAACTACCAAACCCTAACCTAGCCCATCATGGCCGGCCACCTAGTTTCATTGGGATTCCCCCACTATAAAGTCTCTCCTAAAATCTAGGGTTGCCTCTTTCTTAGGAAAAGCCCTAATTTCAAGGAGGTTAGTTTCTATTGCTTTTTAATTCCTAGAACTCCTTTCCTCCTCCTTTTTCTTTCTAATTTATTCCATTAGGTCCTGATATAACTTTTCTTACTGTTGCTAAGGTCCAATCTCAGTTGAGGTTGTTTTGATTTGATTGGGATATCAAGAGAGGAGCTCACAAAGAGGGGTTTTTCTTGAAGGTTCAAGAATAGGTAACTTTCTCGTTTCTCCATGAAATTTCATTTTGTCTTCATCATTAGGAATCCCTAGGGGTCCTCTAAGTGTCTGCATTGGTGTCGTGTCGGGTTTCATGGGTTTTGTGTCCATTTGGACACGTATCAGCAGCATAGTTTAGGTGTTTGTCGAAATGCCCAAGAGGGGATTTTGATCTGGTTTTTGGAAAACCTTTGAATAGAAATTTAAGTTTTTGTATTGTTTATTGGTTTCTGGTGGACAGAGTTGATGATTGTATTGTGTCGGGTCATTTTGGACACGTGACACACATGTTTCTGCACGCACAGCAGTCCCCTGCTATTCAGGGGCAAATACTCCTAGGACACGACACTTGGACACGAGATTTTCGACACGCACGTTGGGGCAGTGTTTGACACGACACTCCCCAAGTGGTATGACCTCACGTGTCATGTCGTGGGAACACGAGACACTGTACTATTTTTTACACAGACTGTGCAGTCGTGTGATCGAGTTCTGATACGTGTGTGTGGACACGTCTGTACGACACGACACGGCGGTGCAGGGGGACATATAGGTAGCCCTATAAGTGGCGAACCTATTGTTGTGGACACGTGTCTTGGTTTGGTCTATGTTGTGTACATGACACGCGTGCACACACGTACGAGGCAGTGCACTGTTGTGCAGTAACCAGTGTGCTGTTTTAGTTTTATTGTTGTGGACACGTCGTGTCTCGATGTGGTGGACACGAGACACTTCCTATGTCATGCACACACCCTATATTAGTATTACCAACCTCTGTTTTCGTATTTTACATTGTCTTGACTTGTGAATTCTCGAAATGCCCAATTTCCTGATACTTTGAAACCTGAGAATTCCAGTTTATATATGTTGAACTTGCCATCAATTTTAGACCTATTTAATACTGTTACATATTGGTTTTAACTCCTTAATCAGTTCTCCTATTTGTAGACTAATTGTGTGTCGATTTTTGGGTGGTTTTGGTGGTTATTTGGTTTCGAAATGGATGTTCAAAACCTGAGAATGTTAAGGCTGATCTGTGGTGTTCTCAGTTTACTGAGAATTCCTGAGAAAATTTCACTGTTTGAACAAAACTGGGAAATCTGAGATTGAAGTTGGTTTAAACCAGTTATGGACTGATTTTTGGGGTTCAATAGAAATCTATGATTTTAGGTTTTGATGTGTTTTTGATACACTGTTTCATTAAAACTGAGTTGATGTATAAACCTGAGATCCTTTTGTTATATAAAATCTGAGATTGATTTTGAGTTAAAAATTAGTATAGGGACTGACCCCCCCCCCCATACTGCTATTTTCCTGTGTGTAATTCCTCCCCTTGCAGTCCAGTTTTGTCATTGTTTTGTCCACTCACTCACTGTTTGTATTCCTGCACATTGTTTTACCTCACCACACACACACAATTTTATATACACACACAACCACATGCCACTAATTTCCATTTCCTGTCACTAGCTGCCACACACACACACACCCACACACAGCCTAGTATCTCTCTCTCTCTCTCTCTCTCTCTATATATATATATATATATATATATATATATATATATATATATATATATATATATTCCTATCTTAATCTTCTAAGTGTAGGTTATGTATTGTATGAATACCTATGTATTATGTGTAATGTATACCTATATGCATATATAGTGCTTAGCCTAAGTATAAATAATGTTAACTCTTATGTAGGTATCTATATATATATAAGGTAATGTGGTGTTCCTATATAAGTTATTAATGTATTGTGAATACCTAGATATGTGTTTAACATTGTGTATGTGTGAATTAGACTTAGTGAATGTGTAGGGGTGCTAAACTAGGCTTGATTAGACCATATTGACCTAGTATAGACTAATGGAGTCTAGGGTAGACTAGTTGACCTAATTTAGACTTGGTTGACCTAGTTTGACTTCTAGGGTTGACCAGAGTTGACCAAGAGTTGACTTTGGCCTAGATTAACCTAGAATCATGTAGAATGCGTAGTAGAACTTCATTTTGCCATTTTAGACTTATTGTGACTTGTGCTATTCTGATTAGGAGTCAGACACCACTCCTTGGACAGTACGTTTCATATTGGACACTCAGATACAGGCGAGTACATTCTCTGATCATTTCATATCTTGCTTAGAATTATTTTCTGTATTAAATTACTTTACTTGTGCTGTCACGACATTATCACGGATTAGTACTATACGGATCTCTTCATGCGATGTTATCCCCCTCGGGAGCATCGGGTACATTGTGTCATATGCGTTTCACTTTCATCATGTACTCTTGTGCTTTCACCATACATGTACACTCTTGTGAACCATGTACTCTCATGTTCACAGAGCCTTCATGTATACTATCATGTGCACCCTTTCAAGGGCCCCATGTGATATCATGTACAATAACATAACCTGCTTAGATCCTTGTGTATTAATTGGGGAACGGGGGAGTACGAGTAGTCATGTGAACAATTCTATAGTAGTGTAGATCATGTACAACTCTTTAGTGTAGATCATGTACAAATCTGTCCCGTTCACATGTGCTACCCTGTACTCTGACTCACTAGCTACTGTTAGTTCCTTACTTATAGTAGATATTTCTATTACAGTTCTTTCTCTCTATTTACATACTTTATTCTTCAGCACCTGTATCTTACTTTACAGCATGATTATATTTTCTAACCTGTTATGAACTGTTGAGATGTACTGTACTCGCTCCTGTCCTGACTGGACCTGTTGAAAATATTACAGAGGACGAGGAGAAGGCTGGTCTGGACACTTACTACGGGGCAGCCTTAGATAACACCTGCGAGTTGGACCCTCAGGAGGACCCAGCTCTAGCTGAGGATATCACCCCGGATGCCTAGATTAGATTAGTTAGGCTTATCTATCTTTTATGTAGTCTTGAGACATGTTAGCTAGACTTTATTTGGAGTTCAGAGTTGTATATATTCTTTCATTCTGTATCTGAGACCATGTACTTCTGGATATTGTTGGGATTATCTTAGACTACTTTTCATCTATTTATTTCCTTGTGTTCTATTTCATATCGTGCTATCTCTTCCTTAGTTGTGATTGAGTTATTACTGCTATGTTACCCCCATTCGGGGAGTATAAACTGTTTAGAGATATATATTGCTAGTTGGTTGTTGACCTAGGACAGCGTTCTACCGCCGATACTGCGGCGTAGGCTGGGCGTTGTTACGTTCTCGTACCCTCACAGTGGGTGCGGGTTGTGACACGTTTTTAGTGGTGGCCCATGCAGGTCTAGACTAAAAGTGTAGTGGTATTCGAATTAGAGTATCACTACAGCCTGCAGTAGGATATAGGACATTAATTTTAAGGTACTCAATCACTTTAGGAAAACTTCTTTTATTGCCAACTAAATCCTTTTTGTCAGCTGATCCTTTGAATTATAATTGTCCGCCTTTGTTATTTCGCTTCTTTCTCAGAAATTGATACTCTTGTTGTCTATCTTCAGGATGGTAGAGACTCGATTGCAGCGTGCCATTCATGAGGATGCTATAGAGGGGACTGCTACCTCTCAGCCAGTACGGTGAGGCCAGGGGACTGCAGCTCCTGCCACCTCAGCTCGTGTTGAGACCTCGGCAGCCGTAGCAGGGGGTATGCATCCACCGACTCGAAGGCAGGACCCGGTCATTCCAGAGGATCCCTTCTAGCAGCCACCGCCTCCAGGATACGTGGACGCAGCTCAGATATTCGCATATTTCCAGCAGTTTATAGACAGACAGCAGGCTCGACAGGACAGAGGCATGGAGTTGGCCGTCACAACAGTCACAGCACGACCAGTGGTACAGCAGCCGAGGACACCGGAGATCGAACAGTTTCAGAAGATGAGCCCCAGAGACTTTCTGGGGACAGAGGGGATCCTATATGTCGACGAGTGGATCGAGCATATAGAGGAGATCTTTCGCTTGGCCAGGATACCAGCAGATCTTCAGATCGAGGCTGCAGCTAGCCGGATGCGAGATCTTGCTCGCACCTGGTATCAGTCAGACCCCAGGGTGGGGGTACCTGGGCAGACTTGGGAGCAGTTCAAGGGCTTCTTCAAGAAGAAGTTCTTCCCAGATTCCGTACTTAGAGCCTTGGAGTCGCAGTTCGAGAGCCTGGTCCAGGGGAGTCTCTCCGTGGAGGAGTATGCCGAGGAGTTTGGCCGCCTCGGCAGGTTTGTGGAGGGCTTGAGAGAGACGGCGAAGGCCCAGAGGTTCCGAAAGGGTCTAGTCAAGGAGGTCAAGTCCTTGACCAAGGGCAACCGGGATGCTACGTTCAAGGAGATCTTGACGGGAGCCTTGCTAGCAGAGGATGATCTTGAGCTTAGGCTCAAGAGGGGGCGAGACCCAGTTGGGGGCAGCAGCAGCAGCGAGGGCTAGGCCAAGAGGCCCCACTTTCAGTATCTGCAGCAGAGGCAGTTCCAGCCCAGCCGATTCAGCAGAGGCCAGTTCACCAACAGCAGTTTCTGCATCAGGCACCCAGGCACCAGACAGTCAGTTACACCTTCTGCAAGAAGCCTGGGCATGTCTTCAACGAGTGCAGGAAGAGGCTCGGGAGGTGCCTTCTTTGCGGAGTGGCAGATCACCAGCTGAGGGATTGTGCTAGGTCTGGGGGACGAGCAGCCCAGGGAGGAGGAGCCAGAGCAGCAGCAGGCCAGCAGAGGGGACCAGCCCTACCGATGCAGCAGCAGAGGTTCGTCCAGCACCAGCAGCAGGCCAGGGGAGGCCAGCAGGGGCAAGCTTTCGCCATGGCAGCAGAGGATGCAGAGGCGATAGGAGAGCTGATTGCAGGTTCGATTCTACTCGACTCCAGTCGAGCATTTGCATTATTCGATTCTGGTGCTTCGTATAGCTTCATATCAGTATCTTTTGCGATTAGACACGGTATCATAGCTGAATCGTTGCCTAGGACTTCCAAGATCACGATCGGGGGTGGCATTATCCTCGTGAGTGATGTTTGTAAGGGTCGGAGAGTAGTTTTGGGAGGCCGTGAGTTGGAGGTGAGCCTGTTCGTAATGCCATTGCCGAACTACGATATAGTACTAGGCATGGATTGGTTGAGCAGGCACCATGCCAGCATTGATTGTAGAGGGGGTAGAGTTCTCTTCAGAGCACCGGGGGAGCCAGAGTTTGAGTACTCCAAACGTCAGGCAGAGCAGAGCAGCGGAGTCTTCTGTGGAGTCTCGGTTGAGGAACAGACGATTCCACACCCCTCGATAGCGGAGTATATGGATGTTTTCCCAGAGGAGTTCCGGGACTGCCACCAGACAGAGACATAGAGTTCTCGATAGACTTGGTTCTAGGAGCAGAACCCATCTTCCAGCATGTCTATCGGGTGAACAACAGCGAGCTGGTGGAGCTGAAGAAGCAGGTGGACGAGCTACAGGACAAGGGCTTCATCCGCTCGAGTTCGTCGTCTTGGGGTGCACCAGTGTTGTTTGTGCTGAAGAAGGATGGGTCAGTACGCATGTGTATTGACTATAGGGCACTCAACAACCTCACGATCAAGAACAAATACCCACTACCGCGGATCGACGATCTATTTGACCAGTTGAGCGGAGCTCGGGTATTTTCCAAGATTGATCCGAGGTCGGGATATCACCAGGTGAAGGTGAAGAGGGAGGATATTCCCAAAACCGCTTTTAGGATACGGTACGGGCAGTTCAAGTTTTTGGTTATGCCGTTTGGGCTAACCAATGCACCAGCAGTATTTATGAACCTTATGAACAAGGTGTTCCACCAGTATCTGGATCAGTTTGTGGTGGTGTTTATTGACGATATCTTGATATATTCTAAGACTGAGGAGGAGCACGAGGAGCATTTTAGGATCGTGCTGGAGACTCTCAAGAAGGAGCAGCTTTACGGGAAGCTCTCCAAATGTGAGTTCTTCTTGGATCGGGTGGACTTCTTGGGGCATGTGGTGACTAGAGATGGTATCTCAGTTGACCCCAAGAAGATTGTAGCAGTTGAGACATGGGCAGCACCGACTTCAGTTGCAGAGATCAGGAGTTTCCTAGGGCTGGCAGGGTATTATCGGAGATTTGTGCAGGATTTCTCCCGGGTTGCAGAACCGTTGACTCGGTTGACCCGGAAGGATGCTGAGTTCGTTTGGTCAGAGGAGTGTCAGGCAGCTTTTGATGAGTTGAAGAAGCAGCTTACGATAGCTCCGATTCTGACATTGCCTTCAGGATCAGGTGGATTCACTATTTATAGTGATGCTTCAGAAAAGGGGCTGGATTGTGTATTGCAGCAGCACGGGAAGGTGATTGTTTATGCTTCCAGGCAATTGCATCCCCATGAGAAGAACTACCCTACCCACGACCTGGAGCTGGCAGTAGTGATATTTGCTCTGAAGCTGTGGAAGCATTATCTGTATGGTGAGAGGGTGGAAATCTTCACAGATCACAAGAGCTTAAAGTATGTGTTCACTCAGAAGGAGTTGAACATGAGGCAGTGCAGATGATTGGAGTTGATAAAGGACTTCGACATTGTACTGCAGTATCATCCAGGGAAGACCAACGTGGTTGCCGATACCTTGAGTAGGTATCCGACAGCCATGTGTTTGACCATGGATCGGCATTTGCTTGCCGACTTGGAGAGCCTGGGGATTGAGGTGATCGTGCCCGGAGTGCAGATGCAGCTATGGGGGATGCAGATTCAGTCAGACTTAGTGGAGAGGATCAAGTCGGCACAGTTTGAGGACGTTGCTCTGCGGTGTCTCCAAGAGCAGGTTCGAGCAGGATTGCTGGAGGGCGAGTTTTCTCTTGTAGAGGATGGTGCCTTGAGGCACGGTTCCAGGTTATGTGTGCCCAGTAGAGATCTCAGGGAGCAGGTTATGCAGGAGGCCCACAGATCTCAGTACTCTATACACCCGGGTGCCTACAAGATGTACCGAGATCAGCAGAAGCATGTTTGGTGGTCAGGAATGAAGCGGGAGGTGGCTCGCTTCGTAGCTAGGTGTTTGGTCTGTCAGTAGGTTAAGGCAGAGAGACAGAGGCCCGGTGGATTGTTGCAGCCGATGTCCATTTCCGAGTGGAAATGGAAGCATATTACTATGGACTTCGTATTAGGATTACCGCACACACCAGGAGGGAAAGACGCGATTTGGGTCATCGTCGACAGGTTGACCAAATCGGCCCACTTCTTGCCATTTAAAGTGGGTACGTCTACAGAGAGGCTGGCGGAGTTGTATATGCGGCAGATAGTCAGGATTCACGGGGTTCCAGTCAGTATCGTCTCAGATCGGGATAGCCGTTTTACTTCCCATTTCTGGAGGAGTCTGCAGACCAGCTTGGGCACTCAGCTCAAGTTTAGTACTGCATACCACCCCCAGACGGACGGACAGTCAGAGCGGACTATTCAGACCCTTGAGGATATGCTGCGGACGTACGTCCTGGACTTTGGAGGTTCCTGGGAGGATCATCTTCATTTGGTGGAGTTTGCCTACAATAATAGTTTCCAGGCCAGCATTGAGATGTCACCTTTTGAGGCTCTGTACGGGCGTAGGTGCCGTACACCCTTATCCTGGGATGATGTTGGTGAGCGAGCTTTACTGGGGCCAGAGATGGCTGTTGATGCGGCCGAGAAGGTGAAGCTCATCAGGGACAGACTTCGCGTGGCACAGGACAGACATCGGCACTGGGCCGATAGCCACCGGAGGCCCTTGGAGTTTGAGGTACAGTTTAGAGTAGGATTAGATTTAGGTTGTTGTTTGTGTTTTTGATCATGTTTATTTATTATAATTAATTGAGACCTTGCTTGTGATTAGGTCGGAGACCAGGTTTTCTTGAGGATATCTCCGACTCGTGGTACGATACGTTTTAGTGGAGGCAGAAAGCTTAGCCCGCGTTTCATCGGCCCTTTCGTTATCAGCGGGAGAGTCGGTGACGTTGCATACAGGCTAGACTTGCCGCCTGTACTAGTGGGGATCCACAACGTATTTCATGTATCATAGTTGAGACAGTACGTGGCTGACCCTAGCCATGTACTGCTCGATCATTCAGAGATAGAGGTTGGGCCTTCTCTCAGCTATCCAGAGCAGCCAGTGGAGATTCTGGATCGACGGAAGAAGGTTCTGAGGAACCAGATGATACCCTTGGTACGCGTCGCATAGAAGCATCATTCTCCAGGAGAGTCTACCTGGGAGCGGGAGGATGAGATGCGCGAGTGCTACCCTTATCTTTTTGGACCGTGAGGTATGCCTTCTATCCTTCTCAGCAGTTGTATTTCGCCTTTCAATTTCGAGGACAAAATTCTTTTAAGGAGGATAGATTTGTCACTACCACATTTCTAGTATGAGGGTATTTTTGTCATTTTTGGGGTAATTTAAATTTATTAGAATTTATTTGAATTTTGGGAATTTTTAGGAATTATTTTGGAATTTTTTGGACTAGATTGATTTTGGCTAGTTTGGACCCATGTAGACCAACCTAGGAGCTAACCCTAGTTAGTATGGACTTGGTTAGGTTATGTGACTCTAGTCTAACCTAGCCTAATCTATGGTTTGGTCATTAGAACCTATTTAGCTATAGAAATTAGAAAGCCATAAGCCATGACTTATGATTTAGAGTCCTTATTAATCAAATCAAACCATAGCTTATGTAACTTAGCCCAAAGTCCAAACTACCAAACCCTAACCTAGCCCATCATGGCCGGACACCTGGTTTCATTGGTATTCCCCCACTATAAAGTCTCTCATAAAATCTAGGGTTGCCTCTTTCTTAGGAAAAGCCCTAATTTCAAGGAGGTTAGTTTCTATTGCTTTTTAATTCCAAGAACTCCTTTCCTCCTCCTTTTTCTTTCTAATTTATTCCATTAGGTCCTGATATGACTTTTCTTACTGTTGCTAAGGTCCAACCTCAGTTTGAGGTTGTTTTGATTTGATTGGGATATCAAGAGAGGAGCTCACAAAGAGGAGTTTTTCTTGAAGGTTCAAGAATAGGTAACTTTCTCGTTTCTCCATGAAATTTCATTTTGTCTTCATCATTAGGAAGCCCTAGGGGTCCTCTAAGTGTCTGCATTGGTGTCGTGTCAGTTTTCATGGGTTTTGTGTCCATTTGGACACGTATCAGTAGCATAGTTTAGGTGTTTGTCGAAATGCCCAAGAGGGGATTTCGATCTAGTTTTTGGAAAACCTTTGAATATAAAATTAAGTTTTTGTATTGTTTATTGGTTTCTGGTGGACTGAGTTGATGATTGAATTGTGTCGGGTCGTTTTGGACACGCGACACACATTTCTGTACGCACAGCAGTCCCCTGCTACTCGGGAGCAAATACTCCTCGGACACGACACTTGGACACAAGATTTTTGACACACACGTTGGGGCAGTGTCTGACACGACACTCCCCAAGTGGCACGACCTCTCGTGTCGTATCGTGGGAACACGAGACACTGCACTATTTTTTTACACAGACTGTGCAGTCGTGTGATCGGGTTCTGATACGTGTGTGTGGACACGTCTGTACGACACGACACGGCGGTGCAGGGTGACATATGGGTAGCCCTATAAGTGGTGAACCTATTGTTGTGGACACGTGTCTTGGTTTGGTCTATGTTGTGCACATGACACGCGTGCACACACGCACGAGGCAGTGCACTGTTGTGCAGTAACCAGTGTGTTGTTTTAGTTTTATTGTTGTGGACACGTCGTGTCTCGATGTGGTGGACACGAGACACTTCCTGTGTCATGCATACACCCTATATTAGTATTACCAACCTCTGTTTTTGTATTTTACATTGTCTTGACTTGTGAATTCTCGAAATGCCCAATTTCCTGATACTTTGAAACCTGAGAATTCCAGTTTATATATGTTGAACTTGCCATCAATTTTAGACCTATTTAATACTGTTACATATTGGTTTTAACTCCTTAATCAGTTCTCCTATTTGTAGACAAACTGTGTGTCAATTTTTGGGTGGTTTGGTGGTTATTTGGTTTCGAAATGGATGTTCAAAACCTGAGAATGTTAGGGATGATCTGTGGTGTTCTCAGTTTACTGAGAATTCCTGAGAACATTTCACTGTTTGAACAAAACTGGGAAATCTGAGATTGAAGTTGGTTTAAACCAGTTATGGACTAATTTTTGGGGTTCAATCGAAATCTATGATTTTGGGTTTTGATGTGTTTTTGATACACTGTTTCATTAAAACTGAGTTGATGTATAAACCTGAGATCCTTTTGTTATATAAAATCTGAGATTGATTTTGAGTTAAAAATCAGTATAGGGACTGACCCCCCCCCCCCCCATACTGCTATTTTCCTGTGTGTAATTCCTCCCCTTGCATTCCAGTTTTGGCACTGTTTTGCCCACTCACTCACTGTTTGTATTCCTGCACATTGTTTTACCTCACCACACACACACACAATTTTATATACACACACAACCACATGCCACTAATTCCTATTTTCTGTCACTAGTTGCCACACACACACACACCCACACACAGCCTAGTATCTCTCTCTCTCTATATATATATATATATATATATATATATATATATATATATATATATATATATATATATATATATATATATATATATATATATATATATACCTATCTTAATCTTCTAAGTGTAGGTTTTGTATTGTATGAATACCTATGTATTATGTGTAATGTATACCTATATGCATATATAGTGCTTAGCCTAAGTATAAATAATGTTAACTCTTATGTAGGTATCTATATATATATAAGGTAATGTGGTGTTCCTATATAAGTTATTAATGTATTGTGAATACCTAGATATGTGTTTAACATTGTGTATGTGTGAATTAGACTTAGTGAATGTGTAGGGGTGCTAAATTAGGCTTGATTAGACCATAGTGACCTAGTATAGACTAATGTAGTCTAGGGTAGACTAGTTGACCTAATTTAGACTTGGTTGACCTAGTTTGACTTCTAGGGTTGACCAGAGTTGACCAAGAGTTGACTTTGGCCTAGATTGACCTAGAATTATGTAGAATGCATAGTAGAACTTCATTTTGCCATTTTATACTTATTGTGACTTGTGTTGTTCTGATTAGGAGCCAGACACCACTCCTTGGACAGTACGTTTCATATTGGATACTCAGATACAGGCGAGTACATTCTCTGATCATTTCATATCCTACTTAGAATTATTTCCTCCATTAAATTACTTTACTTGTGCTGTCACGACATTATCACGGATTAGTACTATACGGATCTCTTCATGCATTGTTATCCCCCTCGGGAGCATCGGGTACATTGTGTCATGTGCGTTTCACTTTCATCATGTACTCCTGTGCTTTCATCGTACATGTACACTCTTGTGAACCATGTACTCTCATGTTTACAGAGCCTTCATGTACACTACCATGTGCACCCTTTCAAGGGCCCCATGTGATATCATGTACAATAACATAACCTGCTTAGATCCTTGTGTATTAATTGGGGAACGGGGGAGTGCGAGTAGTCATGTGAACAATTCTATAGTAGTGTAGATCATGTACAACTCTTTAGTGTAGATCATGTACAAATCTGTCCCGTTCACATGTGCTACCCTGTACTCTGACTCACTAGCTACTGTTAGTTCCTTACTTATAGTAGATATTTCTATTACAGTTCTTTCTCTCTGTTTACATACTTTATTCTTCAACACCTGTATCTTACTTTACTGCATGATTATATTTTCTAACCTGCTATGAACTGTTGAGATGTACTGTACTCGCTCATGTCCTGACTGGACCTGTTGAAAATATTACAGAGGACGAGGAGGAGGCTGGTCTGGACACTTACTACGGGGTAGCCTTAGATGACACCTGCGAGCTGGACCCTCAGGAGGACCCAGCTCTAGCTGAGGATATCACCCGGATTGCCTAGATTAGATTAGTTTGGCTTATCTATCTTTTATGTAGTCTTGAGACATGTTAGCTAGACTTTATTTGGAGTTCAGAGTTGTATATATTCTTTCATTCTGTATCTGAGACCATGTACTTCTGGATATTGCTGGGATTATCTTAGACTACTTTTCATCTATTTATTTCCTTGAGTTCTATTTTATATCGTGCTATCTCTTCCTTAGTTGTGATTGAGTTATTACTGCTATGTCACCCCCATTCGGGGAGTATAAACTGTTTAGAGATATATATTGCTAGTTGGTTGTTGACCTAGGACAGCGTTCTACCGCCGACACTACGGCGTAGGCTGGGCGTTGTTACGTTCTCGTACCCTCACAGTGGGTGCCGGTCGTGACAATAGCCTATATTAGATAACATATACTTAACCCATATGTAGGCAAACCCTCACATATCTAACTAGTACACATAACTATTAAGCCCCACTATATCCCATAACATATATACATACTTGTATATATATATAATCTAACATCTATGTATATCCCTTATCCTTATCACATATATAATATGCAAACTATATAACTCTAACCCTCATCCCATGGCCTATAGGACAATGTAACAAGTGGCTAAAAACCACTGTTACTACTGTTGATCATTCCTTCATCCACTCTCTCAAAACCAACGTACCTATCCCAACTCTCATCTAACCCTTCACCTCATAGACCCTCACACAAATACCCAATAACAATCCCAGGTTCTCTAAAATGATCTCAGTTTCAGTAAAAGTCTGTCACGCCCCGATTCGTAGAGTCATTTCTTCTCATATTTTATCTCTTGGAATCGATCGTCCTCGCTTGGGCATGATGCCGTACAAGTCTGGTATTGCACTTGTACAAGGCAAAGATGGTACATAATCGATTATCTTCAAATAGAAACACATTGCAGCGGCAGAAGCAGACAAATTGAAGTTAGTGAGGACAATCTTTCTCATTGAATAGAAGTATATTATTTCTTTATAGCAGCGGAGATAAAGGACAACTTGAAGTCACACAGAGACATATAGAACTTTATTCTCTTTATTGATAATCGAAGAAAAGTATAAAACTTGTATTGAAGCACAATGTTTACAACACATCTCACTTTACATTGAAAGCCAACTGAACAATGCTATACAGCTTACATTTGATACTTGGATACATTGGATTACAACTCGATACACTGACTTGGCTTACAATCTCACTGGTACAACTGATTACAATGTTCCATACATTATGCCCTTTATAAACAGAAGACATCATCTTGTGCAAGGAGAGCTTCTGTATGCCCAACAAATCTTCGATGCCGCGGAACCAATCAAGCCAAATCTTCGTGTGTAGAATATCCCAAGCAAGAGCACCTGCCCACAAAACGTGGGTCAGCACATCATCTATGCACTGGCGAGTAGAATCCAACCCACTCGCATAAACCAACATTTAAAGTGATCATTTAATCAAGCATTTATTAGAATGATCTTTCTACTTGGGGCCTAGCATCAGTTTACAGTTCATGGGCAATAATCAGAGTGAAGCATGTAAACATATTCTTAGTAGCATTCATGTGGACATATCTTTTTATCATTCTTGGTGTTATCATGCAAAGGCATCATTGAGGCATACTAAGTATTATCATGAAAAGGCGTCATTGAGGCATCGTTAACATTAACATCTAAAACATGTTATAACAGTTATCACTTCAAGCATCACTTAGCATGTATGTTGTGTTTGAGCAATGATTATAGCATGGCATCTTTCTAGCATACTGAATTTAACATGTTAAGCAGGATCTCATACTGAAAGGCTACATACAGCACCATTTACTTATTTGGAACGTAAGCATGCAAGTTAAACCGACACATATATTGAATAATCACATTTAAGTGATTTTTTACCGATAGTCGACTCCCTTATACCTGCATCAAATACAGGTTAGCAGATATACTTACTCTGCCTGCATAAGACATTCATTAGCATGTATCCTGACTACATGGTCACTGGTGTTTAACCATACGGATATTGCCATATAGGTCTTCATTGGTAATGCGATGACTCCAGAGAAGGTAGCTAGCCCCAAAGGATGCCTCACAAAACCCGTGCCCCTACTGGCACGCCAATGTTTTCTCCTAGGTCGGATCGGTCGCCCTAACGTCCCGGGGTACCGTCCGAGAAAACATATCCCCATCACTTATGCATAAGTTGTCCTATGACCATGCGAATGCGTGTCCAACTCAATCGTGAACATAAAATGCATGGTAAAATATTGAAGTAAAGACAATAGTGCATCATCATTCATCTCATTCAAGCCATGTTCAATGACTTATTCATTCCCCATATTACCATCATTTCATTTGGTGATCTCAATGATCCCAAGCCTCATCAATTCTCATTCATTGCTTTATTGTAACATTTCTCATCACGTTCCTTCTAAGGAGGAACAACAGCATTCATTCATTTCGAAGGGGCCTGTAGCATTTTATTCATTTCATTGGAACAATAGCATATTCAATTCTTTTCTCATGTATTATTCACGTAGCATCTCATTATTCAAGTGATTCATTCATTTCATCGACATTAAGCAAAAAGGGACATTATCAATTCATTCTCAGGCATCATGTTATATTAGCAGTTCTAGTGTGATTCTTTCAGCAACTCAAAGTTCATGTGTTATTCATTCAATGATTTCCAGCATAGGCATCCCTATCGATTTAGCAACTAAAGCATCGTATCACAATTATTCAATATTCAAGGTAAGAAACATTAGGGACATATTCATAGCATCACATTATTCCATTTATTAAGCATGCAGGAATAAGGAGGAAGGAGGACAGTTCCACTTGCCTTATATAACGGTCTTCCTGCTCCAATCCCACTAAGCGTAGCTCCACCAGCGAGCCACGTTCCAATACCCATTCCGTCTAGCCAGCTAAGAAAGACTGCATCAGTCTCAATTCTTCTGATCTCCAACATAAGTCACGGTCCAACATTCTGATCCCATCCAACAAGCCAACCAAATGCCTCGTGCGGAGCGGGGCATTACATAATATACCACTCAGAAAAAGTTTCCTCCTCGAAACTTAAGAAAACAATTCATCTACTGGATTCACTTAATCACAATGAGTTACTCATTCAGCTTTAATTCAATATTCATTTCAGCCCACTCAGTCATTTCAAAATAGCTATCCAACAGTATCATTTTAATCCATCAACGACTAAATTCATCTTTCTCTTCTTCCAAATACTTGCAACTTCTCATTGATTCATCAATATTTTCCTTGCATTCTATCTTGGTCGCAACGCATTACTTTATTTGGATCCATACACATATTTCAGGCGTCCCCAAAATATATGCATTTCAGCCAAAGTCCGTGCTAGTGCAATAGATTCTTCCCATAATGTTATCTCAGTCGCAACCTATCACTTCGGCTGGATCCATACACATATTTTAGGCATCCCCAAAACATATGTACTTCAGCCAACTTCCATGATAGCGCGATTCGATCAGCCACGATATAACTCTCTTTCCTAAATCCGACTTAGCATCCTTTCAATTGACTTTATTACTTCATTCACTTTGCCACAATCACTATCTTCCAGGCCACAACACTTAACATCAAGGACAACTCTCTATCCAAGCATAATATTTCTAGCATTCGATCAAGGGTCTAATCTTAGAGCTAATCATATCAAGAGTCCACAACATGCAATCATATTCCTTCCCAAATCTAACAATATTTTTCACCGAGGCAATTCATCTTTTCTAAAAGATACGATCCCACATCACCAACTATCGATACCGATCCAACATTTCCGTCATGAGCAGTCAATTCCATCTCATATAATAATTTACTATCCGATACATAAAACTCAAGTCTCATCCCACAATTCTAGTCTCGCTATAGGCCGACACATAATCCTCAAGGGTCAGACATCTCTAAGGTTCATATTGAAGCATACATACAACATATCACTCTTAGGTCGTACTCATCACCATCTCTCGTTCAATGCAACAAGGTCATTCTATGGGTCGCCAACAGCCATCTATTATTCGGTCCAGTCTCAATGGTTAGCTATACCGACAGCTATACCTAATCATTCAGGTGACTTCCCTAGAGTGGATGGCTACTAGGGTTATACTAGTTTCTTTTTCTTAGGGCCAACAAGCAACCGACAGTTCTAAGGAACTCTACCCAAACCTATGGGTATCAACTCAGTCTGAATAATGAATCGCCAATTGGGCTAAGCCAGCAATTGGTAATTCATCAACTGGTCGCTAGGGTCAAGTCTATCTATCCAGGGTCTTCCTCAAGGAAATAATTCCCATAGAGGCTCATTCTAGACTTACCCAACGATCGACTAAGATCGATCTATCAAAATTACGATCAATTTCTAATCCGACATACGATCTTCATCGTTCTAATAATCCATCAAGTAAATTCCCAATGATTCAATTTCTATTTCAAATTTCTTTGTACCCACACGAATC
Source organism: Iris pallida (assembly GCA_029216955.1). Taxonomy (NCBI): domain Eukaryota; kingdom Viridiplantae; phylum Streptophyta; class Magnoliopsida; order Asparagales; family Iridaceae; genus Iris; species Iris pallida. The sequence goes on from JANAVB010040818.1 coordinate 13,236,994, forward strand.
CATAAGCCAAAGCTAACTATTCAAGGGTCTTCGAATCCGATATTCTTAACATAACTACGGAATCATACTATTCGATCCGTATGACAGAGTTACACCACCAAGTCATAAGCCAACAATCTATCTCCCAACCAACAGTCACATATACCGACATTATCCAACACGATTATAATTCTTCAATTCCATTCGTTTCATCAGTCATCAACATCTCATACGGACATTCTTAAATCTCATATTACAAGGGTCGAGTAATTCATTCCATTCAATCCGACAATTCATGTATCAATTAACCATTCTCTATGCAACACAATTATTCATGGTTGCTACTTGTTACTTTTCTAGTACAATTCAATTCCTCAGCATACATGCACATATGCAACGACTATCCTTCGGTGATCAAGATGGATGGACATTTATTATACCTTAGGGTCAAGGCACAGATCTCTAATATTCCTCTGGTTCGTCGACAATATTTCTAAAACTTTTAACTACGCAACCAACTTTGTATTAGCCACATGTAATTTGCAACCAACCAATCGAAATCAACTTTCAGATGTTCTAATCCACAATATTCTCTAGCCAAATCCATTTACCCATTTCATACTAACTGTCTTACTAGTCTGAGTCATCACTCGACTAAATAATTTCTAACCAAACCACCCGTTACAATTTTCGACAATCTCGCTACTCAATATAACATCACTGTCAAGGGACACTCGAGTCATCTAGCCACAATACATGACTCTCAGCTAAGTCTTGGCACTACCCAGTACCCACAGATAGTCTCATTGCTATCCTATAGAAAGGGTCAACAACATCTCGTTCTGAGGTGGTAGAGGCAATATACCACTCAGAAACGAAGCCATCCTTAAACAATACAAACACAATTCTATTTCGGACTTTCGTGATCTATAATGATCACAATACTTAACCAACATCTCGAGTCTCAATATCACAAGCCAACATTCTTAGGGTCTCAAAGCAATAGCTAGCACATATGAGTCAATTCACCAGTTCTGTCAAACTCATCCATCAATTATTTCATTCACAATTCTTTCCCAATCACATGCAATCTCAACTTGTCGTAGCATACATAGCCACCTTTTTTTATTTCCACAATTTCTAAACAGCATTCATAACATAGCATACTATGGCATCGAGTCATTGTTGGGTTATTTGTGTCCAAACCAACAACAATCATTCATTCAGGGGCATCACAATATATATAGACCTATTGTATGGAACATCCAGTGAGCAGCCAAGAGGATCAATGAACTTTTTGACACAAACAACATAAGATGATTATAGAACAACAACAGCATAATCGCGGAAGCAATCTTTGATTTACTCTCGGAAGCAACGTTGAGTGATCGCGGAAGCAACTTTGGTTAATCGTTGATGCAACTTTGATTTGAAAAGAATCAAAGGAGAGACCAAGGACATAAAGCCGTGCTTTGATACCAATTTGTCATGCCCCGATTCGTAGAGTCATTTCTTCTCATATTTCATCTCTTGGAATCGATCGTCCTCGCTTGGGCGTAATGCCGTACAAGTCTGGTATTGCACTTGTACAAGGCAAAGATGGTACATAATCGATTATCGTCAAATAGAAACACATCGCAGCGGCAGAAGCAGACAAATTGAAGTTAGTGAGGACAATCTTTCTCATTGAATAGAAGTATATTATTTCTTTATAGCAGCGGAGATAAAGGACAACTTGAAGTCACACAGAGACATATAGAACTTTATTCTCTTTATTGATAATCGAAGAAAAGTACAAAACTTGTATTAAAGCACAATATTTACAACACATCTTACTTTACATTGAAAGCCAACTGAACAATGCTATACAGCTTACATTTGATACTTGGATACATTGGATTACAACTCGATACACTGACTTGGCTTACAATCTCACTGGTACAACTGATTACAATGTTCCATACATTATGCCCTTTATAAACAGAAGACATCATCTTGTGCAAGGAGAGCTTCTGTATGCCCAACAAATCTTCGATGCCGCGGAACCAATCAAGCCAAATCTTCGTGTGTAGAATATCCCAAGCAAGAGCACTTGCCCACAAAACGTGGGTCAGTACATCATTTATGCACTGGCGAGTAGAATCCAACCCACTCACATAAACCAACATTTAAAGTGATCATTTAAGCAAGCATTTATTAGAATGATCTTTCTACTTGGGGCCTAGCATCAGTTTACAGTTCATGGGCAATAATCAGAGTGAAGCATGTAAACATATTCTTAGTAGCATTCATGTGGACATATCTTTTTAGCATTCTTGGTGTTATCATGCAAAGGCATCATTGAGGCATACTAAGTATTATCATGAAAAGGCATCATTGAGGCATCGTTAACATTAACATCTAAAACATGTTATAATAGTTATCACTTCAAGCATCACTTAGCATGTATATTGTGTTTGAGCAATGATTATAGCATGGCATCTTTCTAGCATACTGAATTTAACATGTTAAGCAGGATCTCATACTGAAAGGCTACATACAGCACCATTTACTTATTTGGAACGTAAGCATGCAAGTTAAACCGACACATATATTGAATAATCACATTTAAGTGATTTCTTACCGATAGCCGACTCCCTTATACCTGCATCAAATACAGGTTAGCAGATATACTTACTCTGCCTGCATAAGACATTCATTAGCATGCATCCTGACTACATGGTCACTGGTGTTTAACCATACGGACATTGCCATATAGGTCTTCATTGGTAATGCGATGACTCCAGAGAAGGTAGCTAGCCCCAAAGGATGCCTCACAAAACCCGTGCCCCTACTGGCATGCCAATGTTTTCTCCTAGACCGGATCGGTCGCCCTAACGTCCCGGGGTACCGTCCGAGAAAACATATCCCCATCACTTATGCATAAGTTGTCCTATGACCATGCGAATGCGTGTCCAACTCAATCGTGAACATAAAATGCATGGTAAAATATTGAAGTAAAGACAATAGTGCATCATCATTCATCTTATTCAAGCTATGTTCAATGACTTATTCATTCCCCACATTACCATCATTTCATTTGGTGATCTCAATGATCCCAAGCCTCATCAATTCTCATTCATTGCTTTATTACAACATTTCTCATCATGTTCCTTCTAAGGAGGAACAACAGCATTCATTCATTTCGAAGGGGCCTGTAGCATTTCATTCATTTCATTGGAACAATAGCATATTCAATTCTTTTCTCATGTATTATTCACGCAGCATCTCATTATTCAAGTGATTCATTCATTTCATCGACATTAAGCAAAAAGGAACATTATCAATTCATTCTCAGGCATCATGTTATATTAGCAGTTCTAGTGTGATTCTTTCAGTAACTCAAAGTTCATGTGTTATTCATTCAATGATTTCCAGCATAGGCATCCCTATCGATTTAGCAACTAAAGCATCGCATCATAATTATTCAATATTCAAGGTCAGAAATATTAGGGACATATTCATAGCATCACATTATTCTATTTATTAAGCATGCAGGAATAAGGAGGAAGGAGGACAGTTCCACTTGCCTTATATAACGATCTTCCTGCTCCAATCCCACTAAGCGTAGCTCCACCAGCGAGCCACGTTCCAATACCCATTCCGTCTAGCCAGCCAAGAAAGACTGCATCAGTCTCAATTCTTCTGATCTCCAACATAAGTTACGGTCCAACATTCTGATCCCATCCAACAAGCCAACCAAATGCCTCGTGCGGAGCGGGGCATTACAAAGTCAATCTCAGTGTTCTAAACAAACTATGGAACACATGTTCCCAGTTTTTTAGTTTATTATACTATTCATAATTTACAGTGCATACATATATATCTTCAGGTTTAAAACATTTCAAAATCCCTACCAAGTCACAGTTAACATAAACACACACACACACACACACACACACACACACACACACATATATATATATATATATATATATATTCAATTCAAATTCAGTTTTTTTTTCAAAATAAAACTCAAATCCCTATATTACTAGAAACCTAAAATTTTAACCTGAATCCATATGTATCAAAATCAAGATCGAATCCCAAATACCAAATTGTGAAAAAATCAGAAAAATAGTATGCTTAAACCCATCTCAGTTTTCAAATAAGGGAAAATTCAGTTCAGTCTACACTGTTCAGTAGACTAAATTCTAATGCATGAACCTAAATTAGTTGAACAAAATCTACACAAACTATACCCACATATGTAACCTAGCATCTAACATGTTTCTCAATTCAATATCAACACTTAAACTTCATAAATCAATATTTCAAAACTTCACGAAACAGTGAGCATTTAGGTATCATTATTTTAATTTGAACCCAACCTTCAAAACCAAATTTTCAAACTAAAACCCAAAATTGAAGTGTGTCAGGAGTGTATAGTGGTGTCAGGCATGTGTGTGTACATGTGGAGGGTGTCTACGTGTCCGTGAACTTGACACAAGTGTCAATAAACGAAATATAGGAAGTATTAGGACACAGTGTTCAGTATGGCCTCGTACGGCCATGTCGAGTCCAATAGGACTCGACACACAACACGAGGAGGGTCGTGTCCATGTCCAGTGATAAAGTGGGTCTAGGGCTACGTGTCTAGCACCCTGACACGTGTCCACAACATTTCTGCATACGACACGAAAGCCGTGTCAGAAGCCACTGTTTGTACGAAACAGTGCAGTGTAAGATCGGTGCACTCATATTTTCGTGTCCAACACGACACGAGGTATCGTAAAACTCGAGAGGGGTCTGTCAGTGATGGACCCCACCTCTGTGCCAAGTGGCACGTGTCCACGTGGTCTACACAAGAAGAATTAGGGTCGGGTAGCAGGGGATGTGCACGGGGTCGTGCTACGTGTGTGCGTGTCCAATTTCGACACGAAAATGACACAATCTTTGACTCAGTTGAATAGATTTGGAACCTACACACCAAGGGCTACACAACCATGTATTTAGTTTTGAAAATTACTAAAATAATTTCTTATATGGCATTCCATCGAACACTCTTTCCTAGACACAGATACGTGTCCGATACGGACATGAAATGGACACGAACTTCTACCAAACTTGGGCTACACTTAAGAGAACCTTAAATGAATGCATCTATGGAAAAAAACTGAAATTTAAATAGGTTTTATGGCAATTGCCTATCAAGGGTGAAACCTCAATGAAAAATGAACAAGGGATGGTGTTCTTCTCCAATTGAGTGGTCAATTCACTTCGAAACCTTGCTAGCTAGCCTCCCTTAGCACCCTCTACTATTGGAGATGATGATGCAATTGATTAGGATCAAATTGGACTTAATTTGGATACTAGGGGAAGAATTTTGGGAGGAACAATTAGGGTTCTAAGTAAATATAAAAAGAGGCAAAGGCTTTCTTAAGGATCCTTTATAGGAAGGGGAAAATCCTATGGTGGCTGCCATTAGAAAAATTAGGGTTAGGTTTTTGGTCTAGATGAGTGGCTAGGAGTTGTCCACCCGATTCTAAGCCTTCCTATAGGTTCAACTAGTCATAAAGCTTTCTTTTTCATGAAAATATCCTACTTAGAATATCTAGATATTAATTATCTTGTCATTACTAGGTTACCCTAATCAATACTCTAAGATCAAGGCTAATCTAGATTAGGCTAAGATTCTAGGTCAAGTCTCAACTAAACAATTAGCACATATTTAATTAATCAAAATTTATTTTCATTAATAAGTCAAAAATGACCAAAATACCCTTAGGCTAAAAGTAGTAATATGACATTTTAATCACATGACTAGGCTCCCATGGTCATGGTTAGTCTCTAGGCTTAGCAATTCTAGGGTTACACTAGTTAACCATCAAAATCACATTTCAATATTTTAAATAGTTTTAAATTGATTAAAAATCACCAAAAATCACAATATAATTTAAATATCATTATTAAATGATTATAATTACAAAATTTTAAAATTATCCTCATTTTAGAAAACTGGGTGTTACAGGAAGCCGATCAGATCTAAGATATTGTCGGCGATAACGAAGGCGGTCTGAAATCCGAGGAAGAAGAGGATGTTGCGGTCGTCTTGGACGGCGATGGCTCCCTCGGGCTGTTGGAAGTAGATGCCATGGAGGGTGAGAAGGGAGCAGAGGGGAAGAGCAGGAGGAGCGCAGACTCCTCTCTTCAAGAGCTTGATTGAGCCTGACCAAACCGTCGGTGTTGTCCTCAAGAAGTGGACGGAGGAAGGCAAGCCGCTAGGACGGAATGAGATCATGGCCGCTATGCTTAAGCTTCAGAGATAACGCCTTTATGCTAGGGCCTTGCTGGTAATGCTCGCCCCTTACACAAACTCCTGTAATATTCAATTTGGATCATTGCATAATTGATCGAGCACTTTCTATTTGGGACTCGGTGCGATAGCATATCATTTTATGGGTTGTGATCTCAGCAGCTTGACAAATATAACTAGCATCTGCACTCTGTCGATTAGGAGAATGCTATGAACTGGAATTTAAAGTTTATTGCTTAAATATTATAAGCAATGTTCACAGTATCGGTATCGGTATCGAAATCGGACTATTCCTATGAGTATTGGTATCGGCGATTTCGGTAGCATTGGCTGTTTCGGATCGGAGTATCAGACTTTTTGGTATCGGGAAACAAATATTTATTAATAAATTATTTACATTTAAAAACATATATTTTATACATTTAGGCATACTTTTAAGTAATTTCAGTGTTTTTTCTTAGTAGTTTTAAAATTAAATGAAATAGTAGTCACCCTTATCGATTGGTTTATATACAATAGATTAATTTTCTTCTTTTTACATGTTTTTACAACCTTATTATGCTTTAAACCCTTGCTGATTTGTCTTTTTCGTTTAATTTTCTTTGCCGAATTGACCGAAAAAGATACCCGCAATGTCGGTATCGGTCAGTATCGGATATCGTTCGATATCGGATCGCGACATGCCAAACTGTATCGATATCGGCCATATCGGATCGGTATCGGCCGATACTTTAAACCATGATTATAAAGATTTGTTAATTTAAACATGGCTATTGCATGGGCAATTGAGAGTAATCATGATTGAATATAGAGATGATTTGTTTTAAAATGAAAAAAAAGACTCATTTGGTCAATAAGTTTTAAGGGAAAGTTGCTCACAACTATGTTCACGGTAAGGACATGACAACATGGACACTACTTTTGTTTTGTCCTAGCGTATTTTGGAGTGTCTGGCTGACGCATCTTCGATATGTGTACAATGCGTTCGACACGATATGGCCCTCATTTTTGGAGTGTCCGTGCTTCCTAGATGCCTATACATGTCTCAGAAAATTTAAGTTTAATGCCTACCTTTTTGTAAAGATTTTTAGTTTAAAGATGTCTATTGCATGGGTAATTGAAACTACTCTTAATTAAACAAAGAGCTGATTTATGGTAAAATTAGAGAAGACAAAAAAAGTTTATTTTGTCAAGACTAAAGAGAAGTATCCTGCCGTGTATCACGGACTTAGTGTTTTTGTCTACACTTCGACTCGTACGGCGCACAAACTTTCTACTCGAATGCCCGTGCCAGCCTTCCCCAAACGCTTAGCTAGATCGCTAAGATGATATTGAGAAAAATGTTGAGCAAAAGAGAGAGATTGGAAGATTAAAAATTTTACTATTACTAGAGAGAGTTTACAACATCTTGGATTATGAGAAACAAATGAACCTCCCACTTATATATAAGGCCTCAAAGGGCTTCTTACATGAACCTTCCAGAACCAGCATATTCCAGGAATTATTCTAAGGAATATTCTCGGGCTTAGATGTTTACAAGAAAGCTTCTAGTATATCTAGAAAGATCATGAGTCATCTAGAAAATCCTGAGTCTTTAAGAGGATTCCACCATCTTCTAGAAAAATCCTGGGTCTTCCAGTAGATTCAACCATCTTCTAGAAAATTTCAGAGGCTTCCAACATAACTTCGGTCCATGGAGGTTTATATAAATTCATCTCCTTGAGGCTCAAAATCTTGTACGTGTCATTCTCCTTGGGGTAAGCAACGGTTTGGTTTAAACCGAACCGGTTTTCAAAAAACCAAAAAAATTGAGAACCGTTTTTTTTCTAAAATCGTATAGACCTAACCGTTTTGTGGAAAACCAAAAAAAACCGAACCGAACAAAATTGGTTTGGTTTTCGGTCGGTTCGATTTTCTCGGCCACTGGACCGGGCCTGCAATTATATAAATTTATAATGGTTGAACAGGCCAATAGGCCGGGCATGAACATACAATTTATAGGTAAATTGGAAAAATTCATAGAAACCATTTTGCATATACACCAGTTTGCTGATAACTAATTTGATCATTTCATAAAACGTGTAGATTGAAAATAATATTAACATTAGCTACCATTTTACATAAAATTATGTGTATTATACGATAACATAGGCACCACAGGTCAACACAAACTAAGTAAGCAACTTGACCTCCAATGTAACATAGACACCATTTTACATCATAGACATTAGGCACCGATTTGCATAATGCAAACCATATGCACCAGTTTGCATAATGTTCTTGAATTACAATATTTGCACCACTCACCAATTTACAAATATTTTACAAATACAACATAAGCACCATTTTACAAATAAAAAATTCACCAGTTTACAAACACAAACTTTTGCAACAGCAAATGCACGATAACAAGGCTCTGGACCAGTAAATGATTGCTCTTCCTTTTCATTCTCCCCAAGCAAATTGGACATGAAGAATAATGAAAGCCCACTAGAGATTCAAGTTGAACATAAAGAAAAATAAAACCACCGGGGATTGGAGTTGAACATGAAGAATAATGATTGCTCTTCCTTACAACAGCAAAAGTGAAGTTCCTGTTGGCTGCTATTGTTCAAGAAGAAAAAATAAAAAGAAAAAAATGTAGTTTAGATCGCTGATTTATACATCAATGTCATCTAGCCATCTAGGTTAGAAATTAATAGAAAATTTGTATCTAGAAAAATTGGCAGAAAATTAATATCTACAAATTTAGGTTAAAAATTACCAGATATAGCCTCTAGGTTAGATATTAACAGATCTAGGCTAGAAATTAACAGATATAGGTTAGAGATTACGAGATCGAGATAGATATTTAGGTCCAGGAGGTGTCGGGGGCCTTGGGGATGGGGAGCAGCCGAGTCGAACTTCCCACGATGGGAAATCGATGCCGATTGGAAACACGATTGAGATTGGAAACATGATTGAAAGGAAACGAGTGAGAAGAGTATAGAGTTAGGGTTTTAGTTTTGGAGAAGAAGAGCAAGGTTCGAAGTATCGGTATAGGACCATTCCTATGAGTATCGGTATCGGTATCTGCAGTATCGGAGGTTTCGGATCAAGTATCGGATTTTTTGGTATCAAAAAGCAAATAATTATTAGGGTTATATAGTAATAGGGTCTCGTATAATAGTGGATGTTAGGGTTTGGATATTGAAAATAACCGACGTTAGGGTTTGGGTCTCCAAATCACTGTTTACGTTAGCAAATGAACTGTGATTTGGAGACAAAAACCCTAATGCAGGTTATTTTTGAGATCTAAATCCTAATTTTAACTATTATACGAGACCATATTACTAAATAGCCCAAATTATTAACAAATTATTAACATTTTAGAAAATATATTTTGTATATTTAGGCATAATTTTAATATTTTCAGTATTGTTTCTTAGTAGTTTTAAAATTGAATGAAATAGTAGTCACCCTAACCGATTGATTTACATACGATAAATAAGTTTTCTTTATTTACATGCTTTATAATCTTTCTATGCTTTTGTACCCTCGTTGATTGGTCTTTTTCGTTCAATTTTCTTTGCCGAATTGATCAGAAAAAAGACCCTCAATGTTGGTATCCGTCAATATCGAATATCGATCGGTATTGGATCGGGATATGCCAAACCATATCAATATCGGCCGTATCGGATCGGTATCGGCCGATACTGTGAACTACCTGAAGACTTCAAGAGCCGGCTTCAGAATCAGAAGGAAACGAGTGAGGAGAGAGACAATATTGCTAGGTTTTTTAGTTAATATAGGTAGGGATCTGAAGGTTTATTTTGCTAATTTGTAAGTCGATTTTCGGTTCGGGTTAAAATTCTATTACCAAACCCGTAAACTGATCCGTTAACCACATTTTTTCAATTGGAGAACAGACTACCGACCCGTATTCTTTAAAACCAACCAGAACTTTTTATATGGGTCGGGTTGGTTAACGGTTACTGAACAAAAATTGCTCACCCCTACATTCTCACCTACTTGTTTCGTCGACGCTCTCGTTGACGGATGCACCAAGTCTTGGAACGACGTCTACTCTCGTAGGCATGGTCTTCGCGCATCGTACCTTCTTTGTGCATCTCTTGCGGTGCTCACCATACTTGTTCATCTTCTTCTCAAAATCAGAAGTAAATTGGTCTGCCGTACCAACTTTGGTTGTCCTCCTCGGCACAGAAAGAGGCTCATACGGGCTATTAGGTCATCTATCCACCTTAACTCGTGCTGCACATAGTTCTTCGCACCTCCGCGCATGCGAGTCCCATTACAACTCTGTCGACCTGAATGTCCACCAGAGCTTTGAGCGACTCCTTGCGCGAGCCACTCCCAAATGTGGATTAGAACCGCCTTTGCCACGATAAGAAGAACTATGTCCAGTATCATCTTGAAGTCGTCTAGCGACGTAGCAGTAAAATTGGCAACATCCAACCAATTTTCCACTGCTATACGAACTCCCTTGGCTACACATTGTACGGGGTGCACCTCCGTATTGACCGCCTTTACCTTACTCGAATCTTTCTTCAAATCTAGACCCAAGCGACTGACCTCCGTGTTCGCGATGAAGTTTTGAGCAGTGCCCGTGTCAACCAACGCCCGTGTGCTCATACCATTGATCCTCAAGTTTGTCATGCCCCGACCCAGAATTACTCGAATCATCGTCCTTGCAGGGAGCGTGATGTCGCACGAGCCTGGAGTTGCGCTCGTGCAAGACAAGATAACAAGTTCTCAAGTGGTTATCTTTGAATTGATATTAGTAACAAAAGAAAATAGAGTATACGAAATAATTCTTTTTATTGATGTTCGAACTGAGATTACAAAGGCTTTCGATAGTCCAATAATATATGTCAGATTGGCTACAACACTCAGGTTCTCTCTTGCCCACAAAGGATTTCACCGTTTCATACATCATGCCTTCTATATCTCGGCCGCATCAATCCTGTTGCAAGTCCGAGCGTCAATACGATCGCACGTTTAAAACGCTCCGGTATTCCATGCCTCTGCGCGATCAAGCAAAGCTTCGCCGCGAGAAATCCATTCACTACACCCTGCATGAAAGCTAGTGGGGGATCAGTAAGTTTGTCCTCGCATGTACTGACAAAAAACCAACTTTCTAAACCGACATTTTAGTATTTATGTTGAATCATGCAACTTAGCTTATGATCTTGCTATATTCTCCTTAGGGTCGATTTTATGACATATTCGAAAGCGGTAAAGCATGTTATCATGGAAAGCATGTTATTCGAATTGAATAGACAAGCAGACAAGCAATCGCATGTTTGTTTCGTGGTGCAACTTCTTACCAAGTCGACGTACTCGTCCTTGTACCGACACAAGGTGAATACGCCCCATTCCTTCCCTATCATGTTATAAGTGCTTCTCTAAGCAGGATTTATGTGTGCGGGATACATACGTGCCTGCACTTTCAACCCATCATTTCTTAACTATATGAAATGGTCGTTGGCGTATTCGTGCCAAAATGGACTAAAGGCGTTTCTCTTTATCTTTCTTTATTTCTTTTCTATCTTTCTTTTCTTTCTCGAATTTGGGTAGCCCGACGTTTCACGGGTTGAGTTTCTACCCCAACAACCGAAATATAATGCGTGCCTACCATCATTTGCATCTTTTCACATCTATAACTGGGTGCTAATCGTCTTTACAGATGAGCACCCATCAAAGATTATATTCTTCCTAGGCCGAACGGTCCCGGTGCCCCGGTGTACCCATTCGGAGGGAACGTTCCGTACACGAAAGATTATCACAATTATCTCAAGCCCATTCGACCATGCAACGCCCTATTTTCAAACAACCAAACATAGTCTTGAACCCGAGACTCAGACTTATCAAACAACCAAACATAGACTTGAGCCCGAGACTCAGACTTATCAAACAACCAAACATAGTCTTGAGTCCGAGACTCAGACTTTATCATCTCTATTTCTTCCATTAACTTTCTATGTTCTTACATTTCATACTTCGTTTCAATGTTAAATGGCATCATGCCTCAACTCAATGTTCGTCAACCGAACGACCCGAAGGTCCTGAACACCTTTCAAGGCATCATGTCATATCCGACAGTTCCGCCACATTCATGCCAGAACTGTATTCTTTCGCAACGAAGCCATCTTTTATGATCTCGTGCACGTAGGCACGTTTCGACACATTTATCATCTTTTCTTCACGTCGTGCACTTGCTGCACGCATCGAAGCCGTATTTCTATGTTTTATGACTTAGTGTTCAATGTTCGAGGCTTGCACGCCAGGACGCTCACCTATTGTCTTTCAATGTGCTAGCCTTTCTAGCTCGTGCACGAAGGTACGAAATGGCTCTTGCACGAAGGAACTCGTCGAATACAGTTATCAAATATTCTTGCGGCTTGCGCACCGAGGCGCTCGCCTTTGCGATATCCAATGTTTTATAGCGACTCATGCATTTGATGCACATTTTATTTCAATTGTTCTAACTAGTGTTCGACACACACTTTGATTTATCTTTCGTTCGGCTACGCCCGTGGCGTCGATAGGTTAACTTAGCATACAATGTTACATTCTTAATAAGGCATGAAGGAGTAAAAAAGAAGAGTCAATCCTCCCACCTTGAGTCGATACGCCTTGTCGTTTTGCCGAGCCGATGCGGCTCGATTCCATAACTTCTTTGCACGGCCAACTCTCCTGACTTAGCCATTCGAGCACTTCGTACTTCATTAAATTATACGTCCGATTTGGCTTACCGTGCCAATGCCTCAGTCCGTCGCAAGGTGACGATTTGGTTTCGAAAACCCTTTTCTAAATAAGGTAAAATGTCCACCTCTAATATTTTAGCGTAAACGTATAGCCTGCACATGAAATAAACTAAAATCAATACTTGCATCGATTCGAACTTGCGTCTTGGTCGATTCGATTTCTTAAAATCTTCGAGCCGTCTCAACGCACTTATCCTTCGTGGCAATGCGGCACTTCGCATCGATTCAACTCGATGCATTCTTTGGGTCAATGTAACTCTTCGCATCGACATAGTTCGATGCATTGCTCGGGACGACGTAACTCTCGTATCGATTTGCATCGATACATTTCATTCGGTCGATACGACTCTTTGAGTCAACGCCTCACCGTAATGCGCCGTGCGGAGCGGGGCATTACAGAGTTAACGTACTTGAGCTCCTTGCTAGGAGTCTTCAACACAGCGGACTTGGTCTTGACGGCGTTGAGTAAGCGCAACGCTTCCATGTATGCTCCCACTTTGCACTCCTCGTCCTCCACCTCCTCGGTTCGGACGACATTGACACGCATGCTCCTTTTTGGACAATTTCGAGCAAAGTGATTTTCTTCACATATGAAGCACAAAACTGCTCGTTCGAGTTAGGCCTTCTCGTTCTTCTTTCTCTCGAACGGACACTTTTTAGGAGAGCTCTTCCGCTCTCCTCCATTATTCTTCTTGGTGGTCTTTGGCTTGGCTTTGGCATCGTTGTCGTTCCACATGTACTCGACAAGCCGCTCGGCTGCTGCCACAGCGGCATTCAAGTCTTACACCATTTGTAGTCGTAGTTCTTGAGCCGTCCACGGTTAAAGTCCATTGAGGAAGAAGAATAAGCGATCCTCCTTGCCCATGTTAGATATCGCGAGCATCAAGCATATGAACTTCTCAATGTATTTCCTGATCGCCCCGGTGTGCTCGAGTTGCTGCAAGCGTCGCCTCGCTGCAAACTCTACATTCTTCGGATAGAACTGAGATTTGATCTCCTTTTTTGAGATCCTCAAGTCTCTATCGAGCACAAATCCTTCTCGGCTTCCATACACCTTCGATGCCACCACAACATAGCATCGTTGGTGAGATAAAGTGAAGCAATATCCACCTTCTCGACGTCATCGTTGATGTGCAACGCCTTGAAGTATCGCTCCACGTTCTACTAGAAGTTCTTCACTTCTTTGGCATCTCGCTCCCGGTTAAAGGATTTCGGCTCGGTGATGGTGCCTCCCAACTCGAAGGTCCACTGTTCGCAACGGTCTTCTCTAGAATGGAAACTTTGGTCTTAATTTCTTTACAACTCTCGATCACAGTCTTTAGCTCCTCATAGCCTCAGACCTTCCTGCACAATGCCTCAATCTCTGTACGATGTCCCTTGAGCTCCTCCTCAAATGCGGATCGGATCTCTTGGAATTGCTCTCAAAAGATTGTCATGGACGAAGCGACGTAACTCTCCAGCCCATCATAGAAACTCCTCTAGTCTCACGTTGTTTTGCTCCAAGGAGCCCATGCACATCTCTAAGATCTCGAGGTGCTTCGCATGATCGACAAGACTACGCTCCATCATAGACTCCTTGCTCTTGCCCCTCCCGTGAGTCTTGGCATGCCCTCCTTAGACGATGCAGGCCTCTCCTGGACATTTTTGGATGTTGACATGGCACCAACCGACCTTCGCTCTAATACCACTTGTCACGGATTTATTGTTTTTTGCTGACACTTCGATCCGTGCGGCGCACAAGCTTCTTACTCGAAGACCCGTGTCAGCCTTCCCCAAATGCTTAGCTAGATCGCTAAGGCGATATTGAGAACAATGTGTAGCAAAAAAGAGATTGGAAGATTGAAAACTTAACTATACTAAAGAGTTTACAACTTCTTGGGTGGTAAGAAACTAATGAGTCTTCCACTTATTTATAAGGCCTCAAAGGATTTACATGAACCTTCTAGAACCAGCGTATTGCAGGGATTATTCGAGAAAATATTATCGGGCCAAGATATTTACATTGAAACTTCTAGTATATATAGAAATATCATGAGTCATCTAGAAAAGATCATGAGTTTTCAAGAGGAGTCTACCATTTTCTAGAAAGATATTGGGTTTTTCAGAGGATTCCACCATCTTCCAGATAATTTCGTCTAGAGAATTTTGGAAAATTCCAACATAACTCCGGTCCATGGAGGGTTAGGAAAATCTCCCGATGGGACGCAAAATCTTGTACGTGACATATGACTTTGAAAAAATTGCATGAAAAGATTTATAAAAGATGCATGATTGTGAATGTGGGGAACCCTTTCTCTATTATCGTGTACCTATTTTAAAAGATTTATTGTCGTTATATGGATCAAATAAGTTAAAATATAGTTAATTTTATTAGCACTACAAATAGCAACCATAGTTATAAGTGGAGGTTCCTAAAAAAATTAAACAACTATGAATAACTCATGTTTTACTGTTAAAATTTAAAATGTTTCTCATGTTAGACGATTATCTAGGGTTATTACCATAGTTTACAGTATTGGCCGATATCGATCTGATACTGCCGATACCGATACGGTTTGACATGTCCCGATCCGATATCGACCGATACTTGATACTGACCGATACCAACATTGGGGGTCTCTTTTCCGATCAATTCGACAAAGAAAATTAAACGAAAAAGACAAATCAGCAAGGGGTTAAAGTATAATAAGGTTGTAAAAGCATGTAATAGAAGAAAATTTATCTATTGCATATAAAACAATCGGTATACTATTTCATTTAAGTTCAAAACTACTAAGAAATAACATTAAAAATACTTCAAATTATGTCTAAATATATATAATATATATTTTTAAATGTTAATAATTTATTAATATTCATTTATTTTTCGATACCAAGAAATCCAATACTCCGATCCAAAATCGCTGATACTATCGATATAGCCGATACCAATACTCATAGGAATGATCTGATACCCATTCTGATACCGATACTGGGAACTTTGATTATTACAATAAGTATGGTCAGTTCAATCGAGAGGTAACTTGGACTGTTGTTAACTATAGAAGCATTTATTTGCAAATTAGTTGCAAAACATGAGTAATTATCTCTAAATTGAAGGAAAAAAAAGTAAACACTAGTTCAAATAGAACAAATAGTAGGGTGTTTTATTCTGTATCCAGTATCTCCCTTCTAAGGAAGACTGATCTTATATGGTTCATCTCTCAAGAGTTCTGAGGTCATTCCTACTAGATGTCTCCTCTTGGCTTCAAAATTCTTGTTTCGCTTGGCAATTCTTTTGACTTTTCAATTGGTAGTGTTTCTTTGACAATAACAGTAATATATTAGAATCTCAACATAACATAGCTGCAGTTTTCACAGTTTCATGATCTTCCAATAAACCTTACGAGGACATCTTCCTTGCAGTGAACCACATTAAGTTAGCATCCGTATTGTGATAATCTTGTAGATTGATCACAATATTTTGTCCTACCATCAACAAATTTGATGGCTGTCTACGAAACAGCAGATATCTGTAAATGATATCTTCTTTCAGATCATCCTCACTTCTGAGAACTTTATCATACTTACATCCAGTGGTGTAGACTTTGGATGTCCAGTTCATGTCACTTCGTTGTCCTAACATCATCAAAGTTCTGTGGATGTCTAGGAAACAACAAATATTAGTAAATGTTACCATCTTTTAGATCGTCATTACTTCAGAGAACTTCATCGTTGGATGATACTCAAATCTAAAGTTTTAGACGTCGGATGTCAAGTTCATGTCAGTCTGGATTTTGTGATGTCAGATTCTTGAGACATGTTGGAGACATTTATAATGTTGGATATTGATAAATATATAATATATTATATATTATATTTACTGTATAATTCTAATTTCTAAATGTAGTAAATTTCCTAAAACTAACAACTACCATATGGTGATAACAATTGTAAGCACAAACAAAAAAAAGTAACATTAAATGATGACATATCAAGTAGTTTAAGACGCTAATTAAGACAATAAGTACAAATATAAATTCAGAAAAAAAAATTAAGAGTAAATAAGTTAGACATACAAAAAACTCCAAAACTAATTAGGGTAAATTTTGCAGAAGAAATCATGTTCTTCCTACCTAATAGAGGAATGAGCTCTTGCTGTGGAAGGAGACTCAAGATTTGATTTATTGATAAATCTTACAGAAATTTGAATTTTTTGGACAAGTTTGAGAGGAAGAAATAGAGAAATGGATGGAGAACACAAGAGAGAGACTCGTGTCGTAGGTGGGAGCTCTGTTCTAAAAGGTGGCCTCGGCACTAGGCACATGATGTCCGTCCGATGGACGCCTAGGCGCTTACCTAGTCCTCCTCGATGTCTTACTATGCATGTTTTGGGACTTTATGGACTTTTTTTTGCAATTTTAGTAGGTTTTTTTGGATTTTTTTTTAACCGTCTAGATCTAGACGGGCTAAGCGTTAGGCGGTGAATGTCCGCCCAACTAGCGCCTAGCGCTTTTCACAACCTTGGATGGGAGAGCTCTATGGAGTGAAGGGAATGCTCTGAAGTTGAGATTTTAGAGGTAGTGTACTTCATGGTCCAGGGGCGGATCCAAAAACTGTAGTTAGGTGGGCTACCATGGATTATGATGTGCTAGAGGTTGCCCAACCCATATAAAAAAAATTATATATATTTTATATATATATATATATATATATATATATATATATATATATATATATATATATATATATATATATATATATATATATTATATATATATATATATATATATATATATATATATATATATAATATTATATATATATATAATATTATATATATATATATAAAAATATATATATATATATATATATAATATTATATTATATTATATATATATATATATTTTTTATATATTATATTATATTATATATATATATTTTTATATTATATTATATTATATATATATATATAAATATATATATATATATATATATATATATAATATAATATAATATATATATAATATAAAAATAATATAAAAATATATATATAATATAATATAATATAAAAATATATATATAATATAATATAATATAATATATATATAATATATATAATATAAAAATAAAAAAAATAAAATATATATATAATATAATATAATATAATTTAATATAATATAATATAATGTAAAGTACAGTGGATTTTTGGTCCGACCAATGTGCTTTGGTTCAACGATGATGAAAGGACTAAATTGCCCCTCTCTTTATAAGAGAGGACGATGTCCCATGTTGGGTGTGGAGCAACTGGTTGTTCCAACGGCACCCCCGCCTCCAGCTCCTCTTGCACCGCCCCTCCCTCCACCGCTCCCGCTCCATCCTCGCCCACGCCGTCGTCGTCGTCCTCTTTCGCAACCCTTTCGTTGTAAGCAACCTCCTCCACCGCACCGCCGACGCCGACCCTTCCTTCGCCGCCTCCCTCTTCTCTGCCATGACCAACCCCATCCCCTTCTCCTTCAACACCGCCATCACCATCTCCGCCGACCACTCTCCATCTACTCCCAAATGCTCCGTCGCTGCGTCCCTCCCAACTCCCACACCTTCTCTTCCTTGTTCAACACCACCACCGTCGCCGCCGCCACCAGGTCGCTTCACGCACACGTCCTCCTCCTTGGATTTTGGCCCGACCCCTTCGTACAGACCGTCCTGCTCACCACCTACTCCCGACGTGGCTCCGCCGACCATTCTCTGCGGGTGTTCAACGGAATGTCGCACAGGGATGTCGTCTCCTGGACCGCCGCCGTCTCGGGCCTCTGTCACGACCCGCAGCCAGTGTAGGGGAACGAGAATTGGGTACGTCCAGCCTACGATGCAGTGTCGGCGGTAGAACGCTATCCTAAGCCACTATCACAAACTAAATACAATATGATATAATCTTCGAACGGAGGACAACTCACATAAGGTACAACTCAATCACAAATCTAGAGATGGAAATAGCACAATATGATAAATATGAAATCCTGAAACTGAGATACAAACAGAAAAGAAAGTCTAAGTGTCTAAACAACACAACATTACAATACCCAAAAAATAAAACAACTCTAAAGTCAATACAAATGACATAAGAAATAAGATAAAGCCTAGCTAATCTAGTCTAAGTAGTAGGGATGACGTCCTCAGCTAGAGCTGGATCCTCCTGTAGGTCCAACTCACAGGTGTCGTCTAGATGGGCTCCATAGTAGGTTGGGCAGAAGTTCTCGGTATCATCTGTAATATTTTCAACAGGTACAGTCAAGATGGAAGCGAGCACAGTATATCTCATGCAGTTCATATCATGGCAGGAAATATAAAGCAAGCAATAGAGCAAGATACATAAAATGTTGTAAGAAGATGTACATGAAAAATAGGGGAGATATTTGATAACTGGAAATATATACATGATAAGTAAGAACTATAAGTTACTAGTGATTTAGAGTACGAGATGGCATATAAATGGCTTGGGTTGAACATGATATACATGGGTGAACATGAGAGACACCAGCCGAGAAGGCTGTGTTGTACATGATAACATATGAAAAGTAACAGAGTGAACATGATGGGTAAATTACATGACCATTTATTCTCACCCCTACCCACAATCAATACACAAGGATTCAGTCAAGTTACGTTACGAACATGATGTTTTGGTTACACACGAAGCACATGAGGAAACATGAACATACATGAGGGCACATGAAAGTAAATGAGCGTACATGAAAGCACATAAGAGAACTTGAGAGTACAGGAATAACGCAAGAGCAAGGAATACATGATGTACATGAAACACATGACATAAATATTCGATGCGCCCGCTAAGGGGGATAACATCCCATGAAGAGATCCATATAGTACCAATCCGTGATAATACGTGTCAGCATCAAGTAAAGTAATCTAGAGCAAGAATATAAGTCGTGACAAGTATGAAACGATCAGAGAATGTACTCGCCTGCGATCTGAATGTCTGTGAGAATACACTGTCCGAAACGAGGTATATGAGTCCTATTTAGAGCAACACAAGTCATGATGTATACAAGGGGTGATAAATGAAGTGTACAATGCATCTACATAATTTTCTAGGTCAATCTTGGTCAAAGTCAACTCTGGGTCAAACTAAGTCAACATCTAGTCAAACTAGGTCAACAACAAGGCTATCTTGGTCAACTGGTCAAACTTAGGCTATCAAGGGTCAATTGTCAACTATTGGTCAACTACAGTCAAGCTAGGTCAATTTGGTCACATATTGACTCAATGTTGACCTTTGGTCAACAAGGTCAAACTAGTCTAAGTTAGTCAAAATCCTATACAATACCATATACCATATAGACCACACACTAGGCCTAAACAAGTCTAGACCAAAATCCTAGATGAAAACAAGCCACATCAATTTCTAACTAACTTACAATATACCTATATATATCATATATTCATGTATAAAATTTTCATACATATATATAATCATCTAGTCATGCTTGCATTCATCATCTCATATATTCATGCATTGCATACCTACATACAACATATAAATTTAGCTATATATTTACATATATATATATATATATATATATATATATATATATATATATATATATATATATATATATATATATATATATATATATATATATATATATATATATATATATATATATATACATGCATATATATAAGGAAATTAAATCAAAGTGAGAGTGTGTGTGTGTGTGTGTGTGGTTGATGTGTAGAAAGTGGTGTCTATGTTAGGTTCTGCGTGTGTGGGTGTATGTGTGGGTAAACAGCAGGAGGGGTTTGTGGCATGTGAGAGCTTGTTGGTGAGTGAAAGAGAGTGAGTGAGTGAGTGAAAGAGGTGTGTGTATAGTGGATCATGAGTGAAGGAATTTGAGAGAGGGACTGATTTCAGTCAAAAATTTCTAAGTTAACATTCATATTCAGTTCATGCATTCATTCATTATAGTTCAGTTTAAACCCAGTTTCATACAAACCCTATTTTATTCTCAGGTTTCAGTTTTACAGTTCAACTCAAAAACTCAAATTCAGTTTTAACTTAAAACCCAAAACTCAATTTCAGTTTTAACTTCAACTTAAACTCGAGTTTTCAAGTGAACCCAAATCTTAGTTAACCATCCCAAAACCCAGCCTCGGTTTTTCCAACTCATTACACAAGTTTAAAAGCATTAACCTCAGTTTTTACATACACACAAGAAGGGACTCAGGTTTCATACATAAGAAGGGAAATTCTCAGGTTTCATAAAAGAAAACTCAGTTTTTATGTTAAATCCATGTTTCATACAAACCCAGTTCATAACCCACATCTCAGTTTATATAAAGTTAACATTATCAGTTTCATTTTCAGCTAACCTTGCTTTAATCTCAGATTTCCTTTTTTCAACCCAAAACTAATTTCTCAGTTTCTCAGTTTAAACATTGCATTAATTCTCAGGTTCAACATAATTGGGAAATCTCAGTTTTCATGTATACAATAAAATTCAGTTTTCATGCAATGGGTAAAATCCCAGTTTTCCCTACACAATAAATTCCTAGGTTTTAGATACAATACATTCAAGATTCACTAAAAACAAAACCAACTCAAGTTGAACCACAATTCTCAGGTTAACATTTGGGAATTTCCTCAGTTTAACATAAAGGAGATAAATTCTCAGTTTTATACTCTAACCCCAATTTCAAGTAACCCACATATGTAATCTGATTTCTAACATGCATCATAAATCAAAATCTACAATTAACTTCATAATTTAACATTTTAAAAACTCACGAACAGTGAGCATAACACAGGTATCAGTAACTCCCATGTACCACTGAAATTCCAATTTCGAATATTAAAACAATTATGAAAACCTAAATCAGTCATGTACAGTGGTGTCAGGTATGTGTGTGTACATGTGGAGGGTGTCCACATGTCCGAGAACTGAACACAAGTGTCAATAAACGAAATATAGGAAGCTATTAGGACACAGTGCAAAATAATCCTCGTGCGGCCATGTCGTGCACGATTGCACACCACACAGGGCACGAACACCCATGTGCTCATGCACACACGTAGAGGGGGTATAGGGCTAGGGTTTCAAGTCCCTGACACGAGTCCACATTGTGTCTGCACGCGACACGAAAGCCATATCAGAAGCCACTGTTCGTGCGAAATAGTGCAGTACAATTTCAGTGCACTCGTGTTTTCGTATCCGACACAAGACGACGTGTCCTGAAACTCGAGGGGGGTCTATCAGTGATGGCCCCCACTACTGTGCCAAGTGGCACGTGTCCACGTGGTCTACACAGGGAGAATTTAGGCTCTGGTAGCAGGGGATGTGCACGGGGTCGTGTTGCATGTGTGCGTGTCCAATTTCGACACAAAAATGACACAATCTTCGACTCAGTCGAATATATTTGGAATCCAGACACCAAGGGCTACACAACCATGTAATTAGTTTTGAAATTTATTAACTTTTATTTCTAAGTGGCATTTCATCGAACACAAATTCAAAAACACCGTTACGGACACGAATTTCTACCAAACTTGGGCTACACCTAGGGGAACCCTAATTAATTGCATCTATGGAAAGAAACTGAAATTTAAATAGGTTTTATGGTAGTTACCTATTGAGGGTGAAACCTCAATAAAAAATAAATAAGGGAAGGTGTTCTTCTCTAATTGAATGGTCAATTCACTTCGAAACCTTGCTAGCTAGCCTCCCTTAGCACCCTCTACTATTGGAGATGATGATGTAATTGATTAGACTCAATTTGCACTTGATTTGGATATTAGGGGAAGAACAATTAGGGCTTCTTTCTAGGTATTTAAAAAGAGGCAAGGCTCTTAAGTGTGATACTTATAGGAGATGGGGGCTTGTACGGCTGGCCACTAGATGAATTAGGGTTAGGTTTAGATGTAGATGAGTGTCTAAGGCTTGTCCAACCAATTCTAAACCTTCCTATTGGTTCAATAGTCCTAAGGCTTATTTTTTCACAAATATCCTAAGGGGTAAATATTCTACTTAGAATATCTAGATATTGTTAATCTTGTCATTTACTAGGTTACCCTAATCAAGACTCTAAGCTTAAGGCTAGTCTAGATTAGGCTAAACTTCTAGGTTAAGTCTCAAATAATTAACTAGCACATATTTAATTAATATAATTTATAATTTCACAAAATTGTCAAAATGACCAAAATATTCTTAGGCTTAAAAGTAGTAATATGACATTCTAATCACATGACTAGGCTCCCATGGTCATGGTTAGTCTCTAGGCTTAGCAATTCTAGGGTTACACTAGTTAACCATCAAAATCATATTTTAATATTTTAAATAGTTTTAAATCAATTAAAATTACCAAAAATCATAACATGGTTTAAATATCATTATTAAATAATTATAATAACAAAATTTCAAAATTATTCTTATTTTAGAAAATTGGTGTTACAAGTCTACCCTCCTTAGAAGAATTTTGTTCTAGAAATTAGGATGGTAGTACTCCTCTTAGGTCAAACACCCCACAATCATAGTCTCAAACACACAGTTCGACAATCATATGCGTCTGTCCAAAGTTATGATACTCAGAATCTTCGTCATGCTAGTGAGCAAGGCTACGATAATCACAGAGTCCTCGACTAAGATACATATCTCTAGAATCATGGTATTTAAAATTTTTGTATTGCCGCATGCTTGGCCGCGAAAACCTTAAATTCACATACCCGAGAAATACGTCCAAAGCCAGACTATATGTCCTCACTATGCCAGCTATCATGACTATAGAAGACTCTAGATCCCATAACTGAAGTGACCTAGCCTATACGACTTATCTCAGAAGAAAATTAAATCATAATGAAACACCAGATCAAAACTTATCAATAACAAGGAACAGATGGAATCGAATTTCAAGACAGTTATAAGGAGGCAAATGCGAAAATAGAATCGAGAAGAACGGAACCTGCAATAAGCTCTCCTACTTCTCGAGCATCATCAGCTGTCATGGCGTAAGCTCGCCCCTGCTGGCCTCCTCTGGCCGGCTGCTAGCCTACTGGAGCCCTTGCTCCTGCTCCCTGAGCTATCCATCCTACAGACTTGGGACACTCTCTCAACTGATGATCCGATGATCCGCGGAGTAGGCACTTGCCTAGCCTTCGACATTCGCCCCAATCGTGCCCTGGTTTCTTACAGAAAGGACAAAGGATAACATGCTGCTATCTAAGGGCATGCTGTTGTCTCTGTTGCTGTTGTACCTGCCAAAAAGGAGCACAGCCCTAAAACTGCTGTTGAAAGTGGACCTTCGGCTGCTGATACTGCTGCTGAATCTGTATGTGAGGCCTCTTGGCCTGGCCTCCGCTGCTGCTGGCTCCATGAGCGTCTCGTCCCCTCTTGAGCCTTAGCTCAAGGTCATCCTTCGCTGCTAGGGCGCCCACCAGGATCTCCTCAAAAGTGTCGCTGCGGGCACTCTTGGTATAGGACTTCACCTCCCTGACTAGCCCCTTCCTGAACCTCCGGACCTTCGTCGCCTCAGAAAGCCCCTCAACAAATCTGTCCAGACGGCAGAACTCCCCGGCGTACTCCTCGACAGTCTGACTGCCCTACACCAAAGCCTCGAACTGCGTCTCAAGGGCACCAAGCGCTGCGTCGGAGAAAAACTTCTCCTTGAACAGCTTCTTGAAAGTTGCCCAAGTCTGTCCAACTGTACCAATATAAGCCCACTTCCCAAATTTTTGATTTTTTTTTTAATTTTATTTGTTTATAATTAAATTTATGGTCATTGTGAGTCATGTCAAAGCTTGTAGGTGGGATATGACCATATTAAGGTTATATGACCTCTAGATAGCTTATATATGTATTATTTAGCTATTTTATATTTTTCTACAATTTTTTGGATATTTTTAGGTATTTAATATTTAAGGTTTTATTATTTTTAAGGACTTTCAGGATTTACTGTAAAGTCATACGGGGGTATTTTTGGACCAAATATTTTTATTTGGGCTCTAAATGACTAAAATATTCTTTAGAATATTTTAGAATTTGTTTGGATTTATTTAGAATTTTTGGGAATTTTTATATAATTAAAACCTATAGAAATATATTTTATAGGCTTTGGGAATTTACTGTGACGTCATACGATAATATTTTGTGTTAAAATATTTTATTTATATTCTAGACACTTAGAAATATTTTCTAGAATTTTTCTGGATTTTTCTGCAATTTATTTTGATTTATTTGGACTTAAAATAATTTTTAAATAATTGTCTGAATTAAATAAATAAATACCCAGAAATCTACCCGGGGGGCCCACCTGTCGGCGCCAACTACTATAGTGACAGCCTCTCTCTCTACTATATATATTATTATATTTGCCCACCCTAATTAAAATTCCAGCAGCCTTTTGTGGGAGAACTCATCTAGGGTTTTCGACTTCCCAAAGCGATTCCCGCTAACTCCGACGTGCTTTTCACGCGCCGTTTTTTTCTTGGATTCGTATCGAGGTAAAATTTCTGATTATGTAATTTATTTTTATAGATATTATTCCTAAATTTTTGGAAAATTTGTAGAGTGTCGGTTGTCCGAAACTTGACACGTTTCGGTGTTTTCGAGGTTCCGGGAGGACCGAAAATTGAAATCACGAACCGTTTAAAGTTTCAAAAATCTAACACAGAGCTCTACGACATATATATTTTTCCATAAATTAATTCGTTCATCTAGTATTTTAGTTTTCTGTTGAACTCAGAATTGATCGATTGATCCCCGTTTTGGTCACGATTAGCCATAATGGTGATATCTTTTGACCAAAGCATGATTTTGCGGCATAGTTAATTCCAGCGCACTCGTGGCACTGAAATCTACCAAGATGTACTTTCAAAATCTAGAGTTCACAGCGTTTGACTAGATAGTCAATGGCACGTCTTGATTTGCGTGCCATGGTTTTCAAAATTGGGAAACACGACTTTTGATGGCCAAACTTGCATGTTTAGATTATATTCAGATTATTATTAGGTTAAATTAGGTTTTTAAGTGAATTATTCTAGAATTATTTATTATTAGATTAGTAACCCAACTAGCCACTATTCCATGAATTTAGAACTAGAACATTAGAATTGATTTATAGTTTTCGTGCACGGTTCATGGTGCGATATGTGTTATAGGTTGACAGCTCCTAGATCGGCATCCCCTTATCCTTGACTTGTGACTACGGTTTGTGCAAGGACCACAGGCAAGTATACCTTGTCTCCCTCTAAAGTTTATTTACATGCATATTTCTATTATTATATGATTTACTAGTTGATTATTTACATGAGATTTGTATATTGTGCATGCTCGTATAGATATAGTTCTTGTTCACAGTTAATTTTGTAGTTCATATTGGATTGGTTTGATCTCGTGTATTATGATTGGATCGTGTCGTATCATCACCTGTACTTGGACAGAGTCGCATCATGTCATAGGATGAATAAGTCATAACAGAACTGTTGTACCTTGAATTCTTGAAGCTAACCTGCGAGTCCACAGTAGGGGCGAAGGTTAGTAGTTATTTGTATCTTGATTCTTGAAGCTAACATGCGAGTCCACACTAGGGGCGAGGGTTAGTAGATATATGTCCGCACCTGCGAGTCCACACTAGGGGCGAGAGTTAGTAGTTATCTGTTCCATAACTGCGAGTCCACATTAGGGGCGAGGGTTAGTAGTTGTTCAAACCTGCGAGTCCACACTAGGGGCGAGGGTTTGAGTATTCGATTGATTATCCGTTGACATCGTGACATCTTGTTCTCTTGTTCTCTTCCAATATTTCGTTTATGTGTAGTGGTTATTCCAGTCGTGTATAGTAGTATTTTTGTGTTGATTGGTCTTTTCCCGTTTATTTCCTGTATTTTCTTTATTGCATGATAAACTGCTAGATAGGCATGTTTTTATGTATCTTGCTATGTCCCCTGAGGACCTGATGATCTCTTCAGGTTAGTGATTACATGGAGTTAGCTAGTAGTTCTGGACGGCGGATGTGATGATGCACCTGCAGGGATACAGGTATTTGCTTGTGATATTTCTTTATTATCCTCTCGTGCTTTATATTCCATACCATGATATATTTTGCTTATTTTATAGACTCATATCATTCTTGGAGTCTAATCGGACAATATGCTAATAGGCTGCAGACCATGACCCATAATTGTTCATTCATGTTTCATATTCTTATTGTGGATTGGGATATAGATTGCATTGCCATGATTTGGCAGTATACCATAGCCTTGAGAGCGTTTACGTATTCGAGTCGGGCTGGAGTCCGTTCGATATGTAGCTGGCTTGCTCACGAGCTCGCGTCCGAAAAGCGGGTGCGGGTCGTGTCAAGTTTTTTGGTGGCCCATGCAGGTCAGAGCATATCGTATCGGTTACATAATTGTACTGATACGAGCCTGCGACTATGACTAAACCTTAGAAATCTCAATCCACACTGCCTTGAAAATTCTCCTAGAAATTTCTCTCTGTCCTTGAAATATCATATTTGTTCTCGATTATTCTTCCTTGCCTTCCAAACCATTGATTTTAGTCTCCTTCTATTTCGGGATGACGAACGATCGTGCTGTTTAGAATCTATCAGAAATTCTTAAATTATAGTATAATATTGCTTGACTATTGAATATTTGGTTGTTTATAGATATAAGGGATTATAGATGTCATACGCCCTAGATATCTGTTAGTAGAATTATTGGCAACTAGTTAGAAGATTACAAGTTTTTAGTGACCGTGTTTTGAGGATTAGTGTGATCAAAGGTGGGTAGAATTCCTCAAGTATTCATAGTTATGAAATGACTAGAGAAGGTCATACAATAATTTTTGAGAAATTAAATTTGAGGAGATTAAGGTAATAGTAGACTTTGATTTTTAGGAAATAGTTATGAATTAGAATTTTGAGGACAAAATTTTTTTAAGGTGGGTAGATTTGTAAGCCCACTTCCCAAATTTTTGATTTTTTTAATTTTATTTGTTTATGATTAATTTTATGGTCATTGTGAGTCATGCCAAAACTTGTTGGTGGGATATAACCATATTAAGGTCATATGACCCCTAAATAACTTATATATGTATTATTTAGCTATTTTATATTTTTTTCTACAATTTTTGGATATTTTTAGGTATTTAATATTTAAGATTTTATTATTTTTAACGACTTTCAGGATTTACTGTAAGGTTATACGGGGGTATTTTTGGACCAAATATTTGTATTTGGGCTCTAAATGACTAAAAATATTTTTTAGAATATTTTAGAATTTTTCTGGATTTATTTAGAATTTTTGGGAATTTTTGTAGTGCCCCACTCCTCGCGGTTCACTATGTAATACCTACGGCTTGCTGACTCAGTCTCGAACTGAGTTTTTGGGAAAACCTTTGCCGGTATCGATTGATCACGGATGAAATGCAATGAACCTTTCCAATTGATGGATTGGCTTCTATTGAAATGAATCCAAGTGTTTTGTTGGATGTTTTCTTTCGCTGCTTGGTTTTAATGAATACGTTTTCGAGTTGGTTTTCGATGATTGGTTTTCATTGTTCGCTTTCATCGCATATCGCATTCATTCCGAATCTTGAGAGAAAGAGACCGAAGTATGTTAATCAGATGTTGGTGCCTATGCAGGAGGACGCATAGACATACATAGGACGTGAACGGCGCGTGAAGTCCCTCATTCTCTCAACTAAGATTCATCTTGGTGAGTTACTTCAACCGAACAGACATTGATATGTACGCCCTAATAAAATGATCTCTAGTCTACTCTTTTGTTGTGTTCCGCTGATCAACGATACCAAACCAACAAAAGATAAGAAATAAAGAATTGAACTTAGATGTTAATCAAAGAACAGTTGCCTTACTCGTGCTTGATATGAATGATTACAAGTTCTTATTCTATTGCTAGAGATTGTTGTAAATGTTGCTAAAGTCATATCACAGAGATGATACGGCTTGCGGTACAGAGAACAAGAGTAAGACGGAAATACAGAGAGTTGCATATGTTGTCATAATAGAAATTTATTTGATAGAGTGCATTCATGTATTTGGTCTCGGACAACTTGTGTACACATGGCTAATCCTCACGACCAGTTTTGGGGCACCTGAGCTGCTCGACCTAGGGGGATTAGAGTAACGCCCTGCGGTAAAGAAACCAAGGGGTGTATAAAGTGTCCTTACCGACGAGCTGAACCCAAGAGTCACAGCGGCTAATCACGGGGAATGACCCGTGGACCAACATATAGTTAGGTGCATTTATGAAATCAGAGTGCATTGCAACCAAACAAAAGATGCAAAATTCAAACATTATGCCTTTACATCATATACAAATTGTGCTAACCTGTCTTGTGCAGGGATGACTGTCGGCGATGGTAAGATTTATTATACAGTGCTTTCTGCTGCTATGTTTCTTATGAATTGTTAAAAAGAATCTAGACAAGTAGAAAGATCACTAGTAAATGTTAGCTTCACATGTTGAATTAGTGCAGAGATTTGCGAGTTCGGCCAAAAGCTGCTCGCCAGTACATGATGTGTGCTGACCCACGTTATAGGCATCTTTTTAGAGACAAAGAAGACAAGGGGATTTCAGGAGAGGCACTAAAGCTCGTCTAGTCCAGTAGAGCTGCGGACTGCCTCGAAGCTACTTTTCATTTCAGTCAAATTGTAAGTTTCCTTTTCCATTGAAGGTGTCTTTTCAATTCCAGCTTGTAATAAAGGGATATCATGTATGGGCATTGCGGCTATTTTCAAAAGAGAATCATGTAGCCAATATAAGGCACTCTAAGTTTGCAAAGCTTTGTACTTGTATTCCTATCAAGTTTATAAATAAAAGAAGTATTTTCATTTCATATCTCTGTGTTCAATATTTGGTTTTCTGCAATAAATGGGTGGTGCATGTGTTTTGCTTGACTAATGGGTGCGTGCGTGTGTTTTGCTTGACTAGTTATTTTTGTGCAGGTACATGGCCTTGTGCAAGCGCAACTTAGGCTTGCACGGCATCACGCCTTAGCGAGGACGATCGATCCCGCAGGGATCCAATCAAGACGGACGACCCTAGCGGGATCGGGGCTTGACAAAGTGGTATCAGAGCACAGTTTTATGTCCTTGGCCTCTTGCAAATATCGTTTTCGAAAAAGTATATAAAGTAATTTGATGGCTTTTAAAAAGAGTTCTGATTTTGAGTTATGAAAACCAATGCCCCATACAATAAGTCTATAATATTTTATGCTACTGACAGAAGTTATACTCTTTTGTAGAGAAATGGCCCATACTCGACCAGCTTCCTCGACAGATCCGATAGAACGGATCATGACATTGTTGGAACTACAAAGATAAGACAATGAGGAACGTGGCCAAATACAACAGGCCCAAATTCAAGCCCAACAGAAACAGTTGGACTCCTTGACCCAACTTGTCACGACGCTTGCGGCAAATCGAGATACCACCGCAGCGACTAAACCAACGGGAATGCCCGAGATTGAGCCCGTAGAGGGTGACGAACCCCAGCCGGCGTAAAGGCACACTTCCTTTAGGCCAAAGGACTTCTTAGACGTGAAACCTCCAAAATTTGAAGGCAGGACATCACCCGATAAGGTGATGGACTGGATTGATAAAATGGAGAGTCTGTTCGCGTTTGTAGGAATTCCGAGTAGCAAGAAGGTAGTTTGTGCCGTTCTGCTTCTACGGCTGCGGGCAAAGGATTGGTAGAAGGCGAAGAAGCCGGCGCTGCTCGCAACAGCTAGAAATGGGAAGATCTCATGGGCCTTGCTCAAGAAAGCATTTCTGGAACAGTATCTCCCTTCTGCTATCAGCCAGAAGATGGAGAATGACTTCGTCACTTTGAAGTAAGGGAGCATGTTCGTGGAAGATTATGAATCTAAATTTGCTAAGCTGGCCAATTTTGCTGATGTTATGCTACCAATAGAGCAGGCCTGCATAAATCGGTTCGTTCAAGGGCTGAACGATGACATTCAATTGAGTGTACTAAACCGAAAATGTGGGACATATCCTCAGGCCTTTAAGGCAGCACTACAAGTGGAACAATTTAGCCTGAGGAAGGCGGTCAGCTAAAATTTAGTGCAGTCGTAATCCATCTACAAAAAGATACCAAGATGGAGAGAAGAAGATAGAGGGGGAACCTCGCAACAAGATTGAGTACACTTTCTGCGGCCGCCCGGGCCATGTCAGAGATCATTGTCGTTCCCTCAACAGGGAATGCTTCAACTGTGGTCAGAAAGGCCATAGCTTCAGAGATTGTCCAAAGAAGAGACATACTGCACGAAACAGAGATGATGTAGAAGAGCATTGGCCGCTGCCAGACCCACCGCCGCTCCAAGATAATCTGCACAATCAGCAGTTGCGGAATGCCAACACTGCGACCGCGCGCGTCTATAGCCTCTCCTCCCTACTTGATAAAGATGGCAATTCTAGTGGAGGTGCGTTTGTATCTTAAGTTTTGAGGACAAAACTTTTTCTTAGTGGGTTATTATGTAGTGCCCCGCTCCTCGCGGTTCACTATGTAATACCTACGGCTTGCTGACTCAGTCTCGAACTGAGTTTTTGGGGAAACCTTTGCCGGTATCGATTGATCACGGATGAAATACAATGAACCTTTTCAATTGATGGATTGTCTTCTATTGAAATGAATCCAAGGGTTTTGTTGGATGTTTTCTTTCACTGCTTGGTTTTGATGAATGCGTTTTCGAGTTGGTTTTCGATGATTGGTTTTCATTGTTCGCTTTCATCGCATATCGCATTCATTCCGAATCTTGAGAGAAAGAGATCGAAGTATGCTAATCAGATGTTGGTGCCTATGCAGGGGGACGCATAGACATACATAGGACATGAACGGTGCGTGAAGTCCCTCCTTCTCTCAACTAAGATTCTTCTTGGTGAGTTGCTTCAACCGAACATACATTGATCTGTACGCCCTAATAAAATGATCTCTAGTCCACTTTTTTGTTGTGTTCCGCTGTTCAACGATACCAAACCAACAAAAGATAATAAAAAAAGAATTGAACTTAGATGCTAATCAAAGAACAGTTGCCATACTCGTGCTTGATATGAATGATTACAAGTTCTTATTCTGCTGCTAGAGATTGTTGTAAATATTGCTAAAGTCATATGACAGAGATGATACGACTTGCCGTACAGAGAACACAAGTAATATGGAAATACAGAGTTACATATGTTGTCATAATAGAGATTTATTTGATAGAGTGCATTCATGCATTTGGTCTCGAACAACTTGTGTACATAGGGCCAATCCTCACGACCAGTTTGGGGGCACCTGAGCTGTTCGGCCTAGGGGGATTAAAGTAACGCCCTACGGTAAAGAAACCAAGGGGTGTATAGAGTGTCCTTAGCGACGAACTGAACCCAAGAGTCACAGCGGCTAATCACGGGGAATGACCCGTGGACCAACATGTAGTTAGGTGCATTTATGAAATCAGAGTGCATTACAACCTAACAAAAGATGCAGAATTCAAACAATATGCCTTTACATCATATGCAAATTGTGCTAACCTATCTTGTACAGGGATGACTGTCGGCGATGGTAAGATTTATAATACAGTGCTTTCTGCTGCAATGTTTCTTATGAATTATTAAAAAGAATCTATACAAGTAGAAAGATCACTAGTAAATGTTAGCTTCACATGTTGAATTAGTGCAGAGATTTGTGAGTTCGGCCAAAAGCCGCTCGCCAGTACATGATGTGTGCTGACCCACGTTGTGGGCATCTTTTCAGAGACAAAGAAGACAGGGGGATTTCAGGAGATGCACTAAAGCATGTCTAGCCCAGTAGAGCTGCGGACTGCCTCGAAGCTACTTTTTATTTCAGTCAAATTGCAAGTTTCCATTTCCTTTGAAGGTGTCTTTTCAATTCCAGCTTGTAATAAAGGGATATCATGTATGGGCATTGCGGCTATTTTTAAAAGAGAGTTTCAAAGAGAATCATGTAGCCAATATAAGGCACTCTGAGTTTGCAAAGCTTTGTACTTGTATTCCTATCAAGTTTATGAATAAAAGAAGTATTTCCATTTCAAATCTATGTGTTCAATATTTGGTTTTCTGCAATGAATGGGTGTGTGCGTGTGTTTTACTTGACTAATGGGTGCGTGCGTGTGGTTTGCTTGACTAGTTGTTTTTGTGCAGGTACTTGGCCTTGTGCAAGCGCAACTTAGGCTTGTACGGCATCACGTCTTAGCGAGGACGATCGATCCCGCAGGGATCCAGGCAAGACGGACGACCCTAGCGGGATCGGGGAGTGACAATTTTTATATAATTAAAACCGTTAGAAATTATATTTTATAAGCTTTGGAAATTTACTGTGAGGTCACACGATGATATTTTGTGTTAAAATATTTTACTTATATTCTAGACACTTAGAAATATTTTCTAGAAATTTCTTGAATCTTTCTGAATTTTTCTGCAATTTATTTTGATTTATTTGGACTTAAAATAATTTTTAAATAATTTTCAGAATTAAATAAATAAATACCCAGAAATCCAACCGGGGGGCCCACCTGTCGGTGCCAACTACTACAGTGACCGCCTCTCTCTCCTATATATATATATATATTATTATATTTGCCCACCCTAATTAAAATTCCAGCAGCCTTTTGTGGGAGAACTCATCTAGGGTTTCCGACTTCCCAAAGCGATTTCCGCCAACTCCGATGTGCTTTTCATGCGCCATTTTTTTGTTGAATTCGTATCGAGGTAAGCTTTCTGATTATGTAATTTATTTTGTAGATATTATTCCTAAATTTCTGGAAAATTCGTAGAGTGTTGGTTGTCCGAAACTTGACACGTTTCGATGTTTTCGGGGTTCCGGGAGGACCGGAAATCGAAATCATGAACCGTTTGAAGTTTCGGAAATCTAACACAGAGCTCTACGACATATATATTTTTCCAGATATTAATTCGTTCATCTAGTATTTTAGTTTTCTGTTGAACTCAGAATTGATCGGTTGATCCCCGTTTTGGTCACGATTAGCCATAACAGCGATATCTTTTGGCCAAAGCATGATTTTGCGGCATGGTTGATTCCAGCGCACTCGTGGCACTGAAATCTACCAAGGTGAACTTTCAAAATCTAGAGTTCACAGCGTTTGACTAGATAGTCAACGGCACGTCTCGATTTACGTGCCATAGTTTCCAAAATTAGGAAACACGACTTTTGATAGCCAAACTTGCATGTTTAGATTATATTCTGATTATTATTAGGTTCAATTAGGTTTTTAAGTGAATTATTCCAGAATTAATTATTATTAGATTAGTAACCCAACTAGCCACTATTCTATGAATTTAGAACTAGAACATTAGAATTGATTTATAGTTTTCGTGCACGGTTCATAGTACGATATGTGTTATATGTTGACGGCTCCTAGATCGACATCCCCTCATCCTCGACTTGTGACTACGATTTGTTCGAGGACCACAGGCAAGCATACCTTGCCTCCCTCTACAGTTTATTTACATGCATATTTCTATTATTATATAGTTTTACTAGTTGATTATTTACATAAGATTTGTATATTGTGCATGCTAGTATAGATATAGTTCTTGTTCATAGTTAATTTTGTAGTTCATATTGGATTGGTTTTCTCGTGTATCGTAATTGGGTCGTGTCGTGTCATCACCTGTACTTGGACTGAGTCGTATCGTGTCATAGGATGAATAAGTTATAACAGAACTACTGTACCTTGAATTCTTGAAGCTAACCTACGAGTCCACACTAGGGGCGAGGGTTAGTAGTTATCTGTATCTTGATTCTTAAAGCTAACCTACGAGTCCACACTAGGGACGAGGGTTAGTAGATACCTGTCCGCACCTGCGAGTCCACACTAAGGGCGAGGGTGATTTCTTGAAGCTAACCTGCGAGTCCATACTAGGGGCGAGGGTTAGTAGTTATCTGTTCCGCACTTGCGAGTCCACATTAGAGGAGAGGGTGTTTTCTTGAAGCTAACCTGCGAGTCCACATTAGGGGCGAGGGTTAGTAGTTGTTCAAACCTGCGAGTCCACACTAGGGGCGAGGGTTTGAGTATTCGATTGGTTATCTGTTGACATCGTGACATCATGTTCTCTTGTTCTCCTCCAGCAGTTCGTTTATGCGTAGTGGTTATTCCAGTCGTGTATAGTCGTATTTTCGTGTTGATTGGTCTTTTTTTGTTTATTTCCTGTATTTTCTTTATTGCATGATAAACTGCTAGATAGGCATGTTTTATGTATCTTGCTATGTCCCCTGAGGACCTGATGATCTCTTCAGGTTAGTGATTGCATGGAGTTAGCTAGTAGTTCTGGACGGCAGATGTGATGATGCACCTGCAGGGATACAGGTATTTGCTTGTGATATTTCTTTATTATCCTCTCGTGCTTTATATTCCATACCATGATATATTCTGCTTATTTTATAGACTCGTATCATTCTTGGAGTCTAATCGGACAATATGCTAATGGGCTGCAGACCATGACCCATAATTGTTCATTCATATTTCATATTCTTATTATGGATTGGGATATAGATTGCATTACCATAATTTGGCAGTATACCATAGCCTTGACAGCGTTTACGTATTCGAGTCGGATTGGAGTCCGTTCGATATATAGCTGGCTTGCTCACGAGCTCGCGTCCGAAAAGTGGGTGCGGGTCATGACAACCAACCCTTGGATCTGTCTGGTACTACGTGCGGGCCAAGTCCTGCATCATACTAGCCGTCGCCTCAATCTGTAGTCTCGCTGGAATCTCTGCCAGCCTGAAGATCTCCTCCATGTGCTCTATCCACTTGTCGACGTACAGGATCCCCTCTGTACCCCTGAAGTCTCGCGGGTGCATCTTCTGGAAATCCTGTATGTCCTTCTCCTTCGGTTGATGCTGCTGCTTACCTGCCTGATGCTGAACAGTAACTCTCTTAACTGTCGTCAGGGCCAGAACGATGCCCCGACTGAACTACGTCGTCTGACGCTGCTGCTGGGCCTCCATAAACTGTAGGAAGAAGATAAAGAGCTGTACTGCATCAACTGATCCCGTAGGTGGCGGCTGCTGAAATGTATCCAGAATGACAGGGGAAGACCTCTGAACAGGTGGAGGCACACCCCTAAAAGCTGCCGAAACTCCGACATGCAAAGTGATAGAAGGAGTTGCGGTCCCAGCGTCTACAATCGAGTGAGAGGTGGCAGACCTCTCACCTGCATCTGCTGGGAAGAGCGATACGATCGTGTCTCGATCACCATCCTGGAGACAGATCGAACGAGGAATCAATACTGAGATAGAAACGATAAATCAAGAGAGGACAGTTTATTTCAAAAGGAAACATTAGAGTAGTAAGAATTTTGATAACAAGAATCAGGTTAAAAGCATTTACTAATGTGATTGAGTACCTCAAATATCCTACTCCTACTGCAGGCTGTAGTG
The DNA here is from genome assembly GCA_029216955.1 of Iris pallida. Lineage (NCBI taxonomy): Eukaryota > Viridiplantae > Streptophyta > Magnoliopsida > Asparagales > Iridaceae > Iris > Iris pallida. The sequence goes on from JANAVB010040818.1 coordinate 13,273,454, forward strand.
ATACTCTAGCTCGAATACCACTACATAAACTAGACCTACATGGGCCACCACTAAAAACGTGTCACGATCCGCACCCAGTGTAGGGGCACGAGAAGTGGGTACGTCCAGTCTATATCGTAGTGTCGACGGTAGAATGCTGTCCTAAGTCACTATCACAAACTAAATACAATATGATATACTCTCCGAACGGAGGACAATTCACATAAGGTACAACTTAATCACAAATCTAGAGATAGAAATAGCACGATATGATAAATATGAAATCCTCAAACTGAGGTACAAACAGAAGAGACAGTCTAAGTGTCTAAATGACACAACATCACAACATCCAAAAAATAACACCTCTAAAGTCAATACAAATGACATAAGAAATAAGATAAAGCCTATCTAATCTAGTCTAAGTAGTAGGGATGACGTCCTCAGCTAGAGCTGGATCCTTCTGTGGGTCCAACTCACAGGTGTCGTCAAGATGGGCTCCGTAGTAGGTTGAGCAGAAGTCCTCGGTATCATCTGTAATATTTTCAACAGGTCCAGTCAGGACGGGAGCGAGCACAGTACATCTCATGCAGTTTATATCATGGCAGGAAATATAAAGCAAGCAATAGAGTAAGATACATGAAACGCTGTAAGAAGATGTATATGAAAAACAGGAGAGATATTTGATAACTGGAAATATATACATGATAAGTAAGAACTGTAAGTGACTAGTGATTTAGAGTACGAGATGGCATGTAACTGGCTTGGGTTGAACATGATATACATAGGTGAACATGAGAGACACCAGCCGTGAAGGTTGTGTTGTACATGATAACAAATGAAAAGTAACAGAGTGAACATTATGGGTAAATCACATGACCATTTATGTTCACCCCCTACCCACAATCAATACACAAGGATTCAGTCAAGTTATGTTACGAACATGATATTTTGGTTACACACGAAGCACATGAGGAAACATGAACGTACATGAGGGCACATGAAAGTACATAAGCGTACATAAAATCACATAAGAGAACATGAGAGTACATGAATAATGCAGGAGCAAGGAATACATGATGTGCATGAAACACATGACATAAAATATCTAATGCGCCCGCTAAGGGGGATAACATCCCATGAAGAGATCCATATAGTACCAATCCGTGATAACAAGTGTCAGCATCAAGTAAAGTAATCTAGAGCAAGAATATAAGTCGTGACAAGTATGAAACGATCAGATAATGTACTCGCCTGCGATCTGAATGTCTCTGAGAATACACTGTCCGAAACGAGGTATCTGAGTCCTATTTAGAGCAACACAAGTCATGATGTATACAAGGGGTGATAAATGAAGTGTACAATGCATCTACATAATTTTCTTGGTCAATCTTGGTCAAAGTCAACTCTGGGTTAAACCAAGTCAACATCTAGTCAAACTAGGTCAACAACAAGGCTATCTTGGTCAACTGGTCAAACTTAGGCTATCAAGGGTCAATTGTCAACTATTGGTCAACTACAGTCAATCTCTAGTCAAGCTTGGTCAATTTGGTCACATATTGACTCAATGTTGACCTTTGGTCAACAAGGTCAAACTAGTCTAAGTTAGTCAAAATCCTATACAATACCATATACCATATAGACCACACACTAGGCCTAAACAAGTCTAGACCAAAATCCTAGATGAAAACAAGCAACATCAATTTCTAACCAACTTACAATATACCTATATATATCATATATTCATGTAAAAATTTTTATACATATATATAATCATCTAGTCATGCTTGCATTCATCATCATATATTCATGCATTGCATACCTACATACAACATATAAATTTAGCTATATTTACATATATATATATATATATATATATATATATATATATATATATATATATATATATATTTTATATATATATATATATATATATATATAAGGAAATTAAATCAAAGTGAGAGTGTGTGTGTGGTTGATGTGTAGAAAGTGGAGTCTATGTTAGGTTCTGTGTGTGTGGGTGTATGTGTGGGTAAACAGCAGCAGGGGGTGTGGCATGTGAGAGCTTGTGGGTGAGTGAAAGAGAGTGAGTGAGTGAGTGAAAGAGGTGTGTATAGTGGATCATGAGTGAATGAATTTGAGAGAGGGACTGATTTCAGTCAAAAAATTCTAAGTTAACATTCATATTCAGTTCATGCATTCATTCATTATAGTTCAGTTTAAAGCCAGTTTCATACAAACCCCATTTTATTATCAGGTTTCAGTTTCACAGTTCAACTCAAAAGCTCAAATTCAGTTTTAACTTAAAACCCAAAACTCAATTTCAGTTTTAACTTCAACTTAAACTCGAGTTTTCAAGTGAACCCAAATCTTAGTTACATTCCAAAATCCAGTCTCAGTCTTCCTAACTCATTACACAAGTTTAAAAGCATTAATCTCAGTTTTTACATACACACAAGAAGGGACTCAGGTTTTATACATAAGAAGGGAAATTCTCAGGTTTCATAAAAGAAAACTCAGTTTTCATGTTAAATCCATGTTTCATACAAATCCAGTTCATAACCCACATCTCAGTTTATATCAAATTATTATATCAAGTTAACATTATCAGTTTCATTTTCAGCTAACCATGCTCTAATCTTAGATTTCCCTTTTTCAACCCAAAACTAATTTCTCAGTTTCTCAGTTTAAACATTGCATTAATTCTCAGGTTCAACATAATTGGGAAATCTAAGTTTTCATGTAACAATAAAATTCAGTTTTCATGCAATGGGTAAAATCCCATATTTCCCTACACAACAAATTCCTAGGTTTTAGATACAATACATTCAAGGTTCACTAAAAAAAAACCAACTCAAGTTGAACCACAGTTCTCAGGTTAACATTTGGGAATTTCCTCAGTTTAACATAAAGGAGATAAATTCTCAGTTTTATACTCTAACCCCAATTTCAAGTAACCCACATATGTAATTTGATTTCTAACATGCATCACAATTCAAAATCTACAATTAACTTCATAATTTAACATTTTAAAAACTCACGAACAGTGAGCATAACACAGGTATCAGTAACTCCCATGTACCACTGAAATTCCAATTTCAAATATCAAAACAATTATGAAAACCTAAATCAGTCAGGTACAGTGGTGTCAGATATGTGTGTGTACATGTGGAGGGTGTCCACGTGTCCGAGAACTGGAAACAAGTGTCAATAAACGAAATATAGGAAGCTATTAGGACACAGTGCAAATATCTCTTCGTGCGGCCATCTCGTGCACGATTGCACACCACACAGGGCACGAACACCCACGGACTCATGCACACGTAGAGGAGGAATAGGGCTAGGGTTTCAAGTCCCTGACACGAGTCCACGTTGTAACTCCACTGTTCATAAATAAATGAATATTCCATATTTCTTCCTCGATTAATTCCTAGATTGTGTTTTGAATATTCTAATTTTAAACCCTTCTCAAATACTCTGTTAATTCCTAATTTAGTTTATTCTCAAAAAGGTTAATTTCCTTTAACCTTTGCCTAATCCTATTTTTCCATTAATTTCCTAAATTTCTAGATGGGCCAGCTGACCCAATAATTATTTTGAATCAATTATTCCTATGTCTCCTTCCAACCTATTAAAACCAACCTATTAAAACCATTATTACCAGCCCAACTTAATGGGACTACCATTGAATCCAGTCCGGCCCGGCCTGTTGGTCAAAGGGGCGCGGGCGAGCGGGATCCGATAACCCATTAAACCAAAACCCGTTATCAACCGTTACTAATAACCAAATTCTCGTTCAAACTCTATTCCTCTTTATTGTTTCAGAGCTTCGCTCAGTTGGCAAAGGATGGCGATGACGACGACGGAACAGTGAAGCCGACGACTTCAAGAATTCCAGGCTTCTCTAGAAGGTTCCTCCTAACCACCTAACTAACCCTCTCATCTCCACCGTCGATCCCTAACTAACCCGACCCCTCTCCGCCGTTGGATCATAACTACCGCTGCCCGTCCAACGGCCGGTCAGGTGCCCGGCCAACCGCCTGACCGACGCCCCCGGCTATAAATAGGACCCCAAGCCCTCCTTCTTCTTCATCATCCATTGTGGCAAAGCCCTGCCAAAAGTCCGACCGATCCTTCCTCTTTCTTCTTGGTCTTCCTCAGAGCTCCGCAGCTCGTAGCCATGGCGGCGCAGCAGTGTTGATAGCGATGCGGTGACAAGCAAGCACGGAGAGAACCATCGTCGAAGTAGGACCAGCAACACCACAACGACATCCATCGTCGTCTTCATCGATCAGCTCGTGTGCAGCTTCGGTAACGACGGTCGACTCCAGTGGAGGATCGTCGGGATCTCTGGTGAGTCTCCTCACTCTCTTGTACAATGAATTGGCGAAGTTTTGATTCGAAATCCTGAACGAAATCTGGGTTCTCTGTCTTTAGTTCGGTTGGATTGTGTGATCGATCGATCGATCCGGTTTGTTTTTGGTCGATTCGAGAATTGTTTTGGTAAGATCACTTTGATTCATTGTATTTCTCCAAATTTGGAGTGGAAACAATTCAAATCAAACTCACAATTGCTTCCTCTGTTTTCGCACATGACTTACTCGACGAAATGTCCAGGAGGACGAATCAGTGAGCCATTGGACACGCAGAGCTGCTGTGTCGACTCCTGTTGACACGAATAACCTATCCAGAGCACATGTACAATTCTTGACACTCTCTGACTTCTTGGGCTCGAGTATAACTATTAATTTCCGTGTCTGTGTCGTCCTATATTGTATCAGACACTGATACAAATTATGAGGACACTGTCCTTGTGTCTTGCACTAAAAGGAGATCGGGTTGGACACGTTTGTATCCATAGGACACGAGTGTGCAGGAGACTGGTTCCTTGTGTTAGCTATTTGAATTTCTTAGGAACTGTTATAATTTTACTTTGTAGTTGTCGACCGTTGGACTCCAGTAGGTTGAAACTGATCTGGATTAGTTGAGTTTAATTGAATTTGTATGTGGTTTGATTAGCCATGGCATGGGCTGGGTTTGTGGCCCAGTTGGGTCGGATTACTGTTACAGTCTTGGGCCAGAAATTGTTAGAACCTAAGTTAGTTGGTTTCATAATTGTTTAGTTGAGATAATTAAGTTGGGTTAAGCTAACATTTAAGTATGGGTTTGACTCTGGCCATGAGAAGTACCAGACTTGTGTGGTGGTTGGTAGTAGATTTTAGGTTAAGCAAATTGTTAGGAATTAGAGATAGATGGCAAGTTTTTATCAAGTATTATGGGCCAGGTGGTATGCAATAGGGTCAATATGATGTGTTATCAAAATATAGATAGTTTGGAAGCACTAGTAAGATTGAGGAATTAATTAGAAACACTCTAATTCTATGTTCCATATTTAGGTGATCTAGAATACTTGGACAAAACCCCGAAAAACAGGCAAGTACATGTACTCAGTATTACCATCATTGCATGCATTGCACTTACACTTGTTATCGTGTCATTTATTTTACTTGTTATCGATTGATTGCTTGCTTGCATAGTTTCTCGTGTCGGGTGGGGGACGTTCTAGAGACATGTGATTGACTAATATTGGACAAACATTGCCTGATAGCATACTCTGTATGCCTGAGTCCATTTCGTGCGTGACTGATAGCATTGTCGTCAGACATGCCTGATTATTGCGTGACTGATAGCATTGTCATTAGACATGCCTGATTATTCGTGACTGATAGCATATATATTTTATATGCCTGATTACATATTAGTCCCCACATGTTGATAACGTCCAATTGCACATGTACACATAGCTAGTGCATACTTTATATTCATATTGCTTCTCTGTCTTTCAGTTATATTTGCTATACTGTTCCATTGATCTCCATGGTGAGTTTTATTGAGTTACATTGTACTTTGCTCCTTTCCTGACTGGATCATTGATTACAGGTGAGATGGATCATAGATTATCATTCATGATTGGCATTGGAGCTCGCTTGACACTGAGTATTAGTTTCATGTATAGAGATTGATTGAGTGTATTTGATTATATGTCATTGTTGTATCATTTATCTTTCACCGGCTTTGTACCCGGATATTCATGTATAAGTTGTAATAATTATATAGTGGATTGCTGTGATGGTTAGTATAGATTTCGTGATTAGATGCTGTGATGAGATACTCTTGTATTTACATGACTAGACGGCTCACTACCGCTGTCAACGACAGTGTAGGCCGGGCATGACATCGACCCGTACCCGATTATCCGGGAGCGGGGCGTGACATGTTTTAGTGGTGGCCCATGCAGGTCTTTATCTAATGGTACTTAGGATTAGAGTGCCATTGGAAGCCTGCTGAATAGGAAACTCATCACAGCATAGGACCGTTATCATATTGCTTATTTTCTGTCTTTTATATATTTTGCTAACACACACAGTACACCTACGAGTCACTGATGGTTCTCCTCCTACAATTCCAGAGATGGCCAAATGAAGGAAGGAACCGCATCCGCGAGGCCGCACTCCGACTGTAGCCTATTCCGAGAGAGGATCATCTGCCCTACCTATAGTAGACCCAGAACGCTCCGGTACTCACGTGCCACCTGTCACGAGAACTTCTTCACGACACTCCATTAGTTCCATGAGGGGCACCCAGATGCATGAGCTAGTCCATGGGCTATTGGAGGCCCAGAGAGCCCAGATCCAGAGTTTGTTGGACGCTCAGAGGGAGCAGACCACTATATTACGGGAGGGTATTGAGAGACTAGTTAGCCCATTCCTACCACCACCACCTCCACTTCCCCAGACTACTACTACTACTCCACCTACATCTCAGATTCCACCTCTGTCGACTACCATACCGACCCCGTCATACATTCCACATCCACCATTCGCTCCACATCCATCATATATTCCACCTCCACCAACCACCCAGGCTCCTGTACAGCCTACTACCACCACTTTTGTTCAGCCTGAGCCCATTTCTTTCATTCCGCCTCCCATCCATACTCATGCTTCTCCCACTTATACCCCTAGTACCTGTACTCCCCACCAGAGAGAGGGTTCTATCCTAGACTTTAAAAGGATGGTACCTAGAGTGTTCCTTGGGACCGAGGGTATACTCTACGCCGATGAGTGGCTAGAGGATATGGAGAGGGTGATGCGACTATCTAGGCTTCCGGAGGACCTCAAGGTGGAGGCAGCCGGCGTGCAGATGCATGATCTAGCACGTACCTGGTTTAGGAGTGAGCCTCAGCTCGCAGTACCTGGATTGACCTGGGAGCAGTTCGTAGAAATCTTCAAAGAGAAGTTTTTCCCAGCAGTAGCTAGAGAGGCTTTGGAGCGCCAGTTTCAGACTCTTGAGCAGGGGACTCGCTCGGTTGATGAGTACGCGACAGAGTTCGGACGACTTAGTCGGTTTGCAGAGGGTAGAGCCAGAGATCCAGTCGTGAGAGCCACGAGATTTAGGCAGGGTTTGAGCCACGAGCTTCGTTACTTGGTCACGGCTAATGGAGCGACTACTTATGCTGGGATGGTTGCTGTTGCTCAAAGGTTGGAGATTGATCTGAGCCTCCGACCCAAGAGAGACCGTGACATTAGTGGAGGAGGTAGCCACTCAGGACCAACCAAACCTACAAATACCCAGCAGACGAAGACCTTCACTCAGCAGCAGCAGCGACCAGTTCAGCAGCCTTGTAGATTCTGTCAGAAAGTGGGCCATACCTGGCAAGTGTGTAGGAAGAGACTTGGACAGTGCCTTATCTGTGGTGCAGCTGATCATCAGGCTAGGGAGTGCACCATTGCTCGTATAGCAGCTGGATCTTCGGGACTTCCACAGCCAGAGGGACGTGTCTACCTTATGGCAGAGGAGGGAGCAGAGGTTATTCCGATTCCTGACGAGGACTAGAGACCGGAGGCATTCTCGCATAGCTGGAGCAGACCGTGGGTCATCATTTCCCTTGTGATCCTTTCTAGCATCTAGACTTTTCTTGTTGTTTCATATTCAAGACTTGTTTCTAAAGTCTCTGTATTATTTCATATTGGCCGCTTGTTTTTCCTTAATACCTAATAAAACTAATTGTTCACTTCCTGTCATGACTTTGATTGTTAAAAATTTATTTGATTCTTCATAATTCCTTGGAAGTTCTGGATAAGGTTGAGATATATTCGATGACCTATTATGACGTGGCAGATGTGCACTGCAGTCAATTACCTGGATTATGGAAACTGAAAGTTCATTGCAGCCAGATGCACACTGGCGAGGCATAGACTCTAAGTCGAAGTAATTACAGGTAATCATGGGCTCTCGGATATTATTGAGACTAAGTCCTAAATTCATAATGTTTCTGGTATCGGATAAAGTTGACGAAGTATTTGGTAATACATTATTATCGGGACCACGGAACTGAAGGTTTACTGCAGCCAGATACATACTGGCGGGATAGGAACTGTAGGAAAAGTGACTCCAGATATGTATGATTATCGGATACTATTGAGGCTATTATCCCTTGACCTTGTTTCATGACTATCACTTGTACCACTTGAATCGTGCCAATTTGTTTTGATTATTCGTAATCGTGCCTAATCGTGCCATCTGAAATTTCAAGGACGAAATTTTTCAAGGGGAGAAGATTCGTAACTCCACTGTTCATAAATAAATGAATATTCCATATTTCTTCCTCGATTAATTCCTAGATTGTGTTTTGAATATTCTAATTTTAAACCCTTCTCAAATACTCTGTTAATTCCTAATTTAGTTTATTTTCAAAAAGGTTAATTTCCTTTAACCTTAGCCTAATCCTATTTTTCCATTAATTTCCTAAATTTCTAGATGGGCCAGCTGACCCAATAATTATTTTTTTGAATCAATTATTCCTATGTCTCCTTCCAACCTATTAAAACCAACCTATTAAAACCATTATTACCAGCCCAACTTAATGGGACTACCATTGAATCCAGTCCGGCCCGGCCTGTTGGTCAAAGGGGCGCGGGCAAGCGGGTTCGTAGTAAACCCGGATCCGATAACCCATTAAACCAAAACCGTTATCAATCGTTACTAATAACCAAATTCTCGTTCAAACTCTATTCCTCTTCATTGTTTCAGAGCTCCGCTCAGTTGGCAAAGGATGGCGATGACGATGACGGAACAGTGAAGCCGACGACTTCAAGAATTCTAGGCTTCTCTAGAAGGTTCCTCCTAACTGCCTAACTAACCCTCTCATCTCCACCGTCGATCCCTAACTAACCCGACCCCTCTCCGCCGTTGGATCATAACTACCGCTGCCCGCCCAACGGCCGGTCAGGTGCCCGGCCAACCGCCTGACCGACCCCGGCTATAAATAGGACCCCAAGCCCTCTTTCTTCTTCATCAATCCATTGTGGCGAAGCCCTGCCAAAACTCCGACCGATCCTTCCTCTTTCTTCTTGGTCTTCCTCAAAGCTCCGCAGCTCGTAGCCATGGCGGCGCAGCAGTGTTGATAGCAGTGCGGTGACAAGCAAGCGCGGAGAGAACCATCGTCGAAGCAGGACCAGCAACACCACAACGATATCCATCGTCGTCTTCGTCGATCAGCTCGTGTGCAGCTTCGGTAACGACGGTCGACTCCAGTGGAGGATCGCCGAGATCTCTGGTGAGTCTTCTCACTCTTGTACAATGAATTGGCGAAGTTTTGATTCAAAATCCTGAACGAAATCTGGGTTCTCTGTCTTTAGTTCGGTTGGATTGTGTGATCGATCGATCGATCCGGTTTGTTTTTGGTCGATTCGAGAATTGTTTTGGTAAGATCACTTTGATTCATTGTATTTTTCCAAATTTGGAGTGGAAACAATTCAAATCAAATTCACAATTGCTTCCTCTGTTTTCGCACATGACTTGCTCGACGAAATGTCCAGGAGGACGAATCGGTGAGCCATTGGACACGCAGAGCTGCTGTGTCGACTCCTGTTGACACGAACAACCTATCCAGAGCACAGGTACAATTCTTGACACTCTCT